>CM031608.1:87757204-87762204 GCA_018398815.1 Conus ventricosus | reverse complement strand
CTCTTACGTCATATTTGGTCTTTTCACACTACATCTCTAACCTTTTGGAATCATGCAGTCTCGCACCCCCCTCCCTCCTACCTTACTTTCTTCTCTGCTACAAACAGGTCCTTTTATACACCACTGACCGATTCTTCTGCCCTGCTGCGAACTTACGATACAATCATTTCCATCTGTACCCCTTTTCTTTCGGCGGTATTGAACAGCAGAATGGACGTGCCATGTTCATCCTCACCCACTTCTCCCCTTCTTATCCCGCCCGTCATTTATCATTCTCACGTTCGTCTCCCATCCATAATTCATTCTCCAAAACTCCTTTCCTCCTCCAGAGCATCATTTTCATCAGTTTCACGTTTTTGTGTTCTCCTCACATCCGTTGATCTTCGTTCTCCTCTTCTTCACTCTCTCCGTCGTTCATCCTCAAGTTCCCACTTATGGTTCCATCTCTCACTTATCATTTTTATTCATTTTTTTATTTGTTTTCTTTCTCATCTTGTTCTTCATCTACTGTTGTCATGTTTCTGCCCCCGCCCTGTTCTCAGCAAGTTCATGTTCTCTTCGTCACATCGTGTTCTTCATTCTACTGTTGTCATGTTCTGCCCCCGCCCTGTTCTCAGCAAGTTCATGTTCTCCTCGTCACATCGTGTTCTTCATCTACTGTTGTCATGTTCTGCCCCCGCCCTGTTCTCAGCAAGTTCATGTTCTCTTCGTCACATCGTGTTCTTCATCTACTGTTGTCATGTTCTGCCCCGCCCTGTTCTCAGCAAGTTCATGTTCTCTTCGTCACATCGTGTTCTTCATCTACTGTTGTCATGTTCTGCCCCGCCCTGTTCTCAGCAAGTTCATGTTCTCTTCGTCACATCGTTGTTCTTCATCTACTGTTGTCATGTTCTGCCCCCGCCCTGTTCTCAGCAAGTTCATGTTCTCTTCGTCACATCGTGTTCTTCATCTACTGTTGTCATGTTCTGCCCCCGCCTGTTCTCAGCAAGTTCATGTTCTCCTCGTCTCATGTGTCAACCATTCACTGTTAACATGTTTCCGTGTTCTCCTTCCGTTCTCATTCTGTGCTGATTGTGCCCACTGTCACTTCGTTGCTCTCCTGTTGTCATGACGGCCATCATTCTCAAGCCCTTCTCTTCCCTTGGCTTTCCTCATCCGTCTGTCGTTCATCAGTGTTGCACCCCACCCTTCCATCTTTATTCTCTTTCTCTCCCTTGGCTTTCCTCATCCGTCTTTCGTTCATCAGTGTTGCACCACCCTTCCATCTTATTCATCTTTCTTGCGTTCTCTTTTCCCCTCCAATTCACATTCATCATTCTCACAGTCTCCTCGCGTCAGTCATTTACCTCTTCTGCGTCTCCCCCTCCCCCCCCCCCCTCCTTCCCTCCCCCCCCCTCCCTCCCCCCCCCCTCCTTCCCTCCCCCCCCCTCCTTCCCTCCCCCTCCTTCCCTCCCCCCTCCTTCCCTCCCCCCCACCTTCCCTCCCCACCTCCTTCCCTCCCCCCCCCTCCTTCCCCCCCCCTCCTCTCCCTCCCCCCCCCCCCCCCCCCCCCCCCCTCCTTCCCTCCCCCCCCCTCCTTCCCTCCCACCCCTCCTCCCCCCCCCCTCCCCCCCCCCCTCCTTCCCTCCCCCCCTCCTTCCCTCCCCCCCTCCCCCCCCCCCCCCCTCCTTCCCTCCCCCCACCGTCTCTCCCCGTCTCCTCGGTCCAACATTCCTTCTTCTCACCCTTCCACTCAGTCCAACATTCCTTCTCCTCACCCTTCCACTCGGTCCAAACATTCCTTCTCCTCACCCTTCCACTCGGTCCAACATCCTTCTCCTCACCCTTCCACTCAGTCCAACATTCCTTCTCTCACCCTTCCACTCGGTCCCACATTCCTTCTCCTCACCCTTCACTCGGTCCCACATTCCTTCTCACCCTTCCACTCAGTCCCACATTCCTCTCCTCACCCTTCCACTCAGTCCAACATTCCTTCTCCTCACCTTCCACTCGGTCCCACCATTCCTTCTCACCCTTCCACTCAGTCCAACATTCCTTCTCCTCTCCCTCCATCAGTCCCACATTCCTTCTCACCCTTCCCTCGTTCTTTTCTGATCGCGTCCAGCATCCGTTATTCTGTCATTCGCTTCTCATTCCGTTCATCACCGGATTACTCTGACGATGTCCAGTTTTCATGATTCCACGTTCTTCCCTCTCATTTCCCATCTCTTATCCAGTTTACTGTTCATCACTCTCATCTTCTTTTCTCTGTTTGCAAATACTCGTCATCCCCTTGTTTCCTTTGTTTTGTTCTGGGCGTCACTGCACCATTCCAATGCTGTCCAGAGTTCATTTAAGCCATCGCTCTCACACTCCCCCCCCCACTCTCTCTCTCTCTCTCTCCTCTCTCTCTCTCTCTCCTCTCTCTTCTCTCTCTCATCCTGTCCTTCATTGTTCTCTCGTTATTTTCCCATTCACGCTTCTGTCCGTCACCTTTCAGACATCATTCACCTCTCGTTCGTAGATTTAATGTTCATCTTTTCATCCACCCCTCATACATGATTCTGACGCTTTAATCACCCCGATCATTAGTCATTTCATGTTCTCCTCTCGTACCATTCTTTTTCACTTTCGCGTTGGCCTGGTGTTGTTTTTCCCAGTCGGGGCCACATGCGCCATCCTCAGTTTCTTGCCTTGTCCTCAAAACTGCCCTTCATCACTCTCACGTTACTCTCTTATTTCTTTTTCATCATTTACACATTCTTCTCCCATCTCTCCTTCATCCGTCTCGTGTTCTCTTCTGTCTTTCACCAGTCTTTAGTTTTTCTCCCGTCCGTTTATTCGCCCTTTTCCTGTCCCTGTTGCCCTCTTTTGTCTTTTCTCAATCCGTTCACAATCATCGTATTCTAGGCCCGTCGATCATTCACCATATTCTCGTTCTAGTTAGTCAGTCCAAATCCTCAGTTTCTTGTTCTCATTGTGGCTGCTATTCTTACTTTCATACCTCCGTCACATTGACCTTCTCCTGTTCTTGTTCCTCATAAATAGTCCTTCTGTTGACGCCTTTTTATTCTCCTACTCCCGTCTAACGTTGAGCTACGTCCTGTCTCATCCGTCACTGAAATTGTTTCTCCTTTTCCCACTACGTTATTCATTATTTTCACGTTTCTTCTGTCTTCATCTCGTCCATTTTCACTCGTCACTGCGTCCATCATTCATGATGCCCGTGATCATTTCATCTGTTATTCCTTTATACTGAATTGTTCTGACAAGATCTTACTTCCATGTAGCCATCGTCCTGATGCTCTTTTCTCTCTTCCTCTCTTCTTGTCCCGTCCCCTGTTCATCATTTTCACCTTGTATTCTATTTACTCTCGCTCACTCACTCATTCTCTCCCTTGACCGGATGGTCGTGGGGGGGAGACATGATGGACGTCTTGCGGGCAGAGAGCGCCAGCCAGATCTGTCTTCTGCCGCTCTGATCAGGGAGGGGCTGTCCATTCACCCCGTGAAAAATATTTTTGTTCATTTTTGCCCCAGTTTTCTCTATCACTGTATCGCTCTCACGCTTTATATATGTTCATGTAATCTATCATTCTCATGCTGCCTTCGCCTTTTCCTGCTCATGAAACCCTCCTTTTGTCTATGTCGTGCTGCAATCCTGTCCACCCTACATCATTTTCACGTTCTTCTCTTCGCCTTCCCTTCGTGGATATTGTGTCATCTCATCCCACCTCTCATTGATCATTGTCTGTTATTCATCATTCGCTTTTTTTCTTTCACACTTCCTTCTCAGCTCTTAACGCTACGTTTTTATCCCGTCCATTATACGTTCTTTTGCTCTTATCACCTCGTCCGAACTATTTTTGTTTTCATCATTCTGTCGTTCTTTTCTCGTCCCTCTTTCATCTTCCTCTCCTTTTCCGTCACTTCTTCATCATTTTCCCTTTTCGTATCATTCTCGCCTTGTCTTCACGTCCCGTTCATCATTCATCATTCTCACGCTGTAGTGCCGTCAGACAGTCGTAGCGTTTACAATCCCTCCAGTCAGTCAGTCAGTCAGTCAGTCAGTCATTCTTTTCACGTTCCTCTGGACATCAGTCATTCATCGCTTTCAGGTTCTTTACCAGTCGTTCATTCATCCTTTTCACGTTCTTCTCCAGTTGTGGCTTATTATTTTGACACTCTTCTCCAGTCGTTCCTTCATCGTTTCCTCATTCTTCTCCGCTTGTCATTGATAATTTTCACGTTCTTCTATCGTCAATCATTCATTTTCACGCTCAGCTCCCGGTCAGTTCATCTTTTTCACGTTCTTTCTTTTGTCATTCATCATTTTCAGGCTAAATCATAGCAACAGAAATGTTGCTTAACCAAAATTGTATCATCTTCTGATTTTCGTCACTCTGATATACATCTGAATCCGAAAATGTGCACAAGGGTAGAAAATAAAAGAAATTTAGAATGATTATAAACTCCTATTGTATGCTATGAAAAATTGGGAGCATTGTTGTCATGAGATCTTTTAACAAAGCACAGGCATTTGTGAGACATTCTCGGAAAGCACTTTATTGTCGAGCGTCGCTTCTGATATCAAAAGTTGAAGAGAGGAAGAGGAGACTATTTATCAAAAACTAATTTCTTGTATTACATACAAAGAATTTAAAGAACATTGGACGTCTTTCTTTGCGCGTTAAAGTATTGCTCGTAACCAATGTGTTATCACACACACAAAAAACACACCACAAGATCGTTTTGATAAACCTCCCCCCCAAAAAAAAAAAAAACCCTCAAAATAATTTGTAGTCCTTATACATCAGGCGAGTAAAAGAAATGGGAAAAAAAAGAAGAAAGTTGATGTCATAGCAGCAAGTTCGAAGACAAAATTGCTAGCGAATTTTTTTTTCTTCATGAAGTACAAAGAATCAAATCATGCTGCAAGACCGCGCAAGGCATGTGTTTTTTTTTTTTGTGTTCGACCCTGGCCTAAAAGCTCCTATGGACATCTCTGACCCAAGCCGGAA
>CM031608.1:87754558-87756204 GCA_018398815.1 Conus ventricosus | reverse complement strand
GAATTATAAACAAAGCTCCTCTTTGCTTAGATTGAAGAAATAGGGGAGAAACTTATACTGCGGGGTAATGATTCTCCCTAACTAACAGTATGTGCTATGAGTGGGTGAATGGGAAAAAAAAAAGCTTCTCACAATGAACCTTCAGCAGCTTATAGTCTCCAAAGGGAGACACCCTCCAATAGGGAGGGAAACTCACTAACATATAACTCCTGGTCATATACCGATATTTCGAAACTTGGTGGTTTCTCCTCAGTGACTGCGGAAAGTGGTAATTTGACTCCTCTGCCTTTCAGTTTAAGAAGAATGCTATCCCAGAAAAGGCTGGTGTGCAATACCGTAGTATGTTTGTTGAGTTTCAAAAACCAACCAAAGGAGCCACCTAAGAAGCAAAGAAAATCCTGAAAGAGCAATACAAAGCAATGCAATAAAGAGTATACTTTTTCTTCATCGGCTAATGTAGTAACTGATTGAATTATTACTCATTGAGTCATCAGGATCGTAAGTCGTGACAGTCATTGTACACGGAAATAAAGAAATATTTTGATGTGAAAACTCTTTCATGCTGAAACCTGGCAGTCAGCGTGGGTACCAGGGGAGGGAAAGCGGGGCTGCTTCTCGATTCCTCATTGCTGCCGATTTTTTTTTCGACGGTGAAAGTCTGGCTGTATCGATGACGAAACTCGTTTCAAACAACTTTCTTCACCTTGCACTAGTCGCACCTTCCACGTCGAGTGAAGAAGAACCGGTTCCTTCAGTTCCGATCTTAATGAAGAAGCTGTTTATTCTTTTATGCGCTCCTTTGTCCGTGTACATCAGATAACACACACACACACACACACACACACACACACACACACACACACACACACACACACACACATAGAGGGGAAGAGAGAGGTGTACAAATCTTATTCCAGTCCTGAGGATCTAGTCTCAATAAGATTCAGAACAGTACTACACAACGTATTTTCGGATCCTCTATCATGCTTCTGTTGCCCTGTCTCTCTGTTCCCCTTCGCCGGTCGCTCGTTTAACAAACAGTATTTTCCAGTCTTTTCCAGTCGTTAAAGTCGCTTGAAGACCAGGCTCCAGGGTGTCACTTTGAACCCTACATTCTGTCCACACCTCTTCATCTTCATTCAAGTGCTGACATCCGTATCTACAGACTCCCTTCTTTTAGGCCCAAACCATAACGGCCAACGTTCTCTTTCTGACACCCGCACGTACAGACTTCCTTCTTTTAGGTCTAAATCCTAGGCCAACGTTTTCCTTTCATAGTAGGGTGTCATTATTTGTTACCAGCTCCCTTCCTCTGTTCGCCAGGCAGACCTGACCACAGGTTTTATAGCTTTCCGAAAACTATTTCTTCAAAAAAGCTTTCTGATCCTTTACCCATCAGTCTTTTATATTTAGTTTACTTCTCTGTTGGGCATCGTGTGTGTGTGTGTGTGTGTGTGTGTGTGTGTGTGTGTGTACGTGCGCGCATTTGAAATGTACGTGCTCAGCGCCAATGTTGACAAAACTTGGATCGATTGTCTTGTCATGACTATCATGATGCACCGGGCATAAACTCGCTCAGTGCCGTGACTCATGATGAAATCCGCTTTTATTTTACTGATTATCTTCTCTCCCCCCTCCCCCCCCCC
>CM031608.1:87734558-87749558 GCA_018398815.1 Conus ventricosus | reverse complement strand
ATGTTTTCAGATCATTGGGTATGCAACAATCTACGTTTCATTTCCAATGATAGTTTGACTCCTACTCTGATTTTTCTACAAGTTCCATTTCGATGGTAGTTTTGATTCTGACTCTGATTTACTTAATATGAAAAATGAGTTCTTTGAAGTCCTTTTTTTACAACAACAAAAAATGATAAGCACTCAAGCTTTCGGGTCTTAGACCCTTCATCAGGAAACACTAAACAGTAAAACACAGATAACAAAACAACGGAGGAAAAAACAACTTCGAACCCACTGGAGAGATGAGGAATTGAGTAGCCTACTTTCCACTCGTAGAGTCTTCAAAGCAAGGGAAAAACGTCAAAGTGACAAAAAGAATATAAAAGAACAAATGACATCAAAATAAACTGATGTCACAACAGTATTGTGTAACACTTTCCCCAGGTATAATGCAAACGTTTGCTACATGTGTTAGGTGTCTGCTAACAGCCCCTCTATGAAATCCTTTTCCACCAGCCCACTCCCCCCACTACCTATATACTTCCTCTCTACTCCTCCTCCTTCTCCCTCAAACCCCCACCCTCACCCCACAACACACATACCCCACACACTTCGCCCCCTCCCCCCCCCCCCCCACCCCAGTCCCCTACCCCACCCCACCTCACCCCCCCCCCCCGACACACACACACACAAGCACCCCCCCCCCCCCCGCCCCAAACACACACAAACTTGTCAAGGGGGGGGGGGATATGATGTAAGGGGGAAGGGGGGAGGGTTGTATGTGGTGTACTGTTGTGACATCAGTTTGTTTTGATGTCATTTGTTCTTTTTTGTGTTTAGTGTTTCCTGACGAAGGGTCTAAGGCCCAAATTGAAAAGCTTGAGTGTTTTTTTTTAAAAAAGGACTTCAAAGTAATCATTTTTCATATTGTGTTTATTGAAGTCCAGCAGTCGTTTTCATACATCTGATTTACTTAGTTTGATTTCCCACTCTGATTTACTTATCTACAGGCCTTATTCTTTATGTCCTGAAAGCACTGTTTGTCAAATTTTCTTTAGCTACAGTTCTGAGGATTCATACTAAATGTTTGCTTTGTCTCAATTGACATAGTTTCTTTCCACATCAGTCTCAGTCTTCATGGTGTTGAAAGCTGTTCTATAGAATGAGTTGTTTAGAAGCAAGAAAGTAATTTCTAAAGATTTTTATGCCTTATTTAATACAAAATATGCTTCAGCTTCAGGGGGCGCTGCCCCCTGACCCCCGCCGGGCTGTTGCCCATGGTGACCCCCCCCCCCCCCCCGTCCCGATCCCTGCCAATCTCCTCTTTTTTTTTAAAAACTGTTTTCAATCCCTGCTAGCGTTTGTCTCTCATTATCAAAGAGCTCACTTAATCCCTTCCGAGCGTCTGTCCCCCCCCCTCCCCCCCTCCTCCCCCCCCCCTCCCCGCTCCCCTCCTTCTCCTCCCTGGCTCCCCGTTCACTGATGTATCCCTGCTTCCTTTCTTTCTGTGAGTGACACGGAAGTTCACACCATCCTAGAGGAAAGGACGTTGGAGGTCTCAAGACACTCGTTCACGCACAAGCTCACATTCTTAGGGTATGCAAACGCAACTTTCCGTTGTTGCCAACATGCGAAGACAGTTCTCCTGTGATGCTTTTCTGTATGATGCTTTTCTGAGTCTGGTTGACCGTCCCTTTTTTTTAATGTGCTTATTTTCCACCTCGGTCGTCCTGTGAGCCAATCTTCAGCACTCCTTTCACCTAGAACTCGCCTTGTACAGTGGAAACCCGATGCCGAAGAAAAGGGGTTGGGTGGGGGGTAGTGTTCTTTGGGAACAAACTGTGTTTCCGTCTTCTTGCGATATTGTGCTCGTGTTTACTTTTTTCGCTTTTTAAACTTTTTTTTTTTTGGGGGGGGGGGGGGGGGGGGGGGGAAAAAGGGGGGGGGGGTGTCTCTGTTTCTTCACTGTCGTTTTTTAAAACTGACTCTGTGGCCCATTTAGTTTTCTGTTTCGTAAACATTCTTCATACTTTTATACAATTCACCCCATAGGAATGTGGGGAGACAGAGGCGGGGGTGAAGATCTTTCAGTGTGAAGTGTGCACCTGTTTTCTTACTCTCTTTGACTTTGTTTTCTTCTTAAGTTCGGGGTTAATTCTTTTTGCTCTGTACAGTTGCAAACAGCTTTTCTGTGTTTGTGATCTGTTCATCTTCCTGTGGTGTGGAAGCATTTTCTTTCTTTTTTGCTCGATAAACTTTTGTAAGATGCAAGTTCTTTCTTGTAATCTGGTGACTACATAGAGTTTCACCAATGGAACAGGCACCTGCTGTCCATCCTGCGGTGCTGGTCATTAACCAGGCATTTGATTTACCTTTGTTACACTGAGGTGTTTTTTCGAAAGGATTTATTTAAATCGGTTTTTAAAAAAAAAATCTGAGAGATAATCAGAGTGGTTGGTGCACTCAACATCGCTTAGAGATAATCAGAGTGGTTGGTGCACTCGACATCGCTTAGAGATAATCAGAGTGGTTAGTGCGCTCGACGTAGCTTAGAGATAATCAGAGTGGTTGGTGCACTCGACATCGCTTAGAGATAATCAGAGTGGTTAGTGCGCTTGACGTAGCTTAGAGATAATCAGAGTGGTTGGTGCACTGAACATAGCTTAGAGATAACAGAGTGGTTGGTGCCCTCGACATAGCTTAGAGATAATCAGAGTGGTTGGTGCACTCGACATAGCTTAGAGATAATCAAGTGGTTGGTGCCCTCGACATAGCTTAGAGATAATCAGAGTGGTTGTGCACTCGACATAGCTTAGAGATAATCAGAGTGGTTGGTGCCCTCGACATAGCTTAGAGATAATCAGAGTGGTTGGTGCCCTCGACATAGCTTAGAGATAATCAGAGTGGTTGGTGCCCTCGACATAGCTTAGAGATAATCAGAGTGGTTGGTGCCCTCGACATAGTTTAGAGATAATCAGAGTGGTTGGTGCACTCGACATAGCTTAGAGATAATCAGAGTGGTTGGTGCACTCAACATAGCTTAGAGATAATCAGAGTGGTTGGTGCACTCGACATCGCTTAGAGATAATCGGAGTGGTTGGTGCCCTTGACATAGCTTAGAGATAATCAGAGTGGTTGGTGCCCTCGACATAGCTTAGAGATAATCAGAGTGGTTGGTGCACTCAACATAGTTTTGAGATAATCAGAGTGGTTGGTGCACTCGACATAGCTTTGAGATAATCAGAGGGGTTGGTGCACTCGACATCGCTGAGTTTTGTCCGACTGAAAGACAGCAGCATGGGAACGGGACGTCATAATAAATAAGTGTACCTGTAAAGCGGAATGTAAATTGGAGTTTTCCCTTCATAAGGAGTGACCTGTTTTGGTGTGCTTTGCTTGTTTGTTAGCTTGCGGTTTTGTTTTGTTTGTTAGCGCTGACTATGCTGACAGTGATCTGCACGAGCTGTACTGAAGCAGACATTGTGCAATGCCCTATATTGCCATCTCAGGTTTGTTTCTGATAATGCTTTCAGAATTTGAGTAATTGATTTCTCCTCAAAACACGAACATTCTTGCCTTGGTAATTGCTGAGCTGGTATGCCAAGACCTTTTTTTTCCCACCACGTATCTGGACGGGGGCGGGCTCACAAGAAAGACTTTCTTCGTTTGTTTCCAGTCATCCAAATTCCGATGGTGTCTGAAGCTGTTGTTTAACATTTGTAAAAGACGCTTTCCACTTAAACTGAAATTTATGATACACGTGTGTGTGCCGCGCGCGCGCGCGCACACACACACACACACACACACACACACACACACACACACACACACACACACACACACACACACGTACACAAGAACGTGCGCGCGCGCGCGCCTCACACACACGCACGCACGCACGCGCGTGCGCGATCCGACCCTTTTCTCCATTCAACGTGCTATGTTGAGTTCTTGTGTGGCATCTTTTTCGCAGAGCTTAACTTCCGTTTAGCTCCCTGTACTACGGTCAACAAACAGGCTGCTGTATAGGTGCCCCCTGATTCACCGTGTTCTGTCTGGTGATAGTCAGCAGCGTACACTGTTCTTTTCTTTTCCAGCGACCAAGTTTCTGCAGCTGGTTGAGTTAGCCTTTGTTTCTGAGTTCTGCAGGCTTTATGCTGTTCCTTCCTTCCGAGTGAACCAAGGCACCGCTCCATGTTATTTCCGTTGCCGTTCCGTGACACACTTGCTCGTGATACAGCTCTTGGGCTTCAACATTTATCAAAGCTGAGATTTCTTTTGTGATACCGCTGGAAATATATCCAACAGTAAATTTCGTTGCTGGGGTTTTTTTGTTTTGTTTTTTCGCATCCGTCAAACCATATCGGAGCTATTTGGTATGGACCCGGGCAAAAGAAGTGACACCCGAGCCAGTTGGGGTGAGGTCATTAGTCAGGTTGAGCGTCGATACTCTCCAAAGTGGCAGTAACAGACGTGATAATCGCAACAGGCAGGTCGGTCGGAGGGGGTGGAAGCGAAGAAAGGGGATGGTAGGGGTTTTTTGCAACACTACACCGATACCATCAGAACATCAGTACAGGAACTCCAAGCGTATGTGAACTCGTCTTACATCGGCCTGGGCGCTTTAAAAACCTAAGCTTACGGTTTGATAGGTGGGTATGGGTATTGATTGGAAAGTGTTAGGGTGAGGTTCGTGAAGCGACTGTGCTGAATTACATCGATTAAAGCAACCTGGGTCTTTTTAAGAATGTTGATCCATGCGCGTTTTAATTCTCAGTCTGGCGACTCGATATTAACTGTCCTGTTTTTATAAATGCTTGCGGCCCTGATATGGTTTACGTCTGATCCACTTGAAAATATCAGTTCAGAGAGATGTCACTTGTAACTATAAAAATCTCACTTTACCGCTGTTCCCACTCACGTAGGATTTTCTGATGTTCCTCCCAACACTGTTTTTCAACCCCAATCCTTTGCGTATCACTTGTGTTCATTCACACCACGCTATTTATACTTCTCAGTCAAATTTTCTCTCTACCCCCTACTTTCAAGTTCACAAACCTTGGTGTTCTCCACAGACCCCTTACTTTATCGTACAGACATGTTGTGGACAGGCTGAACAGATTGGACACACCGCCACCAGTTTGTATCTCCGTCCAGTGCCATTTCTTGCTTTTTTGCACTGCAGTTGTCTTCTTTTAATATTTCGTGGATTTGAACCTGAGGCCCTTCAGTTTTCTCCCCCCTCCTTATATTCTTTGGCCCTTCCATTACCGTCCATACCCCCTGTTATACATTATTCATATTTCTATAGTCCTCATTCTCTTATGTCATATTTGGTCTTTTCACACTACATCTCTAACCTTTTGGAATCATGCAGTCTCGCACCCCCCCCCCCTCCCTCCTACCTTACTTTCTTCTCTGCTACAAACAGGTCCTTTTATACACCACTGACCGATTCTTCGGCCCTGCTGCGAACTTACGATACAATCATTTCCATCTGTACCCCTTTTCTTTCGGCGGTATTGAACAGCAGAATGGACGTGCCATGTTCATCCTCACCCACTTCTCCCTTCTTGTCCCGCCCGTCATTTATCATTCTCACGTTCGTCTCCCATCCATCATTCATTCTCCAAAACTCCTTTCCTCCTCCAGAGCATCATTTTCATCAGTTTCACGTTTTTTGTGTTCTCCTCACATCCGTTGATCTTCGTTCTCCTCTTCTTCACTCTCTCTCCGTCGTTCATCCTTCTCAAGTTCCCACTTATGGTTCCATCTCTCACTTATCATTTTTATTCATTTTTTTATGTTCTCTTTCTCATCTTGTTCTTCATCTACTGTTGTCATGTTCTGCCCCCCGCCCTGTTCTCAGCAAGTTCATGTTTCTCCTCGTCTCATCGTGTCAACCATCACTGTTAACATGTTTCCGTGTTCTCCTTCCGTCTCATCGTGTCCCAACCATTCACAGTTAACATGTTTCCGTGTTCTCCTTCCGTCTCATTCTGTGCTGATTGTGCCCACTGTCCACTTCGTTGCTCTCCTGTTGTCATGACGGCCACCATTCTCAAGCCCTTCTCTTCCCTTGGCTTTCCTCATCCGTCTGTCGTTCATCAGTGTTGCACCACCCTTCCATCTTTATTCATCTTTCTCTTCCCTTGGCTTTCCTCATCCGTCTTTCGTTCATCAGTGTTTGCACCACCCTTCCATCTTTATTCATCTTTCTCTTCCCTTGGCTTTCCTCATCCGTCTTTCGTTCATCAGTGTTGCACCACCCTTCCATCTTTATTCATCTTTCTTGCGTTCTCCCTTTTCCCCTCCAATTCAACATTCATCATTCTCACAGTCTCCTCGCGTCAGTCATTACTCTTCTCGCGTCTCCCCTCCCCCCCCCCTCCTTCCCTCCCCCCCTCCTTCCCTCCCCCCCTCCTTCCCTCCCCCCCCCACCTTCCCTCCCCCCCTCCTTCCCTCCCCCCCTCCTTCCCTCCCCCCCTCCTTCCCTCCCCCCCCCTCCTTCCCTCCCCCCCACCTTCCCTCCCCACCTCCTTCCCTCCCCCTCCTCCTCCTCCCTCCCCCCCCCCCCTTCCCTCCCCCCCCCTCCTTCCCTCCCCCCCCCTTTTCCCCCCCCACCTCCTTCCCCCCCCCCCCTCCTTCCCTCCCCCCCATCCTTCCTCCCCCCCTCCTTCCCTCCCCACCTCCTTCCCTCCCCCCCTCCTTCCTCCCCCCCTCCTTCCCTCCCCCCTCCTTCCCTCCCTCCCCCCTCCTTCCCTCCCCCCCTCCTTCCCTCCCCCCACCTCCTTCCCTCCCCCCCCTCCTTCCCTCCCCCCCTCCTTCCCTCCCCCCCTCCTTCCCCCCCCTCCTTCCCTCCCCCCCCTCCTTTCCCTCCCCCCCTCTCCTTCCCACCCCCCCCCCCTTCCCTCCCCCCCCCTCCTCCTCCCCCTCCTTCCCTCCCCCCTCCTTCCCTCCCCCCCCCTCCTTCCCTCCCCCCACCTTCCCTCCCCCCCTCCTTCCCTCCCCCCCCTCCTTCCCCTCCCCCCCTCTCCTTCCCCCCCCTCCTTCCCCCCCCCCCCTCTCCTTCCCCCCCTCTCCTTCCCTCCCCCCCCTCTCCTTCCCTCCCCCCCTCCTTCCCTCCCCCCCCCTCTCCTTCCCTCCCCCCCTCTCCTTCCCTCCCCCCCCCTCCTTCCCTCCCCCCCTCCTTCCCTCCCCCCCCCTCCTTCCCTCCCCCCCTCCTTCCCTCCCCCCCCCACCTTCCCTCCCCCCCTCCTTCCCTCCCCCCCTCCTTCCCTCCCCCCTCCTTCCCTCCCCCCCCCTCCTTCCCTCCCCCCCACCTTCCCTCCCCACCCCCCCCCTCTCCTTTCTTGCGTTCTCTTTTCCCCTCCAATTCAACATTCATCATTCTCACAGTCCTCCTCGCGTCAGTCATTTACTCTTCTCGCGTCTCCCCTCCCTCCCCCCCTCCTTCCCTCCCCCCCTCCTTCCCTCCCCCCCTCCTTCCCTCCCCCCCTCCTTCCCTCCCCCCCTCCTTCCCTCCCCCCCACCTTCCCCCCCCCCTCCTTCCCTCCCCCCCCTCCTTCCCTCCCCCCCACCTTCCCTCCCCCCCTCCTTCCCTCCCCCCCTCCTTCCCTCCCCCCCTCTCCTTTCCCCCCCCTCCTTCCCCCCCCCTCTCCTTCCCCCCCTCCCTTCCCTCCCCCCCTCTCCTTCCCTCCCCCCCTCCTTCCCCCCCCCCTCTCCTTCCCTCCCCCCCCTCTCCTTCCCTCCCCCCCTCTCCTTCCCTCCCCCCCTCCCCCTTCCCTCCCCCCCCCTCCTTCCCTCCCCCCTCCTTCCCTCCCCCCCTCCTTCCCTCCCCCCCCTCCTTCCCTCCCCCCCCTCCTTCCCTCCCCCCCCTCCTTCCCTCACCCTCCTTCCCTCACCCCCTCCTTCCCTCCCCCCACCTTCCCTCCCCCCCTCCTTCCCTCCCCCCCCCCCTCTCCTTCCCTCCCCCCCTCTCCTTCCCTCCCCCCCTCTCCTTCCCTCCCCCCCCTCTCCTTCCCTCCCCCCCCTCTCCTTCCCTCCCCCCCTCCTTCCCTCCCCCCCTCCTTCCCCCCCCCCCTCTCCTTTCCCTCCCCCCCCTCTCCTTCCCTCCCCCCCTCCTTCCTCCCCCCCCTCCTTCCCTCACCCCCCCTCCTTCCCCACCCCCCCCTCCTTCCCTCACCCCCTCCTCCTTCCCTCCCCCCCCCCTCCTTCCCTCCCCCCCCTCCTTCCCTCCCCCCCCCTCCTTCCCTCCCCCCCCTCTCCTTCCCTCCCCCCCCTCTCCTTCCCTCCCCCCCCTCTCCTTCCCTCCTCCCCCCCCCCTCTCCTTCCCTCCCCCCCCCTCTCCTTCCCTCCCCCCCCTCTCCTTCCCTCCCCACCCCCTCCTTCCCTCCCCACCCCCTCCTTCCCTCACCCCCTCCTTCCCTCACCCCCTCCTTCCCTCCCCCCCTCCTTCCCTCCCCCCCTCCTTCCCTCCCCCCCCTCCTTCCCTCCCCCCCCTCCTTCCCTCCCCCCCCTCCTTCCCTCCCCCCCCTCCTTCCCTCCCCCCCCCTCTCCTTCCCTCCCCCCCCTCTCCTTCCCTCCCCCCCCTCTCCTTCCCTCCCCCCCCCCCCTCTCCTTCCTCCCCCCTCTCCTTCCCTCCCCACCCCCTCCTTCCCTCCCACCTCCCCCACCTTCCCTCACCCCCTCCTTCCTCACCCTCCCCTTCCCTCTCCCCCTCCCTTCCCCTCACCCCCTCCTTCCCTCCCCCCCCCTCCCTTCCCTCACCCCTCTCCTTCCCTCCCCCCCCTCCTTCCCTCCCCCCACCTTCCCTCCCCCCCTCTCCTTCCCTCCCCCCCCTCTCTCCCTCCCCCCCCTCTCCTTCCCTCCCCCCCCCTCTCCCTCCCTCCCCCCTCCTTCCCTCCCCCCCCTCTCCTTCCCTCCCCCCCCCCTCTCCTTCCCTCCCCCTCTCCTTCCCTCCCCCCTCTCCCTTCCCTCCCCCCCCTCCTTCCCTCCCCCCCTCCTTCCCTCCCCCCCCCTTCCCTCCCCCCCCTCCTTCCCTCCCCCCCTCCTACCCTCCCCCCCCTCCTTCCCTCCCCCTCTCCTTCCCTCCCCCCCCTCCTTCCCTCCCCCCCCTCCCCCCCCCTCCTTCCCTCCCCCACCGCTCTCCCGTCTCCTCGTCCAACATTCCTTCTCACCCTTCCACTCAGTCCAACATTCCTTCTCCTCACCCTTCCACTCAGTCCAACATTCCTTCTCCTCACCCTTCCACTCAGTCCAACATTCCTTCTCCTCACCCTTCCACTCAGTCCAACATTCCTTCTCCTCACCCTTCCACTCAGTCCACATTCCTTCTCCTCACCCCCCTTCCTTCACTCACCAGTCCAACATTCCTTCTCCCTCACCCCTTCCACTCAGTCCAACATTCCTTCTCCTCACCCTCCCTCAGTCCAACATTCCTTCTCCTCACCCTTCCACTCGTCCCCACATTCCTTCCTCCCTCCCCCTTCCACTCCCCCACCTCTCTTCTCCTCCCCTTCCACTCCGTTCCCCACATCCTTTCCCCCTCCACTCGTCCCACATTCCTTCCCTCACCCCCCTCAGTCACATTCCCTCCTCATCTCCTTCCCTTCCCCTCCCATTCCCCCTCTCCCTCACCCTTCCCTCATCCCACATTCCTCTCTCACCCTTCCACTCATCCCCATTCCTTCTCCTCCCCCCACTCAGTCCAACATTCCTCTCCTCACCCTTCCACTCTCCCCTTCCTTCTCCCCCCCTCCCTAGTCCACTTTCCTCTCCACCCCTCTCCCACTCACTCGTCCAACATTCCTTTCTCACCCTTCCACTCAGTCCACATTCCTTCTCTCACCCTTCCACTCAGTCCCACATTCCTTCTCTCACCCTTCCACTCAGTCCACATTCCTTCTCCTCACCCTTCCACTCAGTCCACATTCCTTCTCTCACCCTTCCACTCAGTCCACATTCCTTCTCTCACCCTTCCACTCAGTCCACATTCCTTCTCCTCACCCTTCCACTCAGTCCACATTCCTTCTCCTCACCCTTCCACTCAGTCCACATTCCTTCTCCTCACCCTTCCACTCAGTCCACATTCCTTCTCCTCACCCTTCCACTCAGTCCACATTCCTTCTCCTCACCCTTCCACTCAGTCCAACATTCCTTCTTCACCCTTCCACTCGTCCCACATTCCTTCTCCTCGCCCTTCCACTCGTCCCACATTCCTTCTCCTCACCCTTCCACTCGTCCCACATTCCTTCTCCTCACCCTTCCACTCAGTCCACATTCCTTCTCTCACCCTTCCACCAGTCCCACATTCCTTCTCTCACCCTCCACTCAGTCCACATTCCTTCTCACCCTTCACTCAGTCCACATTCCTTCTTCACCTTCACTCATCCAATTCCTTCTCCTCACCCTTCCATCAGTCCACTTCCTTCTCCTCACCTTCCATCAGCCACATTCTTCTCTCTTCACTCAGTCCCTTCCTGTTCTCACCCTTCCATCGTCCAACTTCCTCTCTCACCTCACTCGTCCCACATCTTCTCCTCACCCTTCCACTCGTCCCACATCCTTCTCCTCACCCTCCACTCAGTCCCATTCTCTCCTCACTCTAGTCCCTCCTTCTCACCTCCAGCCCAATTCTCCTACATAATCTTTCCCTCATCCCCACATTCTCTCTCACCCTCATCATCATCTTTCCCACCTCATCGTCCACATTCCTTCTCCTCACCCTTCCACTCAGTCCAACATTCCTTCTCCTCACCCTTCCACTCAGTCCAACATTCCTTCTCCTCTCCCCTCCACTCAGTCCCACATTCCTTCTCACCCTTCCCTCGTTCTTTTCTGATCGCGTCCAGCATCCGTTATTCTGTCATTCGCTTCTCATTCCGTTCATCACCGGATTACTCTGACGATGTCCAGTTTTCATGATTCCCACGTTCTTCCCTCTCATTTCCCATCTCTTATCCAGTTTACTGTTCATCACTCTCATCTTCTTTTCTCTGTTTGCAAATACTCGTCATCCCCTTGTTTCCTTTGTTTTGTTCTGGGCGTCACTGCACCATTCCAATGCTGTCCAGAGTTCATTTAAGCCATCGCTCTCACACTCCCCCCCACTCTCTCTCTCTCTCTCTCTCTCTCTCTCTCTCTCTCTCTCTCTCCTCTCTCTCTCTCTCTCTCTCTCTCTCTCTCTCTCATCCTGTCCTTCATTGTTCTCTCGTTATTTTTCCCATTCACGCTTCTGTCCGTCACCTTTCAGACATAATTCACCTCTCGTTCGTAGATTTAATGTTCATCTTTTCATCCCACCCCTCATACATGATTCTGACGCTTTAATCATCTTGATTATTAGTCATTTCATGTTCTCCTCTCGTCCATTCTTTTTTCACTTTCGCGTTGGCCTGGTGTTGTTTTTCCCAGTCGGGGCCACATGCGCCATCCTCAGTTTCTTGCCTTGTCCTCAAAACTGCCCTTCATCACTCTCACGTTACTCTCTTATTTCTTTTTCATCATTTACACATTCTTCTCCCATCTCTCCTTCATCCTTCTCGTGTTCTCTTCTGTCTTTCACCAGTCTTTAGTTTTTCTCCCGTCCGTTATTCGCCCCTTTTCCTGTCCCTGTTGCCCCTCTTTTGTCTTTTCTCAATCCGTTCACAATCATCGTATTCTAGGCCCGTCGATCATTCACCATATTCTCGTTCTAGTTAGTCAGTCCAAATCCCCAGTTTCTTGTTCTCATTGTGGCTGCTATTCCTTACTTTCATACCTCCGTCACATTGACCTTCTCCTGTTCTTGTTCCTCATAAATAGTTCCTTCTGTTGACGCCTTTTTATTCTCCTACTCCCGTCTAACGTTAGCTACGTCCTGTCTCATCCGTCACTGAAATTGTTTCTCCTTTTCCCCACTACCGTTATTCATTATTTTCACGTTCTTCTGTCTTCATCTCGTCCATTTTCACTCGTCACTGCGTCCATCATTCATGATGCCCGTGATCATTTCATCTGTTATTCCTTTATACTGAATTGTTCTGACAAGATCTTACTTCCATGTAGCCCATCGTCCTGATGCTCTTTTCTCTCTTCCTCTCTTCTTGTCCCGTCCCCTGTTCATCATTTTCACCTTGTATTCTATTTACTCTCGCTCACTCACTCATTCTCTCCCTTGACCGGATGGTCGTGGGGGAGACATGATGGACGTCTTGCGGGCCAGAGAGCGCCAGCCAGATCTGTCTTCTGCCGCTCTGATCAGGGAGGGGCTGTCCATTCACCCCGTGAAAAAATATTTTTGTTCATTTTTGCCCCAGTTTTCTCTATCACTGTATCGCTCTCACGCTTTATATATGTTCATGTAATCTATCATTCTCATGCTGCCTTCGCCTTTTCCTGCTCATGAACCCTCCTTTTGTCTATGTCGTGCTGCAATCCTGTCCACCCTACATCATTTTCACGTTCTTCTCTTTGCCTTCCCTTCGTGGATATTGTGTCATCTCATCCCACCTCTCATTGATCATTGTCTGTTATTCATCATTCGCTTTTTTTCCTTTCACACTTCCTTCTCAGCTCTTAACGCTACGTTTTTATCCCGTCCATTATACGTTCTTTTGCTCTTATCACCTCGTCCGAACTATTTTTGTTTTCATCATTCTGTCGTTCTTTTCTCGTCCCTCTTTCATCTTCCTCTCCTTTTCCGTCACTTCTTCATCATTTTCCCTTTTCGTATCATTCTCGCCTTGTCTTCACGTCCCGTTCATCATTCATCATTCTCACGCTGTAGTGCCGTCAGACAGTCGTAGCGTTTACAATCCCCTCCAGTCAGTCAGTCAGTCAGTCAGTCATTCTTTTCACGTTCCTCTGACATCAGTCATTCATCGCTTTCAGGTTCTTTACCAGTCGTTCATTCATCCTTTTCACGTTCTTCTCCAGTTTGTGGCTTATTATTTTGACACTCTTCTCCAGTCGTTCCTTCATCGTTTCCTCATTCTTCTCCCGCTTGTCATTGATAATTTTCACGTTCTTCTATCGTCAATCATTCATTTTCACGCTCAGCTCCCGGTCAGTTCATCTTTTTCACGTTCTTTCTTTTGTCATTCATCATTTTCAGGCTAAATCATAGCAACAGAAATGTTGCTTAACCAAAATTGTATCATTTCTTGATTTTCGTCACTCTGATATACATCTGAATCCGAAAATGTGCACAAGGTGTAGAAAAATAAAAGAAATTTAGAATGATTATAAACTCCTATTGTATGCTATGAAAAATTGGGAAGCATTGTTGTCATGAGATCTTTTAACAAAGCACAGGCATTTGTGAGACATTCTCGGAAAGCACTTTATTGTCGAGCGTCGCTTCTGATATCAAAAGTTGAAGAGAGGAAGAGGAGACTATTTATCAAAAACTAATTTCTTGTATTACATACAAAGAATTTAAAGAACATTGGACGTCTTTCTTTGCGCGTAAAGTATTGCTCGTAACCAATGTGTTATCACACACACAAAAAACACACCACAAGATCGTTTTGATAAACCTCCCCCCCCAAAAAAAAAAAAAAACCCTCAAAATAATTTGTAGTCCTTATACATCAGGCGAGTTAAAAAGAAATGGGAAAAAAAGAAGAAAAGTTGATGTCATAAGACAGCAAGTTCGAAGACAAAAATATGCTAGCGATATTTTTTTTTACTTCATGAAGTACAATGAATTCAAAATCATGCTGCAAGACCCGCGCAAAGAGCAATTGTTGTTGTTGTTGTTGTTGTCGTACCCTGGCTAAAAGACTCCAGGATCATCCGAACAGCCGAAGTGCTTGAACACTATGGTACAAATGCATCAGCTGGGGATGAGAACATGACGTGCGTGACCGTTTCTAATTGCCAGTGTTACTGTTTAACACTCTGTACTGGCTTCCATTGAAGATAAGCTCGCGCGCCGCGCACGCACGCACGCGCGCTCGTGTGTGTGTATGTGTGTGTTGTGTGTGTGTGTGTGTGTGTGCGCGCGCGTGTGCGTGCGCGTGCGTGCTTGTGTGTGTGTGTGTGTGTGTGTGTGTGCGCGCCCGCGCGTGTGCGTGTGTGTGTGTGTGTGTGTGTGTGTGTGTGTGTGTGTGATACGTACGTCTTGCGTGCGCTCGCGCGCATTTATGTATGCATATGTGTGCGTGCGCGTTGGCTTGGCTGTTTTTGTATATGTGTGCGGGCGCACGCGTGTGCATGCGTGTGTGTGTGTGTGCACGTACATGTGTGTGCTTGTGGAGCGCGCGCGTTGTGCGTGTGTGCGCGCGTGTGGCTGTGTGTGTACGCGTGTGCGTACCTGGTTGTAAATGTACTTATTAGTGCGTGCGCGTGCATGCATAGTTGTATATCTATATGTGGGCGAGCACGCGCTTGCGCTTGTGTGTGTTTGTGTGCGTTTGGGCTTGCGGATGTATTTGTGCGGTTGCGTGCGAGAGCGCGCGCGCGCGTCTGTGTGTGCGTACGCATGCGTGCGCGGGCGGTGTGTGTGCGCGTGCGTGCGTGTAGTGTGAGTGTGCGTGTTTGCATGGTTTCCTATGTATATGTATATGTCTGCGTGCGCGAGCATGTGTGTGTGGTGCACGTACATGTGTGTTTGTGGAGCGCGTACGTTTTGTATATGTGTGTGCGCGTGTGATTGTGCGCGCGCGCGTGCGCGCGCGGTTTGCATGCGCGCGTACCTGGTTGTATATGTAAATATTAGTGCGTTCGCGTGCATGCATAGTTACCGACTTCTTTTTCTTAGGCTCGTGTAAAGTCACCGGGTCATCGCAGTGAAGAACTGTTCACCAGATTCTTCTGTCGCTTGGGTTCCGAGACCTTGGACTCAGCAGATGGTTCCCATGTCCATTCTGCAATGTCGTCCCATTGGCCTCGCTCCTCCAACACGTTCCTGGATGATTGTGTCAGCGGGGCGTTGGATCTTCGTGACAGTGCCAACTTCAGTTTCTTTGCTTTGCTGGAGTCGGCAAACCTTGGCATGGCCCGATGTGCTCTGTGATGATCGGGCGCATTTGT
>CM031608.1:87719558-87729558 GCA_018398815.1 Conus ventricosus | reverse complement strand
GTCGTTCGTTCTGTCAGTCATTCGTTCAGTCGATCAGTCGGTCGTTCAGTCATTCATTCGTGCTGTCAGTCATTCGTTCAGTCGATCAGTCGGTCGTTCAGTCATTCATTCGTTCAGTCATTCATTCGTGCTGTCAGTCATTCGTTCAGTCGATCAGTCGGTCGTTCAGTCATTCATTCGTGCTGTCGGTCATTCGTTCAGTCGATCAGTTGGTCGTTCAGTCATTCATTCGTGCTGTCAGTCATTCGTTCAGTCGTTCAGTCATTCGTTCGTGCAACTGTTCGGTCGGTGGCTCGTTCAGTCGTTCTTTCGATCAGTCGGTCGTTCCGTCATTTAATCATTCATTCGGTAAGTCGGCCTTCGGCCATTAATTCGATCAGTCGGGTGTTCAGTCATTCGCTCGTAGATTTGTTTGGTCTTCCGCTTTTTCAGTCATTCATTCGTTTAGTTGGTCAGTCGGTCGTTCAGTCATTCATTCGATCAGTCGGTCGTTCAGCCATTCATTCGATCAGTCGGTCGTTCAATCGTTTATTTGTTCAGTCGGTCATTCATTCGTTCATTCGGTCAGCCGTTCGTTGACTCATTCATTCGTTCATTCGGTCGTTCAATCATAAATTCGGTCTGTCGGTCGTTCAGTCATTCCTTCGCTCATTCGGTCAGTCGGTCGTTCAATCATACATTCGGTCTGCCGGTCGTTCAATCATACATTCGATCAGTCGGTCGTTCAGTCATTTATTCCTTCAGTCCTTCGTTCAGTCATTCGTTCCTTCAGTCGGCGGGCGTACGGCGATGCACAGATGCAGGGTGCGCTAGGGGTAGAGGTGCACGCGGATGCTGGTCGTGACAAGGATGGACGTTCGTGGAGGATGGGTGGGGAGAAGCAAACACAGAGTAGGACGTGTTGCGGGGGATACGTGGGACGCGGAAGCAGGGTATGCCATGGGCATGGGGCGTCGCGGAGCAGCGTTCACATGGTTGCGGGTATAAGGACAGGGGGGGGGGGGGGGGGGGGGGGGGGGGGGGGTACAGCGTATGATATAGCGTATGACATGTCGGGGGGGGTATCGCGTTCGCGGTTGCTGGGCGTGACATGGGAAGGGTGATGGGGGAAGGTGCAGATGCAAGGCGTCACGTGGGTTGAAGTACGGGTGTGTGTGTGTGTGGGGGGGGGGGGGGGGGGGGGGGGGGGCGGATGAGGATACAGGGTGTAACATGGGTTAACACACGTAAGGGGGTCCTGGATGCTGTGGTAATACAGGAATACAGAGTGCTGATTTTTTTTTTTTTTTTTTTTTTTTTTGGGGGGGGGGGGGAGGTTACGTGGGTGAGGGCAGACGAGAGATAATGTTGCTTATAGCCCAGCCGACCGCAAAGGGCCACATCAGGTGAGGGCAGACGGCGCAAATTTAAGATCATGAGATACATTGTGGTAAAAGGGTGGGGTGGGTGGGGTGGGGTGGGGGTGGTGTATGGGTGGTACCGGGAAGGTGGGGGGGGGGGGGGGGGGGGCTTTGTGTTCGTGCTTGATATGAGTGGGGTAATTGAAGGGTTTAGCGAGGCTTATTTCAGATTATGACGTGGATGTAGGTGTGGGGTTAAGGGTGGGGTGAGGTGGGGTGAGGTGGGGTGGGGTGGATTTTAGAGCATGACGTAGATGGGGAGTATGATGGGGAAAATAACGGGCGTGACATGGGTGGGTGGGCGTAAGGAGAGGGGGGGGGCGTGAATGCACATGGATTCGCGCAATTGGGAGGTGGGAGAGTGTAGGCAGCGGGTTGGGGGGGGGGGGGGGAGCACGGATGTTTGAAGTGACAAAGATGGGGGAGGCACAAATGCAGAGTGCAGATTGTATGGGCGTACGTGGGAGGGGGGAAAGGGGTCGGGAGGAGCACATGAAAGACATGACGACGTGTGGTGGGACACGACGTCTTGGATGCAGTGTGTGAGACATAGTGGCGGGTACGGAGTACGCGGGTATAGCAAACAACATTGTAATGTTGCAGATGCAGGGCGTGACGTGGGGGTGAGAGGTGTTACGGGGAGTGGGGGGGGGGGGGGTGGGGAGAGCAGGGGACGAGTGGGCATGGATGCTGGGCGTAACATGGATAGGTGTAAGGAGGGGGCGGATGCAGGGTGTGGCGGGAGTCTCGGGGTAGTGCCGAGTTCGGTCTACACATGAATGTGGCTGAGGGGCATGGAGTCCAGATTATGATATAATTTGGATATGGGTTAAAAAAAAAAAAGGGGGGGGGGGGTTGGAGGGGGCTGCATGGATTTCAGGGCATGACATGGAGGGGGTAGTCAAAACGTGGGAGGAGGCTGATTTACCGGCGTGACATGGGTTTGGGAGGCACGGATTTTACAGCGTGACACAGATGGGAGTAGGATGGAGGGGATAGCGGGCGCACATGATGCACGATTTCAGGGCGTGACATGGGTGGATGCACATGATGCACCGATTTCAGGGCGTGACATGGGTGGATGCACATGATGCACAGATTTCAGGGCGTGACATGGGTGGATGCACATGATGCACAGATTTCAGGGCGTGACATGGGTGGATGCACATGATGCACCGATTTCAGGGCGTGACATGGGTGGGCGCACATGATGCACCGATTTCAGGCGTGACATGGGTGGGCGCACATGATGCACCGATTTCAGGGCGTGACATGGGTGGACGCACATGATGCACAGATTTCAGGGCGACATGGGTGGATGAACATGATGCACAGATTTCAGGGCGTGACATGGGTGGATGAACATGATGCACAGATTTCAGGGCGTGACATGGGTGGATGAACATGATGCACAGATTTCAGGGCGTGACATGGGTGGATGAACATGATGCACAGATTTCAGGGCGTGACATGGGTGGATGCACATGATGCACAGATTTCAGGGCGTGACATGGGTGGATGCACATGATGCACAGATTTCAGGGCGTGACATGGGTGGATGCACATGATGCACAGATTTCAGGGCGTGACATGGGTGGATGCACATGATGCACAGATTTCAGGGCGTGACATGGATGGGTGCACATGATGCACAGATTTCAGGGCGTGACATGGGTGGATGCACATGATGCACAGATTTCGGGGGCGTGACATGGGTGGGCGCACATGATGCAACCGATTTCAGGGCGTGACATGGGTGGGCGCACATGATGCACAGATTTCAGGGCGTGACATGGGTGGGCGCACATGATGCACAGATTTCGGGGCCGTGACATGGGTGGGCGCACATGATGCACAGATTTCAGGGCGTGACATGGGTGGATGCACATGATGCACCGATTTCAGGGCGTGACATGGGTGGGCGCACATGATGCACAGATTTCAGGGCGTGACATGGGTGGATGCACATGATGCACAGATTTCAGGGCGTGACATGGGTGAGGGTGTAGGACATGACATAAGTGGTGGAAGAGGAAGATTCAAGTTGCGTTGATTTCAGGGCGTGACATGGGTGGGACCAGGGGTGGGAGGTGGCAGGGGGGGGGGGGGGTTCAGCATCTGATGCGGGTGTTGAAGCAGAAGTGTGTAGGGAAAACCGATTTGAGAGCGTGACATGGAGTTGGGTACAGACAGGGGCGCGGAGTTTAGAGCATGGCACAGGGGGGACCAAGAAAGGGAGGTCACAGGGTGGTGGGCCTACGGGATGCTGGGATTTCGGGGCGTGACGTGGGTGAGGGACAGACGTGGGGCAAACAGAACGTGAAGACTGGGGACGTGACATGTGTGGGAGTGTGGAGGAAAGGGGTAGGGGGGTGGGGAAGTCGACGTATGGCATGACATGGGTGAGCGTACTTGGGAAGAGTGGGCGCGGATGAAGGGCGTAACGTGGATGGGGGTATTAGGGGGGAGGGGGGCAAGGATGAAGGGCGTAACGTGGATGGGGGTATTAGGGGGGGGGGGGGCAAGGATGAAGGGCGTAACGTGGATGGGGGTATTAGGGGGGAGGGGGGCAAGGATGAAGGGCGTAACGTGGATGGGGGTATTAGGGGGGAGGGGGGCAATGATGCAGGGCGTAACGTGGATGGGGGGTATTAGGGGGGAGGGGGCAAGGATGAAGGGCGTGAGATGGATGGGTGTATTAGGGCGGAGGGGGGCAAGGATAAAGGGCGTGAGGTGGATGGTGTTAGGGCGGAGAGGGGGGGGGGGGGCAAGGATGCAGGGCGTGAGGTGGATGGGGTATTAGGGCGGAGGGGGGGGGAGGGGGCAAGGATGCAGGGCGTGAGGTGGATGGGGGTATTAGGGCGGAGGGGGGCAAGAATGCAGGGCGTGAGGTGGATGGGGGTATTAGGGCGGAGGGGCGGGTCAGGATGCAGGGCGTGAGGTGGATGGGGGTATTAGGGCGGAGGGGGGGGTCAAGGATGCAGGGCGTGAGGTGGATGGGGGTATTAGGGCGGAGGGGGGGGGGTCAAGGATGCAGGGCGTGAGGTGGATGGGGGTATTAGGGCGGAGGGGGGCAAGGATGAAGGGCGTGAGGTGGATGGGGGTATTCGGCGGAGGGGGGGGGGGGGGGCAAGAATGCAGGGCGTGAGGTGGATGGGGGTATTAGGGCGGAGGGGGGGGGGGGGGGGGTCAAGGATGCAGGGCGTGAGGTGGATGGGGGTATTAGGGCGGAGGGGGGCAAGGATGAAGGGCGTGAGGTGGATGGGGGTATTAGGGCGGAGGGGGGTAAAGATGCAGGGCGTGAGGTGGATGGGGGTATTAGGGCGGAGGGGGGGCAAGGATGAAGGGCGTGTGTGACACGGATTGGCGTCTGGGGGCGGAGGAGGCGAGGATCGAAGGTGTGACTTGGTGGGCATATTGGGGCAGAGAGAGGCAGGCAGACAGACAGACAAGAGACAGGCAGGCAGGCAGGCAGACAGAGACAGAGAGAAACACAGCCCCGAGACGGGCAGAAAACAGCAACAACAAAAAGACGCGCACAGGAAGTGAACTGACAGACGGACAGAAAGCAAGATGCCCCAGTGATGAAGTGTGATGGAAAAGGAGAACACCTGGACAGTCGACCCCATCGTACTCTGGACTGACGTCACCAGTCACTTGAATAGATCAACCAATCAAGAAATCAATGTCATTCAATGGAGTCCTCGGCTGATCAAAGAATGAATGAATCGGTTCGCACTATAAATCAATTTAGCCGTTTCAAATTTTATTTCATTTTATTTTTTGTTATTGTACTTTATATATTTTATTTTTTTTATTTTTTGATCTTGTGCTGAATATGAGAAGATTAGTGGTTTCTCGTTCTTCGTTTTCACCGTCCTAAATGCTATTTGTGTTTGCCTGAAGACCCAAGAGGTCAAAAACGCATTGTTTTGTCCTGTACTTGTGTCCTTGGTGGTAACTAGACCCCCTCTCTTTCTAAATTTTGTATCAATTTAACAGTGTCTATTCGACTTGGCGACGCAAGTAGAGAACCCCTCCCCCCCCCCCCCCCACCAACTTTTAAACATCTAACTAGTGACGGGACGCTGACAATGCAACCCACCATACCTACCAACAACCAAGAAGGGGGTTAGTTGGGGAGAGACAGACGGGGGATATTAAGGAGAGACGGAAGGGGGGTTGATTGGAGAGAGACGGAAGGGGGGTTGATTGGAGAGAGACGGAAGGGGGGTTGATTGGAGAGAGACGGAAGGGGGGTTGATTGGAGAGAGACGGAAGGGGGGTGATTGGAGAGATACGGAAGGGGGGTGATTGGGGAGAGACGGAAGGGGGGTGATTGGGGAGAGACGGAAGGGGGGTGATTGGGGAGAGACGGAAGGGGGGTGATTAAGGAGAGACGGAAGGGGGTTGATTGGGGAGAGACGGAAGGGGGGTGATTGGAGAGAGACGGAAGGGGGGTGATTGGGGAGAGACGGAAGGGGGGTGATTGGGGAGAGACGGAAGGGGGGTGATTGGGGAGAGGGGGGGGGGGGGGGGGGGGGGGGGGGGAAGAAAAGAAATGCGATTCACATCAACGTGTGCGTCACGTGCACTGTGGCGTGGCTAGTTTGTGTCTGATCAAAGAGACATTACATGCGTGCGGACCTTCCCATGTATTCGACAGTATTATTTGGTATATGCAGGGTTAAAGCTTAACGCAAACTAACTGATTTAAGGGCATGACATGGAGGGGGTAGTCAAAACGTGGGAGGAGGCTGATTTACCGGCGTGACATGGGTTTGGGAGGCACGGATTTTACAGCGTGACACAGATGGGAGTAGGAGGGAGGGGGTAGCGGGCGCTACATGATGCACCGATTTCAGGGCGTGACATGGGTGGATGCACATGATGCCCCGATTTCAGGGCGTGACATGGGTGGATGCACATGATGCACAGATTTCAGGGCGTGACATGGGTGGATGAACATGATGCAACGATTTCAGGGCGTGACATGGGTGGATGCACATGATGCACCGATTTCAGGGGGGTGACATGGGTGGATGCACATGATGCACCGATTTCAGGCCGTGACATGGGTGGATGCACATGATGCACCGATTTCAGGGCGTGACATGGGTGGATGCACATGATGCACCGATTTCAGGGCGTGACATGGGTGGATGCACATGATGCACCGATTTCAGGGCGTGACATGGGTGGACGCACATGATGCACCGATTTCAGGGCGTGACATGGGTGGATGCACATGATGCACCGATTTCAGGGCGTGACATGGGTGGATGCACATGATGCACCGATTTCAGGGCGTGACATGGGTGGATGCACATCATGCACCGATTTCAGGGCGTGACATGGGTGGACGCACATGATGCACCGATTTCAGGGCGGTGACATGGGTGGATGCACATGATGCCCCGATTTCAGGGCGTGACATGGGTGGATGCACATGATGCACCGATTTCAGGGCGTGACATGGTGGACGCACATGATGCACCGATTTCAGGGCGTGACATGGGTGGATGCACATGATGCCCCGATTTCAGGGCGTGACATGGGTGGATGCACATGATGCACAGATTTCAGGGCGTGACATGGGTGGATGCACATGATGCACAGATTTCAGGGCGTGACATGGGTGGATGCACATGATGCACAGATTTCAGGGCGTGACATGGGTGGACGCACATGATGCCCCGATTTCAGGGCGTGACATGGGTGGATGCACATGATGCCCCGATTTCAGGGCGTGACATGGGTGGATGCACATGATGCACCGATTTCAGGGCGTGTACATGGGTGGATGCACATGATGCCCCGATTTCAGGGCGTGACATGGGTGGATGCACATGATGCACCGATTTCAGAGCGTGACATGGGTGGGCGCACATGATGCACCGATTTCGGAGCGTGACATGTGTGGGCGCACATGATGCACAGATTTCGGGGCGTGACATGGATGGGTGCAATGATGCACAGATTTCAGGGCGTGACATGGGTGGATGCACATGATGCACAGATTTCGGGGCGTGAATGGGTGGGCGCACATGATACATGGATTTCAGGGCGTGACATGGATGGGTGCACATGACATAAGTGGTGGAAGAGGAAGATTCAAGTTGCGTTGATTTCAGGGCGTGGACATGGGTGAGGGTGTAG
This sequence comes from Conus ventricosus, assembly GCA_018398815.1. Lineage (NCBI taxonomy): Eukaryota > Metazoa > Mollusca > Gastropoda > Neogastropoda > Conidae > Conus > Conus ventricosus. The sequence goes on along the minus strand of CM031608.1, from coordinate 87,721,999 downwards.
GACATGCGGAGAGACGGAAGGGGGGTGATTGGGGGAGAGACGGAAAGAGAGACGGGGTGGAAGACGTAAAGGGGAGGGGAGGGAGATGCTAGCAGGAAAGCTTATTGTCGTCCCGGAAGAAAACACATGCGCTCATCAAAAGGATGGGATTTAGGGGTGGAAGTAGGGAGAAATGGAGAGTGGCGGGGGGGGGGGGGGGGGGGGGGGGGTGAGGATGGGGTGAAGATGGGAAGAGAGGAATAGGAAGGAGGTTGGGGAAAGTACAAAAGACATACACTGTCCGTTGTGTTCGTTAACGACCTGTTTCTGTATTGACATTTGAGTTGTTCTTTAGTTTCTTGGTTTGCTTTTGTTCTGGAATGCAGATTTTTAAGCGGTTCCAGATTGTTTTTCCTTTCTTTTGGGACTTGGTCCAGGTTACGGCCAGGGATTGGGTGGGGATGCACAGGACGGGGCGATGGGGATGGAGTTATCCGCACCTGTATGACACGCACGCGCGCGCACACACACACACACACACACACACACACACACACACACACACACACACGCACACACACACACGCACATCTATTTATCTATACACACACGCACGCGCGCGCACATACACACGCACACACACACAAATACACGCATACACACGCACACACAATACATGCACGCGCGCGCGCACACGCACGCACACGCTCAGACCACACAACGCACGCACGCACACACGTGCGCACACGCACGCACGCACGCACACGTGCGCGCGCACACACACGCACGCACACACACGCACACACGCGCGCACACACACACACACACACACACACACACACACACACACACTTCAGTCAAACCACACAGGCGAAGACGCGAGAGTAGATTCAGGGGAGGTGAATCATGAAGTAGGTAGTCGTCGAAGGATGATTTCACTCCTTTGACATGGTCAAAGGCGGGGTTATGGTGGATGGGGTAGGGATGCAGGTTGAGAAAGGGGAAGAGGGCGAGGATGGGCTGGGCTGGGGTGGGGGATGGAGGAGGAGTAGGGTGGTGGGGGTGGAGGGGCATGTGAGCGAGTCCATGACGTTGCATGTCAGGTAAGATCATTATAGTGGTCAGGTGCCACTGTCCCATTATTAAGGTCCGTGAAATGGGGGGGGGGGGGGGGGGGGGGGGGGGGAGAAGAAAACCCTCTCTACCGTGATCTGACAGTCCATGGATGCCATTTGGGTTAGATCTTCAGTCTCAATGTTTGGCGGAAATAATCAGTAGGGGTTTAGAACAGCAGAACTGCCAGAAAGCCGCGTCAGTTGCAGGGGGGGGGGGGGGGGGGGGGGGAGAAAAGAAATGTGATTCACATCAACGTGTGCGTCACGTGAACTGTGGCGTGGCTAGTTTGTGTCTGATCAAGAGACATTACTGCGTGCGGACCTTCCCATGTATTCGACAGTATTATTTGGTATATGCAGGGTTAAAGCTTAACGCAAACTAACCGTTTGACTGTGCTTGCACGCGTGTGTACGCTCACGCGCAGGCACACACACCCACACACTGACACTCGCTCACACACACACACACATACACACATACACACACACACACACCAACACACACACACACACACCACACACACACACACACATTTTTGCTCAGAAGAAGTATGTTTAAAATCAGAGAAGGATTTTGGAAAACGTGCCAAAAAACATACAGTCAGCAAGGTCTATTTACTCATTTTCCATTGCAATCCCTTTTGAAGGCGGATATATTTGTATTGCAATACAAATATATCTGCCTTCAAAAGGGATTGCAATGGTTCCCTTATGCAGCTAGAGAAGTGTTTTCATATCTGTAACTTTTTTTTTTTTTTTTTAATTTCATTTTCCCAGTTTCTCATCTTCAAACTCCCTCCCCTCTCCCCTCCCCTCAAGTCCAAATCTTTGCCAGACAGTTCAGTTGTTGGCCTGCGCTTGTTTTTTTCCCCCACTATTAGATTGTTCGTCTATGTATTTGTCTGACTTTATTCAAGTTTAAAGGCTGTGCCAGTCTTGAATAAAAGTTACTCTGTGTTAGGTTTCCTTATGGGAGCAAAACATACACCACTTGTTTACTGTTTATCGTTTACTGTTCCCTACCTCATTTCATTTCCGATATAAATTCAACGTTAAGAGAAAAAGTTAAACCTCATTGATGAACTCAGACATTCAATATTATCACAATTGTATAAAATTTAGTGATGGTTACAATGGGAAACGTTCAAACAAGTCTCCTCTCGTCTAGGGAGATTGAAAGTTTAATCCATAGATTCGTTTGAACGCGTTGAAAACAAAACATTGTCATAATGTTAAATGTATGTGTGGGAAATCCTTAAATGTCAGTCATTTGCTGATTCAATGTCCAAGAGCAAGAGAACTCCTAAGACATTCGGGTATTGATGGTTACACTGATGGATCGACTTC
>CM031608.1:87705430-87710430 GCA_018398815.1 Conus ventricosus | reverse complement strand
GCTGTGGGAATGATCTCACCTTGTGTTCCAGACTGTAACAGTTCCACGCCCCTAAAAAAGGGCATTTCAGATGCTGCTGTCTACTCCCATATAAGAAGAAAAACGGGAAAAAATGTACGTCTCCATCTTCCTATTGAGACCCCAATATGATGTACCAACAACTAAAATAGAATTATTTCTTATTAGTTCCACGCTCCTGAAAAAGGGGCTTTTCAAATGCTGTCTACTCCCATATAAGAAGAAAAACGGGGAACAAATGTTCGTCTCCATCTTCCTATTGAGACCCCCAATATGAAGTACCAGCAACTAAAAGAGAATCATTTCTTATTTAGAATATCTTCATGCTCCGCACTAGGACTGCTGAGAAAATATGCCAAAGGGAGATACAAAAGCACGCATATACACATATCATGATTCCATTTCATCCATGATTCCATTCCTGAGAGGACTGTCATTTGAGAGATTTTGGTTGTAAGGACGTCAATCTCACTGTCACTATGGACTGTTGTCTCTTCTCGCTGGCCTTTCCCGGTACTATATGTCAACCTCGGTGTAATGTCAGTGGAGGAAGGACTAGCGCACAGCCCAAACACACTCACAGCTTGCTTACGATCTCATTCATATATCATGCATTCGTCACATCAAACCACTAGTAAAGTCTATAACTTTACTACACATGATCATAGAACGAAACATCAATGCTTATGGAATCAAATGAAATAAAACATTCTCTCTTTCCTGAACTTCACAAAATCATTTATCTAAAACATCATTAACTAACCCGGGTATAAACAGATTTCTACTTTACCTGGCCAGGTGATCTTAACTATTCACGAATCACTGTCTTTTCTTTTCTTTTCTTTTTCTTTTCACTGTCACTTTCACAACACGACACAACTGCCGGCACTGGTGTTGGTCTGATGGCGCCTGGTCAGGTGAGACTGTTGGCGTTGGTCTGTGGTTCTGCTTGGCGAAGTGACGCTGCCAGGTATGAGGTCGAACCCCCGGTTAGGATAGAACAGTGACTATCAACATCGATCTGTTCTCCTTTCTTTCTTCCTGCATTAACGCATTGCACTCTCTCTCTCTCTCTTCTAGTCTGCTCTTATCAAATGGACATGGTTGCTTTTCTTTTCTTTTTTTTCTTTTCTTTCTTTTCTTCTTCATTAATTAGCAACTCTCTCTCTCTCTCCACATCTCTCCTCAGTCCTTCCTCTGCAGACTATCTCATGCTAATCTCTCAACTTGGTTCTCTTCTCTCCTCCCCTCATCTCTCTGCTTTTCTCTCCTCAGAGATTACACTCAGACCTCTCTCTCTCTGTCTCTCTGTTCGTTCTCCCCTCGTTCTCTCGTTCTCTCACTCTCTCATCCCTCTTATTGTGTTCCGATCTGTCCAACAAGGGCGAGTACCATTGGTCAGTATTTTTACCCGAAGTTATCTCCCTCTAATTCCATTGGATATTCAAATCATGACAGTCACGCCTACACACCTTTCTCTCTGTGGTGGTCAATCGGTCATTTAATTGATTAGCTAGATTTCACCCCCACCACACACTACCTTCCCCCTTCCCTACTTAACTGGCGCCGTGTGGCTTAAGTCGTGGGCACGGTCAGTGTAAATTGGCTAGCTGAGTCTGGGTAGGCGCCACGACGTCTAGCTAACAATGACGCTGGTTCCACAAATTGGCCAGATGAGCCTGAGCCAGGCGCTAAGACTCGTCTCGCTAGACATCGAGGCGTCGGTCAAAACGGCTTAGTCAGTCTGGGTGGATCGTACCGTCTCTGTGAAGCCTCTCCACTAAGCTTAATTGGCCGGATCCGAACCATGGGCCCGGTCTACGTGACGCCAAGATGTCTGAGTTGAAGCTTATGTCCGAACAAATTGGCTGGCGACTCCCCAAGTTGGGTTGTTTCATTTTTTTGTCCGTGACAATTTCCCCCTTGCAAAAGACCATGCTCCGCATTGTCTCAAAACAACGGTACAAAAAAACAACAACCGAATTTGCTGACACACAGCTACACGTGCAAAGTTTTTAAAATACTTTACAACCAACGGTTTATAAGTTATAAAATACATCATTAGTGAATACCACTCCAATGAGTTATCATTGACGTGCGCTCTTGCGTTATTTCAACTCATTTTATAACGACCTCTGTGCGCACTTATGCAATTCCCCCACCTGCGGATTTGCCACATCTTCTCTTCACAATTTCTATGAAAAGCACAATATAATATGCTCACGGTCCATGACACTTCACTGAGGAATCTCCATCCTCACTTATTGCAAGTAATGCATTACTACACAAGCGACTGTATGCTCCAAGCATAACTACATCCACATGAACAAGTCTCACAAAGAAATATGAACAAGTCTCACACAAAAAAATATGAACCATAGCCAACTGGGAATGAACCCATATCCAATCAACATAACTGTAATCAACACATACTATCAACACAGCACCCTGGATATGACTGACTTCCTCTGAGTTGCAGCTTGCTAGACTACACGGCTTAATAGTCAGCTCCGACATTCTGTCGACCTGGGATGTACTGCACTCGATACCTGTAGGGCTGCAGTGCCATTGCCCAACGCAGAACCCTGCTGTTTTTCAGCTGTGCCTCCTGCAGGAATTTGAGTGGTTGGTGATCTGTCTCTATCACGAACTCTTTCCCATACAAGTATTTGTGGAACTTCTGCACGGCCCACACAACAGCTAAAACATTCCTTCTCCACCGTTGCGTACCCTTCTTCACACTTTGTCAACTTCCTGCTAGCATACCTCACAGGAAACTCAACCTCTTCATGCTCCTGCAGCAATACTGCACCTATCCCACCACCTGATGCATCTGTCCGCAACAAAAATGGTTTGGACATATCTGGTAGCTTCAAGATGGGACGGGAACCTAGTCTTTCCAGCACCGTCTGCAGTGCTTGCTCTGCAGCGTCTGACCATTCGACCACTGCCGGTTTCCCTGCCTTGACCAAATCACTGAGAGGACTCGTGATTGCAGCAAAGTTTGGGACAAACTCCCTATTGAACCCAATAAAACCTAGCAGACTCCTGACTTCTGTTTTGGTCTTTGGTCTCTCTGAATTCATCATCTTCTCCACCTTTCCTCTTTCCGGCTGCTTTGTGTCGTCTCCGACAACAAAACCTAGGAACTCCTACTGTCTAGCCCTTCATACAGTGACACATCCCTGTATGCCTCTTCTGGAAACTTAGGCAACAAAATCTCCCTTTCTTCTGCTGGGTCTCCTTCACCTCATCCATGATTGCTGCTGCGCCTATGTGCTGAGTCTCACGCTGAATATATTTGCGGAGGAAATTTGCATGGAAAAGTTTTGGTTTCCCATTCACATCAATTCGGTAATCCCGACCGACCCTTTCAGTGATGGTGAATGGTCCTTTCCAATGCATCAGCAGCTTGTTGTGACCCGTGGGAAGCAGTACCAGGACTTGATCTCCCACCTTGCGGGATTGCTTCCTCACCTTCCTGTCATATTGCTTCTTCTGACCGACCCTAGCCTCCTGCAAACCTTCCCTTGCAACCTTACATGTCTCATACCTGTGCCCACCTTTGGAACAGGGCGAGATTGGGCCAATCAGATCAACAGCCACTCTCCTGAACGGTGTGTCAATTAAAGGGGGATGTTTAAGAGGTGCCTTCCTCTTCACCCCTCTTGTGGCTGACCTTTGACACACGTCACATGACATGCAGAAACGCTTGATGTCTGCCATTGCTCCTGGCCAATGAAAGTCATCAAAGATTCGGTCAGCGGTTTTGCTGGTGCCGAGATGACCCGCCATGAGCGACTCGTGACCCACTGACATGACAGTGTCACGATAACCTGCTGGTACCTCTAACTGAGTGGTCACCTTACCTGTCTTCCCTTGGTGAACACTCGGTACAACAGCCCGCCTTTCACAAGAAATTCTGTCTCACCTCCTCTAACCTCCTGTTTCTCTCCACCTCTTGCCAACTCCCAAGACTTCACGAGCGAAGGGTCTTGTTCCTGCGCTGCCCTAAACTCATCAGGCGACACATCTATGCCCGACTTCCTTGCTGGAACGACTAACGGTTTATCACCCTTTTCCTCCTTCTTGCTCCTTGTTTGAACTGCTGCCCCTGTGGCAGTCAACAACTCAGGATCCCCTGGATCCCTTGCACCTGGAATATTTCCAATGATCAAATCATGAAGGGGTTTCTCCATCACCAACGCAGACAACTCGCCTGAGAAGTAAGGGGTACGTACTTCTATCTTAGCAACTGGAAACTCCCTCACAGTGCCATCGATTAGAGTACAGGTCTGGATTTGCCCTGTCAAATCCCCTTTCTCGACCAGCGTTGTTCGTACTACCCCGCATGAACAACCAGTGTCTCGTAACACTTTCACCCTCTGCTGGCCAATCCACCCTTCTTCCACTGGTAACGAACCACTCAGCCTAGTGCCCTCCATCCTGACACTGACTGCTGTCCAGTGCTAGCCATAAGCTGCACTCCACCCTCTTCAGACTGAATCCCCTTTGGTTCCACTGCAGGTCGTTTCCCTTGACGACCCTTATCGACTTCTTGCAAGGCTGCTGCCTTCTGGAACCTCATGCGACAATCCTCGCCACATGTCCCTTCTTGTGACAAATGAAACACCTAATGTCCCTTTGCCCTTCCTTCTGCCCCACCACTGGGTTTTCAGACTTTGCAGAAAACTCTCCTAGTCTCCTTGCACTCTTCTCACCTGTGCCTAGCACCTGTTTCTCCTGCACCTTAGTGCCCAAACGTGCCTCTCTATACACCTCTGCGAACTTCAACAACTCTCCTGCTGTCTCTGGCTGTCTCTCTTTCAGATGTATGGTTAACTCAGGGCCGCAACCTGACAAAATCTGTTCTTTCATAACTAGCTCTTTCAACTCAGCGAACTCCTTCTTCGCACCACTCAACTCTAACCACTTCTCAAAATAGTGATCCAACGTGCACCAAACTGAGTGTACGTCTCACC
>CM031608.1:87677930-87700430 GCA_018398815.1 Conus ventricosus | reverse complement strand
TGTGTGCGCGCAGCGCTGATTACACACACACAACACACACACCACACCACACACACACCCACACCACACACCCACACACCACACACACACACATCACAACAACACACACGTGTGCGCTCGGGGCAATTACAACACACACACAGTCACAGTTTGTCACGAGGCCTATGACGTTCGACCGCCAGGGAGGCGGAATTACTTATTTGTTTTATTGTCGTTGCTGTTTGTCGTGTACTCCGTCCCCTTAGGTGGCTTGTGGTGCAGTTGCACCTTGGTGTGGTTCAGCTCAACTTCGGTCTGCCATTCTTCTCTCTCTCTCTAATTCCACCGCCCGTGCTATTCATCCTGCCAGTTCACACGGTGGGCCGGAACCTTTCTCTCGAACTTACTGTCTATCGGCCTCTTCGCCTGGTCTTTTTAGACCAGTCGCACGTGCCTTTCGTTTCTTTAGTTTGAAGTATGCCACTCTGTGACGCAGCATTGCAGGTTGGGCCGCCATTGCTGAGGGGAGGTTAGCTTCTTCACATCGAGCGGAAGATGTCTCTGGGCGCTGCTCCAGGCTGGTTCTTTACCTTACGTCGAGAGTACAGTCAGTACTTCAATTCCGGCAGTCCGGCTTAGGAGAGGACATCATATAGCGTTCTGTCGCCGCATCTTCGCGCTGTCCTCTCGACTGGAACAGAGGTAGAGAGAGTCCTTTGACCCTCTCTTCGGGGTCACCCGGGTAGCTAGTAAGCATCAGTTTTCGCGTGGGTGTCTGTTTTTATTTGATTCTGTTTTGTTGTTAGCCGCTTATTCTTCACTTTTTGGCGCAATTTTCTTTTTGTTTACGAAATGGGGAAAGGAAGATTTGTGAGACCTTTTCTCTGGTTAAATTCAATCTTTAACCTGCCATTCTAAATATTTCCAAAATTCGTTTCTCCTGATTTATGTATCTGGTATCGGTAGTCGGATGGGGAAGGAGAGAACCTGGTGATTCCAGTATTGGGAACTTGCTTGGTCCTCGCATCGTCCGCCGCCTGTCTCTTTCGCCGGACTTTTATATCCTTCGGGCAACCGTCTGTTTGTGTGTGCATGAGAAACTGAGTTTTATGTTCACGAGCGTGGCGTAACGCATGATTAGTCGTTCGATGCGTGGTTGAGATTTGTGATTATTTTGAAATTGTTTATAAAATGATGACAATTATGCCATTGAATTTACTATTGGCAAATGTGGTGTGCAAGTTTTTTGTGTTTTATTAAGCGATTGTCGCTGAGTGTTGATTTTATTTCCTAAGGAAGGGGAAACGTTAAGCGTGAGTGAGAGAGAAGGTGAAGATAATTCATAATGTTTTATAACCTGTTGATATTAATGCAGTCTTTTACCTGCAATCTGTGAGAAAGACTTGATTCAATGATTACTTGTGCGTTTTAATACACTTCCCCTCGCCCAATCATGCGAGTGCTAGATAAGACTAGACAGCAATGGTCAGAACGGAACGGACGCAAGGGGTTCTCAGTACCTCTTCCCTTCCTCCTTGTCCTTCTTCTTTTCCTCCGACTCCGACTCTCCTCCCAGCAACGTCTTCCCCCCTCCCCGGGGGCTTCACCTGAGGCAGCGAACTGGAAGGTTGCCCGACGTGCTGGTCGCGGCCACGTTCTGGCTGAGACCACGGACGAGATTGTGCCACGCGCTGGTCGAGTGCCACGCCTTGGTCGGGACCGGTGGACTGCTAGGGGACGCCGCCGTCCGCGACTTGGCCGGCCTGGACCCCCGTCCACCTCCAGAAACAGCTTACGCCCCCCCCGCCCCACCCCCCCCCCCTGACAACGCTCTTCACTGCCCGCTTGGAGTCGAGGGTGTCGCTTTGGCGACACCCTGCGAGAACCAACCCCGCTCGAGCACCTAGTGCGACAGGGTGCTCCCTGCGGACATGACAGGGGCAGGGATGGGACGCACTCCGTAGGTGTGAGAAAGGTCAATACTGGAAATATATCTTTATAATTGTGTACAGTCATATGGGCAGGAATGCTGTACTTGTGATCGTGTTACGTCCGTATGGGCCAGAAATATATATTTATAATCGTGCATGTTGTGGTGTGGGAGTGCTTGATTTGAGGTGAATGTGCCATGGTTGTGCCGTTGAGGAGTGCTTGATTGTGCATGTGCTATGTTTTGCGCGTTGGAGTCTTGATTTGTGATTGTGCAGGTTGTGTGCGGTGCGCGTTTGGAGTGCTTAATGAGATATGTTCCATGGTTGTGGCGTTGGAGTGGCTTGAATGGGATTGTGCAAGTTTGTGTGCGTTGGAGTGCTTTATTGTGATCGGGTGATGGTGCGTGTTGAATGTTATTATGGCTGATGTAATAATATGTGGGTGTTGTATCGATCTTTTTAATTTGTGGTCCCTCTTGCGGAGCGTGTGAGGTCAGTCCACTCCTTCACTCCGCACCTAGACCCGATCCTGTCTGGCAGACCTCCAGGGTCGGTCTGACAATTGTGGGGGCTCGTCCTGGATGTGAGGGGCTCTGGCTGTCTCTCTCTCGTTTCGCAGAGTACCTGTTTTAGTTTTGACTGTTTTGTATATGGTTTATATCAGTTTTGTCGTGTTGTTCGTGGGTGGTTGGCTGGTGACTCTACGTGAAGGGAGTCTTTTTGGTGGCCTGAGGGAACATCGGCGTGACTCGTCGGGGTTCGAGTGAGACCAGGAGGAGTCGAACCTTCTACCCGCGGGGCCTATTCCCGCATACCCCGCCCCGTTCTCGGGGATGGGGTGGGTGGGGGGGCGGCCACCGCTTCCGGACCATCCTTCGATCCCGCCGGTACCTCACGCAGTACGGCCGTAAGTCGTGCCCTTCTGTGGCCGCTCATTCTTCCATTCTGTTTTTGAATTTAGCTAATTCCTTGTTTTTTTTATAGTTCTCCTACCGGGTTGTTTGAGGTAACAGGGGGGTGTATCGACCTAGTGTTTTTTTTTTGCTCTCTTCCCGGATCCCGTCTGCCTAGTTTTTGTTTTGTCTTTTTTCCGCCAGCCCCACCGGCACTGTTGCTCGAGCTGTAGAGCGCGGTGTTGCCAGAGTTGGGCAGCCGACATATTTTTTGGTTTCGGTTTTTTTTCGTGAGCCCCTCCGCACTGTTGCTCCGTGCTGTAGGCGCGGTGTAGTGCTCAAGTGATCAGCCGGAACATTGGTCCGCACACACGCCCTAACACACACATACACCACATATACACATGCCCCTAAATATTTTGTTTTTTTTTCTGTGGAATTGTTTTTTCCCCTGTATTGTATGGAAAACTGTAGTATATTGTTGTCAGGGCTACGGGCCGGCGCAGGTGGTGATGTGGCGGCCGTGGGCGGGCGTCGAAGAAGAAGGGAAAATTCAAAATGGTACGGTATCCCTACTATTAGTACCAGTACTTCGACTACGGTAACTTCTAACCTATTCCAGAGCTGTAGCGTACCCAGTGAGGTACTTTTACTTCCTCTCGCTGGGGGGGTCTCCCGTGTCGAACACCGACTGCCACTTCCGGCTCGGAAGCGTCGAGTTATAGTCGAAGCAACTGTGGGCTACTGTGAGTTCGCCGAGAGACCGAAACTTCTCTCCTCTCCAGGCTTTCCCCGCGTAGGGGCATGCCCCAGAAGCTTTCCTTATGGGAAAGTCCGAGACCCCATGGACGGGATCAGACGGATCATCCTCCCGGTGTCGGGGAGTGGTGAACCCGCCCAGGACATCACTTCCGTCCTATTTTCTAGAGCGTCAGCGAACGGAGGAAGGAGGGCCCACACGTAGGGAAGAGGTTGCTAGGCAGGAAGCACTTCGTAGGGAAAGGCAAAGCTCCGTAGGAGGAGCCGAGGCTCCGTAGGAAAGAGCTAGTAGGAAGGAGGCACTTCAGTAGAGAGGGAGACTGACAGCCAGGAGATTATGCGATAAGGAGGAGGCTGCTCAGCTTAGAGAGGATGCTGCCAGACAGGAATAGGCGTAGAAAGGCTGGGACAGGCAGAAAGCCCTCGCGGGTAATTGAAGAACTAGATATGGAATGGAGGCTTTGCGTAGGGAGGAGATGGAACAACATTTTTCGCGGCCTCCGGCCGCGTTCTGTAAACCAGGGGGTTAAAATTCACCAGGCAGTGATAGAGTTAGTAGGCCCGAAAGTTAAAGCTTCCAGAGTTCAGACCTAGTGATGACATTGATAGTACTGAAGATCAGTGATCGACAAGGTTGATGATTTCATACAATTGTCTGCGGAGCAAAAGGCTATGCACCTATTGGTTTTCAGGATTATCTAGGTGCTGCAAGGGAGTTGTGTGCTCACGTTGTACCTAAATGAAGGAGCGTCTTATGCAAACTTGTCATTGGCCACGGACGTAAGCTTTTCCACCTTACCCCTGCGACCTACAAGGAATGAGAATTTAGTCCATTAAGAAGAATAAGATGAGGACCTTCGTTGGCAGTTTTGGTGATAGCTGCGCAGAGCTAGGTAACATGCGTCATTGTTTAGCTAAGTTGGAAGCTGGGAGGATCTATCCTCATTGATTCAGCTCACCAACATACAAGTGGACCCCCGAGTTTGAAGGATTCCGGATAGGCCAAGACAGCACCTCAATTTCGGGCGGCTGGGCGATTCACACCGCTGAGGTGTTTCTGAAGCTCGGCAGGGCTTATGGGCATCGCCCCAAACGGGAGAGAAGCCCCTCCAGCAGATTTAAGTACAATAAGGCGCCGACAACTGGAGCGACGGTCGAATAAGCAGACAGTCCATCGGGACCTCAGCACCTCGATTTGTTTTTCTTTGTGTCGTCCTGGCCAATCCACAGGCAAGATGCCCAAGCCGCTGGTAGTCAGGGGGCTAGTCCTTTCCACTTCATCCTCGTGCCTGGCGGCTAACGTGGGTTTCCTACCCACATCTGCGATTCAGAGGTGCCCCGTGTTTCTCTCCGTTGTTGGTTCGCCTTGGTCGACACCATCAGGATCGGAGCATCAACGATCTTTGTGGATAAGGATTTTGGTTTGCTCTGAGGCCCGGCGGTGGGACGCTAGTTATGATGTGTGCGGGGTTGAGCTGTTTTACCTTCCCACCCTCCTTCTGTACTCTTTTGTTTCCTATCTCCACCAGCCCCCGACTTCAGTGGCGAAGTGGTGGGCCCTCGCAGAGTGGAGCGAACCTCTGTATTCCCTTATCATAGGGAATACTATCACCTTCGCAGAACCGGACACGCTGTCATCCGGGTCTACGGATCTGCCGTGTACAGGCGAGTGTAGGGAGTTTACCACACCGCCAAAGCTGAGAAGTCAGGTGACAGGAGTTGCGTCCCTACTTCAGCCGATCTCTGACCGAGGTCCATGCGAGTGCCGATCCTGCTTCCATTGTTCGACTTCAGGCCAGGGACTTTGGATGTCCAACGCCTACGACAACTTGTGTGGACGTCCCGCTCAGTCGGCGCCGACGCCAAGGTGGACTTCAAGCTCCACAAGGGGATCCTCTTTAGGGTTTCCACGCAGCATATCGTGTGGCCAAACCGCTTGTTGTTCCGCCAAAAGCTTGAGAGAGTCCTGTTCTCCGGGCAGGCACACGATTCCCCCATGGCAGGTCCTATGGGCTCCAAGCGGACTCTGAGCGAGTAAGAACAAGACTTCTTTTGGCACAGGGATAACTCACATGTGTAGGCAGTACTGCCGCAGTGTGCGATACCAGCCAACTGACAACGGCCTAAGGGTCGATCTTAGAAGCGTGTATTCCCTAGGGTCCGAGCCACGGTTGGGGAGCCATTCATCCAGGTTGGGGTCGGACCTGGTGGGACCCTTAATCCTCCCTCCGATCGAGGTCACCGTCTACACTTCGGTATGTATATATCTGCAGAGTCGATACCCAAGAGGCTGTCCCCGCTTAGACTATCGATGCCCCTGCTTGATATGCTGAGTCTCTCAAGCAGTATTTGGACGCGACTGGCGTGCCCAAGAAGAAGTATGGTCGGAAGTTTGTACGGTATAGTCGATCAATCATCCTCACCAGTGCCTGGACCGGAATCCGGCCATTCATGTCATCGACTCATGAGTTAGGCATTGGAACTGCAGAGTCATGCCGATCACTTTTCGTCATAACAAGGAGGTTCCTGTAATACGGATGCTGACTATCTTAGCCGAGCTCCCGTAGTTCGCATATTGAAAATCAGTCAGAGGATCAACCGATCCCCTCAACCAGGGTTATATCCCCTTTTTGGTCTCTGTAACAGGTGTAGTGACAGTTGTCACTTTCAGTGAGGTTAACGTTAGTGACTCACCAATGGGTTCGGGGATTGGTTACTTCATGTTTTGGAAGGTTTGCTTAGTTTTGATAAATGTAGTATTATGTATCTCGTGTGGATTCTAATCGAGATGTTGTAATTGAATTTTTTCGTAGTTTCTCTGTCGATCAACAGAGAGTTTGGGTCGGTCCCATTGTTGTGCAAGTTTGCACATCGACCAAGGTTCAAAGGAGCACTGATCTCAAGAAACCAAGATGCTTTTAGAAGGGGGGTTTGTCACGAGTTTGCACGAGGCCTACGACGGTTCGCACCCGCCTAGGTGGGCGGAATTACTTTATTTGTTAATGTCGTTGCATGTTGTCGTGTATCCCGTCCCTTAGGGTGTGCTGTGGAGCAGTTGCCACCTTGGTTGGTTCACTCAACTTCGTCTGGCTTTCTCTCAATCCACTCTCACTAATTACCACCGCCAGTGGCTATTTCATCCAGAAAGTTCACGGTGGCCGTACCTATCCGCCTCGCACTTTCTGTCTCTCGGCCTCTCGCCTGTCTTTTTACCGTCCCACGTGCTTCTGTTCTTATTAGATTTGGGAAGTATGCTCACTCTGTGACGCAGCATGGCATGTTGGCCGCCATTTGCTAGGAGGAGGTTTAAGCCTCTTCACTCGAGCGAAGATGATCTCTGGGGCGGCCTGCTCCAGTCCTGTATCTTTACCTTATCGTCGTAGAGTACAGTCAGTAACTTTCAATTCCTGCAGTCGGCCTCTAGGAAGGGACATCATTTCTTCTGTCTCCTCCGCATCTTCGCCTCTGTCCTCATCGACTGTAAAAAAACAGGGTAGAAAGAGAGATCCATTGACCCCGCCGTCTCTTCGTCTCTTCGGGTCACTCCACGGGTAGCTGGTAAGCATCAGTTCGTGGTCTGTTTGTTTTTGAATTGTTGTTGTTAGCCGGCTGTAGTCTTCAATCTTTTGCGCAATTTTCTTTTGTTTATCGAAATTGTTAGAGAATATTTTTTGTGAGACCTTTTCTCTGGTTAATTCATTCTTTAACCTGTCCATTCTAATTATTCCAAAATTCTTTCTCCTGTTTTATTATATGTATCTTGTGATCGGTTAGTCGGTGGGGAAGGGAGAGAACCTGGTGATTCAGGGATTGTAACTTGCTTGGTCTCGCTTGGGCGTCCGCCCCTGTCACATTCGCCGGGACTTTTATCCTTCGGCCACCGTCTGATTGTGGTGTGGCAAGGAGAACGAGTTTTATGTTCACGAGCGTGCGTACGCTGAGTTGTCGTCGGATGCGTGGTTGGAGAATTTGTGTTATTTTGAAATGAGTTTATAAAATGGTGACAATTATGCCATTTGAATAACTATTTGCAAAATGTGGGCAGTTTATTACTAAAGAGCGAATGGTCGCATGTGTTGATATATTTTCCTAAGGAAGGGAA
Organism: Conus ventricosus; assembly: GCA_018398815.1. Lineage (NCBI taxonomy): Eukaryota > Metazoa > Mollusca > Gastropoda > Neogastropoda > Conidae > Conus > Conus ventricosus. The sequence continues at coordinate 87,692,766 of CM031608.1, read as the reverse complement.
AACTGTAACGTGAGTGAGAGAAGGGTGAAGAATAATTCAATTTGTTTTATAACCTGTTGATTTAATGCAGTCTTTTACCTGCATCGTTGAGAAGACTTGATTTCAATGATGTAACTGTGTCGTTTTAATACACTTCCCTCGGCCCATCATGCGAGTGCTGATACGACTTGACAGCAATGGTCAGACGGAACTGACAGGCAGGGTATCCAGTACGCCTTCTTCCTTCCTCCTTCCATCTTCTTTTCCTCCCGTCCGGACTCTCCTCCCAGCTACGTCCTCGGCGCCCCCTCGCCCGGGGGCTTATCACCTGGACCGAACGGAGGGTGCCACGTCTGGTCTAGGGCCACGATTCTTGGGCTGAGACGCACGGACGAGATGGACCGACGCTCTGGTCGAGGCGTACCCTTGGGTCGGGACCGCGTGGACTGCTAGGGGACCGCCTCTCGACTGGCTCGGCCTGGACGCCCCGTCAGGACCTCCCGTAACAGCTAACGGTACGCCCCCCCCCCCCCCCCCCCCCCCCCCCGGGACACCTCTCACTGCCCGCTTGGGAGTCGAGGGTGTCGGCTTTGTGGCGACTCCTGCGAGAACCAACCCGGCTCGGAGCGACTCTAGTGCGACAGAGGTGCCCCCTGCGGACATTGACCGTGGCAGAGGAATGTACGCACTTCTCGTGGTGTGAGACAGAGGGTCAATACTGGAAAGTATTCTTTATAATTGTGTACATGTCATATGTGCTGGAATCGCTGTACTTGTGATCGTGTACGTCGTATGGCGAATAGTAAATTTATAATCGTGCATGTTTGTGGGTGTGGGAGTGCTTGATTGTGATTTGTGCATTGTTGTGCGCCGTGGAGTGCTTGATTGGGGGGGGGGTGGGTGTGGGATTGTGCATGTTTTGCGTTGAGTGCTTGATTGTTATTGTGCATGTTGTCGCGTTGGAGTTCTTGATTGTGATTTGTGCATGTTTGTGCGCGTTGGAGTGCTTGATGCGTGATTGTTGCATGTCGAGCCGTTGGATGTGCTTTATTGGTTATCGTGATGGTGCGTGTGTTAGAATTGATTATTTTGCTGGTGTAATAAATGGGGTGTGTTGTATCGTAATCTAATTGGTGTGGTCTCTTGCGGAGCGAGTGAGGTCAGTCACTCCCTTCACGCCCACCCTAGACCGATCCTGTCAGGGCAGGACCTCCAGGGACGGGTCGTGACGCACACACACACACACACACACACACACACACACAAACACACACTACACCCACCCACACACCACCACACGTGTTGTGTGCGCGCGAGGGCCGCTAATTACACACACACACACCACAACACACAACACCACCACACACACACACACACACACCAACACACACTCATCAGCGACGAGAGAGAGAGAGAGAGAGAGAGAGAGAGAGAGAGAGAGAGGGAGAGTGACAGACAGGACAAGACAGACAGACAGACAGACGACAGACAGACAGAGACAGAGTCAGAGACAGAGACGTTCAGACAGACAGTGGAGGTAGGCAGACAGAGAGAGAGAGAGAGAGAGGAGAGTAAGTAGAGCGATAGAGAAGAGAGAGGAGGAGAGAAAGCAGAGAGAGGGAAAGAGAGAACGAACGAACAACGAACGAATTTGATTATATGAGGGAAAAGACTAACACATGGCAGAGCTTGTTTGCACTCTTGCCCTCAAAAATAAAAAGAAAACATAATTCCAACACAAAAGCCACCCACCACACCCCAACCATTAACCAAACATCCACCTGTCAAACTAATCATTCCAAGCAATAATAATAGCAATACCCAATAGTAAATGAATGATAATGATTAAAATGGAAAGCAATACAATCCTAATAAACCGCATGCTGCACTTAACATACATATGCCTTGCCAAACTTACCTCTGTCGAATAGCACCGAACTGAAAAATAGAAATACAGAACACAGAATAATCACAAATAAAATCACATGATATTAAAATCAATAATGAAACCAAGATCTGTTCCGGAAGGGAGGCTACAACACACATCTATTTTGGCAACACACAAATTTTTTTTTGCGCCCTCCAGATTCGCACGCAATTTCCCTTTCCTCTCGATCCCGTGTTCCTCGCACGGCATGTTTGAGTCTTTGGCTTGGCCAATTCGAACTACCATATATAGAAAAAGGAACTTGTACACCAAATTGGACCTACGTGACAGAGTAAGACCACAGCAGCTAAGAAGAGAGTAACTGTATTTTATACCATACTGGCTCACTTGGCTCCCCACCAAGTTTTTTGGGTGAAAGTTGGCCTAAAAGGCCGCCTTTTCCCTGTTTCACTGACAAGTAAGACTTCCCTCCCCAAAATAAACCAAAAAAAAAACTGACGATAATTTAGCAAACAACAACTAGATGGGGTTGTCCCGTTTTTAATACTAATTTACTAAAGTTGCTTGCTTTAAAACTAAGTATATTTTTTGAACATAAAATCCCACACATTAATTCTGACTAATTTCTACCTACAAAACTTTGTACACAGACAGGCAACACGAGGCGGGGGTTACAGAGACCCGCCAAGGCTGAAAACCTGATCGCTTCCTTAACGGCGTGCGCAGACAAGCGACCTTCGTTCACACAGCGCACGGCCCGCTTACAAACTGCGACCAAAAAATCAATCAAGCACACCTGGCGGCGCGTTACTGGCACACACGGCTGTTAATGCTCCACGGGGCCCGTAATTGTCTCCCCTTAAATATTTTCTATACGTAGTTTCTCTGAGGAGAGAATTAATTGTTAAAAGCTATATTTTCATAATTAATTATGCTAAAGTAGTTACAATATACAATATTGAACAACACTAGTTGACTAACGAGTAAATTGTAAGATACATTGTTGTTTGGGCCTTTAAAAATATTCTCTACTTTAAATAAAAAAACAACTTTATCAACATTACACTGGCCCCAAAAGATTGTGAAAGCTTTCAAAGTGTTTTTGGGTTATATATACGTTCTCTATACTGTTAAAAGTGAATGAGTCGTGTATTTTTAGCAGCAAGAGGGCTGCAGGGTTAGCAGCGAACTAGGTCAAACGTTCCTGGTATAAGAACTGTTAGACCTGTAAAAGCGCAGCCGTAAACTAGGTCAAACGTTCTTGTAAGAAGGATTGGGCCTAGTTGCTGGCCTTCAGTCACAAAGAAGTGGCCCCAGTTATCTACTTTGAGACACATGGCACTTCACCCCCCAAGTCCTTACTTAAGTTCATTGATTTAAGTTACCCCAAGTCCTTATTAAGTTTTTAATCAAATCACCCCAAGTCCATAATTAAGTTTCTTGATTAGTTACCCCAAGTCCGTTAATTAAGTTTTTAATCAAAATCACCCTCCAAGTTCTTAATAAGTTCCTTAATAAGTTACTTCAAGTTCTTAAATAAGTTACTACTTGATCAAGTCATCCTCAAGTCATCCTTCAATCATCCTCTAAGGTACAACAATTCTTATTAAGTGTATCGATACAATTATCAAAAAAAATACAATCTATGTATTAACTGTAAATAGTAAGATGGTCTAATATATACACACACGCTCAAAAAATCGCTCCTCACTGAGATGTCTTGCTCAGCTTTCTCTGGCCAAGATCGGTTCACATCGATCCTTTAATGAAGTTCTTGCAACCTAAGCAACTGCATTCATTAACAATTCTGGTCTATGGAAAAGTCTTTTTTAGACTCCATGGCTTTATTTATGACTTTCATCATTTTATAAATACGCATGAACTATTTTTATTAAAAAATTTAAAATTAAGTTCTTAAAATATTATTCCATCTGAAATGGAACAAAATGAATCTTTTGTTTGTTGACGGTTCTTTCTGTTCTGGCGTGCTGTTGTCTTCTGTAGTTAGGGGGTCAGAAATTTTTGTTTGATTGCTTTGGGTTTCTGTTGCCATTGTGTAAATATATATAACTCGTAATAAACCGCCCCCACAGCAGCTAAGGGCGCCAAAAATGGCAACAGTTTATAAGTTTCAAAGACCATGAAGACTTTGGGTGCTGTAGCCTTTGAATCCATGGAGTTGTTATACGGCAATATGCGCAGTCAACTTTGTTCTGGCCGAGGCGGCGTTATGTTTTCAAGAAGAGTTAATACTGTAACATGAAATTTTTATTTGTACCTGTTCCACTCTGCTACTTATTTTTCTCCTGCTTTAACACGGCCCAGGATGAGCTGCTTTTCACTGGTCTCCTCCTGATTCAGTGTTTTCCGATTCTGCTATTTTCGCTTGGTTTACTTTCTCTTCCACCTGATCATGCAGATTTCTGGGCTCGGTCATTTTGAGAAGGGAAATAAAATCTATATGATTAAAAGTTATTAAACCCATGAATAATGGCGCTAACAATGTCCAAATCTGTAGTATAAATACACATCCCCATAGAGACTCTAAATGAACTTTGTTAAAACTGGATCTTGCTTCGTTAATTCAATACGTAAGATCTTGTTCAGAAACAATGGGAGCAAATCTACTGACTAGTTTAGTGTTACAAACTAAGAACGTTTGCCCCACACTTTTCACCATTCTAGACCCCACTCGCTTCATACCTGTTTATGATACTTTATAATTTACTTGCGTGGCGAGATCTGTTGAATCTTGTTCATGATCTGAATACAGTTTCCGAGGAAACTGTTTTTTGTTTTTCCACATGCTGCCAAAGAATACAGCCCTTCCGTTTTGGGCATAATAGCTAGGTCCATCAACTTGATCAAATCATAAGTAACAGGAAGGTTTAGGGCTGCCCTGTACTGTAGTAATCCTCACTGTTTCAAGTTTTTTTATTATTAAATATATTTTATTTTCCTAAAAATGAGCACCGAAAAAACTGTCGCCAACCTGGTATACCATTCTGCTGTATATTGGGGGCTAAGTGTAGGAGACACAATGCTGGTAAAACCTGTTAAAAAATAAAACCCGGCAGATCGTCTTGGCAAACTAGACGTTGAAGACTCGGCAAAGCTGATTGCTATAATTGCAGCTTCATTTTGCTACGAAAGATTTTTTATAAGCAAGGAATAATTTTCAGACAGTCTTAATATGTAAAGTTAAAAAAAATACATTTATATAAATGGCTTCACTCGTATGAAGATTGGTGTGCTGTGGATAATGCGCTTTTGCTTTTAGCGAAGTAATTACTCGTTTAGTAAACAGCGTGATGATGGCGAGAGAAAAAGACATAACAAAGCTGTGGAGCAACTAGCCGCCAGCATAAGATCGCTATGAAAAGCATAGAATCAGCAGTTATGATTTAATTAACGACAAACTGAAAAACAGGGAACATTCACGCCCTTTAACAACATTTAAAAATGTTGCCAGGCAATAAAAGTATATTATCTTGAAACAGGCAAACCACTCGAGATCATTGCCCCCACCAAAAATCATTGACTTTTATCAGCCATCAGAAAAAACAAAAGATGCAAGAAATCGGGTATTATTGTCGTTGGTATGACTGTATGGTATTTGGTTAGCGCCTAATTTTGGCTGAAATAAAAAATGAACAAAAATCTATTATTCGCCCAAAGGCTATTAGGAAGTGGAATCACGGCAATTAAAAAGCTAATCCAAGCAGCGGGGTTAGTTGAACAAACAGCAAAAGCCTTGTTATCTAAACCATAAGCGATATATGGCAAATTATATTTACCTCGCGCCTAAACAATACAGAGACCACACTTTGTGAACACAATACCGAACGACACCCATCAAATGGACCTCTAATTTTACCACTCCGATACATTAGACGAAAGAAGGTTTTTAGTACGGCGCCGTCACAGACCATTGGACATAGCTCAAGATAACAAAGCACAACCCATTAACAAGGGGAGGGGGGGGTGGGGGGGGGGGGGGGGGGTGGGGGGGGGGTGGGGGGGGGGAGGGGAGGGGGGAACAAAAGAGTGCTTCTGCTGTTGCTGTTGCGATAGACAACTATTATTTCAACCGAGGCCCGTTAACTAATCCGCCATGATTCAAGTCGATTGATGGAAAAGAATTTAAAAGGCCAAGTGAATCAATATTGTTAAAACATAGAGTTACCATTAAAAGAGGCATTCCGGGAGTTCACGATGATCACAGGCTTTAGGTTGAAAACATTAACAAAACCAGTTAGCTGAAAGACATTTTTTTATTCCTACCATATCACAGAGAGATATTGACAAGTCCGCACACAGAATGGGTTAGAAAGACTGCCCTCAGTTTTGCTGCGCAATGAATAATGAAGATTTAAAGGCTAAAACCAGTACAAGCAATCAAAAGAAAAACAATAAATGTTAGCATCTGAAGGAGAGCCTCATCCGGCAACTATTACCATTATTGTGTTAGAAAGTAAGACCGTTTATTTACCGGGGAAGCAGAAGGGACACTCGCCAACAGAGCAAACAGATCCAGTTTGGAGGTGTTGATCCGTATGAAATAAAAAGAATTGTAAAATGAATCTGCCCGTGCGGTAAATATTTACGAGGAAGACTGACACAACAAAACAACCCCAGCTCCGTCAAAGATCTTTTGTGAAGGAAGAACTGCAGATACTCCCGAGCCAGACACAGTTGCCGCTTAATTTAATTTAACGTAAACTATATTTAGTTATAAAAAATGGAAGCTCAGAAGGGAAGCGCAGAAACGAGAACAAGAATGGGTGAAGGACGAGACCTTGACAATGATGCGGGAATCATATCATGGCGTGTAATGCTATTACGGAAACATTTTCGGGGTTCATACAATGCATCTAAATCTCCAGATCACCTAAACTCCAAACCCACAAATTGGGACAAAGAAAATCTTGAAATAAAAGAAAAAATTCGAGCACCTCAAGCAAGACACGAAAAAATGAATTACTGCATTGGAATGAAGCTAAGATTGATCTTATAATAAAGTATGATGAAAAAATAAACCCCTCCAGTTTATGCTGTTCTCCAAGCCCCGATTGCATAATTGAAAACTCTGTATACTCAAACACACGTGTTTTTGTTAGTTTTGTTGCTATCTAACGACATATCCTTTGTTACAACTGTTGAGTGTGTCTCGATGTAGATTAGATCGCAGTATTTACGTGACAGTGAAGAAAAGTACTTAATTGTCAAACAATGCTTCATTATAGTAGTCATGCGATATTTTGACTGCACAACGCTGCGAGATATTCCCTTAGGCTTTTTGAATAGTGTTTCTCCTGAGGCTCGAAATACTTGTACATTTTTTTCGACCTTAACCCAACAAACACCTTGATACACCTTTCCATGGATAAATCATCCTTCACATTCCTAAAACCTCTATTAGTAAATTGAATGCAAAGCGAATCTTTAGGGTAATCATACGTGTCATAACCATCCTGCATGCCCTTTAGCTACTTCTAATTACAAGTCTTTCTAGATGTCCTTTCAGTAGGGATAATCTATAACAAAAATGTCAGTATCTGTGTATAGTACTCCTGGACTCTGGATACAAGGGCATAAAGTAGTCATAAAGAAATTCTACCCTCAAAAGCTTAGATAATTCAAAACATAAACCCAATAAATACAGGCTTGTCTAATTTGACTTTTCATTTTTTTTCTTCATTATGCCAACAAGCTGATCATGAAATCTACTAAAGTACCTGATAATTTAGGTTATGAAGTCACTTAATTGCTTCGTCTCTTTGGTGACTAATCTGGACGATCTTTGCGCTTGTGCGGATTCTTCCAGAGTCTTTTCGAAACAGCTGTTGTTCATCAACTAGAAAAAGTCCATTTTCCTGGAAGCATCAGTGGATTTAGTTTTCTGAGAATCAGTGTTCCTTCATGATGTATGGATGCATGAACTGTCTTGATCAAAAGCAATTATACGATGAACTGCTGTCAACTTCAACCCATGTCTTAAATAAAATTTGTAGGAAGTCTGCAATGACAGGACATAATGTTTTTTGCCTCGAAGATTAGGCCCCAGAGTTAGGTGGTTTCTGTTATCGTCCACTTTAGACTTTCTGGCACTAATGGATAGTCATTATGACAGGATCATGGAGTTCATGAGGATATTCTAAATCAACTATTCTTGAATGTATCCCGCTGTTGACCCGGCGTCAAAATGCTCAACCCCTTTAATGCCTTTTGAATATTTTTTTTGGAATCGCCGGCCTGTGTACAGTTTAACGTTGCGTAATGGAATCGAAAGCAACATAGCCAAACATACAGATTGTTGCCATCTAAATACATGAGGATATAAGAACTTTTGAACTTGGATCATAGTGCGTCGAAGTATTTGTTTGTTTGCTTACAGTAATGATCACGCCAACTAATTTCCTCCACGCAATCCGTTTTCTCCAATCATCCGGAACTCATGGTTAAACTCCGACAATAAATCAATCTGTACTCCAGTAAACTTTTAAGAAAGCATCCCAGAACTCATCCACGGGCGCGAGAAATGTAATGCGTGGGATCCAGGCTATAAGTCCATGCAGGTCTTTCTATAAATTTCAAAGAGACCGATCCGCCAACAAACATGTATCAGTCCATTAAGTAGGAGTCATGATAGTCTCCCATCGTTTTACACTCTATCGTCTGCCACGCATCTTTGACCTGTTGGTACTCGGAGTCGCTGATTACCTTTCTCCTCTAGAGACTAGAAAAGTGAACGTGCCATTAGGCGAAGTGTATCTTCTCGTCAAACCTTTTCCCAACTGTTCAATGTACTCATAAGGGTAACACCCCTTTCTAACGAGAGTAGGGCTCAAAATATTCTTCCGTTATTGGCAGGACTTAAGGACATCGCCAGGTGACTCAAATGAACCCATCATGTGTTGCATAGAGTCATAACAGACATGTTATTCAGAATTAAAGCACATGATACTTTTTTCTGTATGACTGTGCGATGCATGAACACCCTAAAAGCATCGTCGCTATACTGCTTTCATTATAAGATGAGAGACATAACCTCGCACGTTAGGAAGAATATAGGCAGCTTCCATGTCTTGGTTCAAACTTTAGTTGAAGATTTGTGAGTGGCTGTTACTGGACTGTGGTGCTGCTCCTCTGAACTTACCCACTAATGTGATCAAGGTCTCTTACTGTCATTTGTTGCTTCTTCACTAAGTTCTAAACGCAGAATCCACAGTGGAGTGGCTGAATCATGACTGTTGCGTTGTCTTCATGCGTCATCATGATTTCAGATAAGTTAGATTATAGAACAGGCGTTACGCACATTTGCTGCAATGCTATTCTAAGAAGTATTCTGCAGCATTAGGCCCCTATATAATTTCTGGCTTTGAATGAAACACAATCCACCTGACGAATAATGAAGCAAATGAACAAATCTGATTATTACTCAATAAGCTGTTTTTTCGAAGTTTTTGTGGCCTGGGCCCCCTTCATAACGGAACAATGAGTGATTCAAAGTCCTGCGTAAACAACATATGGCGAATTTTGCAATCCGTTTTCCAGTTCTTACAACTAACTTTAGATCCAGGCGGGGGGCTAAATTATTCTGTATTTTTTTACAAGTCCACTGGACCAATACAGTGTTCTTATTTCACGTCGCCGCGTTAAGCAGCTGTAATTCTTGTTAAACATTATCTACAGAATTCTGTTTATGTCCATCCTTTTGAAGTATCTGCATTTAGTTTACTCATTGTCTATCAATGAGTAATGCGGTATGCCCCGCTGTGAAAACTTATTAGTAAGTCAACATGGATTTTGTCTGCTCGCCAACGTTGGACTGTTCTTGACACGTTTGAATCGGCTGTAGATCGTTTTTCCTCAACCATGTGTAATATATTCGACAGTTATTGGTTTCTGTTTTGTTCTTCAAACTGAATCAATGGAATCCCACGCTCCCAGGAAAGGATAATTCTCACAAAAAGAAATTAAGATCATTGATGTATCGCTGGTGCCTCAGGAAGACAATGATAAGAGCAACATGATACGACTCTCTGCGTTTTTTCATGCGACGTAATGAGTTTCACAATAGACCTTGCGAGAACACACCACATAACACATTTGTAGTCTGGTATTCTTTATGTTTAGAACTCTCTTTTCGCTACCAACTCTCGAGGGTAGTGGAATGTAAAGCATAACCAACAATCGGCGCGCATACTTAGACTGTTTTTAATCTGAACTCTAAGACTTCGGCCCTCTGACCACCAGAGCCGTCTCATTTTGGGCTTCTTCAGTCGGCAGCGTTCACACGGTGTAAGCAGTTTCGGTCCTGCCAACCGGGTGTTAAGTCATTAGAGGAAAAGAAAAGTCTGTTGTTTAGTCGAGACCCAGACTTCAATATTTTTCTTTCATTTATTGTATACAATAGACGATTTACAACAGCTAACAATTACTTTACTGGGCGGGGTCTATTGTTAGTTTACCTGGAACTTTGAGAAACATAACCAACACTTGTCCGCCGCAGTGTACGTTTGCTGGATCAATGACTTCTAACAATCAATATCATATTAGAAAAGCTCTCGAACAAAGCGCTCTTTCACAAGCATAGCTTCAAACAATTCGTTTGGACCTATTCATATATCATATCCATGCTGATTTCTTTCTACCTCCAAATATTATTATAAATTAACAAAAAAAATTAATCATAACCAGCAATCGTCGTCTTTTTAATACGCTAGGACTCAAAAACTAAAGTATAAAACACCCTTTGGCGTACGTTCATTGCTAGCTGTTAGTAACATGAGTTAAGTGTTTCGGGGTTATCTTTTTTTTTTAAGCATTTCCATTTTATTATCAGCTCGGGTCTGCTGTTCGAAAACTTGTCCTCCACGCCTTTCTTTGAAGATCAAACTTTTGTCTTTTGTGGTATCATCAAAACTAAAGTCGGCCTGTGAAACCGATAAATTCTCAATGCCGTGATTGTTGAGTCCAACTAGCGCTTTTATTTATTGGTCAGTTTTGAACTGAGCTAAATTTTAAGCTGTTATTATTTGAACACATAGCTGTTTGCCTTGTTGAGGAGTTTTTAGTTTTTAATTTTTGGCCAGCACACAGCACCTACGGCTAATGAGACACAGGGCCAAGAGCTAAAGACACACCTTCCTAAAGGTAAAGCTGGCGGGTGCAGGCCAACACCTGGTTGTCTAAGAAAGACCTAGCACTTGTGGTCCCTGGGCCGATAGAGCGCTTATAGTTGATGTCTCCCGTAATTAACATAGGTAAACAGCATTAAAGGCAGCAGAATAACTTCGTCTTGGGGTTTTGCTGTATTTTTGAAAGGTCCTCCTCTGGGCTAGGTCCATGGCTCTAGTTTTTAGTTGCATTATGTGTAATAGTTAGGATTAATCTGAAAGTTTTTATGCTATAGTGCGTTTTCTACTATCCTCTTCTCTTGCGGGCGGCGCTGTAGGGGCACATTTGGATAAAACTGAACAGAGCATTGCTTTTATAAATTTACAAATAATTTAGTGATTGTATATCTTTTAATCTGTTATCTTCAAGTATGTCAAGCTTCGCATCATATATTAAAAACAAATGTACATTAAGCGGTTTAATATCGGCTTCTCGTGGGGGCTTCTTTCTTCTCTTTATATCAAATTGAATGTATTATTACGTCACTCACAGCTTTCTCATCTCGCCGCTTCCTTGCCAACAGATTATCCTCTGTTGACCTTAGGTCAATCCATAAACCTATATCCGTTTGTTAAAATAATCAATCAAGCCTAACTGTGTGTGAAGATGTAAATCTTTAGACACAAGGTCAACCGTTGGATGCTACACCTCCCGCTACAACCTACCTTCCCGCCTTCAAACATGTTGTTTGTCTTAGTTCAATCAAAATGCTTAATAAGGTTTTAAGAGAGCCTCCGCTAGCAAGTAGGATTAGTTAGGACTAAATCCAGCTCAAGTACGTTAACAGAGTAATCATTGTACTTTCGTTAATTTTAGATTAATAAACTTTTCGACTTATCCACTTTTGAATGGTTGTCTTCATCTTCGCACAGCAATAAAATAACCTTTAAGCGATCTTGCTGCGACACTAAAACAAAAATTCCATATAGTGTCTGCCCTGCTTCCTGGGATAGTTTAATGGTGAAATCACTCTTTTCGTAATATATTTCTAATTTTGACTGATATTGTTCTCAATCAGCTTTGCAAAATTAGGGTTGCTAACAACGTCAAACCTAACGAATGTCAGAAAATGCTGTGACTTTGCTCGGCGTCTGTTGACTGATAACACGTTTGTATTCATTAAAAGTTAGTTCAATACATCTGTCTTTTAATGCTCCTTGAAAGATACGGTGCAATGCGCGTTTAAACACTCAAAATCGATAGGGAGGAAAAGCGATTTCCATACGCAAATTTTACGCTACATACTTTTTGCCGTCTTTGTATCTCCAAGCGCCCTATTCTATGTTTAGTGCTCTTCATTTTCGGATTCCTAGAAAGCGCAAGTCAGCCTTTCAATCCCGGTTAGCCATAGATCAAATAGTTAACAAATATGTTGCATTGTAGTAAAGAAAATATTTCTTTCCCCTCAAGTTTTTTATAGAAAATTTTCTTAACGATTGCCCGCCCCAGATTCGTAAAACTGTTCGGGTTTGGGTCTGTTGTTGAACGAGTTCTATTTTGAAAGTAAGACGCGCAGAGCCTGGCACATCACTTCATCTGCACCTAGGTCTGTGAAATTTAACAGTAAAGAATTTGGCTCCGCATCAATAGTAGATGGATTTATTTGGAACAGTAATATTCCGTTTATTTCTTCACGCCAAAGGGTTCTTTTCAGTCTTCTATGCGGGTCAAGAATCGAGCCATATGCTTGTGACATTTTTTTATAAAAAAATTAGAGTTAATTATAAAAACATGGCAGCAGAGAAGATGAAGATTATGATGTTCCTGATCCTGAGACAACATGAGTGAAAATGAAACAGCATCGCTCAGCGGCTCTCATGCGGCGTGAATTCACAGATAGTCATGTTAGATCATTGTACCAAAATTAGGCCCTTGACCTCCCGAAGTTTAGGACCCTAATGATTTTATCCGAGTATAATGATTGGCCATTTTATTAAAAAGCGACCAAGGACAACGCGTTCAGCTTACAACTAAACTGAGACCCATTAAGTTTTTAGGCCGTGGGTTCAAGTTAGACACAGACTCCCTGCGAGCGGGTACAAAATCGCCTTGGCATTGCTAACCAAAAATAGATAGGGATGCAGTTGCTAAACTTCAAAACACACTGCAGAATTCTCCGACAGATAACCAAATGCAAAACAGGGAAACTTAAAGAATTAAAACAATCGGCAAGACGAATTAATAATGCCAATAGAAGCAGAAACCAGTTTTTCAGAAAGAAACAGCAATTAAAGACTATACACGCCTCACCGCGCTGACCCATGCGAGAAATAGCGCCCTATGATCATGCTTTGAGAAGCATCAGAGGCGAATTAACAAACAATTTAGCAAACCTGGGTGAAATAGATGAAGCAATAAAAAGAGAAAAAGAAAAACTCGTTGAGGCTGATGACGCCAACTTAGGGCCTGATATTAAAGAAAGAATAACCCAAAGACTAAAAGATCTTGAACAAGAGAGATCAGCAAGACTAGAAGTGCTTGTCTACTAACCGAGAACAATTACGAACTCAAGTGAGCAGAATAAGAGAAAACTATCCAAAGAATTTTATATGAAGACACAACGCTAGCAGAACGAATACGAACACTGTTTAGAGAGCAGGGAGTCACATTAGCAAGCGTTATAACAGCCTTAGGATTTGCAAAAGTTACACTGGTGTTGGCTATTACAGGCGGTGGTGGTCAAAGTCCAGTGCCTCCATCGCCATCGCCTCCACCGATAAATCATGGGTAAAAAAACAGCTTGATCATCTTGCGAGTTTATTAAAAAAATTAGCTGGTAAAGCTATAGACTCTTTACCTGGTATATTAGGGAGTATTGTTAGCTGGCTTTTGTCTACTGCAAGCAAAGTAGTTGGCTTTATGGCCGAGCACTTATGGGCATTAGTTCTCTTAATAGTTGGGTTACTCTTTAGTAAGATAAAGACCGAGTAATCCTATGCCAGTTAATCCAAGAACAAGCGCTGTCTTTTCATATTCATGGTCATCGCGAACAGAGTCCGCGTCTTCAACGTCTTCGGGCTTTGACCACGGGGATTGGATGACTTATTCTTGGGGGTCACTTGTTTTTTTACTGCTTGCAATATTACTGGCTCAGAATTTATTTCGTTTTTTCCGACTTTCTGTTCATTGCCTGCCACAAGGATTTCATTGTTGTAGTTTATTATTGTCCTATCTGGAGTCTGAGGTCAGAAGGCAGCATGTATAAACCAGTGCCAACAGCAAAGTCTACTTTCGATCTTGCGTATTGTAAAACATTTTGGTACCTTTTAATACTTGAAGGCAAATCAACTGTAGAATTAATGGCGTCCTCTAAATTTGCCAAGTACTGTTTTTGTGCGTCAAAACCAGTAGAAGGATCTGTTATGTTCGATCTTGTTTGTGCTTGCGAGCCTAGCAAACACCAAACGTAAGTACGAACAGAGTCGTTTATTCGTTCTATTCCTGCTTTAGTTAGGCCTAGAAGTGTCTAAAATAAATGTTGTCCACGCTGTTTATGCTCTTGCTCTATGGACCCGAGGTGAACAGCTGTGCCTAAAGAGAAAGATGTGTAAGGAGGATTCCAGTCATACTTATACTTTCTGTGCACGCCCCAATAATAAGGGGTGCCTAGACCATGATTAAGATCCAACTTTTGTCTAAAGTCTGTCTTGGCCTTATATTGAATTCGTTACAGATCCTTTCAAAAGCCTTCATGTCTATTCTGTGCTAAGGATTAAACGGTTGTCATTTGGCAATGGGCTTCATCAGTAATATTAACGTTAAAGTTGTCATTAAGGACAATGAATC
>CM031608.1:87665626-87670626 GCA_018398815.1 Conus ventricosus | reverse complement strand
CAACGATATTTGTTTATTTTTGTTCTTCAGTCTTTTTTTTTTTTTTTTTTTACTTTCTCTGTTTATTTTCGTATCGTCTTTCTCCCGTATTTCTTTATTTTCGAGCTGTCTTAGTCTAAATGATATCTATACGTCATTTTCTTTTTCTTCTCATTTTCTCTACGTGTGGTGCAATTTTTTTTTTTTTTTTTTTTTTCCAGTTTGGCAGGACGAAGAATCTGAACGAAACTTGAAGCAACTAACAGCATGTCACAGAGAAATAATTGCCATCAGAACACGTGTCACAATAGGAATGGAACCCGGGTCAATGGAAGTGATTCGCGTTCTTCTGTTCTACATTTATCAATGCTGTATCAAAGAATTTAACAACTGGATAAGAGAAAAGTATATAAACAAAAATAAGAACTATAACGATTATAACGACGATTACGACAAGAACAACAGCAACAGCGACAATAACGACACTAATACCATCAACGGCAGAGCAACAACAGCCACCATAACAACCATAACCACAACAACAACAATAACAAGAATAATGATGATGATGATGATGATGATTGATGATGATGATGATGATGATGATGATGATGATGATATTAATGACATTAATCGATATACGGCGCTCAGTCGATAATTAATTCTCGTGTGCCATTGGTCAGACAATAATGACATGAGATGCAGTACAGGGAACCCATTTGTCGGTGCCAGAACCTGTCATTGAGTAGCTGTGTGGTCGGCGCGGGCACTGGAACAAAACAAAATGTTCCCTCAGTTCTTCGTGCCTTTGAACCAAGTCAAGAAGGAACAAGTGAGACAGAGATTCCTGTCTTCTCTTTCTAATGAAATAGCATTGTATGGATTAGACTGGAATCTAGGTAAGCTTGATGGAGAAGAAGAAAAGTGATTCGCTTAAACCCCCACCCCCACCCCACCCCACCCTCTGAAAAGAAAATGAGAAAGAAATCTACAAAACGATTTTGAGCGTCACACGAATAAAGATAAACAGATGGAGGAAACTATAAGAGCGGATCTTGTCAAACTTAACGAATGGCAGATTCTTTTTTCTTTTTTTTTTTCTTTTTTCTTTTTTTTAATAAACTCTGAAGACGATTATCTACAAAAGCGCAAGAAGGCCAGAAGATGACCAGCCCATTGTCTGGCACTACGTGTTCCCTGACTTAAAACAGAAATCTGGAGGGCCATTGTCTGGCACTACGTATTCCCTGACTTAAAACAGAAATCTGGAGGGCCATTGTCTGGCACTACGTATTCCCTGACTTAAAACAGAAATCTGGCGGGCCATTGTCTTTCACTACGTTTCCCTGACTTAAAACAGAAATATGGCAGGCCGTTGTCTGGCACTACGTGTTCCCTAACTTAAAACAGAAATCTGGCGGAACATTGTCTGGCACTACGTGTTCCCTCACTTAAAACAGAAATCTGGCGGAACATTGTCTGGCACTGTGTTCCCTCACTTAAAACAGAAATCTGGAGGGTCATTGTCTGGCACTACGTCTTCCCTGACTTAAAACAGAAATCTGGTGCCAGCTCCCGTGACGCTGACTTGAAGAATGTCAGCACACAGCAAACCAGCCTCACAGCTGCGGGAGCTGTCGCCAATTTCATGAATGAAAAACTTCCGCTGGAAGGGGACAGGAGAGGGTGCAACATGGCACTGACGCAATGGCATCATTTGGCCACGCATCATACGAAATCTCTCTTTACTGGCGAAAAGTCACTTACCGTCATTTCAAAATGGATACCTTCAATACAGCTTTGAGTTTGGTAAGCAAAACCTTGCTGCATGACTTCAGTTGATCTCAAGGGCACTTCACATTCTGTCCCAATTCATCGCCAGCACAGAAACCTACAGAGATTTAGATGGAAAAGACAACCCTCTAAGTTTAAAGAGCTTCCCAACACGCAAGTGCTTGCACTTCGAAGATTTGTTCAACTTTTGAAACTGCTTTTTGCATCACTCAAAAAGAAAAGGACACATCTCCACATCCTTTGTGTTTGATTCGTTGTTGTAAGGCAATACAGAGAAAGATTACTTTGCCAATATTCAGTGCACTTATAAGTGTTCAAGTAGGTAGGATTCATTGTTCACCTCTCAAAACCTGTATTGGAACCTTCCAAGAAAATCCAGAGTCTTGAGGCTATTACTGACGCTGAGTCCAGAAGAAAATTGTTTAAAATTGTTTAGAAGGCATGAGTCCTGTATTCGAGATTTAGCACAGGTCATGAAAAAAACTGTTGCAAGTTTCCAGCTGTAAAAAGTGTGGGCCACATCATTACTGTGTCTTGAAGAGGACAAGAAGGAGATACTGAAAAAAAAATGCAGGAAAACTTTGACAAAAGCTATATTTGAACAACAGAAAGTAGGGCAAAACTAGATTCGTGAATGTAGAATGTGCAGTTTGCTTACAGTGAAGTTTGTGTGAAAGATCCTGATCTGGTCATTAACACAGATGGCACCATGAGTGGCTGGGGATGTGTATGCAGAAGTTACAGCAGGAGATTAATGCCTGCCTACTGAACACACATTTCATAAGAATTAGGTGGAACTGGAAATACTGCAGCATTCTTTGTTTTGAAAAGCTTTCTGCACAAAATAAAATAGCAAAATATTTTTAAAAGCATGTTCGTTTGATGATAGACAATGCAACAGCACAGGCTGTTAAAAATCATGTGGGAAACTGGTCACTCTCTTTCCTGTAACTCCATCACAGACGCCCTTTGGGACTGGTGTGTGGCTATTTGGGTCAGTGCAGCACATGTTCCAGCCAGTGACAATACCCCTGCTGACAGGAACTCTCGACTCACCAATCTACACGCTGGGTGGGAAAATGGACCCTGGTTTACTGCGATCAGTGCACACAGAACTGAAGACTGCTCCCACAGTTGACCTACTTGCATCCAGACTGAATGCACGAATAGTTTGTTACATCTCTAGTCGACAGACCCGACAGCTCCTGCTGTAGATGCCTGTCCAGTCTCATGGATAGATGGCATCCTGTCCAGTCTCATGGATAGATGGCATCACGTCCAGTCTCATGGATAGATGGCATCCTGTCCAGTCTCATGGATAGATGGCATCTTGTCCAGTCTCATGGATAGATGGCATCATGTCCAGTCTCATGGATAGATGGCATCATGTCCAGTCTCATGGATAGATGGCATCACGTCCAGTCTCATGGATAGATGGCATCATGTCCAGTCTCATGGATAGATGGCATCTTGTCCAGTCTCATGGATAGATGGCATCATGTCCAGTCTCATGGATAGATGGCATCATGTCCAGTCTCATGGATAGATGGCATCCTGTCCAGTCTCATAGACAGGATGGCCAGTCTCATGGATAGATGGCATCCTGTCCAGTCTCATGGATAGATGGCATCTTTTTATGCCTGTCCTCCTTTCAGCCTCCTCCTAGCCATCCCACAAAAGGCGACGAGGGATCAAAGTGCCAGACCAGCCCATACAGGCGTGGCACCCTGTCACATGGCTGCTGTCGATGACGCCCCCCAAGGAGGTTGATCTGCCAGAGCAATCTGCCGCATTCCCCCGATCATTCAAGAGAGACGGACCCACTGATCACGAGAAAGCGACGTTCTGGAGGACTCCTTGAAAGTTTGCCTGAGACCCTGCAAACTAACAGGTGAAGTCGCGCGCGCGCTTACACACACGTGCGCGACCGCGCACACACCAACCAACACACACACACACACACACACACACACACACACACACACACCACACACACACACACACACACACACACACACACACACACACACGTGTGTACGCACGCACGCACACACAAGCAAACACACACACACAACACACACACACACACACACACACACACACACACACACACACACACACACACACACACACACACACGGAAAGAAAACGCACGCATGAACGCACGCGCGCGCACACATTTTTATATAATCACACACCCACGCACGCAGAAGCTCGAACTTCTCTCTCTCACACACACACACACACACACACACACACACACACACACACACACGGAGAAGAGAAACGCACGCATGAACGCACGCGCGCGCACACATTTTTATATAATCACACACCCACGCACGCAGAAGCTCGAACTTCTCTCTCCACACACACACACACACACACACACACACACACACACACACACACACACACACACATACACACACACACACACACACACACACACACACACACACACACACACATTTCATCGTAAAGCAAGTAGTAAGGATATGAGTCAGGAAACAGCGTAATCTTAAAATGAAGACTTCATGTAAGGGAGATAATTAGAGTTGTGAACAGAGAAAGGAATTTCGTTCCATTACAAAGGGCGCTAGAAGCTCTCCGAACATCTTGACAAAGGAACAAGGGATCTGATAGAGTGATAGAGTTCCATATCAACAGAGGAGCACACGGGAGCGGACAGGAATGTAGAGTTGAATATAAAAAAAAATTGATTCTCAGACATCGACAATGTGGAAGAGAGCATCTATGTTAAATCAATGGAAAATTAAAGCCAATAAACAACGCGCAGCTGAAGAAGAGACTTAATTGTATTCTTGATGTGGCTGTTGTTGTTGTTTTAATCATGGATTAATATCTGTGGGTCCGTGGGTCCGGCTAAACTATTGTGCACTTGATGTTAACTTTATGACGATTCGTGAACGTTTTCAGCGATTTACCTGAGGGAGCGAGTGCAGCGAGCGAAAAATGTCTAAAACAGTTCTTGATTATATGTGGGTGTTGATTTGAGGAACACAGTTTCCAGCATGAGGATCTGTTTTTAATTCCAGAATGTTATTTTAAGCTACCTTCTAGCGATTTATTTATGTTTTTTATTCTTCATATATTTTCGTCTCGCTCGTCTTCACGCTTACTGCCCCCTTCTCCCAACCCCGCCACCCCTCCTCCCCCCCCCCCCCCCCCCCCCCCCCCCCCCCCCGCCTTGCCCAGTTGTCTTA
>CM031608.1:87649457-87660526 GCA_018398815.1 Conus ventricosus | reverse complement strand
GTAGCATAGTTTTTCTTTCAAATTTCATGATACTAAAATCGAAACAGGAAGAAGCATGAAATATTCTTTCAGACTTGATGACAACAGAAAAAATACAGAAAGGAGACAAGATTTCACATGTCATAATAGTAAAAAAAAAAGACAGTAGTGGGTCGGGAGAGGTGTGGGATTGGATGCTAATATTCACCTTGTTTGTCTATAGCAGAATGAGACAAAGAAGGGCAAAATTAGTCTTTCACATATCATGATGATAGTCAAAAACCAGACCGGATTAATGTTAGCTTTCTGCTCTCCATTTATCAGATTAATCATACCGAAAAGTGAAAGTGGGAGATGGTAAGACAACCGGGGCTGGTTTCCCGGAATGAAAGGGGAGGGGGGAGGGGGGAGGAGTCAGGATGGAAAGTGAGCGAGGGGGAAAGATAAGAATCAATTCCGTGTTGTTTCTTTCAAAAACAAAACAAAAGGAGTGAAATCTAGAATGAGAGAGGGTTAGTTACCGCCAAGGACACAGTACAGGACACGACAAAACGCATTTCGACTCTTGGGTCTTCTTCAGGCAAAAACAAAGAACATTTAGGACAGTGAAAACAAAGAGCGAGAAACCACTTATCTTCTCATATTCGGCGCACGACCAAAATGGCCGCCGGACAGAAACGAGGCCTTTTTATTTATTTATTTTCTTTTTTTTTTTGCCTGAAGAAGACCCATGAGGTCGAAATGCATTGTGTCTTGTCCTGTACTTTGTCTATATCCTTGGCGGTAACTAACCGCCTCTCTTTCTAAATGTTCCTTCATTTTCGATTCCGCCCTCAGTCACTCTTTTGGAAACTTAAAAAAAGGAGTGAGGATAGGCAGGTTGAAGAGGTGTGGGATGGGTATGAGAAGGGGAATAATTCATTATTCTTTTTAGGAAAGAAGTCTCCGGATGATATCAATGTCAAACATGTTGGGTGTTGTGAACTGACATTGCCTTCACTGGGAATCATAAAGCACTTCACCAAAACGAAAGTCAGCCTTTTAGGTAAAAAAAAAAAAAGAAAAGAAATTGTATAAAGAGCCGGACGAGTCACGTTCATATTTCACATCTTATTATTGCAGAGGTGAGAAAGAAGCAATGCCATTATGGATCCTGACAACTGAAGAGAGAATCAAGAAGAAGCTGCGCAAGAGGAAATGGTATGCCAAAATGTTGCTGAAAGTGTGGCTGATAGAGTCTGAGGATTGGGGGGGGGGGGGGGGGGAGGAGGGGTGACATGGGTGAGGGTGAGGAAGGTTGCTGTGTGTTGACCACTGGCTGGCTTTGTGATAAACAGACAGACGATGCTGGGAACAATGTACACCACGCCTTCCTTCGGGACTGGCTCGCCACATTCAGAGACACGATCTGTTTTGTTCAGAGTTTTTTTTTTTTTTCCTTTTTGACCCAAGAGTCCCTTTGTCTGCCTACTGTCTGTCTGTCTGTCTGTCTGTCTGTCTGTCTGTCTGTCTGCTCTGTCTTGTCTGTCACATCTCTCTGTCTGTATGTCGGTTTGTCTGTCTGTCTGCCACCCCCCCCACTCTCTCTCTCTCTCTCTCTCTTCTCTCTCTCTGTCTCTCTCTCTCTCTCTCTCTCTCTCTCTCTCTTTTCTCTCTCTCTCTCTCCTCTCTCTCTCTCTCTCTCTCTCTCTCTCCTGAAAAAAGAAAACAAAGAGGAGTATTTCAGTCTTTCACACTTTATAATAGCAGAAAAGAAACAAAAGAGAAGCATAGTAATAATTTTGCGCTTCTTGATAGTAGCAGAAAAACAAATAGTAGTATAGTTATTCTTTCAAATTTCATGATATTGAAATAGAAACAGAGGGGGGGGGGAGGGGGGGGGGGGGCAGAAATGTTCTTTCATATTCGATGACAACAGAAAAGATGCAATGAGGAGACAATTCATGTTTCACATTTCATCCCAGTAGAAGTAAAACAACAGAGATCGGAAGGGATGGGAAATTGGAAGCAAACAAATGTACTTTCATGTTTTGCTAGAGCAGAATTGAGACGAAGAAGTGCGAAAGTAATCTTTCACATTTCAAGAGAGCAGTCAAGAGACCGAACAGAACAGTGTTAATGTTTTCTTCACTGACTATTGCAGGGAGGAGAAAGGTCAATGCCTGTTAATTTCTTTCATTAAAAAACAATGTACAACCAGAAATCCAAGAAGCTCTGAGCTGGTCCTTCATGAATTAACGCGCTTGTTGAAATACGTTGTAAATCACTATTTTCACATGATACGTTATGTCATGTCTTTTCTTCAGTCTATTTGTCAAATTAATCGTATTAGAAGACGAAAATGTCAAAAATGACGAAATGTCGAGAGTTTGGGAAGGAGTGAAGATGGTGGGGGGGCGGGGGGGGGTGGAAGGGGGGGGGGTGAGACTGGATAGTTAAGCATGGAGGGAACATTAGAGTCAACTCTGCTTTGTTTTAAACCAAAAAAAAACGAGGAGTAAGCATGGGTGGATGGGAAAGGGGTGACGTGCGTTTTGATATAGTGAGGAAACGGGGAAACCAATTCAAAATTCTTTTCAAGAAAGACTTCTCCAGATGATGAGACATGGAAAATGTCGGGTGTTGTGCTACAGACTATGAACTGTCATTGTCATCATTAGGAATAAAGCAAGCGATGTTAAAAAAAAATAGCCTTTTAGTAAATAAATAAATAAAGAAAGAAAGAAAGAAAGAAACCACCTAAAGAAGTCAGTGGAGTGGAGCTGACATGTCCACATCTGCTTGTAGCAGAAGACAGAAAGAAAGAGGACCAAAAAACGTTATAGACTGTGGGGGAAAAAACCCCGAGAGAATCAAAGATCGGGACAACGACAGAGACAGACAGATAACAGCAGATTTTTGGTTCCGTTTCTTTTTTTTTTAATGAAACAGCTAATACACAATAAGGGCACCTGTGCGTACAGTAAGCGTTGCTGAAAATGTGGACATGAGGGTATGGGGATTGGGGAGGGGGGGGGGGGGAGGCAACAGCGGGGATGGGGCGGTTGGTGGGGGGAGGAGATGGTGAGGAAGGTACTGTGCATTGAATACTGGCTGGCTTTGTGGGACAAACACCAAACATTGCTGGGAACATACTTACACCACGCCTTCCCTCCGGAATGGCTCGCCAATTCAGTGGACACGATATCCTTTGTTCGGAGTTGTCTGCGTTTTCAATTGGACCCTTGAGATAACATTTGTCCTGTCTGAGAGCCGAGAAAATACGTCAAATTAATTTTGTTTTGTTGAGTACTTTCAAAAGGAAATGAGTGAAGGTTGGGGTGGGTGACAGAAGGGTGCCGTTGGGATGCTGTACTATGGTCATTGGTTTTTTTCCAAGATGCTGTACTATAGTTTGTGAACGGTACTGGCCCATCTGTACGAATTAAGCAGGGCGAGAAACGAAAGTTTGCCTTGGAAGTGGTGTCAGAGGAAGTCAAGTTAGTATGCCACCACATCTTAACAATAGCAGGAGGATCCTAACAATTGGACGGATCTGATCATAGAGAAGGATTCATTAGCTATGAAGGAGAACGAAAAGCGGATAAAGAGACAGAGAGCAGAGAAGCAGGTTTTATTTGTAGTTATCACGTAGGTAGCGTCATCAAATGTTTAGAATGTGCCAAAGTGCTGTTGAATGTTTTTTTGTGGTCGAAGAGAGTTCGCGAATAGGAGGGGTAGGGGTGAGGGGAGGAAGGTTGCTTGTGGTGATACTGCTGGTGGAGTGGGGGGGGGGGCATGGCGTGAGAGGTGAGGAAAGGTTGATGTGTGCTGACTACTGGCTGGGGGGGGGGGAGCATGGGTGAGGGTGAGGGGAAGGTTGCTGATATGTGGTGACTACTGGCTGGGGGGAGGGATGGGTGAGGGTGAGGTAGCGTTGCTGTGTGTTGCTACTGGACTGGGGCGGGGGGGGCTTGGGTGTGAGGGTGAGGAAGGTGGCTGTGTGCTGACTACTGGCTGGGGGGGGGGGCATGGGTGAGGGTTGAGGAAGGTTGCATGTGTGCTGGACTACTGGCTGGGGGGGGGGCGGGGGCATGGTGTGGAGGGTGAGGAATGGTTGCTGATGTGTATGACTATGGCTGGGGGGGGGAGGGGAATGGGTGAGGGTGAAGGTAGGTTGCTGTGTGTGTTGGGAATACTGGTGGGGGGGAGGGGGCATGGGGAGGTTGTGAGGAAGGTTTGCTGTGTGGTGACTACTGGTCTGGGGGGGGGGGGGGATGGTGTGAGGGTAAGGGAAGGTTGCTGTGTGTTGAATACTGGTCTTGGGGGGGGCGGGGGGGGCTTGGGTGAGGGTGAGGAAGGTTGCTGTGTGGTGAATACTGGTGTGGGGGCGGGGCATGGGTGAGGGTGGGGAAGGTTGCTCGTGTTGAACTACTGGCTGGAGGGGGGGGCGGGGGCACATGGGGGAGGGTGAGGAAGGTTGCTGTGTGTTGACTACTGGCTTGGGGGGGGGGGGGCATGGGTGAGGGTTGAGGAAGGTTGCTGTGTGTTGACTACTGGCTGGGGGGGGAGGGAGGGGCATGGGTGAGGAGTGAGGAAGGTTGCTGTGTGTTGACTACTGGCTGGAGGGGGGGGGGGGGGAATGGGTGAGGGTGAGGAAGTAAGGTGCTGTGTGTTGACTACTGGCTGGGCGGGGCGCATGGAGTGATGTAGGACGTTGAGAAGCAAATGGAAGGTGCTGTGTGTTGGACTACTGCATGTGCGGCGGGGGGGGAATTGGTTGAGGTGAGGAGGTTGTGCGAGTGTGTTGACTACTGGCTGGGGGGGGGGGGGGGGATGGGATGAGGGTGAGGAAGGTTGCTGTGGTTGACTACTGGCTGGAGGGGGGGGGGCATGGGTGAGGTTTGAGGAGGTGCTGTGTGTTGACTACTGGCTGCTGGGAGTGAGGGGGGGGTGGGGGGGGCATGGCCGTTGGGGTGAGGAAGGTTGCTTTGTGTTGGGACTACTGGCTGGGGGGAGGTGGGCATGGGATGCGGGTGGGAAGAGTTGCTGTGTGTTGGACTACTGGCTGGGGGGGGGGAGGGGGGCATGGGTGAGGGTGAGGAAGGTTGCTGTGAGTTGACTACTGCTGGGGGGGGGGGGGGGCATGGGTGTAGGGTGAGGAAGGTGGCTGTGTGTTGACTACTGGCTGGGGGGGGGGGGGGGGGGGGGGGGGGCATGGCGTGAGGGTGAGGAAGGTTGCTGTGTGTTGATACTGGCTGGGGGGGGGACATGGGTGAGGGTTGAGGAAGGTTGCTGTGTGTTGACTACTGGATGAGGAGGGGGGGGGGCATGGGTGAGGTTTGAGGGAAGGTTGCTGTGAGTTACTACTGGCTGGGGGGTGGGGGGCATGGCATTGGTGAGGGTGAGGGAAGGTTGCTGTGTGTTGGAACATACTGGCTGGGAGGGGGGGGGCATGGGTGAGTGTGAGGTTGGTTGCTGTGTGTTGACTACTGGATGGGGGGGGAGGGGGGGGGCCATGGGTGAGGGTGAGGTAAGGTTGATGTGTGTTGACTACTGGTGGGGGGGGGGGGGGGCATGGGTGAGGGAGGAGGAAGGTTGCTGTGTTGTTGACTACTGGCTGGGGGGGCAGGGGGGGCTTGGGTGAGGGTGAGGAAGGTTGCTGTGTGTTGACTACTGGTGGGGGGGGGGGCATGGGGTGAGGGTGAGGAAGGTTGTGTGTGTTTTGACTACTGGCGGGTGGGGGGGGAGGGGGGGAATGGGTGTGGGTGTGTGTAGGGTTTGCCCTGTGTGGTGACTCCTGGCATGGAGGGCGCCGGCGGGCGGAATGGGTGAGGGTGAGGAGGTTGCTGAGTGCTGGACTACTGGCTGGGGGGGGGGGGGGGACATGGTGTGAGGGTGAGGAAGGTTGCTGTGTGTTGACTTCTGGCTGTGGAAGGGGGGGCATGGTGAGGGTGAGGAAGGTTGCTGTGTGTTGATCGGCTGGGGGGGGAGAGGGGGATGGGTGGAGGGTGAGGAAGTTGCTTGTGTGTGACTACTGTGCTGGGGGGGGGTGGGGGGGGGGGGGGCATGGGTGAGGGCGAGGAAGGGTTGCTGTGTGCTGACTTCTGGCTGGGCTGTGGGGGGGGGGGGCTTGGTGTGAGGGCGAGGAAGGTTGCTGTGTGCTGAATACTGGCTGGCTTTTCAGACATACAGACAAATGGCCGGGGGGAAAATGGTCCCAATTATGGACCGGGGGCGTTTTGTTTGTTGTGTGTGTGTGTTTGTGTCTGTCACTGTGATGTCTGTCTATCTGGCTGTCTGCTGTCGTGCCTGCCTGTTTCATCTCTATCTCTCTCTGTCTTCTGTCTCTTCTCTCTCTCTCTGTCTCTCTCACCTCTCTCTTCTCCTCTTGTCTCTCGCTCTCTCTCTTCTCCCTCTCATCCTCCTCCTCTTCTCTCCCATCCTTTCTTATCCCTCCCCCCTCTCTGTCACTTCCTTTTATTAATTGAATCATCCGATACAGATTTAGCTGATCCATTTAAACAGTGTCTCTCCCAAACATGTGCCCATGGGGTGCGAACCAGTGGATGTCGACTTAATTTCCTCGAGTTGTTGGAGCTATCTCTCTCTCTCTCTCTCTCTCTATCTCTATCTCTTCTCTCTTCTCTCTACTCTCTCTCTCTCTATCTCTCTCTCTCTCTCTTCTCCTCTCTCTCTCTCCCTCTCTCTATCTCTCTCTCTCTCTCTCTCTCTCTCTTTCTTTCTTTCTTTCTCCCTCTCTCTCTCTCTCTCTCTCTCTTCTCTCTCTCTTCTCCTCTCTCTCTCTCTCCTTGTCTCTTGTCTGTCTGTCGCTGTCCTCTTTGGTAATGTCAAAAAATTATTAAAATACAAGTGTCTCTGTCTCTGTCTCCCTTTCTGTCTCTCTCTGGTGTCGCTATCGTCTCTGTTTCTATCTGTATCTTGTCTGTCTCTCTCCCTCTCTCTGTATCTGTCTCTCTGTCATCTCTGTCTGCTGTCTCTCTCTCTCTCTCTCTCTCTCTATCTCTCTCTCTCTCTCCTCTCTCTCTATCTCTCTCTCCTCTACTCTCTCTCTCTGTCTCTTCGTGTGGCAGAGTGGGACGTATATAAGATTCTTCTCAAGGAACGAGTCTTCAGATGATGATATGTGGAACCATGTTGGGTGTTGTGCTACTGTCATTGTCGTCCTTGGGATAAAGTCCTTCACAAAACAAAGCCATAAAAAAGATTAGCGTTTTAGACAAAACAAAAAAGACTGTCAGAAAGAATCAGAAATATGCCCCGTTAATAATCATTCCACATTTTAAAATAGGAGAGGTAGAGAAAGAAAACAGGTTCAAAGTATATCTTGCTCGTAACTATTGAAGAGAGAATCAAGAGGAAGCTGGGCAAGAGGAAATGGTATGCAGAATGTTGCTGAAAAGTGTGGCCGAGAGGGTCTGTGGTTGGTGGGGGGGGGGGGGGGGGCCGATCAGGGCGGTGAGGGTAAGGGTGAGGTAGGTTGCTGTGTGTTGACACTGGCTGGCTTTGTGAAAAACAGGATCAGACAATGTCTGGGAACGTTGGACACCACACCTCGACTTCCCTCCGGACTGGCTCGCCACATTCAGAGACCACGAATTCTTGTGTTCCGGTTGTTTTCTTTTTTAATTCCAGTTTAGACCCGGGAGTGTCTTTGTTCTGCACCCGTCTTTCACAGGATGTGCTGGCTGGATGCCTGTCTGATTCTCTCTCTCTCTCTCCTCTCTTCTCTCTCTCTCTCTCTCTCCTCTCTCTCTTCTCTCTCTCTCTCTCTCTCTCTCTCTCTCATTTTGAAATGGACTGTTGTTGATAGGACGTTGATTATTTGAACATTTACAATTCTCCGCGTTCTTATTGAGGCATAGGTGTTTTGTGTATTGCGCCCCGTTTTTCTATAGTACTGAGTTACCTGTGTGAACTTATTGCCTCATTGAGGTTGTTGTTGTTTGTTGTTGTTTTTTGTTTGTTTTTTTTTTTCTTCCTTATTATTCTCGTGTCATTACACGTTGCTAGAGGTGTGCATTTTTGTGTGTGTTTGCTTGTTTGTTTCTTTCTTTTTTTTTTCAACAGTAATATTGACTTTTCTAATTGCATGATGATCCTGCAAAACTGATTTTGCTTTGAATTGTTACACTAATTGAAGGTTAAAGTGTTTTTTTGTTGTTGTTGGTTTTGTTTGTTTTGTTTGTTTGTTGTTTTTTCTTGGTAAATAATGGCTAATAATCCCAAGACGAGAGTAGTAATGATGGTTAACCTACTCAGGATTCAAATTTGCGCTTATCTAAATGCATCGTCATGTTGTTTAAACAAGAATTATGTGATTGTTTACCTTCTATTATATCTAATGCTAAACAATTGTTTCATTTGTTTTTGTTTCTCCTGAATCTCGATTATCAATTTAGTTCAGACGATTTAGTAATGATTCCCAGGTTACATTTTATTAGGAGAGACTCTACATCTAAGCTGAAACAGGTCTTCTGGGATATGTACTATCACTCATTGAAACTATTAAACTGATCCATCATTTTGATAATCATAAATATTGAATGCATATGGATAGAGTTCGTTTAAAAGGGACTAAAACAGATATTAGTAGGCTTGTATATAGAAACCATGATGAACGCGATGGAATGGTATGATAGAAATTCGAAGGCAATGATGGAAGATGTTTTCTGATTATTCAACTGAATGTTGTATTGCGTGGTGACTTTAACATTGATGTACTTAAACCTCATGATAAATGAGAAACGAATTTTGAAATTCATTTAACTTAACACAACTGATAGACACTCCATCATGAATAATCGCACTACGTCTGAAACACCCATTGATCATATTTATGTAACAATACAACAATTTATTACAGAAAACTTCCGTACAGTTTATGGTCTCAGTGATCATTTCCCGTATGCTTAACTTGGTCCAAAAAAGGCGTAAAAAGTCCTAGATGTAGCCACAATGGCAATTTTCTTTCCGTAGTTATAAAACCATTTAATTCTGACGATTTTTATTAATGGAGTTATGCATTAAGCAGTACTTTTTTAGTGTTTTTCAGGAGACTGATCCAGACAAAGCTTCGGAAGCTTGGGTAAGCTATTTGTCCCTTTTTACGTCAAATAACTTGTCCCAATAAGATCATAAGAGTGTCAAACCCAATGGAAAAACATCCGTGGTTAAATTGAATGAAATCATATGCTGCTATTAGAAAAATTCGTTGATAACTTGGTACAGTCAAACAGGAAAAGATGCAAAGTTTAAGAAACAGCGTAACAAAGTTACAGATATGAATAAGGTCTGCTTCGTAAAAAACATTTTAGCGACATTATTTCAGCGGTCCAAAAGATTCAAAATCGATATGGAAAGCCATTAATCAATTATCTGGTAAATCGTCATTCAAACAAAAGCTCCTTCATCTTTAATTATGTCTGCAGATTAAGCTCAATAAACCACTTCTCTACCATAGTCGAATGACTATTAAAACTCCCCCCCCCGGATTTGTACTAAATTTAATGAAATGTTGTTACTAAGAGAATTTTGTGATACTAGACAAATAGGGTCCAGACTTGATTTTCTGTTTATCAGTGTACACGTGGTGTGTAGAGAATCTTATTCATTGATGGAATTCTTAAGAGCCGGGGATTAGATAATATAGATAGCAAAATTTTAAAAATTTCCGCACTATTATCTCTGATAGCCGTAATTTATATTTATAACCTTTGGATTCAGAAATGCTATTAGTCAACAATATTTTAAAGAAGCTAAAGTTTTGATTTTTAAAATCTGGTGACCCAACTGTTCCTTCGATCTTCAGATCCGATTTCATTTTGTCTAATTTTGTCTAAAACCTGTTAGACAACACAAGCCCCCCACCCTTAAGCAAAACTTCAAAGTCTTTTCGTTACACATAAATTATTTCATTCAAATTAAAGCGGTTTTAGAGGGAAAATCATTCATTGTCAGGACGGTTCCTTACCAATATAGAAACAGTGGATTTAAATATCAATGATGATCTTCTCACAGAAACGTATTTGGGACTTTGCTAAATGCCTTCGTTGTTACTTAACCATGATTCCCTCTTAAAAAAACTTACTGTGTATGGTTTATACTCTAATGGTCTGTCATTCTTTCTCTCATCGTTTCTATCAAACAGTAGCAGCTAGTTGTTCATGATATTGAAATCATGTCTCCTTTTCATGCCAGTCAATTTCGGTGTGACATCAGGGTTTCAGTCTTAGGACCTATATTATTAAAATGTACATTAACAATCTCCCTCTTTAACATTTCCTCGTCTTGTGAACTTTTCGCTGATGACAACCACCTTAAACATTAAAGGAAAAAAAATGCACAGATGTAGTGTGCGCGCTGACTTAAAAATTGTCGTTGACAGGCTCAATAAAATGGACAGAACTCATTCTTATGGCACTTCATCCAAAAAATTCTAAATTCTGTTATTATTACAAGGGCAAAAGCGACAAATTATCAAAGATAACTTAAGGAATTAAGATACATGTAACGTATTAGATGTAAGTAAGTTCTCACCCCCAAAATATTATATAAAACTACTTGGTCTTATTATCACAATAAATTTATCCGGGTCGAATCAGCTTTTTCGTCGTTATCAAAAAGATTATCGAAAAAAGTCTTTCAGCTTAATAGAATCAAACATTTTTTGGGAATCCAACCAACAGCTCGGAAATTTTTTTTTCATGCTTATATTCAAAGCGATGTGGACTATGCTTCAACCTGTTGGGATTTAGATAGTAAAAAGCCTCATTAATATAAGGCTTCTGAAAGTCATACAGCGCTATCTCAAAACTTATACTTCTTAATCTTAGTCTCTCGGAAATAAGTGAATTATAAAGAAACTTAAACATCTGCCTTTCGAATTTAAATGTATTTCAACAAAGCTGTTTTATTGTTTAGATTATGGAATAAACCTGGCACCATTCTATCTCCGAGAGAAAATTCCCGTACGAGAGTTTCGTAACCAAAAGCAGATATTTATCCTCGTCCAAGAACTGATATCTTTATGGACATTTTTATCTATTCACGAAGGGAAAATTATGGAATGAACATCCAGAATACATAAA
>CM031608.1:87644457-87646957 GCA_018398815.1 Conus ventricosus | reverse complement strand
TTGCTGGTTTGCTTTGGATTTTTGTTTGTTTGTTTGTTTTTTGTTGTTGTTGGTGGTGGTGGGGGGTTTTGTTGTTGTTGCTGTTGTTTTTTGCTGGTTTGAGGTTAGGAGAATTCGTTTGAATCTTGTTGCCCTGTTCGAATGCCTGAAATTTTGCTCGAAATCCGGGGTTCTGGATTCAGATTCTAGATGGGTGTAAAGTGTTCTACCCCCTTTCTTGTAAGGGGCGCTTGGAAAGGAGATAGGCAGCGTCACGCGTCAAGAAACTGCTCACTGAAATACAAACACCATAACAGACAGTTAGTTTGTAACTAGTCTAGTGCAGAGGGGGAGAAACTATGAAATCATTATAGCACCAACTCGCTTGAAAAATTGACAGTTTTGAAGACAAGCAGGGGCTTATGATTGCACTAAAAAATGTAAAGACTGCAAGTTCAGAAATAGCCTAACAGACTGCAAGCTAAGAAATAGCCCAACAGACTGCAAGCTAAGAAATAGCCTAACAGACAGCAAGTTAAGAAACAGCCTGACAGACTGCAAGTTAAGAAATAGCCTAACAGACAGCAAGCTAAGAAATAGCCTAACAGACAGCAAGTTCAGAAATAGCCCAACAGACTGCAAGTTCAGAAATAGCCTAACAGACTGCAAGTTCAGAAATAGCCCAACAGACTGCAAGCTAAGAAATAGCCCAACAGACTGCAAGTTCAGGAACAGCCTAACAGACTGCAAGTTCAGAAATAGCCCAACAGACTGCAAGCTAAGAAAGAGCCCAACAGACTGCAAGTTCAGAAATAGCCCAACAGACTGCAAGTTCAGGAACAGCCTAACAGACTGCAAGTTCAGAAATAGCCCACACAAACTGCAAGTTCAGAAATAGCCTAACAGACTGCAAGTTCAGAAATAGCCCAACAGACTGCAAGCTAAGAAATAGCCCAACAGACTGCAAGTTCAGGAACAGCCTAACAGACTGCAAGTTCAGGAACAGCCTAACAGACTGCAAGTTCAGGAACAGCCTAACAGACTGCAAGTTCAGGAACAGCCTAACAGACTGCAAGTTCAGGAACAGCCTGACAGCCTGCAAGTTCAGGAACAGCCTGACACCCTGCAAGTTCAGGAACAGCCTGACAGCCTGCAAGTTCAGGAACAGCCTGACAGCCTGCAAGTTCAGGAACAGCCTGACAGCCTGCAAGTTCAGGAACAGCCTGACAGCCTCAGCGGACAGTGAACTGTACAAGCATTGCCCGGTCTAGGGCGCGGCTTTTGGAGGACAGAAGCCGCCCCTACTCCTTCCGCCGCCTCAACCTTCCTTGAAATGAATCAAGTGCCCATTGACCGCTGCATGGACAGAGAGAGGTTTCAAGCCATAAAAATCAATGAAGGAAGGAAGGAAGGAAGAAATAAAGGAAGGACGGAAAGGATATGAATGAATGAATGAATGAATGCATGAATGAATGAATGAATGAATGAATGAATGAATGAATGCATGCATGCATGCATGCATGCATGAATGAATGAATGAATGAATGAATGAATGAATGAATGAATGAATGAATGAATGAATGCATGAAATGAGCAACCAATCAAAGTAAAGCAGAGTGACGGAATCAAATGAAGACGAAAGAAGGGAAAAAAAGGAGTAGGTATACGTTTTTTTTTTTGTTAATATGAGATGAAGTGATGGAACATTGGAGGCTTACTGCTGTGGGGATGCAATCCTTCTGCCTGACACACACAATGCCACCAACGCTGACAGTCAGCCCTGCCAGGGAAAGCCGACAAAACTCAACCATGCTGAGAGTGCCAGCTATTTCGCTTGAATTACCGCTGGATTGAAAAAAAAAAGGGGGGGGGACCTTTTTTGTAAGTTCGTGAAGGAAAATAAATACTGAAGACTGACCAGTTGACTATTTACACTAGACTCCTGTCAAAGTAGTCCTACCTAGTCTCCAACACAAAAGAAAGTTTGACGTGTTATCAACTGTAACATGAGAAAAACATATTCGGGTTGTTGTTGTTGTTGTTTTACCAGAACAAAGACTGGCAAATCGGCCTTACAAGCAGAACAATGAAAAGAATGAAAGATAAAGAGGCAGAGACGGACAGAATGATGTCTGTTCGAAACACACTGAACGTAACAGAAGACACAATACTTTGTCTTCGACCAAAACAAAAAAAAACCACCATAGAAAACTGTTTACCGTTGCTAAATCTTTTTTTTAATCTTTTCACATGGGAAAGCTCAAATAAACTATTGCGCATGCGCACACATATATTCATACGCATGCATGAGCACATATCATAAGACTGAAAAAGCGCCACACACGATCCACAACAATGTCAAAAAAGGGGAGTGACTGGCACGCAATTTCCTGATGGGGGGGGGGGGGGGGGGGGGGGAGGGAGCACAATTCATTCTGAAAGACCGCAGCGGAGCACCCCATTCCTGTCCTATTCCTCCGCCTGCCTCCCCCCCCCACCCCCTCCCCCTTCCCTTCTCCTC
>CM031608.1:87633670-87644357 GCA_018398815.1 Conus ventricosus | reverse complement strand
CCGCTTCCAACGGTATGATTTCAAGCAGCGCTCAGCTTTCCCCCGCATGCTGGATTCCGGTATAAGTCGGTCCTGTTTTGTTTGTCCAAGGAATAAGTTAATTAAGATCACCAGGTGGATCTTCATCATGCGTTCGAGGACTTGCTTAGCAGCATCAACTTGTAGAAGTAATTATGTCTTATTACGTGAAATTTCACGTTATCTTTACGATGAATAGACAGTGTGTAAGTTTCGGGATACCCCCCTCCCCCTGCCCCCCACCTCCCCCTCCCCCCCCCCTCCCCCCCCCCCTCTCCCCTCCCCCCCCCCCCCACCCCCCCACCCCCCCCCGAGTTTTGCGCTGAAATTTGATTATTTGAACAAGTTGGGCTACTATGAATTTATGAAGCAGGGAAAGTAGTAAATGGTCACTTTATTTTCCTAAATGATACATGAACTTTTTTTTTTTAGCCCGCTGACGTTTCTTAAATACATTCATCAACAATTCAATTCGAACTTTTCTCTCTTGGTGCTCACCATACCTTGCCAGGTGCGAACTTTTCACCCGCCCTCCTGCACATTCCGTCTCACGCCGTCACGAACGATCACTCTCGGGAGGAAATGGAACGGTGATGGCGCGAAAAAGATTTGTGTTTTTCCCCTAGCTTAGCGAAACTGGTCAACAGTTGTTTGACCCTCTAAAGCTTCCTGACAGAGCGATCCACACGGAGAAGAGACTAATGGCTCAGATCATCGTTGAGCAGTTAAGGTGCTCCCTGGTGCGTGTAAGACTGAGATTTACCCGTCCTCTTTTGCTTAAAGATGGGAAATAGGGCGGGCGGAGTGGAGGGAGGGGGGAGGGGGGGGGGCAGGACGAAGGGAGGGGGCGATGACCAAATCCATCATCTCGTTTCTTGTTTTCGAAACTCCCTGCAAGATTCTTCTTTTCTTCTTCGCTTCTTTGTCTTTTTTTCGTCTTCTTCTTCGTCTTCTTTGTCTTTTTCTTCGTCTTCTTTGTCTTTTTCGTCTTCTTTGTCTTTTTCTTCGTCTTCTTGTCTTTTTGTCTTTTCTTGTCTTTTTTTTTTCGTCTTCTTTGTCTTTTTCTTCGTCTTCTTTGTCTTTTTCGTCTTCTTTGTCTTTTGTTTCGTTTCTTTGTCTTTTTTTTTTTCGTCTTCTTTGTCTTTTTTTTCGTCGTTCTTTGTCTTCTTTCTTCGTCTTCTTTTTCTTGTCTGTCGCGGTGTTACAATCGGCAGTTTTCGTTTGTCATGTGTCCTGTGATTGCTGTCCCCCCTCCCCCCCCTTCCCTTTCGCCTCCCCCCCCCCTCCTTTTTTCCATTTTACCTTCCATTTTTTTTGGTTCGTGGGTTCCGTATATGTAGAATTTTCGTGTTTGTTGTTTGATTCTTCTTCCCTCTTCTTCTCTTCCTTCTTCCTTCCTTCCCTCTCTCCCCCTTCTTTTCTTTTCTTCTTCTTCTTCTTTCTCTTTCGTCTTCTATTTCTTTTCCTTTCGTTTCTTCTGTCTTCTTCTTCTTCCTCTTCTTCTTCTTCTTCCTTCTTCTTCTTCTTCTTCTTCTTCTTCTTCTTCTCTTTCTTCTCTCTTCTTCTTCCTCTTCTTCTTCTCTTCTTCTTCTTCTTCTTCTTCTTCTTCTTCTTCTTCTTCTTCCTTTTCTTCTGCTGCTGCTGTGGTGCTGAAGATGATGATGGTGATAATGATGATGCTGTTGCTGTAAGTTGTTGCTGCTATTCTTCTCCTTCTTACTCATTTCTACATCTTCATTTGCACAAACGAATAAAGACTGGAGGATCTGGTTACGAAAAAAAAAAGCGGCTGCTCAATTACAAACTGAATGGTCTGCACTTCATAAAAATTTAAAGCAACACTACGACACTGCTACTGCTACTACTGCTGCTACTGACTCTACTATACTACTACTGCGCTGCTCTGCTGCTGCTGCTGCTGGCTGCTGCTGCCGTCTTCTTGCCTCTTGTTCTTGTTTGGTATCTAAAGGATTTGTGTTATTGATTTTTTTTAACAGCTGTTGTCGCTTTTAATCGTTCTGCGTTTTACAGAACTTTTGTGAGCGCAGGGGCGGGGGGGGGGGGGGGGTGGGGGGGGAAGAGAAAGATTGAAGGTGAAGGAGCGGAGATCGAACTTAATATGTGAACATAGAGGGGAAGATTGAAGATGAAAGAGAAAAGAGCCCATGTGAGCTGTAGCGATAGCGTGTAACACGAAAAGCTGGGGAGACCGCGGGCGAAAACGACCACACTTCAGCAAACTGGTGAACCTCTGCCTTCGGTGTAACAATATCGGACAGTGAAATGGACAAACTGTCCACTCTAGGAATAAAGTTTCGTCCCAACTCATGTCAGTTTCTGAACTTCATCCTCGAACGCTTGTCACAAGTGGAATGTCAGAGGGAGAGAGGGGAGGGAGGAGAAAGGGCACAGGGAGGGAGGAGGGAGGGAGGGGCTGGAGTGTTTGTGAGCATGCGTTGGATGGAAATTGCGAGCACCATATGTGTGTTCTGATTTGTTTGAATGCACTTGTGTGTGTGTGTGTGTGTGTGTGTCGTGTGTGAGTGCGTGCGTGCGTGCGTGCGTGCGTGCGTGCGTGCGTGCGTGCGTGCGTGTGTGTGTGTGTGTGTGTGTGTGTGTGTGTGTGTGTGTGTGTGTGTGTGTGTGTGTGTGTGTGCACGCGCGCGCTTGCTTATGAATGGAGAGTAAAGAGGATGGGGGCTTTCATGCACATATATGCCCGCTATATTTTCGCTTACACTTGTCTGCTTTGGGTACAAATTAGTCAATTTAAAAATGCACGTTTTCCACATTAAAATGTTTCTTTTTAATCTTATTCAGCTAATTTGTTAACGGGTAGGTATGCGTGCGACCATAATGTATAGTTCTCTTCTGGGATAGTAAAGTTGCTCTGACTGATTTCATTGTCTGGAAATCTGATATTGGTGACACAGTAGTGATTGATGTTTTCTGCAAGCCAGACCGACCGGCCAGTAGTTGTTTACTTGAGTCATCCTGGTCAGTCTATCAGACTGGCTGAATGATGGGCCGGAGTCATAGCACCGTGGCCAGATGGGTCTGTGGAGCGTGTCAAACTAAGTTTCCTCTGTTCGGCTGCCTCCGATGACGTCATTGGTTTCCCTGGCCCTTTTCTTCCTCTCCTTCTAATCCATAAATCTGTTTCTCAGCGTTGTTTGTTTACTTTTTTGCTTGTTGCATTTATCTTAATATCCTTATATGTTTTTTTGTTGTTGTTTTTTTGTTTGTTTTGTTGGGTTTTTTTTGGGGGGGGTGGGGGGGGGGGGGGGTGAGGGGGTGGGGGCTACTTTTGCTGTCTATAAGTTGCACTGCCAAGTCGGAACCTTCGAACCAAACCTCATCCTCACAGTATCAGGAACGATCACTCTCATTAGAAAATGGATTGGACAATGGCGAGGAGATAGTTCCTAGCTTCAGCGTGCCTGTGTCTATTGTCGGCGAGATGGACTGACTACACATGTCAGCGTGCCTGTGTCTATTGTCGGCGAGATGGACTGACTACACATGTCAGCGTGCCTGTGTCTATGTCGGCGAGATGGACTGACTACACATGTCAGCGTGCCTGTGTCTATTGTCGGCGAGATGGACTGACTACACATGTCAGCGTGCCTGTGTCTATTGTCGGCGAGATGGACTGACTACACATGTCAGCGTGCCTGTGTCTATTGTCGGCGAGATGGGGCTGACTACACATGTCAGCACAGTGAAGGCACACCCTAACCTTCTTTAGAGACTGACTGACATAAGGGGCCAGAATTGTACTCTAGCAGGTAGCTGTTGTATCGAGTGTAAGCTCAGAACATCACATCTGTAAAGCTCTCTTTACTTCTGCTTCTTCTTCTTCTCCTTCTTCTACATCCAAATGTATCATGCAGGTGTGAGGGTGATGTTCTCGCACCGTAGTTGCCCTTCCTTTGTTTACCTTTGTTTTCTTCCTGTTGTTTTCTGAGCTGTTTTATACCTTTTTGATATTTTCATCTTATCCTTATTCTTTTTTTTCAAGCCTCATTCTTCGTCCGGTTCTATGCTGTTTGTTGAGGTCTTTTCATGGTACAGTTTTTGCCTTCCGGAAAGATTATGTTTTCCGTCTGCGCCTGTTACTTTGTTTCTTTGTTGATCCATCTGCCGGCAGGATGACGCAATAATGCTGAACTAGTTTTCAGGAAACGTGGTTGGAAGACAGAATGTGGGGCCAGGAACAAATCTGTTCAAGTTTGGGGCGGATTCAGATCAAAATGCATATTGAGTATTCGCACAGCAAGAGTTTGCAGATCTTCGGCTGAACCGAAATACGTTGAAGTCACTGTTTACGAATTAAGAACGTTCTGTCAAATAATACGTTTAAAATGAAATATAAAAATGTTTTGGAGGAAAAATGCTTCGTATTTTACGAATTCTGGTGTTAAACCATTGACGGGAACAAAGACAGGGAGGGAATAGAACCGTTATCTTGCTTTGTTTTCCTATTCATCACATTTGTCCGAGATCCGTTCACTTGGTAACAAATCCCTTCGCGCGAGAGAATTGTTCAGTTGGGTTAAGCTGCCCTCTCAGGTAACAGTCTCAGACTGTCAGCTGTGAAAGGCGATGAACAGCCAGCCAGCCCATCAAGCAGGAGGCAGACCAGAGAGCCAATCAGATGAACAGGAAGTGAAGAATGCAGTCAAGAGAGCCAATCCGATGAACAGGAAGTGAAAAATACCTTCAATATAAGCAGTCGAACTCTAGCTAGCGGAGGACGAAGATACTGAGCATGTCTCCTCTACTTTGATAAGAAGTGTCTACGTAAGCTAGCGTTTCATATTAAACCTGCTGGCAGATAGAATAGTGATTTTTCACTTACGAGCTCACGGGGTAGCGTAGCTTGCCTAGCGACCCTCTTTATTGTTTTCCGTGTTACAGTATCTAGACTATTTTCCGGGCTTGACATGCTGGTACGGTTGAAAGGTCTGCATTCCCCTGGTTGCACCCATGATTATTGCTGTCTCTGTTGTTGCTGCGCCGTCCTGTGGACTCGTGCACTTTACAAACAAACAAAACATAAACAAACAAACAAACAAATCAGCTTAAGATCAATTAGTTTTGATTATAGAGCTGGTGTCTTGCTCTCGACACGTTACGCGAGTTGTGAGTTGGTACTGGATTTCGTAAATTGAATACGTGCCCTTTCGTGCACGCATCCGCGCATGCACATGTGAATGAGATGTATGACATGTATGATAGTATTTCATTTTGTATTGCGAGTGTGTTTGCAATGTGTCCGCACATGCATTATTTGTGTGAGAGGAAAGATTTTGCCCGAGTTTCTGTGTCGTTTGTATGAACATTTTTCTCTTTTAAGCATACTTTGCGATTTAGATTTGTATTTTTGTGAAAAAATGCGTTGAATTTTATATTGTGCTGCTTGTGTTTTTATTGTATCAAATTACAAACGTAACCACTTTCAATGTCTATTTTGAAACGATCAAATTGAATTGAGGTCCGGGGCGCTGAACTAGCTGCCTATATTCTTTAACCTCATAGCATCACCCGTGCCAGTAAACTGGACGACTTCTCATTATTCTTTAACCTCATAGCATCACCCGTGCCAGTAAACTGGACGACTTCTCCTTATTCTTTAACCTCATAGCATCACCCGTGCCAGTAAACTGGACGACTTCTCCTTATTCTTTAACCTCATAGCATCACCCGTGCCAGGAAACTGGACGACCTCTCATTATCCTTTAACCTCATAGCATCACCCGTGCCAGGAAACTGGACGACTTCTCATTATCCTTTTAACCTCATAGCATCACCCGTGCCAGGAAACTGGACGACTTCTCATTATTCTTTAACCTCATAGCATCACCCGTGCCAGGGGAAACTGGACGACTTCTCATTATCCTTTAACCTCATAGCATCACCCGTGCCAGTAAACTGGACGACTTCTTATTATTCTTTAACCTCATGGCATCACCCGTGCCAGTAAACTGGACGACTTCTCATTATTCTTTAACCTCATAGCATCACCCGTGCCAGTAAACTGGACGACTTCTCATTATTCTTTAACCTCATAGCATCACCCGTGCCAGTAAACTGGACGACCTCTCATTCTCACAAATAACCATTAAAAAAAATCACATTCACAAGCCCCTGTGGTGCAGTGGTTGGGTGGCGGATTCCCGGCTTGGAGGTCCTGGGGTGGAATCCCACCCGACCCAGTCGTTCGTTGGCTGTTTCTGTCCTCATCATCTGTTACCCACAGCCAAGTTTGCATTGGGCTCAGTAGAGATGACCGGAACCATACCGTGGCGTTTTATTCCATGAACGGGTGCGTTCCTCCTCGGTGTGTTGCTCAAAGTTCACGAACAACACTGCAGGTGTCTGTATCTGCAGTGGAGCCGGAATAGGGAGCCGGAATAGCTCAGTTGGTAGAGCGCCGGACTCGTAATCTTGGTGATCCTGGGGGTTGCGGGTTCGAACCTCCGCCGGGGCGTTTCGGTACAGGGGGATTTTTCCTCGGAGTTAACATAAATGCTGACTCCATTTCCCATACAGTCCTTCGAATGAGACTATAAACCGAGGTTCCGTGTGTGAACGCACGCATAACATCTTGCACACACGTAAATCCCATCACCAACTTTCGGAAGGGTAGGCCAGTTTGGCCGTTGGTATGGATGACACGTTACACATAGCATGCACCCTGTGTGAGAAATGGAAAGAATGAAGGAAGTAAGGAAAATGAGTGATCGATATTGAACGATGCTGACTGGATGACACGGGAAACGACTGAATGAAGCGCCAGCTGGCAGCTCTTCAGTCGGCACTACCAGGTAGGCAGCCCGTTGTGTAAACGAGTGTGGATTGTAAAGCGCTTAGAGCTTGGCCTCTAGCCGAGAATAGGCGCTATATAAGTATTCATTATTATTATTATTATTATTATTATTATTATTATTATCTCTCGGGCCTGGTTGATGTCGTGATATTTCATCACGGTAAGCGTAAGTACAGCCCAGTCACGCAGCCTCAGATCGAAATACATCTCCCGCAGCATCATTGTTTTTATCATTATCACCCTCATTGATCAGCATAACAACACGTCTCAAATTCTGTGGTCCTTCATGCCCTGCGTTCTTGGTGGTATCAGTTTCGATTTCGATTCCCTCTCCATGCCTACGCCCTTGGTCAGTTCGCCTTGAAGTCACCGGTTTTGGAGAGTTCATGGGGAGTATGGTTGGACGACATGGGGGCGTTCTCCAGAATGGGGGATTCTCACTCACGTGGCTCCGTGACTTAGCAGGTACTGTCTCCAGTAGGGGACTTAGTAGTAGATGGTGTCCTGCGCGTGTTGGATCAGAACAGGCACCGCGGAACACTCTCAAAAAGACTCGGCAGTTGTGCCGTGTCTGCTGTGGCGGGTTGCCTCGTGACGACCTGACCTGGACTGTGCCCTGTGGGTGTGGACTGCGGCCTGTGGGTGTGGACTGCGCCCTGTGGGTGTGGACTGCGCCCTGTGGGTGTGGACTGCGCCCTGTGGGTGTGGACTGCGCCCTGTGGGTGTGGACTGCGCCCTGTGGGTGTGGACTGCGCCCTGTGGGTGTGGACTGCCGAGGCTGTGGCTGTGGACGGGGAGTCAGGGTTAACGGTGGGGGGGGGGGGGGGGGGAGGAGGGATGGAATCGGCAGAAGAGCAGTGTCTCCTCCGGCAGATAGCCTCGTGGTGTCCTGATAGTGATTGATCCACGTGGTGTCCTGATAGTGATTGATCCATGTGGTGTCCTGATAGTGATTGATCCATGTGGTGATTGATCCACGTGGTGTCCTGATAGTGATTGATCCACGTGGTGATTGCTCGACGTGGTGTCCTGATAGTGATTGATCCACGTGGTGTCCTGATAATGATTGCTCCACGTGGTGTCCTGATATTGATTGCTCCACGTGGTGTCCTGATATTGATTGCTCCACGTGGTGTCATGATATTGATTGCTCCACGTGGTGTCCTGATATTGATTGATCCATGTGGTGTCCTGATATTGATTGATCCATGTGGTGTCATGATATTGATTGATCCATGTGGTGTCCTGATAATGATTGCTCCACGTGATATCATGATATTGATTGCTCCACGTGGTGTCCTGATATTGATTGATCCATGTGGTGTCCTGATATTGATTGATCCATGTTGTGTCCTGATATTGATTGCTCCACATGGTGTCCTGATACTGATTGATCCACGTGGTGTCCTGATATTGATTGATCCATGTGGTGTCCTGATATTGCTTGATCCTCGTGGTGTCCTGATAATGATTGATCCACGTGGTGTCCTGATAGTGATTGATCCATATGGTGTCCTGATATTGATTGATCCATGTGGTGTCCTGATATTGCTTGATCCTCGTGGTGTCCTGATAATGATTGATCCACGTGGTGTCCTGATAGTGATTGATCCAAGTGGTGTACTGATAATGATTGATCCACGTGGTGTCCTGATAGTGATTGATCCAAGTGGTGTCCTGATAATGATTGATCCTCGTGGTGTCCTGATAGTGATTGATCCATGTGGTGTCCTGATAATGATTGATCCTCGTGGTGTCCTGATAATGATTGATCCATGTGGTGTCCTGATATTGATTGATCCACGTGGTGTCCTGATAGTGAATGATCCATGTGGTGTCCTGATATTGATTGATCCATGTGGTGTCCTGATATTGCTTGATCCTCGTGGTGTCCTGATAGTGATTGATCCACGTGGTGTCCTGATACTGATTGATCCATGTGGTGTCCTGATACTGATTGATCCATGTGGTGTCCTGATAGTGATTGATCCATGTGGTGTCCTGATACTGATTGATCCATGTGGTGTCCTGATAGTGATTGATCCACGTGGTGTCCTGATAGTGATTGCACCACGTGGTGTCATGATACTGATTGCTCCACGTCTACCGACGGTTCTGGGGCTGCGATGCCACAAATGGGGCTGTGGATGTCTATGGAAAATGAGAGGGGAGGGGGTAAAGAGCGTGAGAGTAGTGCTACCAGGAGCAACGAAGGATGAGATAACAACAATAACAACAAACAACACAACAACAACAACACCAACACCATCAACAACAACAAAATGGGATGCTGACGGTTAGGAAACAATCGGTGTTTACTGTGATTCGGTCTGTCAGTTGCCTGCTCTCTCTAACCAGTCTGTGTTGAACGTTGAATAATGAGTTGGGATTACAGTGGCGGAATGTGCTGTACCACGGAATAAGACAAAGATATAATCAGCCCGTTTACCTACGGACGGGAAGGACGATGGTTAAATCGCTCTGAGCACTTTGCCCTTACACAGGTCTTTTTGTCAGTGCTTCTTCCTGATCTTGTTCTTCTTGTTCTTGTTTTGGTTTTTGTTCTTGGTGTTGTTGTTGTTGTTGTTGTTTCTTCTTCTTCTTCTTCTTCTTCTCTTCTTCTTCTTCTTCTTCTTCTTCTTCTCCTCCTCCTCCTCCTCCCCCTCCTCCTCCTCCTCCTTCTCTTCTTCTTCTTCTTCTTCTTCTTCTTCTTCTTCTTCTTCTTCTTCTTCTTCTTCTTCTCCTCCTCCTCCTCCTCTCCTCCTCCTCCTTCTTCTTCTTCTTCTTCTTCTTCTTTTCTTCTTCTTCTTCTTCTTCTTCTTCTCCTTCGTCTCCTTCGTCTCCTTCTTCTCCTTTTCTTCTTCTTCTTCTTCGTCTTCTTCGTCGTCTTCTTCTTCTTCTTCTTCTTCTTCTTCTTCTTCTTCTTCTTCTTCTTCTTCTTCTTCTTACTCTGCCCATTTTGTCTTGCAGGCAATAGTAGCAATGTTTTATTGTTGTTGGTATCGTTCCTGATGTAGGTGGTCCTCTTCTTCCTTGTTGTGATTCATTTCTGTGTCTCTTCTGTTAATGAAAAACAGATGTATATTTGACCTACCCGTTTCTTTGTTTAGTATCATTTGTTCATTGATTATATTAATTTGCTTTCTGCAGGGGAAAAAAACCCACTATCATTCATCTGAACTACCATTGCACACAGATATGCCACAGATATACCATCCTCACAGCTGCACACATAAACGTGATCGCATGATCCCTAGATGCAGGTGTTTCTATGTGCTCACATGCAGACACGTGCATATGCGCACACTTATTCACACACTTGGCATGTGTATTCACAGGCGCATACATTGAGAAATGCACGAACACACACACACACACACACACACCACACACACACACACACACACACTGACAGAAACACATACACACACAACGCACGTACACACACACACACACACACACACACACACACACACACACACACACACACACACACACACACAACGCGCGCGAATTCTCTCTCTCTCTCTCTCTCTCTCTCTCTCTCTCTCTCTCTCTCTCTCTCTCTCTCTCTCTCTCACCACACACACACACCACACACACACACACACACACACACACAACACACACACAACACACACGAAGGTGCGCGCTATCGCCTACTTGGCCAGCGCCAACTCGACGCATGTTGACACGCAGTGCCTAACGTACAGCATAATACACAGTTAAACAAGTTGAAATGTAGTTCAAGGATATGAAGGGTTAGAACAGTCACATGGACAATAAGGATCCATTAGGGCCACATGATTGACCGCGTTACCTTTCTTTAAATCTTAT
>CM031608.1:87594161-87629161 GCA_018398815.1 Conus ventricosus | reverse complement strand
ATTTGTTATAAAAATGTGTGAAGGCGTGTCGCGAGAGTGACTTAAAACTCCTAGAAGATTATTTATGTGCTCTAATTGTACCACCGCATGTGTGTCGGTGGGCTGAATTTATTGATGTGAACACTGTAATATCAATACACGGAGAAGTTAATATTTGATTTTAGTTCAACGGTAGTCGAATCGAAGTTTATTGTATTCTATGGTACTTTGCTGAAATTGTTTCCCGGGGATCATATAGACTGCTGTGCTTTGTGAATCTGCGTTCTTTATGGTTTTCTGTGCTTTATGAATCTGCAGTTCTTCATCGTGGATTGCTGTACTTTTGAATCTGCGGTTCCTTTTCTATGGTTTACTGTGCTTTATGAATCTTCAGTTCTTCATCTGTGGATTGCTGTGCTTTATGAATCTGCGTTCTTCTTCTGTGAATTGCTGTGCTTGTGAATTGCGGCTCTTCTGCTATGGATTATTGTGCCTTGTAAATTTGCGGTTCTTCTTTGATAGTTCGACGTGATTTATTGTGCTTGTTATATAGAGACCCTGTTTCTTCTCTTCTTCATCGCTTGTGTTTGTGAACGGCTGTGCT
This sequence comes from Conus ventricosus, assembly GCA_018398815.1. Lineage (NCBI taxonomy): Eukaryota > Metazoa > Mollusca > Gastropoda > Neogastropoda > Conidae > Conus > Conus ventricosus. The sequence continues at coordinate 87,628,578 of CM031608.1, read as the reverse complement.
TATCATGTGGGGACCTTGGTTATCCTTCTTTGTCCATCTTTTAGTGTTGTAGACTGTGGCTTGGGTACTGTGGAACCGAGTCTGTTGACTGTATATATATGGTGAGACACTGTGGAAGGCCGCGGCGAGATCTGTGAGTGATATCAAGATATGTAATATGATATTGATGATTGAAGTTCCTATGTATTGATATCTTGATCTGTATGCTGTGTAGTGGCATGTATTAATTTGTACCAATTCACATGAATGTATGTTTTGATGGTTCAGGCAGCATAATTATAAAGAAAAAAATCTAACTCGTGTGTTGCCTGGCTATCCATTACGTATGGTGTGTGGGTGTGTGTAGGGAATAATTATTACACGCATCCAAACTTTTGAGAGCGAGAGTCAGACAACAAAACACGCACCGCACACCATCCGTAACATTGCCCTTCCTTTGTTTACCTTTGTTTTCTTCCTGTTGTTTTCTGAGCTGTTTTAACACCTTTTTGATATTTTCATCTTATCCTTATTCTTTTTTTTCAAGCCTCATTCTTCTTCCGGTTCTATGCTGTTTGTTGAGGTCTTTTCATGGTACAGTCTTTGCCTTCCGGAAAGATTATGTTTCCGTCTGCGCCTGTTACTTTGTTTCTTTGTTGATCCATCTGCCGGCAGGATGACGCAATAATGCTGAACTAGTTTTCAGGAAAACGTGGTTGGAAGACAGAATGTGGGCCAGAACAAATCTGTTCAAGTTTGGGGCGGATTCAGATCAAATGCATATGAGTATTCGCACAGCAAGAGTTTGCAGATCTTCGGCCTGAACAGGAATACGTTGAAGTCACTGTTTACGAATTAAGAACGTTCTGTCAAATTAATACGTTAAAATGAAATATAAAATGTTTTGGAGGAAAATGCTTCGTATTTTACGAATTCTGGTGTTAAACCATTGACGGGAACAAAGACAGGGAGAATAGAACCGTTATCTTGCTTTGTTTTCCTATTTATCACATTTGTCCGAGTTCCGTTCACTTGGTAACAAATCCCTTCGCGCGAGAGAATTGTTCAGTTGGGTAAGCTGCCTCTCAGGTAACAGTCTGAGACTGTCAGCTGTGAAAGGCGATGAACAGCCAGCCAGCCCATCAAGCGGGAGGCAGACCAGAGAGCCATCAGATGAACAGGAAGTGAAGAATGCAGTCAAGAGAGCCAATCCGATGAACAGGAAGTGAGGAATGCAGTCAAGAGAGCCAATCGGATGAACAGGAAGTGAGAATACCTTCAATATAAGCAGTCGAACTCTAGCTAGCAGAGGACGAAGATACTGAGTATGTCTCTCTACTTTGATAAGAAGTGTCTTCGTAAGCTAGCGTTTCATATTAAACCTGCTGGCAGATAGAATAGTGATTTTTCACTTACGAGCTCACGGGGTAGCGTAGCTTGCCTAGCGACCCTCTTTATTGTTTTCCCGTGTTACAGTAACTAGACTATTTTCCGGGCTTGACATGCTGGTACGGTTGAAAGGTCTGCATTCCCCTGGTTGCACCATGATTGTTGCTGTCTCTGTTGTTGCTGCCGCCGTCCTGTGGACTCGTGCACTTTAACAAGCAAACAAACACATAAACAAACAAACAAACAAACAAATCAGCTAAGATCAATTGGTTTTGATTATAGAGCTGGTGTCTTGCTCTCGACACGTTACGCGAGTTGTGAGTTGGTACTGGATTTCGTAAAATCTGAATACGTGCCCTTTCGTGCACACATCCGCGCATGCACATGTGAATGAGATGTATGACATGTATGATAGTATTTCATTTTGTATTGCGAGTGTGTTTGCAATGTGTCCGCACATGCATTATTTGTGTGAGAGGAAAGATTTTGCCCCGAGTTTCTGTGTCGTTTGTATGAACATTTTTCTCTTTTAAGCATACTTTGCGATCAGCATTTGTATTTTTGTGAAAAAATGCGTTGAATTTTATATTGTGCTGCTTGTGTTTTTATTGTATGAAATTACAAACGTCACCACTTTCAATGTCTATTTTGAAACGATCAAATTGAATCGAGGTCCGGGCGCTGAACTAGCTGCCTATATTCTTTAACCTCATAGCATCACCGTGCCAGTAAACTGGACAACTTCTCATTATTCTTTAACCTCATAGCATCACCCGTGCCAGGAAACTGGACGACTTCTATCACCCGTGCCAGGAAACTGGACCACTTCTCACCTCATAGCATCACCCGTGCCAGGAAACTGGACCACTTCTCATTATTCTTTAACCTCATAGCATCACCCATGCCAGGAAACTGGACGACCTCTCATTATTCTTTAACCTCATAGCATCACCCGTGCCAGGAAACTGGACGACCTCTCATTATCCTTTAACCTCATAGCATCACCCGTGCCAGGAAACTGGACGACCTCTCATTATCCTTTAACCTCATAGCATCACCCGTGCCAGGAAACTGGACGACTTCTCATTATCCTTTAACCTCATAGCATCACCCGTGCCAGGAAAACTGGACGACCTCTCATTATCCTTTAACTTCATAGCATCACCCGTGCCAGGAAACTGGACGACGACCTCTCATTATCCTTTAACCTCATAGCATCACCCGTGCCAGGAAACTGGATGACCACTCATCCTTTAACCTCATAGCATCACCCGTGCCAGGAAACTGGACGACCTCTCATTATCCTTTAACCTCATAGCATCACCCGTGCCAGGAAACTGGACGACTTCTCATTATTCTTTAACCTCATTAGCATCACCCGTGCAGTAAACTGGACGACTTCTCATTATTCTTTAACCTCATAGCATCACCCGTGCAGTAAACTGGACGACTTCTCATTATTCTTTAACCTCATAGCATCAACCCGTGCCAGGAAACTGGACGACTTCTCATTATTCTTTAACCTCATAGCATCACCGTGCCAGGAAACTGGACGACTTCTCATTATTCTTTAACCTCTTAGCATCACCCGTGCCAGGAAAACTGGACGACTTCTCATTCTCACAAATAACCATTTAAAAAAAATCACATTCACAAGCCCCTGTGGTTGCAGTGGTTAGGGTGGCGGATTCCCGGCTTGGAGGTCCTGGGGTGGAATTACACCTGACCCAGTCGTTCGTTGGCTGTTTCTGTCCTCATCATCTGTTACCCACAGCCAAGTTTGCATTGGGCTCAATAGAGATGACCGGAACCATACCCTGGCGTTTTATTCCATGAACGGGTGCGTTCCTCCTCGGTGTGTTGCTCAAATTTCACGAAACAACACTGCAGGTGTCTGTATCTCTCGGGCCTGGTTGATGTCGTGATATTTCATCATGGTAAGCGTAAGTACAGCCCAGTCACACAGTCTCAGATCGAAATACATCTCCGCAGCATCATTGTTTTTATCGTTATCACCCTCATTGATCAGCATAACAACACGTCTCAAATTCTGTGGTCCTTCATGCCCTGCGTTCTTGGTAGTATCAGTTTCGATTTCGATTCCCTCTCCATGCCTACGCCTTGGTGAGTTCCCCTTGAAGTCACGGTATTGGAGAGTTCATGGGGAGTATGGTTGGACGACAGGGGGGGCGTTCTCCAAAAGGGGGGATTCTCACTCACGTGGCTCCGTGACATGGGGAGTTTGTGTTATACTCCCTGTTTGGCTAATATACTTACCATGTCAGACCATAGCATTCAACGGCAGTTAGCCAGCTCTGTCAGGCCGAATTTTATCCGTGGCCAATGCAGTCATAAGACAGTCACGTGACGTCACCCCACTTCCGCCTCCGGAAGAAGCCGGTGTCAACTTCTTCTACCTCATTCAGCGAGGCCTGTGTGCAAGGTAACCCGAGGACCTTTGCGCTAGAGGGGAAGGTAGGAGGGCATTAGAGTCTGACATGGTAAGTATATTAGCCAAACAGGGAGTATAACACAAACTCCCCATTTTGGCGTCATATACTGTACCATGTCAGACCATAGCAGAATTTAAAGGAATCGGAGGAGGGCGAGCGCCCTCGTGGTTCTCGGGGTTGGCCGTTTATGGCTGCATTGGCCGCCACAAAGGAGATCCCTTTAGAACCGCCCAGCCCTGGTCATGCGGATATCCTCAAGTAGAAGTTAATGAAGGGATTTTCCGAACGCCAGTAGGCTGCCTCCAGGAGATGGCGCACGGGGGACAGAGCACTGGAGCGCCGTGGAAGTGGCCAGTGCTTGACCTCGTGGGCCCTGGGTGATTGGGCGGGGAGATCCTTGTGCGCCTGAGTGTAGGCCGATCTCACCGTCTTGGAGAGCCACCTAGAGATATATCCGCGAGATGTCTCTAGTATTGTTGCTGTTGAGAGAGATAAGGAGTCGCCTCTGGGAGGTGCGCCTGGGGCGAGTGCGCTCCCAGTAGCATCTGAGACACCTAGCAGGGCAAAGGTTAAGGTGTCCCGATTTCTCTCCCTTTCCCAAGATATCCGTCAGGGAGCGGATGACGAGGGAGGAGAGGGGGTGCCAGGTTCCTGATTTTTAGCTAAGAACTCTGGAAGGAACTTGAGGAAAACAGAGCCGTCCCTGTGGAAGGCGATATCTCTGGGATCACCGCTGAGGGCGTGGATCTCACTCCGTCGTCTGGCCGAGGCCAGGGCAAGGAGAAAGGTGGTTTTAAAAGAGAGAAGGTCAAATGGAATCGATGTAATGGGTTCAAAGGGGGGCTTTCTGAGGGCGTCGAGAACGATGAAAAGGTCCCAAAGAGGGGTGCGCCTAGGGGACTGGGCTTCCCGTAGAGCAACTCCTCTAGAGACCTCTCTGAGCAGGAAGTCATTGTGAAAAGGGAAGGCCGCCAGTTGGCGGATGGTAGTACAGATAGCCGATCTGTAGCCCCGGATGGAGCTAGCTGACAGCTTAAGCGAGGAAGATAGGTGTGAGAGGAAAATTGCCTATCTGGATGTTGGAGGGGCAGTCCTGGGGAACCGAGTTATCTGAGCACCAGGCTACCCACTTCTCCCACCGGTAATTGTAGAGGGACTCGGTGCCGGCTCTGCGAGATGCCGAGGCTAAGTCCCTCAATCCCCGAGAGGCTCCCGCCCCGGCTAGGGTGTTCCCGGACGGACTGGGGCCTGTCCGCGTGGGGAGAGGATGAGATGTTCGCAGTTGGGCTGGCAAAGCAGCCACGCGTGTAGGCGAAGCATCTTGGGATTGGAGTGAGGGAGACCCGAACGGGGTTGTCTCAACATGTCCCACCGAGGGCAGAGCCGTAGAGGTGGGACGTGAGAGAGAGACTTGAGGTCTGGAACCAAGACTGGGTCGGCCACCACGGGTTATGAGGATCAGCCTGGGTTTTTCTCCAGCCTCGCTTTCCTGATCCCCTTGTGTAGGATGGGAAAGGGCGGAAAGGCGTACGCCAGTAGGCCCGTCCAGGGCAGAGAGAGCGCATCGACTGCGTAAGCCTGAGGGTCCGGGACGGGGGAGACGTACAGGGGCAGGCGGTGGTTGAACCTGGTGGCGAACAGGTCTATCATGGGAACAAACCAATGTTCCCATACCACAGACAGGGTTAGTCTGTTGAGGGTCCACTCCGTGTGGAGTAGAGACTTCGACCGACTGAGGGAATCCGCCAGGATGTTGCGGGTTCCTGCTATGTGTCTCGCGCGGAGGGTGATCCCCGCGCGTGACACCAGCGAAGGAGGGCCTCTGATCTGAGGGAGAGGCTGATGGAGCGTGCCCCCCCCCCTTTGTTGACATAACAAGCTACCGACGTGTTGCCCGTGAGAAGGAGAACATGTCGGTGTGTGACCTTGTGCTGGAAGTGGAGAAGGGCTAGCTGACCGCTTCCAGCTCCAAGATGTTGATGTGAAGGCCGGCAGTCTGTGAGTCCACTCCCCTGAGGTATGACCGTCCTCCAAGTGGGCCCCCAGCCCAGGTTGAGGGTCTGTGTACAGTTCCAGGGGTTGGGTTGGGAGGGCGATGGGGACCCGGTTGAGAGGTGCCCGGAGTGAGCCACTCCTCTATCGCCGAAAGAAAACCAGTGACCGAGGGGAATGACCTGGTCCCAGCGGTCGGAGGTCTGCGACCAACGTCGACGGAACTCCCTCTGAAGTTGGCGTTTGGGGACCCGCCCCAGGGGAATGAGGGGAGACAGGGACTCCATCATTCCTAAGAGGGAGGACAGGTTTCTGGCCGAGGTGTGGGGTGCCTGGGATAGGCGTGAGATGAGGTCAGTTTTACGTGTGGACCTCTCCGGGGTCGGGGAGACTATCATGGAGATAGTATCGAAATCATCCCTAGGAAGGCGAACCTCTGGCTGGGAGTGAGTTCGCACTTCTTGGGGTTGGTGACAAACCCCAGTGTGGAGCAAAGACTCAGGAGGCGGGTGGTGTGGGCTTGGCACTGGGCCTGGAGGAGGCCAAGACGAGCCAGTCGTCCAGGTAGACTAGGAGGCGGATGTCCTCCTGCCTGGCTAGGGAAGCCATCTCCTTGACAACCTTCGTGAAGAGGAAGGGTCCCCAGTGAGAGGCCGAATGGGAGGGCCCTGAACTGGAACACTCGGCCCTGCCAGACGAACCGTAGGATCGTCTGTGGGCCGGGTGAATCAGGATCTGAAAGTACGCGTCTTTCAGGTCTATGGAAGTGGCCCAGTCGAGATGATGGATAGAGTCCCTGATCTGGGTGGGGGTGTCCATTTTGAATTTGACGGGCCTGAGGAACTTGTTGAGGGGGGATAGGTCTAGGAGGGCCTCCATCCTCCTGAGGGTTTTGGAATCACGAAAAGGTGAGAGTAGAAGCCGGGGTTGGGGGGGACACCTCTGTGATGGCGCCTTTCAGGAGGAGCTCTTGGACCCCCACGTGGAGCGCCTCTGCTTGAGCGGGGGAGGGTTGGGCGAAGGAGGGGGAGGTGTGCATGAGGGGGGGTCGCTCGTGAATCCAAGGGAGACGATACCCCTCCCGTAGCACCGCCACTACCCAGGGGCTGAGGCCCAGACGTCTCCACTGGTGGGCGTGCCTGGAGAGGCTGCCCGCCAGGGGGGGCGGGGACGTGGGTAGAGGAAGAGGGCGAACGGGCGGGTGGGGGAGCCGCCGGATCGGAGTCTCCCTCGGGTTGCGGCCCCCGTCATCTCCGGGGTCGAGACTGTTGGCCGAAACGAAAATTTCGCAGCTGTGCTTTGGGTTTGGGCCTGGGGGGAAGATTGGGACGCTTAGCGGGCCGTGCGGTGTTGGAGGCGATTGCCTGGGGTAGGGTTTGGGCCTGGGGAAGGACCTATGGGTGGGGTCTATCAGGGCGTGGCAGTGGCCTGGGCGCAAAGGATGCGCCTGCTTGCGTTCCCCGACTGCTTGTGTTATCACGTCAGTCGAGTAATCACCGAACAGCGAGTGGTCCTGGCCCGGGACACACCGCAGGGCTGCCTTAAGCGCCGGAGAGAGGAGGGTCCGTGCCAGCACGGCATCTCTGGCACCAACAAGCAGTTGAAGTGGCTGGTAGCTGCGCTGTCCGCCGCAGCCGAGAGATGATGCGAAAATCCTGTTGACCAGGTGTCGCATAAAGGGGTCGCTAAACAAGCGAGAATCATTCTCCTGGTACGCCTCGGAGTCCATGTCCGAAGGCCCAGGGGCGGCCCCATCGTCCCCCGGCCATAGAGCCTCCAGTTGCTGAAGGAGCATACCTAAGTAGGTATGTCCGGCCGTGGTGTGGAGGATGCCCCTCCTGGATGTTCGGTCCCATTCCTTTAAATTCTTAAAAGAAATGGTGCCCGACGTAGGGGGGGGCAGGTGGGGGATCAACCGACGGTCGGACTGTGAAATGCCCATCTCCCTGGTAACCGGGTTGTCGGTGAACAGGGAGGCGACCGAGGGGTTCCTGCGGTCCCCAAGGAGGGTACCGACTTGGGCTGCATTAGGTGCTGAGAGGGGTCCCCGTCCGGAGGGGGGACGGCCTGGCCACCCATGGCGCGAGTAGCCGGTCCTTCCAGAGAGAGGTTAGTGACAGGGGGGCGACGATCCTTGGTTTGGACCGCTGGGCCGGGGGGGGCCCGGTGAAGAGGGAGAGGGAGAGGACTTCGTCGGCGGGTGCGGCCTCCCTCCTAACGAGGTCTGGGCGCCACCGTTCCACCGTGCGGACATCGTACAATGAGGTGGAGGCTAGGTCCTCCCCATCGTCCGCCTCAGGGAGGTAAAGGTCCTGGCAGGGTTCGGAGCACCCCTCGTCGGGAGGACCATCAAGGGGTACTTGCGGTGACTCCAGGTGGCTCTATGATCGGCGGGACGGGACGTCATCCTGCCGATCGGACAGGGCCCGAGGGGGGGACCAAGGTCGACCCAGGCAAGCGTTGCCGGGTGCCACATGCGACCATACAGTTGGTCGTGCTGGGTGTTGGCGTTCAGCCACTGGTCTCTTTTCGGGGGCATAGAGCCACCGGTCCCGGGGAGGAAAACGGGCTGTGGCGGCCCTTGGGTGACGGCAGAAGTTCCCGGGGAGCCGGGTAACCTGAGCCACCATTGTGGGGGGTAAAGAGAGGCAGTGGCCTGTCCTCCCCGCACAGGTCCGTGCACTGCGCCTTGCACGTCCTTGGTGGGGGCCTGTGAGGGCCGATCTGCTACGGAGGAGGATGCGGAAGCCGAGCCTCCAACCCGCGAGCGTGCAGATTGGTCAGGATGCGCGTCCCGTGTCCCCCCCTGGGATAGGTCAGGTTACCCGCGGTCCCGGTGGTAGATCCCCCCCCGGAGGAGCGGGACCCTGGACGCTGCCCAAACGGGGACCCGAAAAGGTCTGATCCCCAACGTCGATACCCTAGGGGAGAAGGTGATGGTCGATTGGGGTGGGTCGACCTTCCTTGTGCGAACCCACGACCGCGCTGATGGCGCGATGTGACCGCACGCCCAGAATTATGGAACCCACCGAGGTCGTGCGTCGGGGTGACCATAACCCTGCGTCCGGAGGTCTAAGCGCTCCTCGGGCTCAGGTGTTGGCTGCACCCGTGCCCGGTGGGGCAGAGCGCTGCGAGTGCACGTGTCGATTTCGGGGGAAAAAAAAGGACCTGTGACTCACCAAGGCGAGTGACGGAAGGCGATTCCATACCAGACCCGTCACCCGTGCTGGTCCGCGGCTCGGCATGATTCCCAGGGACCGAGGTTCGCGTGACTCAGCATGATAGAGAGGGTCTCCGAACGCGTCGGGGCGAGAGGGCAAGCTGGCGATGGAGACGAGGGGGGTGAGGGCGAATTCCGTCGTTTATTCTTAGCTCGGGAAGGCCCCTTGAGGGGCGCTTGCCCTTATACCTCTTGGCTATACCTCTCTTTCCGGCTGGTCAAAAGAAGGCATTTAGAAATGGTGGCCGCTTGCCCATCCGCCCTTTGGACGCCGCGATCGTGCGTCCGTCGGTCGGGTAGAAGAGGAAAGGTCACGCGTCCCTCCGCGGAGCAGTCATCTCTATCTACCCGAACCGAACGTTCATCAATGTGAACGGATTGCTCGGAGACGGAATCGACCCGGGCCCGGGTTTTCCGGGAAACTGAGCGAAAAATCCGAGCAGTGGAGTGGCTCGACCCGGCGGTGTCCTTCACCATGTTGGGCACAGGTGGCAGAGCAAACCCGGAACACACGACCGCAAAGAGGAGACAAGGTGGTCGATCGAGAAAGTAATTAAACTCGATCGCTCGAGTGGTGTCGTGCAAGACCTGGAGAGATCGACCGAAATCTCAAGGACCCGTACACGCCACCGATCGAGAAAAATCAAACACACTTAAAGAACCCGTTCTAAGTGAGATGGATAATGGTCTTTCTCGCGCACAAACCCTAATGAGGAGTCTTGCGACAAAGGGTGACAAACCCGAGGCTCGGAAAATGGTGGGGAAACACACGACGGCGAGAAAAAGAAAGATGGCTGCCCACGACCGGCGAGGAAGTGGCAGTAGAACAAAGGACGACCGGCGAGCAAATCGCGAGATAACAGGAGCGTGTAGTCCGATAAAGAAGGAGGGATGCGACAGTAGGATGCGACCGTAAAACCCGAGACGGGGTAGGGTGCGATCCGAAAAAATTTTGATAGAAGTGAACCACGTGGGCGATGATAAAACACGCACAAGTGTAGCAACGATCGAACAACCGACGATCGTGAACGCTAAGTCGCGAGAGTATGGGAAAGCGGTAAATGTAGCAATTGCGCTCCACCAAGAGCCTCACGCGGCAAGAATACTCAGGGTTTAGCGCAAGGCACAACTGAATCAAGTATAGAAAAAAAGACACCAGCAATCTTAACACAAAGGCAAGTATAGGCGAGACAGAGCACAAGACTTATCTTGCTTTGACGGCAGGCCGAAGGTGAATGAGGTAGAAGAAGTTGACACCGGCTTCTTCCGGAGGCGGAAGTGGGGGTGACGTCACGTGACTGTCTTATGACTGCATTGGCCACGGATAAAATTCGGCCCGACAGAGCTGGCTAACTGCCGTTGAATGCTAGGGTCGGAAAAGGTACAGTATAGACCCCAAAATTAGCGGGTTTACTGTCCCCCATTTGGGGACTTAGTAGTGGATGTTTTCCTGGGGCCTGTTGGATCAGAAAGGCAACGGAACACTCTCAAAAAGACTCGGCAGTTGTCCCTGTTGCTGTGGGGGTTCCCTCGTGACGACCGACCTGAACGTCCCCTGTGGGTCTGGCCCTGCGCCCTGTGGGGGGGACTGGCCCGTGGGTGTGGCCCGGCCCTTGGGGGGGGGACTGCCGACTGGGGGTTTTGGGGAAAGGGGATCAGGGTTAAGGTGGAGGGGGGGGGGGAAGGGAGGGAAAATCGGCAAAAAGGCGGGTTTCCCTCCCCCGGGCAGATACCCTTTCGTGGTGCCCCTGAATGATTGACCCACGTTTTTGTCCTGATATTTAAAGGGCCATGGGGTGCCCCTGATATGTTAAACCCATGGGGGAAAATTGATCCACGGGGTTTGTCCTGTAGGGGATTAAACCCACGGGTGTTTTCTCCACGTGGTGCCCTTAGTGTTTGTTTTGGGGGTTTGCCCCTGTAGTGATTGCCCCCACGGGGTTTTGTCCTGAAAATTTATTGATCCAGTGGTGTCCTGATATTGTTTGACCCATGGGGTTGTCCTGATATTGATTGCTCCAGGGGTTTGTCCTAAAATTGATTGCCCCACGGGGTGCCCTAAATTTTGATTGTTCCATGTGGTGTCCTGATTTTGATTGACCCATGTGGTGTCCTGATATTTTTGACCCATTTTGGTGCCCGGAATTGATTGCCCCACGTGGTGTCCTTTATTGATTGCTCCACGGGGTGTCCTGATAGTGATTGATCCATGGGGTGTCCGGGAATAGTGATTGATCCATGTGGTTTCCTGATTTTTGATTGACCCAAATGTGGTGTCCGGGGGATATTGAATGATCCATGGGGTTTGTCCTGAAAATGTTTTGACCATGGGTGTCCGGATTTGATTGCCCCACGTGGGGGCCCTTTATTTTGATTGCTCCACGGGGTTTGCCCCCTTTATAGTGATTGACCATGGGGTTTGTCCTGATGGGTGTTTGATCCATGGGGTTTGTCCTGATATTGTTTGATCCATGGGGTGTCCCGATTTTGTTTGTTTCCATGGGGGTTTTCCTGATGTGATTAAACCCATGTGGGGGTCCTGAAGTGATTGATCCTCGTGGTGTCCTGTTTGTGATTGATCCATTTTGGTGTCCTGATAGTAAATTGTTTCCACGGGGGTGTCCGATTTTGGGATTGCCCCACTTTGGTGTCCCTGAAGTGTTGGGTTCCATGTGGGGGGTCCTGATATGATTGGCCCATGTGGTGCCCCTAACTGATTGATCCTTGTGGTGTCCTGTTTGTGTTTAAATCCAGTGGTGCCCCTAATGTTTGATCCATGGGGTGTCCTGTAGTGATTGTTTCCAAACGGGGTTGTCCTGTACTGTTTGACCCATTGGGTGTCCTGATAGGGATTGTTTCCCCGTGGTGTTGTAGTGATTGACCCCACGGGTGCCCTTTGAAAGGATTGATCCACGTGGTTTTCCTGTTTACTGTTGCCCAAGTGGTGTCATAAAACTGATTGCCCACGTCTCCCGAGGGTTTTGGGGGGTTTGGCGAGGGCCACAAATGGGGCTGTGGATGTCTAGGAAAAATGAAGAGGGGGGGGGGTTTAAAGAGCTTTGAGGTAGGGGTTTCCCCAGGAGCAAAAAGGGGATGAAAAAACAACAATAAAAACCCAACAACACAACAACAAAGACCAACCCCTTTCAACAACAAAAAAAAGGGGATGCTGACGGTTGGAAAAATCGGTGTTTATTGTGTTTTCGGTTTTCAGTTGCCTGCTCTCTTAACCAGTCTGTGTTAAACGTTGAAAAAAGATTTGGGGGAATTTACAGTGGGGGGAATGTGCTTTCCACTAAAAAAGACAAGATTTTAATCACCCCGGGTTTCCCACGGACGGGAAGGCAAATTGGAAAAAATTCGTTTCTGAGCATTTTGCCCTTTCACGGGCTGTGCTTCTTCCCTGATCTTGTTCTTCTTGTTTTTTTTTGGGTTTTTTTGTTCTTGGTTGTTTGTTGTTTTTGGGTTGTTTTTTCTTTTCTTTTTTCTTCTTCTTTTTTTTTCCCTTCTTCTTCTTCTTCTTTTCCTCCTCCTCCTCCTCCTCCCCCCCCCTCCTCCTCCCCCCCTCTTTTTCTTCTTCTTTTTCTTTTCTTCTTCTTCTTTTTTTTCCCTTCTTCTCCTCCTCCCTCCCCCTCCTCCTCCTCCTCCCCCTTCTTTTATTTTTCCCTTCTTTTCTTCTTCTCCTTCGTCCCCTTGGGTCTCCTTCTTCCCCTTTTTTCTTCTTTTTCCCTTTTTTTTCGTCTTTTTTCGTCTTCGTCTTTTCTTCTTCTTTTCTTCTTCTTCTTCTTCTTCTTGCCCTTTTTGGGTCTTGAGGAAAATAGAAAGAATGTTTTTTTTGTTTTTTGGTTTCGTTCCTGTGTAGGGGGTCCTCTTTTTTCCTTGGGTTGGGGGATTCATTTTGTGTTCTTCTGTTAATAAAAAACGATGTAATTTGACCTCCCCGTTTCTTTGTTTAGTATCATTTGTTCTTTGTTTATTTTAAAATTTTCTTTTTAAACAAAAAAAAAAAACCCACAAATTCATTCATCTAAACTACCTTTGCCACAGATTTTACCACCTCACAGCTGCACACATAAACGTATCGCAAAACCCTGTTGCAGGTGTTTCAAAGTGCCACATGCAGACACGTGCATATGCGCACCCCTTTATTCACACACTTGGCATGTATATTCCGGGCGCATCCCTTTAAAGAAATGCACGAACACCCACACCCACACACACCACACAACACACCAACACCCCCACACTGACAAAAAACACATATACACACAACGCCCTTCGGGGCACACACCCCACACACACACACACTCAACACACACACCCCACACACACACACCACCACCAACGCGCACAAAATTCTCTCTCTCTCCTCCCCTCCCCACCCTCTCTCTCTCTCTCTTCTCTTCTTCTCTCACACCCCAAACACACAACCACACACCACACACACACCACAAGGTGCGCGTTTATCGCCTACCGGGCCAGCGCCAATCGACGCATTTTTGAAAAAGCACCGCTCCCTCAACGTACCCCCTTTAATACACATTTAAAACAATTTAAAAAAGGTATTCCCAAGGATTATAAAAGGGGTTGGGAAAACAGTACTTTGGGACAAGAAGGATCTTTTAGGTCGTCTCCCAATGGGGTTGACCGACTTTTGCCCCGGGCGTTCTTGCCCCAAAAAGGGGTTTCTTTTGCGATTCCCATAGCTCTGGGGGGTGTGTGGGGGTTGGGTTGTGCGTGTGGGTGTTGTGTGCGTGCTTTTGGTGGGTGCTGCGTGGGGCGTGCGTGGGTGTGTGTGTTTTGGTGTGTGTGGGTGTGGGGGGTTTTTGTGTGTGTGGGTGGCGCTTTCCGTGCGTGGGGTGGGGTTGGGGTGTGTGTGTGTGGTAGAGAGAGAGAGAGAGAGAGAGGAGTATGCGATTGGTGGGGTTTGTGTGGGTTTTGCGTGCTTTGCGTGCGTGCTGCGTGCGGGCGTGCGTGCGTGTTTTTGGGTGTGTGTGTGTGTGTTGTGTGTGGGGTGGTTTTGCCCTTTGCATGGTGTGTTGTGGGGTGGTGTGTGTGTGTGGGTGTGTGGTGTGTGTGTGTGTGGAGGAGAGGAGCCCGGAGAGGAGAGAGAGAGTATGCGATTTTTTGTGTGTGTGTGTGTTGGTGTGTGTGTGTTGCCGCGCGCCCTTTGGTGTCTGGGTGTGGTGTGTGTGTGGGGGAGAGGAGAGAGAGAGGAAAAGGGGGGGAGAGAGAGAAGAGAAGAGCATGCGAAGGGGTGTGTGGGGTGTGTGTGTGTGTGTGTGTGTGTGTGGGGGGGGGGGGGGGGGGGGGGGGGGGGGGGGTGGTTGTTTTTTGTTATTCTTTTTAAAACGTCTTTTTACAAAAAGGGGTTATTAGCCCGAGGGGTTTGTGTGTGTGTGGTGTGGGTTTGGGGTTTTGTTTGGGGTGGTCTGTGTTTTTGTGGGTGCTCCCGTGCGTGCGTGCTTTGCGTGCGTTGTTTTGTTCTGGAGGAAACTTTTTGTTTTGCATGAATGTTCTGGGCTGAACCCGATCCCCAAATCTGAATTTGTTCCCCGGGGCGGGGGTGACTGGAGATAAAATTATTTGTCAGCAAAGGGGGCACGTGATTGCTGTGTTCAGCTAGCTATTCATCCCGTAATCAGTCGTGTCCCCAAACCCAAACCCCTGATCATTCAAATTCAGGCCAGCTAAACTCATGCGGGAGGCCATCTCCTAGGGGCAGCTCTTTTGGGGAAAACTGGTCAGACTAAGCTGTCTCTGCCCTCCCTTTGCTAAAAGGCAAGAGACAATTTAAAAGGGAAATTGGGGGGTTGGGTCTGAGGTTCCTGCCCTCTCCCCAGCCTTTCTTTTACTTTGGGTCTTGGGGATCCCACGTTGTTTTTTCCCCTTTGGGACATAGATTTTGCCTCTAAAAACAAGAGACTTTCTTCTTTTTTTTTTTTTTAATGGAAAAGTACAAAAAATTTTGGACTAGGACTGAAATTGCGGAGGGGGCCTAAATTTTGGTTTTTTCCTTTTCCCAACCCTACTTCGCGCGGGAAGGGAAACTAAGTAAAATTTGAAAAATTCCCCGGTTGCCCTTTCTGTTTGGGCTTGCCTAAAGAGACCTAAGGGGTCAAAACGCTCTTTGTTTTGTTCGTAAACCTTGTTTTTTTAACGTTTCTTTTGGCGGCTTCAATTTTTAAATTTAAATTTTGGGGAGGGGGGGTTTCGAGAAAAACTCATGTGCGTGTTTTTTTTGGTTTCAAAAAAAACCCGGGAAGATCTGGGAACAAAAAACGGCGGTTTTAAAAATAAAAAATTTTAAGGGTCCTTAAAATTCTCATCAACCAACGGTTGTTAAAAAAATGAGCAAAACTTATTTTCAGGGAAAATCCTCTGTTTAACTTTTCTCTACATTTTGCGTGGCGCGAACTTTTCCCCCCCCCTTAGGTTTAATTCACCCTTTCCCATCATTCGAACGAAAACCCCGTCGGGAAAATGGGTCGGCTTGGCGCGAAAAAGTTTTGGGTGTGTTTGGGGTATCCTGTTTGCTAACGGTTTTTTGGCCTGCAAAAATTTCCAAGATTTCTTTGAGGGGACCCCACTAAGGGGCTGAAATCTCCCCCTGGCAGCTAGCCTTTTTTATGGAGCGTGAAAAACCCGAGCTATCTCGATTTGTTTTGTTTTTGGGACAGGAAGGGGGGAAATTAACAAATCGATCATGACTTTTTCTTTTTTCTTTAGCTCCTCGAACACACTTTTCATTTCTTCATCACCTTCTTTCTTGATTTTGGGCCGGGGGTGTTTTTAACTTTGCCCCCTTTCCCCCTATTTTTATATTTTTTTTTAAACCCAATTTTCCATCAAAAAGATTTGCCCCTGTTGGGGCCCCTTGTCAAAACCTGTCACTTTTGCATACCCGCATTCATGACACATTTACTCCAAAAGCACAGGGCAATCTTTCCAAAAAAAACCAAAAAAGGCGCATCCCCGAATTTTTTTCTTCTCCCTCTCCTTAGGGAAAACAATTTAAAAAATCATAAACCATTTTGTAAACAAGTTTCCCAACTGTATCTCTCTCCACACTGAAAAACCAAATAAATCTGCCCATGTTCCCCTCCTCAAAACCAAAGAGAAAAATTAAACCCTTACACGGGTTTTTCCCCCCTTTACCTGTACCCTTTCCTCACATGAAGATAAAATAATTTAGCCCCCGCTTCTAAAAAGCTAGGGGCCTTAAAAAATTCCTTTATCCAAAAAAATCCAAACCCAGGAAAAAATACATAACCCCCGAAAACACTGGGGACCTCCTGCCTCAAGGGAAAAAGCCCCCCTGTTTTTCCCCTTTTCCCTTTGTCTTTTCCGAGACAAAAATACTGCCCCCTCAAATTTCCCCCTGCCCGGGAGATACGGTCTCGACTTCTCTTCCTGGAGTTCTTCGCTCTTGGAAACGCGACTTAAAACCCCTCCCCCTGGAGTTGGTCCCGCTGGGGCTGAAAACCGGGGTTTCCCCAAACCCCATGGCCATCTTCAACCACCCCCCGGGGGTAAAAGGTTTGAAGGGGGGAAAGGGGGAAAAGGGTTTAAAAGGGTAAAGGGGCTAAAACCCGAATAAGGTTCTTTTGAAAAGTAACCTTTTTTTTTTCCCAACCCTATGAATTTTTTTTTCCCTCTTTTCCCTTAATTTTTCCCCCCCTGTGCTTTCCCCAAACAAACTATCGCTCACCGGGTTTAATTACTGGTCCGAAAAGGGGCCCACCGCCTTTCGGTTCGAGCCCTCAAAGGCCTTCTGGGGGTTTAAAACTGACTCTTTCCTCCCTTCCCCCCTAGTGAGGGGGCATACTCATGTTCAAAAAACAGGGCCAGCCCCTTCCCTTTTCCACCCTTGTTAAACTATCACCCCAGTGGTCACTTTCACCCAATGACCAATTCTTTTTCTTGAATGATCATACTACAATTATTTTGGGGACGCCGCTACACAAAGCAAGCCACATAAATATTTTTCCCTTTTGGGGGTTGGGGCCCCGGGGAAAGGATTCATTAAATTAACTACAATGCGTTTGAGCGTCCCCTTGCCTTGAGTGGGGCTACGTCACTTGAAAAACCCCCCCCCACCCTTTGGGATGAAAAAAATTTTCTCCAAAAAATTTTTTAAAAGGGGGAAAAACACTTCACTTAAAACATCTTCAGCCATGAATCTCAAATGTGTAACCATCGCACATAAATTCCCCAAATTTAAATAACCCAACGTATGGGAATAAACCCCATGATCCCCTTAAATGCATATTTAAAAACTTTCGTCTTTCAAAAAAAAAAACATTCAAAATTGTTCCCCACACCCCTCACAAAATCTTTTCCCCCCCAAATTTTCATGGAAAAAACCCTTTTGGGGTTATTCCCAAAAACAAAGTAAAAAATTGTGTTATACTTTAAAGAGGGAAAGCCTTTATTTTCCTTTCGATCTTTGTTCACTTAATATGTTTAAAAAACCCTCAAAAAATGAAATTTTTCCCAAGGGTTGTAAATTTTTTCAATAGACTTTTTCCCCCAAAATAACATATTTTTAAACTTAGTTTTTTTTCCCCACAGGGTTAGTGTTATAGTCCTTTAAAAAGTCACTTGCTTCCCATTTTTTTGACAATGCCCAAATAAAAACAATTGGTTTGTCTCATTGCACAATCAAAACATGTGTAAAATTCCTTTTTCAAAAGGGATTTTTATTTGTCAAACACAAAATAAAAAATCTTCTTAAAAAGAAAATTTTAACAAAAATTTTAACTTGTTTTTTCCCCATTGTTTTTCAAAGAAAAAATTTGTTTTCCATCAACATCAGTATTTGGGTTTGCTTGAAAAACATTAGTCACTTCAAAAAGAAAATTTTAGGGCTAAATCCCTTTGTTTTTAAATGGGTCAGTAGCATACAATGAAACTGTAAAAATTTTTTGATAAAAACCGGGAAAAAATTAAGAAAGAAAAAAAAAACGGGAAATTTAGTTTTTTTCCCTTTAAGGAAGTTACATTTGCCCTTGAAAAACACGCACGTGACAACAAATCTCCCATGCCCATTTTGTTTTCCCAGGAAATGGTTCAACAGTAAACGGGAAAATTCCTGCAAGCCAAAGCCCAATCTTAAAAACCCTTGTTTTATTTTTTTGGACGATTTAAAGAAGGGTCAGTGGTATGGTCAGTCGGGTAACGGGAAACTTTCTTCCGTCAAGCCCGGCGAATTTCTCACAGCCCTTTAAAATTTAAAAGCACTCCTCCAATAGTGGGTATTTCTCCCGGGTGCCCTTTGGAATTTTCCTTATGGCTTATTGCACGGATGCCCAAAGACTTTTTTTCCGGGCAACAGTCCCCGCTCCCTTTCCCTTTTTTAACGGGCATCATTTTCTTAAAATAAAGTTTTCTGAGAGGGGGGGTAACAATAAAAACAGGAAATGGTTAGGGTGTTCTGAACACATTTCCAAAAGCCTTCTGGAACCATCAGACCACACAATACTTTTGTTCTTTCGCCCCTTTTCGTCATTTCGGGAAAAAGGGGCCCGTCGGGGGAGAAAAAGTGGGGTACAAAACGTCTTTTATAAGACAAAAATTTCCAAATGAGTGACCTGATTGTTTCTTTGTGGGGTTGTGTAATGAAAAAAATTTTTTCCCACTTTCGGGGGGGGCCTTTTTTCCCTGGCATCATTTTCCCCCCACTGAAATAGTTGTGCCCCAAAAAACTCGAGAGTTTGAAAACCCCCCAAATTTTTGATGGTTTTGCTTTAAACCCCCAAAACCCGGGGTCTGAAAAAAACAGCCCGTAATTTTAAGAAAGGAGGTCACCCCAAAACCTTTTTGCACCCAACAAAATGTCATAAAAAAAACCCTGACGCCCCCCAAAAATTTAGGGAGTTTAAAGGGCTCGCATCATTTGGCAAAAGAAGCTGGGCATTTTCCCAAACCCAAAAAGGCATTTTGGTCCACGGGAAAAAAGACCAAAAGGGTTTGAAACGCTGCCCTTTTCCTTGTCGTTTCACCCCATTGGAATCTGCCAGTCCCCTTTAGCCAAGTCTACTTTCACAAAAATTTCCCCTTCCCGAGAGTGACACAGAAGTTTTTCAATGCTGGGATAGGCTCGGCATCGAACACAGTGATTTTTTTAAACTTTTCTGTAATCGATGCAGAAAGCCTGATCCATTTAGGTTTTTTTCCACCAAAACCATGGTGAGCTGTCGGAGGGTGTAAAGGTTCTATCACCTTTAAATCCAGCATTACATTGATTTCTCTCCCCAACCAATTTTTTTGCAAAAAGGGGGGGGGGGTTGGTTTTTGGTTCGCACTGGATTTCGAAAAATTTAAATGAAAACCCATGGGGTTTTAAAACCAGTTTCGCCTGGGGGATCCGTCAACACAACCCGAAAATCTTTTAAAATGTCTTTGGCTGTTTGTTTGCTTGTAGACAAACATTAGACAAACCACACCTCATAGGTTTTTACCCTTTTATAAACAGAATAGGAAGGGGGTAAAATCATCTGCACAGGTAGATGTTAAAAACTCCTACATTTGCTGTTTTAAAACCTTTGATCTGTCCCTGTATTACATTTTGGGGACAAATTCATCAAATTTATAATGTCTTCATGTTGACAAACAGTTTTGAACAGGACTTTCCACTCAAGACTGGGGTTTATGGGGAACATTTGTAGTTCAAATACTTCTTCAAAAATGTTCACATGAAAATACCTTCTCTGTTTGCCATTTTGATTCTTTTAATTTTTCTTCAGGGAAAATTTTTTTTGACCACCTAAAAGGACCCTTTCCAATTTAAACCCAAAAATTTTTATGATTTAAACCGTTAGGACACAAGGCTTTTCCCCCCCCAATGAAGGAAAAGTTCCTTTTTTTTTCTGTCTGGGAAAGACCTTTTTACAAAATCTGTTTTCCAAACCGTGGGCTGTTGGCAAGCTAAAATGCATCCTTCAAACGGGTTTTGGATTCATAAAAGTATGGGTAAAAAAGTTTTACGTTTAGGTATGTCCGGGCTTTTTTTCCATTTGTGGTCCTCAATAGTTCCCAAAAGGCCCCTTGGGGGGTGTTTCCCAAAAAAAAGCTCAAATGGGAAGGGAATCCCCGGTTTCGTTCGGGGATTTCCCCCGAAAAGCAAAAAGCAAAGCCCGGGACGAAACGATCCCATTCCTGGGGTCTTGCCTTGAAAACCCTTTTCAACATGGACTTCAACGTTTTCCCTTTTAAACGTTCAACCTTGGGCCCTTCGATTTGGGGGTGAAAATTTTGGGGTGGTTGGGAAAAGGAAGAGTTTTACAACAGTCCCGTAAATTTTTTTCATGAATTTAGAAATGAATTGGTTTCCCCAACCAGAGAATTTTTGTCCGGAAGACCCAAATCTGGAAAAAAAAAGTAAGAAAAGGGTTTAGCAACAGATAGGGATCAATTTTCTTCAGTGGAAAACGCTTCTGGATCCTTGTTTCTGTATCCACCAAAGTCAAATATTTGCGAAAATTTCCCCAAGAAGGCAGTGGGAAAAAGGGCCAACCGATCAATAGCTACCCCCGAATGGAACGGAAATGAGAGGCATTTTTTTGGGAAAGGTGGCCCCATGGGACGCACCTTTTTGGGGGTGTCTTTTGGCAGAGTCACAAAGAGCGGCAGTATTTTTGTAACTTTTCCCTTTTTGACCCTGGCCAAAAAAAAAAAAATCAAAACCTCTTTGATTTCTTTTGATCCCCCGTGGGCCAGCGAACAATGCATCAAGTGCCGGGGGTAGCACTGTTTCTCTAAGTGGTTTTGGAACCCCAAAATTGTTGTTTCCTGTCCAGGTAAAACACCCGTAAAAGGGAAAGTTTGAGTCCGTAGTCGTTGGGTTTGTTCCCTTTTGTTTCGTCCCGTGACCCGTCTGTTTTGCAGGAAAAAATATTGTCGTCAGGTCTCGTCTTTTCCCTGCATTTTTTTAAATGATCTGGGGGAAATTTTTAGTTCATCCAGTTTTTAGACTTTTAGCGGCTTTGGGAGCCTTTCCCTGCTTTTATGGTTTTTATCTAGTACCCAAGACAAAAGGGAAAAAACGAACCTCCCACCAAAAATGTTCTGGGAGCCCAAACCTGGCCCAAAATTTCCCAAAAATCAAGTGGGAACCCGGGGGTTTTCAATGACACAGGCGGGAAAAAAAGCCGGGTAAAATACCCGGGTGTCGACTGGGAAAAATTTTGCCAGCGGAAACTTTTCAATCTTGCCCCCAAAAGGGCCTTCACTTTTGGGAAAAAAAGTGTTGAATACTGGTCTTGAAAAAACCCAAAGATTTCCGTACAACCCCCGCAGTGGTGGAAACCCCGTGTCTCGCCCAAAAAAAAAGCCTGCAATCCATTGAAGGCTCCCTTTCTAAAAAAACCCGTCCCCCCAACAGAAATTTATTGGGTCAAAACAAGGCCCCCTTTTTCACAATTTTTTGGGGGGGAGCTAATTTCGGGTTTTTTAATCACCCGGTCTGAAAGGGGAATTCTTTTTTCAGATGGAAATTTCCATCACAAAAAAAACATCGCATTGTCTACGGCAGTGACTGATTTTGGGGAACTTCGTTCTGGCCCCGAAATGGCCCAAAAGGTTACGTGGGGGGCCGTTGTCCACGACCCCGGAAAAAATTTTTCTGAGAAATAACGGGGCTTTCCAGCGGTTTAGTAAGGTAATTTTCGAAAGGCACTCGAAACCCCGGAAAAAATCCCTGTGCGTTCCTAGGGTAGGTATTTCCTTTAGGACTAAAAAAAAAGACCCACGATTTCCTTTTCCCGTAAAATTCCCCGTTCCTGATGGGTTGTAAATGACGCTTTAGCCAAAGATGGAAAATTTTTTTCCCTTTTCCCAACCACGCCCTTATTTTGGGTAGCGAAAACAATATGGGGTAGCCATATGACACTTTTCCCCCGTTTTCAAATTTCCTTTTTTTTAAGGAAAGGGGGCCAATCTTTGCTCACGCTCTGGAAAAATTTTCTCTAAAGGAAAGGGGAATTTTCGCAGTGACTGAAAAGTCTTGTTCGTTTTTGATAAATCGATTCCCTCGATCCAAACAATGACTCATGCGGGTAGAAAAAGGGCGGAAACGATTCTCCTTTTTTTTAGGGGGGCACAGAAAGGAAAAGTTCGTGAAAACGAACAGCAGAACATTGAAATTTTTTGAGGAGTTCTTATTTTAAAATGATCCCAAATTAAATTTTTTTTTTCGCTGGCCAAAAAAGAGGGTACAATTTTCCCAAAACGCTTAAACCCCTTTAAAAAACGACGCAAAATTTTTAAATGCCATTATCCCTTTTGGCCCCAAACCCCAAGAAAGTTTTTCTGACTTTCAAATCGGAAAAGAAAACATCAAAGTCAACCCTTTTTTTTCCCCAAAAAAGGGGGGAAAATTTGGAAAAAAAATATGCCTTTCCCCGGGTTTAGGGCATGGCTTTCGGGAACCCATGGTGGAAAGGGTTTTCCCCCCGATGCCGTATTCTTCTAATTTCAGCATCATTCCCCTAGTTTTTAATTTCCTCCCCAAATTAAAATTTAAAGTTCTTCAGCTTTTCCCGTTCCCTCTGTAATCTTTTTTTTTCAAATTTAGCTTCCCTCTGTAATTTTTTTCTTCAGCTTCCCTCTGAGTTATTTGCTTCAGCTTTTAGCTTCCCTCGTAAATTTTTTTCCCTTTAGCTTTCCCCCTGTAGTCTATTTGTTCGTTCAGTTCCCCCTGTAGTTTTCCTTTCTTCACTTTCTATTTCCTTTTATTTCCTCTCTCTCTTCCTTTTGCCTGTCTGCCCAACTGGCATTGTTTTCACATAAATTTTGTAAGTTTTTTTTCCAAACCCCAAAACCCCGCGTTCCGCTTGAATTTTTTCATATTTTCAAAATCATCCCTTTAAAGAACCGTTTAAATATAAAAAAAACCCAAAAAATCTCAAAGTTGAATAAAAATAAGGCGAAAATGATTTAAGTTAAAGTTTCCCAAAACCGTTTAAATTTTAAAATATTTAAAAAAAACAAATTCAATTTCCCCGGGTAAACAGAAAAAAAGCTTACTTAAACAGGGTAGATATTTAAAACCAAGGATTTTATTTTTCCCAAAAAAAATTTTGCAACCGCTAACCCCTTTGGAAAATTTAAAAAAAACAAAAAAGAAGTTTAAAGCAAAAAAATTTTTTTTAAGGGAAAAGGGAAAAAAAACAAAAATAAAGTTTTTTTTGAAAATAAATTCTTTATAAAGTTTTTGTTCTTAAAAAGTTCTTGTTGTCAGTCTTTCTTTCTTACTTAAATTTTTAAAAGAAAATTTTCCCAAAAAAAAATGTACCGCCTTATACAAAAAATGAAAAAATAAATTTACAAAACCCAAAAGGGAAACACAAAAATTAAAAAGAGGGGAAAAAAAACACAAACTTTGCGGAAAACCCCACCTAAAAATGAAAATGTTAAGAAAAAAAACTAGATTGGGCCCATTGAGGAGAAGGTTTAAAAAGGGTTTGAAAAAAGGGGGGTTTAAAAAGGGAAAAGAAAAAGGAAAACAAGGCCGAAAAAGTGAGCAGAAAAACAAAAAAAGCAAAAAAAGCCCCCAGCAGACCCCAGGGCATGGCTCCCGTTGAAACCCGGAGACGGGAAAAAAAAAATCCCCTGCACAATATACACCAATACGTAATTTAAAAACAAAATATTAAACAAAACAAACAATTTAAAAACACAATTTACTCAAAATCAAAGAAAATCTCGCACCACAAACCCAAAAAAAAAAAAGATTAAAAGATTTGGGTGTTTTTAAATTTTACAGAGCGGTAAATTTAACCCCCACCACACTATTTGCGTGGGGGGGAGGAGAAGGGTTGGGTCCCACATCTGGGGGCAAAGGGGAAAAAAACAAACTGAAACAATAGAAAGCGAAAAAAATAATTTTTTATGGAAAAGGGGAAAAACTATTGATCCCAACGCCAAAGTCCCCCCCGCTAAACGCAGGAAAAAGGTTGGGGGGATCAGCCTGGGGAAAAGGGGGGCAAAAAATTTTAATCCTATAGGGGGAAGGACAACAACTCCCCAACGCCCTGCCCCCTTGCTGCCAGGTTCGGCAAGAGGGGGTTTGGGGTATCGGTTTTGGGGGTGGGGAAAAGGGGCAAAAAGAAATTTAAAAAAAAAAAACAAAAACCCCCTTAAAGGAGCAGAGCAACCAAAAGAAACCAAACCCCCTTAAACACACATAGAAATAAAAACAAAAAAACAACAAAAGAAATATTATACACAATCCCTAATTAAACTTTCTTTTTTTTTTTTTCCTTCCCTCAAACCCTTTGGGGGGCCAAATAGGGAAAACTTTCCTTTTTTTCTCTTTCCCCCAAACCCTTGAGGGGGGAAAAAAGAAAAACTTTTTTTTTCTTCCTCAAACCCTTTTGGGGCAAAAAAGAAATTTTTTTTTTTTTTTCCAGGGGAAAACAAACGGCAAACTAAGCCGTGAAAATTTGGGGTCGGGGGGCACCACTGTCACACGGGCACTCTTTCAAAACCCCCCATTCAGAAGCATTTTTCCCCTACCACACGCCAAACTTTTCCCAAAAAAACCAAAAGGGCACTACCGAATGTTTTTCCCTTTCCCCCCCTCCTTTAGGGGGAAAACCCCTTTACTAAATCATCAACCATTGTAAAAAAAGAGTTTACAACTGTATCTCTCCCCACCCGAGAGACAAATAAAAAAGCACACATGTTTTCTCCCCCTCACACCCAGAGACCCAAATTCAATCTTTACACATGTATTTCCCTTTACCCCTGTAAATTTTCCCCCACACTGAGAGATAAAATAATTTAGTTCCGCTTCTATTAAAACATGGGGCCTTTACATTCCTTTTTCCAAAAAAACCGAACCAAAAGGAAAAATACATAAAATCCCGTAAAACATGAGGGCCCCGCCTTTCCTCAAGAAAAAACTCCCCCCGCTTTCTAAAACCCCGTTTCTCCCAGACAATTACGGCCCCCCCGAATTTCTCCCGTCCTGGAGATACGAGTCTCGACTTTTCTTCCTGGAATTCTTCGTCTCTTTAGAAACGACGAGCTTTTAAAATTCCCTCTCCTGGAGTTGGTACCGTGGGCTGAACTTCCCGTGTGTTTCCCACCCAAAGGCCAAAACTTCAACCACCTCACGGGGGTTTAAAGGTGAAAGTGAAGGGTAAAAGGGGGAAAGGGGGGAAGGGCTGGGAAAAACGAATAAGGTTCGTGTAAATAAAAATTTTTTAAATTTTAACATATGAAATTTTTTCTTTCCTTTTCCCCTTTAAATTTTCCCCCGTAGCTTTCCCCAACATCTATCGCTCCCCTGGTAATGACTGGTCAGCAAAGAGGACCACCGTCCTACAGGTTTGAATTCCCTAAGGGCCATCTGCTGGGGTTAAAAAATGACTCTTTCCTCCCCTTATCCAGTGAATGAAACTCAGTGTTCAAAAACATGGGCCAGCCCCTTTCCCTTTCCAACCCTTTTTAAACTAACACCAGTGGGGCACTTTCCCCCCAATGACCCCCATTCGTTTCCCTTTAATGATCTAATACAAATTTTTTTGGGGACGCCCGCTAAAACTAGTCAAGCCACATGAATATTCTTTCCCTTTGTTTTTGGCACGGGGGAAAAGATTTTATATTTATTTTCCTTTAATTTCGAAGGAAACGGACATGCCTTTATGTGAGGCTACGTCCCATGACAGTTTCCCCTTTTGTTGGGGGAGCTCTCTTGATGTGGCGTTGTTTCAGGGGTTTTGGGTACCTTGGTCTTCTTCTTTTCGTCTACATTTAGTTTCCCCCTTTTTTGCCGACTGTGTAGTTTTTTAGTACTTGATGTTGCCTTTCCTGGGGGTTGCCCTTTGCTAAAGTTTTCCTTTTTCCCGGGGTTGGGCCCTATTGCTAATGTTGCCTTTTTCCTGGTTTGCCAAAATTTTTCTAAAGTTGCCTTCCCGGGGTTGGCCCTAATAATTGCTAATGTTTCCCTTTCCCGGGGTTCCCTATTTCAATGTTTGGGCCCTTTTCCCGGTGTTGGGCCCTATTGTAATGTTGCCTTTCCTGGTGTTTTCCAAATTGCAAAGTTGCCCTTTTCCCGGGTTTTCCATATTGCTAATGTGCCTTTCCCGGCGTTGCCATATTCTAATGTTGCCTTTTTCCCGGCGTTTTCCCCTATTGCAATGTTGCCTTTTTGGTGTTTTCCATTTTGCTTAAAATTTTCCTTTCCTGGTGTTGGGCCCTATTTTTAATTTTTGCCTTTTTCCCGGTGTTCCATATTGGGTAATGTTGCCTTTCCTGGTGTTGCCAAATTGTAATGTGCCTTTTCCTGGTGTTGGGCCCTATTGCTAAAGTTGCCCTTTTCCCGGTTTTTGATAAATTCTAATTTGCCTTTTTCCCGGGTTTTTCCATATTGCTGGGTTTCCCCGTTTTGTTTTTGTTGGGGGTTCATTCCTCCTGTATGTTGTTAGTATTGTTGTCCCCTGCTGTTTTCCTCTTCCTTTTTCTTCTTCTTTTGTTTTTGAAAAAAACATCAAGAAGTTTAGACCTTTTTTTAACACATTGATTCAAAACGAACGACCACAACAACAAGAGAAAAAAACTTTATCATCATCTTTATCTCTTTATCATCATAAACATCACCCATTTATCATCAAATCTTATCTTTAATGATGATGTGAAAGATGTGATGATGATGATGATGATGTGATGAAAACAAAACCCAAAGTAAAAATTTCTAATTAAAAATTACATTACTGCTGCTGCGCTATTTAAAAAAAAATTCCTAAACTTAAGGGAATTTCAGTTTTAACATTGACAGAATCAATATAATTGGCCCAAAAATCAAGTCACTTTGTTTAAAAAACCCTACGTGCTCAGTAAAAAAATCCAACTTTATGGAAACTCCCCGGGAACTTTTTTTTCCCGTAATTTTTGGCAAACACAACATATTCTTTCCTTTTTGCGTTTTTAACTTTGAAACCTTTAAAAAATCAATACCATTCTGCTTTGGTTTCAGTTTACCTTTTTTCAGAACGAAAGTACAACTGGCCTGTTTGGAGATTTTCAAACACTCCCCAAAAGTGGCTTTTTCCCCCGAAGGGAAAGATGATAAAGAAACGGGGGAACTTTCCAATTTCATCCC
Source organism: Conus ventricosus (assembly GCA_018398815.1). NCBI lineage: Eukaryota > Metazoa > Mollusca > Gastropoda > Neogastropoda > Conidae > Conus > Conus ventricosus. The sequence goes on along the minus strand of CM031608.1, from coordinate 87,601,436 downwards.
AAAGTATCCTCAATCAACAAGGGTTTTTTTGTTAGGGTATTTTGATTTTGGCTTTCATTTCTTTCTTTTTTGTTTTGAGGGTTGCGGGGAAAAAATTGTTTTGCTACAAAAGGGCCCAAATTTTTTTTTGACGTTTTGCTTTTCAAACCGAGCCAAGTTTAAAAACGTGATTTTTTATTTGTCTAGAAGAAAGAGCATCAGTCTGGAAAATGATGACTTCTTTAGGGGCAAGTTTAAGTCTCCCCCACACACACCCAACGAGCCTCGCAGGGTTTGCTATGTGTAGGTAAAGTGAGTGCCTCTTTTGGGTGTTGGGTGGTGTGTGTGTTTGTGTGTGGTTGGGTGTTTGTGTGGGGTGTGGTGTGTGTTTTGTGTGTGTTTGTGTGTGGGGGTTTTGGGGCGTGGGTGTGTGTAACCCTTTTTTGGACTCGACCCCGACCCTTCAACTCTTTGTCAAAAACGAACCCATCCACTCTTAAACAAAGGGAAAAAGGGAAAAAACGAAAACGTAGGAAAAGATTTTGTTTTTTTGGGGGTCAGAAGACGGCCTGTTTGTTTTGAACAGCCTCCCTGACCTCCCCACAGCCCTTTTTTTTCCTCGCCCCGGCCGTGTTTTCCCCCTTGGGAGCGTTGGTTTTTGGGGTTTGTTTGTTTGTCTTTTGTTCCTTTTCAGCAAGGTTTCCCCCCACCACACCACACACACACACACACACACACACAACACACACAAAACCACACCACCCCACACACACACACAAAATGTTTGGGCCCGATTTCCCAACAAGCCCTTTGGGAGGAAAAGCAACGCAGGGAAAGGGGGGACGCATTCAATTTTTTGGGGCGGGGCCCCGAGCCCAAAACCCGGGTCACGCGGGAAAACCCCGTAAACTTTGGGAACAAAAGTAAATTTCATTTTTGTTTGGAATTGAAACGGTGAAGTTTCTGTTTACGAAATTTTTGTTACCTGAAATGATAAAACCCCGTGAAATATTGACCTTTTTCTTGGAAGACATATGCAAAGATTTTGTGTTTTCCGTATCTTACGAGAAAATAAAAACACATGAAAGGCAACTCTTTCAGTCTGTATCTGCAATTACTTCCCAGAAGGTGGATCCAGGATCCGTTCGACGGTGACAGAGGTCTGCTTTCTCCCAATTACCCCTCTGACATGGGTGGGATCACACCCTGACAATGATCTGCTCCATTGAGCGTGTAGACGAACTATCTCGATTCCGATCAGTTGAAGACAGGAAGGGGAATGGTTAAGGCACGATTCCGTTTTGTCCGTGTACTGTTACGCTTACGGATACGGCAGAAATCGCTGTGGCGGAAATGGCGTGGATATGATCTCTGTGTCCAGATACAGCCATGACAACGGCCGCAGTTACGGTACGTTGATCTTGACCGGAGCATGTAGCGATCGCTGTCGTGACGGACAAGTGAATTTTTGATGAGTGTGTCTGTCTTTTCATCTTTTCTCGTGAGTTTTCATGCTATTTCTAACGAAACTAGAGAATCATGTGTGATCTAGGTTGAGGAACCACGTCTAGGTTGTTTATTGAGTGTGTCTTGTTTTCTCAACATTTCTTGGAGTTTTGATACTATTCTAACGAAACTAGAAAATCATGTTGGATCTAGGTTGAGGAACCCACGTCTAGGTTGTTTATGAGTGTGTCTTGTTTTCTCATCATTTCTTGTGAGTTTTGATGCTATTTCTAACGAAACTAGAAAATCATGTTGATCTAGGTTGAGGAACCCACGTCTAGATTGTTTATGAGTGTGTCTTGTTTCTCATCATTTCTTGTGAGTTTTGATGCTATTTCTAACGAAACTAGAAAATCATGTTGGATCTAGGTTGAGGAACCCACGTCTAGGTTGTTTATGAGTGTGTCTTGTTTTCTCATCATTTCTTGTGAGTTTTGATGCTATTTCTAACGAAACTAGAAAATCATGTTGGATCTAGGTTGAGGAACCACGTCTAGGTTGATTATGAGTGTGTCTTGTTTCTCATCATTTCTTGTGAGTTTTGATGCTATTTCTAACGAAACTAGAAAATCATGTTGGATCTAGGTGAGGAACCACGTCTAGGTTGATTATGAGTGTGTCTTGTTTTCTCATCATTTCTTGTAAGTTTTGATGCTATTTCTAACGAAACTAGAAAATCATGTGGATCTAGGTTGAGGAACCACGTCTAGGTTGATTATGAGTGTGTCTTGTTTTCTCATCATTTCTTGTGAGTTTGATGCTATTTCTAACGAAACTAGAAAATCATGTTGGATCTAGGTTGAGGAACCACGTCTAGGTTGATTATGAGTGTGTCTTGTTTTCTCATCATTTCTTGTGAGTTTTGATGCTATTTCTAACGAAACTAGAAAATCAGGGTTGGATCTAGGTTGAGGAACCACGTCTAGGTTGATGATGAGTGTGTCTTGTTTTCTCATCATTTCTTGTGAGTTTTGATGCTATTTCTAAGGAACTAGAAAATCTTTGTTTGATCTAGGTTGAGGAACCACGTCTAGATTGATTATGAGTGTGTCGGTTGTTTCTCATCATTTCTTGTGAGTTTTTCATGCTGTTTTCAACGAAACTAGAAAATCATGTTGTAGCTGAGTTGAGGAAGCTCGTTAAAGGTGAGTAAGTTCGCAAACAACTGAGACGGAGCAACTCGTACAACTCGTGCTAAGAGAAGACGTGGTTTTCTATGGCCACAGCTGTGAGGACCCACAGAAATGTTAGCCCCCATTTATATCAGATATACGGGGTAACATTGCTGCGACAATGGGAACAGCTTTGAAGGAAGTGGCGCCATTGACAGAAAGTTAAAGGAGAGAAGCTAACAGCTCTCTGTGAGAATGCTACCGCTCTGTACGGTGTCGCCGTCTTGTGCACAGTCTTGTGATTGGCTTCAACGCGGTGACAGCCCTGATATGGCCCTTTGTGGTCGGGTGGGCTATAAGCACATTACCTTACCTTACCTTTGTGCACACATGCTGGGCACTGTGTCAAAATGCGGTGAGTGAGCGTAGGCCCTGTGACAGTAAAGGACCAATGGGAACGCGCTATAGATTTGCATAGACTCTCTACGCTTTCATGGCTCCTGTATTCACTTTTTCTCTTTCATCTTCTTCTTCATGCAAGTTGGTTTAGAAGTGATGGTGTGGTTGTCGTCCTGCCCTGAAATTCTTGACCTTTTCTTTTTTCTGTTGTTGTTGTTGTTGTTGTTGTTCTTGTTCTTGTTGTTAATCTTGCTCTTCACTTGAGTCTTAAGAGTTTTTCCCCCTCTGTCTCATATTCTGTCTACGCGAGTGAAATACGCCCCTCCCCCCCCCCCCCCCCCCACCCCCCATTCACGCACCTGGCCGCTCAGCCCGGATTCCCATCCACAGACACACACTGTGATTTGTCCCATCGCAGCTCAGCCGCCGGCAATCTACAGTGAGCAATTAATGTCTAGTCGTCATGAGGCAACCCATCGCGGGAGACACTGCACTGCTGCCGAGTCATTTCGCTGATGTTCAATATCGTGTCTGTTCTGATCCAACACACGCAGGATACCACTAACTAAGTTCCCGACCTACCGACGACAATGACTGCTAGTCGTGGAGCTAGCGTGCTTGAGCGCATTTCTCTGGGGGGAAGGCTGTACCTCATCCGTTCAAAAGACAGTCCCTATGAATTTGCCGATACTGGCGGCGACATCTCTCAAAAGTTTGAGGCTGTTGTTGCTTTCTGCTTTTTCTTCAGTATTAGCTGCCTGCATTTTTCTTCCTCTCCTTTTCTTCTTTCCTTCCCCTCGTTAACAGCCATCGATGTTTGAAAATAGAACTTTAATCTGGAAATAAGCTGTTGGTGGCACGACAGTGACTGGTGCTTGCTGCAAGCCAGCCAGACTGGCCCAGCAGTTGCTTTTCGTGGTGCTCTAAGATCATTCCATCAAGCCGACGGACTAAACTGGCCAGCATCAAAGCACAGGTAGGCAGCCTTTCTTTGGCGCGTGTAAGACAACGCTTTATCTGTCTGGCACGGTCAAAGACAGGGTCAGGGCGGGGAAGGTGAGGGAAAGGGGGGGGGAGGGGGATGCTTCTGTTGGCGTTGACGCTTCCGTTTCCTGGGCCCATTTTTTGGCCTCCTCCTCTCTTCTTTCGTCTTCTAGCGCTTTGCTGCTGCTGTTGTTGCTGGCGGCGGTGTTTGTTGTGTCGTGGCTGTGGCGTGGATGTAGTTGTTATTTCTGTTCTGGTTGATCTGTTCTGACGCTTGCTGCTGCTGCTGCTGCTGCTCTCGTTCGAGCTCTTCCGCTACTTTTCTCTTCTGGAAAAACTGACGTTTCAAAGACAGAACGTTCGCCATCTGTGCTGTGATTCGTGTTTCCTGAAAGGCAGAAAGGACAGCAAACGTTTACTGTAGTTCTTTCGAATAATAATAATATTAATAATAACATGAATAATAATAATAATAATATCAATAATAATAGTTATAATAATAATAACTATAATAGCGGTTATAATAACAATAATGTTCAGGGGAACTTTGTCTGTGTCCTTGGCGGTAACTAACCCCCTCTCTTTCTAAATTTTGCTTCATTTTCCGCCCTCAGTCACTCCGTTTTGAAACTTCACAATAATATTATCAACATTTTTATTATTGTTATTATTATCATTATCTTATTGGTAGTAGTGGTGGTGTCGTTGTTGTTAACCATTATCATTACCATATTACCATCACTATTGTTTTCATCGTTCTTACAGGCATACTTCTCGTTTGAAAAAGAAAAAAAACAGGAAAGCTAGCCCAATAAGCAGTAAAGACAGACAAAAACAAAGCAGCAACACTTAAACACAAAGACACATCATGAACACACGAAAAATCATCATAAAACAAACAACACGAGTACCCGTAAACATCCAGACCCCTCTCTCGACACACATCCACTTTCAACAGCAGAGAGCACAACAATTCAGGTCAGCAGACTATTGAAACAGAATGACAAGCCAGGAGCTTCGTGAAGTACAAACAACCGGTTTCTTTCCACCCCCCTTTGATTTGGGACCAAAAGGGCCATGCTGACATAATCATGTCCATGACCTTTTTTCCGCGTGCCACCTGTTTTCCTCCGTGTCTGACCAGGGGAGGAGAGGGGAAAGTCTCGGACAAATAATAATTTTTTTTTTTAAAAAGGGGGGGGGGGGGCGGTCGGAGAATGTGGAGCGCAGAGGAGGGGAAGAAGAAAGAAAGGAGAATTTAAAGGCGGCAGACAGAAGCAAAAGAAACACACACACACACACACACACACACACACACACACACACCACACACACACACACACACACACACACACACCACACACACACAATTCAATTCCAATTCAATTCAATTCAATTCAAATTTAATCCTTTGACCCCTGCTGGCATGGGGGAACAAATGTAAAAAAGAGAAATACGAAACTCACTCAGAACAATTTTGTGACCATAGTTGCGAAATGCTGAATTCGGTGAACTGTAACGATCTCATTAAACAATCTTCCCATTTTTTAGAAACTTACTAATATTCAAACAAATGCGTCTTCCTTTTGAAATAATTACAAAAGTTGAAAACAACTTTGGTTTTAGATATTTTTTGGGGATGAATTTTTCACGAATTTCATTATATTTTGGACATGCCATGATGCAATGGAATTCATCTCCAATTTCACCCATTTCACAGTTACGAAAATACGCAATTCTTTTGGGAACATTATGGTGTCTTCCAATTTCAATTTGCAATTTAGGGTTACTACATCAAATTTGAAAAGGTATAACATAAATATCGGGAAAGGAAAAAATATAAGTTCTTTCCAAAGACAGACTTTATACTTTATAGAATACACACTTGTTGCTGTTTCAAGAGAACTGCGCCAATCACGAGCATAATTATTTTGCAAATCCTTTTTAACACACTTACATAAGTTATTTCTGTTTGTGAATGAATGAGATTCCCAAACCAATCAAAACCTTTTTTTCAAATAAAATGCTTTTGACATAACTAAGCCAGGGTGAAACGAAAATTCCTTTGTATATAGTTCATTGTAAGATATTATATATTTTTGTTTGAATACTCTTAAAGAATCGGGAACAACTAAGTTAGCCCAGAACCTTATCATTCTTACTTTAATCAGTACAGAAAAAGGGATAAAATTCGGTTTCACCATAAATCATTGAAGTCATTGTAGTTTTTTTTAATCTAAATAAATACTTTAAAAAACGTAACTGTAACTTTTCTAATATATCAACATTTTCATAACCCCAAATTTCCACAACCATACAACAACACAGGTACAACTATGGAATAAAATAATTGTATGCAAACATCAATTGGCATTCTGCTTCCCTTTGCAGTTTGTAATACTGAAAACAATTCCCTTTGAAGCCTGATTAATAAGCACATTTTTTTTGCTTTGTAAAACAACCTGTTCTGCTGAACTCGATGCCTAATTTTTTTAAATTTGGGAATTAAGACCTCAAATTTTTCATTCCAAAGAAAAAATTTTCACGCATACTTTTCGACCATGAAAAGCAACTATTTTTGTTTTCTTTGGGTTTACTTCTAATTGCCATTGCATCAAATATATGTAAGGCATTAAGTTCTTTTTGCAAAGCGATTTTTGAAATTTTCCAGTAAAATTGTATCATCAGCATATAACAATACAAGCAATTTAATAAACGTTCAAGTTTTAACTCTTGCGTTAAATCAATTCTAGAGTAGAACAGGTTTTTTGGGCAATAAGGAACTGTTGTAGATCATTAAAAAAAATGAAAACAATAAGGGTGAAAGGTTTTCTCCTTTACGAACTCCCCTAAAACTGCCAAAGAACCTGATTTTGACCATTTTGAAAAATGCACGATTTTAAATTTTATCATACATATTGATTTTCAACGTGCAGAATTTTCCCAATAAAGCCTTGACTCAACAGTTGTGCCATAAAGCATGTCTCCAAATAGAAACAAATGCCTTTCTGTAATCAATAAAAAGCACAGTATAATTTTCCATTGTTGATTGCAAACATGTCAACAATGATTTAAGAACAAAAGCAGGTCAAGCGTTGAATGCATGCGTCTAAAACCTGCTTGGTTTTCTGAAAAAAGTCCATCATTTCAACAAAATAAGTAAGCCCGCTATTTAGAAATTGACGTGAATAATTTTGCCTACACAACTTAACAGTGTTAATCCCTGTAGTTTTATGCAGTCTTGTTGATCTCCTTTGCCTTTTTAGAGTGGTACAATTAACCCTGTCACCCAATC
>CM031608.1:87579557-87589061 GCA_018398815.1 Conus ventricosus | reverse complement strand
ATATTTTCCATTTTTTTTTTTTTTTTTAGCTCCGCCCGTTTTTTGGATCTCCCCCTTCCCTTTGGTTTTTTTGGTTTGTCTTTTTGTTGGTGGGCGCGGGTGTGTTGTGTGTGTTTTGGGGTTTGTATTTTTTTTTTAACTTTTTTTTTTTTTTTGATTTGTTATTTTTCCATCTCATCCTTTTATCTCTAAACCCCCATCACATCATCCCCCTTTTCTTTCATTACTATTACTTTTCCCCCCCTTTTTCCCACCCCCCCCCTCCCCCCCCCCCCCCCCCCCCCCCCCCCCCCCCCCCCCCCCCCCAAAAACGGGTTTGGAGGCAACAAAGGCAGCCAGACAAAAAGAAAGGACAAATGTAGTCAAAAATTTTCCCAAATATTCCCCATATTAAAAAAAGGCCCCTCCAAACCCCCCAACCCCCACCCCCCCCCCCCCCCCCCCCACCCCCTCCCCCCCCGGATTTCCGACCCTTTCCCAACCCCAAAGTCTTTTTTTTTTAACATCATCATTCCAAACCGAACGGGGGTTCACACCAGTCATCTGTTTTTGGGGGGAGCGGATTCAACCATCCCCACTCCCCCTTTAGAAACACCCCCCATGGAATGAATCAAAGCACCCGTCTCTTTCCATCTCCCAGTCCATTAGCTGAATGAGTTCGGCCACCTTAATAATAATAATAATGAATACTTTATAGCGCCAACTCGGCTAGAGGCCAAGCTCTAAGCGCTTTACAATCCACACTGTTTACCCACAACGGGACTGCCTTACCTGGGTAGTAGTGCCGACTGAAGAGCTGCCAGTGGCGCTTCACATTCAGTCGTTCCATGTCTTCCAGTCAGTATCGTTCAATATCGATCATCATTTTCCTTACTTCCTTCATTCTTTCCATTTCTCAAGCGGGTGCATGATATGTTTAAACGTGTCATCATACCAACGCCAACTGGCCTACTCTTCCGAAAGTTGGTTGGTGGGATTTTTTTACGTGTGTGCAAGATGTTATGCGTTGCGTTCATACACGGGAACCTCGGTTTTTATAGTCCCATTCGAAGGACTGTATGGGGCAAATAGGTGTCAGAACCAATGTTAACTCCGAGGGACAAATCCCCTGGCACCGAAAACGCCCGGCGGAGGTTCGAGCTCGCACCCAGGATCACCAAGATTTCGGACAGGCGCTTTCCAATGAGCTTATTCCACCTTGTGTATGTCCATGCGTTGTGTGATGAGTCGGGCCACCTTGACATAGTTCACTGTCGCTGGTCTCTTCTTCGTGGTGGGCTGCTAATTTGGGGTTCTACGTGTTGAAGATGTGGGTTTTCCGGAGTGAAATTTGTTATTGGAGATATCGCGTGAGAGATGAAAGGTTACAGGACCGGTGGTGGCCAGGAGAATCTTCGAGAACACCAAGTTATGTCCTTAACCGCAATAATCATCAGCCTGGAGTTGCCTTTTTTCTACCTTTTTTTCCTTGGGGTGGGGGGGGGGGGGGGCGGGGGGTGGAAGGAGGAGGGGGGTACTGGGACAGAAATCTCGTACCTTGAATTAGCATGTTGTTAATTGTGTATCAGACAAGTGATTACGTTTTGGCAAAATGAATCCAAAAATCACATCCAAAATTCTAGCGACGGTAAAAATGTACGGTAAGCCTAAAATAATAAAACACAAAAGGCATCTGTCGGATGAAACGTGAGACAAATTACAGTACACATTTTGTACTATACCTCTCATCAAAGCAGTGTTTACTGGAATACGGAAACCGAAAGGCGTGAATGCCAATAAGCAGCCATTAGTGACTGACATCATACAAGCGTAATTAAATGGCTTACTGATTTGTGAACACAAAATGTCGGTTCAAAAATCTTAGCGTCCAACTTTATGCATAATTACGAATCCGCGCGCGTGATGAAATCGACCCATGGAAATGTGAGCTTGCAGCGATTGGGGTTACACTCTTCTGGCTACAGCTTTTGAACAGGATTGCGACGCTGGAAAAAGCCATCAAGGGCGTTTTCGGTTAGGGATTCCGTGTTCTGGACAAAAGAAAGAGTGGGCATTATGAGAGAGTCGAACGGTTCGTGGGAAAGCTGCAGAGCTTTGGTCCCTTGGGCGCCCAGCCTTCTGGTTCTTGCGTTGTTAGGTTCAAGTTCCGGTTTTATTGGTGGCACGGACTAGAAGGCAAAACGGACGAGGAATGGAGTTGTCTTACAGGGGTCTTGATGATGTACCTTCATTTTGACATCCCTAGGCAATAGACTGTTTGTATCTCGTTTTTCTGTTTCTTTACTTGTCTTTCCTTTTTTTTTAACTCTCTCTCTTCTCTCTCTCTCTCTCTACTATCTCTCTTTCTCTTCTCTCTCTCTCCACTCTCTTTCTCCTCTCTCCCTCTCTCTCTCTCTTTCTCTAACCGTCCCTCCCTCGTGTGTTGTATGTGAGGTGTGTGTGTCCGTGTGTGTGTGTGTGTGTGAGTGTTGTGTGTGTGTGTGTGTGTGTGTGTGGTGTGTGTGTGTGTGTGTGTGTGTGTGTGTGTGCGTGGTGCGTGTGTGTGTGGTGTGTGTGTGTGGTGTGTGTGTGTGTGAGTGTGAGTGCTAACGTAAAATGCCTGTGAGTCCACTGTCCATCTTCCTCTCTCTCTCCTCTCTCTCTCTCTTCTCTCTCTCTCTCTCTCTCTCACTCTCTCTCTCTCTCCACCACACATATACACACACACACATATATATGTCTGTATAGATGTCTATCTGTCCCTCCCCCCCCCCCCACTCTCCTCTCTTTCTCTCGGCTTCTCTGTCTCGATGTCGTTTGTTTGTCACGCTCATTGTCTTATCTTCAAAAAAAAAAAAAAAAACCTCTCCCCCCTCCCCCCCACCCCCTCCCCCACTTCCCATCTTTCCACTCCCCCCCCCCCTTTACTACAATTTTGTATCATTGCCCGTCCTTTGTGTGTGTGGTGTTGTGTGTGTGTGTGTGTGTTTGCGTACTCGTGTGTGGGTGTGTGTGTAGTGTTGTGTATGTGTGTGTGTGTGTGTGTGGGTGTGGTGTGTGTGTCTGATTGTGGCATCCATTGGCTCTGGCAGCGCTGACTGGAATTAGGAACTAAATCGATATTGACTTGGTTTACAGCATGACGAAGGTACCGGCCTGTGATGTCTTTGAATAGAGTGTAATTCTTATAATGAATGAGCGCATTGCGGGTAATGCAAACTACCAGTAAAGAGTACACTTGGAACACACTGGAAAAAGTGACAGTTCCTATTATTATATCCCAGTTCATCCTCTGGAACACGGAGATCATGGCGAAGAGTTTCAGTGTGGGCCTTCATGCCTGCTCTAGAGCATTATACATTATTTTCTGCGTGCGCGCGGAACAAAATCAGCAGCATCAATGAGTTGCTTGGTCAAGGCCATATCATAGAGTAGTATCGATTTCTTCCTGACTCCAATTAGTTAGTACCAGCTGCCCAGAAGGTTCTTCCAGGAATCTCATCTACCCTGTGGCTGCGGTCACAGATTGGTCAGTAACCTGTCTCTCTGGGCATCACAGGACTGTCCCACTAATCCTTTCCCTGTCAGACGTTTCATCCAGTTCCACTGGCAGCAAATGTGGTGATCGTCTTACATTGACCAAAGCAGAAACAAGTGCGGTTTGTCGTTGGTTTCCAACCACCACGATGAAAATGTAGGCAAAGGAGACCCTAGGGATCTTTAGTCGTTTTTTTTCCAACCCAGATAATGACCCAAGGAAGACCATTACGGATCTATGTTGTCGTTTCCTCACACGACGAATGTTAGCCAAGGAGACAATATGGGATCTATGTTGTCGTTTCTAACCACGACTGAATGTAGCCAAGGAGAACCAAAGGGGGGCCTTTGTCGTCGTTTCCATCACGGACGACTGAATGTGCCTAAGGAGACCCATAAGGGATCTTTGTCGGTCGTTTCCACCACGACGGCATGTCGCCAAGGAGTCCCTATGGGATCTTTGTTGTCGTTTCAACCCACGACTGAATGTAGCCAAGGAGACCATAAGGGATTTTTGTTGTTCGGTTCCCAACACGGACTGATGTAGCCAAGGAGGACCATAAGGGATCTTTGTTGTTCGTTTCCTACACGACTTAAATGTAGCCAAGGAGACCATAATGGTTTTTTGTTGACGTTTCCAACACCACGACAGAATGTAGCTAAGGAGACTTAAGGGATATTTGTTGCTCGTTTCCAACACCACAGAACTGAATGTAGCACGGAGTGCATAGGGATCCTTTGTTGTCGTTTCCAACCTCGACTGAATGGTAGCCAAGGAGACCATATGGGATCTTTGTTGTCGTTTTCCAACACGACCTAAAAGTAGCCTAGGATGACCATAACGGGATCATTGTGTCGTTTCCAACACGACAAATGTAGCCAAGGCGACATAAGGGATCTTTGTTGTCGTTTCTAACACCACGAAGTGATGAAGCCTAAGGAGACCATAAGGGATCTTTGTTGTCGATTCCAACCACGCGAACTGAATGTAGCCAAGGAGTGCATATGGATCTTTGTGATCGATTTCCAACACAACTTAACGTCAAGCGAAGGAGACCAAAGAGGACTTTTTTGTCGTTGTGTCCACCACACGACTGGAATGTAGCCGAGGAGATCCCCTTACCCCTCCCGCTTTTCTCTCCCTCTCTCTCCGCAACAGCCTGGGCACATTCCCACGACCGTCAATGATGGAGAAAGGAAAGTGTTAAACAACACGTTCATCAGTGCCAGGACACTCAAAAGGCAATGGAAGACAACGGGGAACCCGCGACGCAGTCTTAAACATGTAATGATGTTGCTTTTTCTATCCTTTTTTTTTATTCAATGTCCACACAGTCTCTGTGTGACAGGGTTTGTTTAAAGGGACTCCGCAACCATCCGTCACTGAGGACAGGTCTCTTACGTCTGAGGGATGATGGACGACGTGGTGACGCGGGCATGACCGAGGGAATCATACTCGCTCTTCTTTTCTGTCTCCTCCACCGATTTCTTTTTTACCATGATGGATTGGCGAGCGGTTCTCTGTGCCTGTCCTCTGTCCTGTCTGTTGTCTGTTGGTCTGTCTGCCTGTCTCTCTCTCTCTCTCTCTCTCTCCTCTCTCTCTTCTCTCTCTTTCTCTCTTGTCTCTCTCTGTTTGCATGGGTGGGGTGAGGATTATATTTATAACTGTGTTATATGTGTGCGTGTGTTGTATGTGATGACGCGGGGCGAGAGACGCACGCGCGCGACCGTAGTGTGCGCGCGCGTGTTGTGTGTGTGTGTTGTGTGTGTGTGTGTGTGTGTGTGTGGGTTTGTGTTGTGTGTGGGGTGTGTGTGTTGTGTGTGTGTGTGGTGTACGTACGCGCGTGACGAGCGTGCGTGAATGCTTGTGTGGCGTGCGTTACTTGCGTGCGTGCGTGCATGCGTGGTGCGTGCGTGTTTGTGTGTGTGTGTGTGTGTGTGCGTGCGTGCTGTGCATGCGTGCGTGCGTGCGTGCGTGCAGTGCGTGCGTGTGTTGTGTGTGTGGGTGTGTGTGTGTGTGGGTGTGTTTTGTGTGATGTGTGTGTGTGTGCGGGTGTGTGTGTGTGTGTGTTGTGTGTGTGTGTGGTGTTGTGTGTGTGTGTGTGTGTGTGTGTGTGTGTATGTGTGTGTTGTGGGGGGAGTGAGACACACACAGAGAGACAGGGAGAGACCAGACAGAGACAGAGAGAGGGAGAGGAGAAGGAGACACACTCAGAGTGACAGAGAGAGACAGACAGAGACAGAGTCAGAGAGAGAGAGAGAGAGATGAGAGAGAGTGAGAGAGACAGAGATGAGACAGACAGAGCACAGAGACTGAGAGAGGAGTAGAGAGAGAGAGGAGACAGGGAAGGGGAGAGAAGAGAAGAGAGAGAGTGAGTGAGAGAACAGAAAGTGCGTCAATTACTCAAGCGGGGGGAAAAAAACAGCTTTCTGGTAGTTGGCTAGTCTTCAAATCTATTTGGCTAGTATGCTCTAATAATACAAAGGCTATGCGAACAAAGAAAACAAGCAACGCTGATGATAATCCTAACGAAAACAAACCACACCCCGCGTACTCTGTACTTAGAACACGGTGAATGACACACTGTCCCCAACTACAGAGTTGTACCAGGTTCTTTGAAGCCGCACAGACAAAACGAAACAAAGGAAGGAGGAAGAAGGGAGGGGGATGTGGGAAGGGGGAGGTAAGAAAAAGAAAAAGAAAGAACAAGGAGGACAAAGAAAGAGAATGGAATGAAATGAAATAGTATCAAAAATCTTAGAAACCAGAGAATCCGAACGCTGTACGCACAGAACAATGTGCTATCTCTCGAGCTATTCGTGGTCTTTCTGCTGATAATTACAAAAATTATTTTTGCCCATCGCAAAAAGCGCATGGGTATAATGTTGATTATTTGAAAGTTGTGTGTCTTGCTGGCTACAGTAAAATATATAAAAATAGGAGAGAGTCTTAAAAAGAGTGGTGTCTTTTGTCTTCACGTACGAAAAAAAGATGGGAAAGGAAATATAGAAAAAAAATCTATTGCTCATATTGGGTTTTAAACCCACAAAATCTGCGTAAACAGCACAATCCTCTCCTCATATAATAAGTCCAAAGAAGGCCTCAGTGTTAAAAAAAAAAACACCCCAAAATCTACCTATCTTTTTATATAATGACTTCCATAAAAAAGCGAAACAAAACAAGCTGATGGTTGGGGGTATGAATTTTTTATTTTTTTGGTCACAATTGTACAGAGTGGAGCGAGAATTCAACTGATTTGATTCATTACACAGGTTAATGTGTTTGGTAAATGTCATCAGCAATATGTTATGTGTGGAAAATCCAAGGTTCACGTGACAAACCAGCTTGATTTGAAGTCCTAATACGTGTGTGGCCACCATTTTGCATGGCAACTGCTGCACCTGCGCTCATTGAGTGGAACCAGTGGTTGATGCGTCCCCTTGGCACACCAGCCCACACATGGGACGATGACCTGTGTGAAGTTGAGCCGCTGTAGCTGGTCGTGGACGCGGAGTCCAACTGTTTGCCAAGTTCATCCCTAAAATGTTCTTATTGGGTTTTTAAATCGGGAATTGAGTGGTTGGCCAGGGGGCACAATTGACGTGTTATGCTGAAGAAGTAATTGCTGGGTGGCCCTGGCGGTGGTGTGCGTCTTGCATTGTCCTGTTTGGAAAGTCCAGTTTGGGTTTGGGCGCAAAAATAGGACGACGTTGAGGGTTCTGAGGCACCTGGTTGATGTTAGCGTGTGCATTGACACCTGTCCGCGACCAGGACCAATGTTCTGAAAGATGACTGGTCAAATGGCTGTGGTTAATGCTCAATTGCACCCCATATATAACGTTCGGGCCTAGCCTCCCCAGGGGTTTCGCTCTTCCCACACAGGAGTCAGATTTAGCGTATCAACAGGTCGACGCCATATTCTGACACGACCGTCAGCCATGTAATACATAAAAACGGGGCTGCATCTGAGAAACGTATGCATCCCCACTGCATGCCCTGCGCCAGTTGATTCGGGCTTGTGCCCACTGCAGCCTGTCCTGCTGGGCTGTCTGGTGGTCAGTACCGGGTACTCTGTGAGGACGCTCTACTGCTGGCCGTTCTCTGAAGATGCCGCCGCGTGTTAAGGCTGATTCGTTTGTGGAGATTCCCAGGACAGCCTGTCGAGCAGTGTTAGCGGTGTTTGCCGCCTGTCCGCAGTTGGGTTCGAACAAAGATGAGGCGATCCTCTCTGTGTGTGCTGACCCAAGGACTGGCCTGCGGGGACGATCATCAGTGGTACCAGGGACGCTACAGCAATAGGGACTAACAAGATGCCAGTTGGCGCGCGAAGTACTGCTCGCGAGGCTGGACGGCCGAACTTGGGCGTAAAGACTTCCGGGTGGCAGCTTTCTAGGCGAGTAAACAATATGTGGAACACGGTTTGTTCGGACGGTGGTTGTTTGTTTTGTTGGTAAAATCTCGTTTTTCGCATTGAACACTCCATTTCTTGTACCCAAAAAAAACATCGCATCTATTATGGGGGGTGCAAACTGTGCATAGTGGCGTCCCGCCAGAATCTAATCTCAAAGGCTTACATTTCACAAATACGGCGAATGGTACGAACGATGAGTGGAGAATGCAGCTGATATACAGTATTCCAACAGACAAGATAATATGTTCAACCGTCCAGGGTACAATTTGCTCCCTCCATTTCAAGGAGTCTTGCTTCAAAACTGTTTAGTTGAGCATAGGACTTTTATCGTTCAGTTAATAGCAGTATTTCATCGAATAGGTTTTGTAATGACATATTATAGTTCGGGCATCCAAAAATTCAGTGATGTCCAGTTGTTGGTTGTTTTACAAGGGCGCTCATTGAATTAAACAGTTTCCATTCTGTGTGTGTGTGGGTGTGCTGTGTGTGTTGTAAGTGTGTGTGTGTGAGGTGTGTGTGGTAGTGTGTGAGAGTGAGAGAGAGAGAAGAGAGAGAGAGAGGAGATGAGAGAGAGAGCGGAGTGAGAGATGAGAGAGAGGAGAGGTTGTTTATGTGTAGTGTGCAGTGCATGTTTATGTGTGTGCGTGTGTAATTTCTGAAGTACGTGTAAAGCAGAAACATCGTCTTTTTCTGTTATACTAACAAATAGTAATTGATGTACATGTACCTCTTGAACTTGCATGTGTAGTCAACCATTCGTCACAGGTTTCATCAGGAGACTACAAGCATTTTAACTCTTCTCGCTCTCTCTCTCCCACCCCCCCCCTCAGCTCTTCTCTCTCTCTCTCTCCTCTCTCCTCTCTCTTCTCTCTCTCTCTCTCTCTCTCTCTTAACACACACATACACATACACACACACACACACACACACACACCCACACACACACACACATATATATATATTATATATATTTATTTATATATATATATCCTGATGACAGGCCAACACGCTTCTTGTGAAACAAATTTACAGTAGATAGTTTTAAGATTCCTCTTTTAATTTTAACTATTTATATATATATCACACTCACACAACAATCACAGGAGTTTTTTAGGGTTGTTAAGGTGTCTTCTTAAAAAAGTCCACGTAAGAAGTCCGTGTCAGTCAAGTCATTCTTATTATTTTGGTTACTGCAGGAATGACCAAAGACAAGTCCCTAGCCTTTGATATGCAAATACAAAATTTTGTAATTATATTTACATACAGAATATTCCGACTATGTCTTGTTCATCAGGAGATGGCATCATTTGTTTGCTTGCAGTCAGCTGCACACTTCACTGACAGGTCCTGGTGTATTCTGAAAAGGTTTAATTTAAAATTAAATTTTTTAAAAAATATTAAAAAAAACATCATCAACGTTATGTATTGTGCTGTGTGTGTGTGTGTGTGTGTTGGGTGTGTGTGTGTGTTGTGTTGTGTGTGTGTGTCATGCTGTGTGGTGTGTGTGTTATGTGTGTGTGTTGTGTGTGTTGAGGAGAGAAGTGGTGAGAGAGAGAGAGACAGAGAGAGAGAGTGG
>CM031608.1:87565502-87573557 GCA_018398815.1 Conus ventricosus | reverse complement strand
ATTGGGGCCTCCTTCAGAAACTGAAACTGAAACTGAAAAAAACAAAAACGACCGACCCTATAAAACTGCTCTCGGCTTGAATAAACAATGAAACTGAAAAACTACGACGCCCGATGCCTCCTTAATAAACTGAAACTGAAAGCTCGGCGACCCTGACGCCTCCTTGATGAAACTGAACTGAAAAGCTACGGCCGACCCGGACCCTCTGATAAAACTGAAACTGAAAAGCTACGGCCGACCCTGACGCCTCTCCTTGATAAAACTGAAATTGAAAAGCTACGGCCGACCCTGAAGCCTCCTTGATGAAACTGAAACTGAAAAGCTACGGCCGACCCTGACGCCTCTCCTGATAAAACTGAAACTGAAAAAGCTACGGCCGACCCTGACGCCTCTCCTTGATAAAACTGAAACTGAAAAGCTAGGGCCGAGCCTGACGCCTCTCCTTGATAAAACTGAAACTGAAAAGCTACGGCCGACCCTGACGCCTCTCCTTGATAAAACTGAAACTGAAAAGCTACGGCCCGACCCTGACGCCGCCTTGAAGTCCCTCCGTTCCTTTCCCTTCTCCTGCTTGTCTCTTTGTTTCATGCCCCCACCCCCACCCTCCACTCCTCCACCCACCACCCTCCACTCCTCCACCCCTCCACCCCACCACCCTCCACCTCCACCTCCCGTCCTCACCCTGTTCAGTCATCATCCAGCCTGTGTCACTTCCTATCCAACTCCACCCTCCACCTCCACCTCCCGTCCCTCACCCTGTTCAGTCATCATCCAGCCTGTGTCACTTCGATTCCTATCCAACTCCAACCTCCACTCCACACAGACGCCACATCTCCTCCCTCGAATCTGATCTGTTTGCACCACACCAACTCAAGGGGGAAAGAGGAAGGAGAGAAAGAGAGAGAGAGAGAGAGAGAGAGAGAGAGAGAGAGAGAGAGAGAGGGAGAGAGAGAGAGGGGGGGAAGGGGGGGGGCAAACAGACAGACAGAAGGACGGACAGACAGACAGAAACAGAGAGAGAGAGAGAGAGAGAGAGAGAGAGAGAGAAGAGAGAGGAGAGAAGAGAGAGAGAGAGAGAGAGAGGCAGATACAGAAACGCAGAGAGAGAGAGAGAGAGAGAGGGGAGAAAAGGGGAGGAGAGAGAGAGAGAGAGAGAGACAAGAAAAGAGAGAGAGAGAGAGAGAGAGGGGAGAGAGAGAGAGAGAGAGAGAGAGTAGAGAGAGAGAGAGAAAGGGACGTAGAGAGAGAGAGAATCTTGCAGTGGCATTCATTTTCTACGGAAAAGGTATTACCTCGGACTTTTTTTTGTATTTGATGCTTGACTAAACAGAATTTATTTCCGTTCGTTGCGAAACTCACACCAGTGAAGAATTCTCCAACTAACGATGACTGAATTTCTTTTCCAAACCTACTGGCTCAAACTCGTCGTAAACTACCACCCGGTGCATTCCTTTAGCCAACGATAGCCCGAGTTTCATTATCCAGCCTGCGCATATATATATATATATATATATATTATAGATATACAGTGTGTGTGTGTGTGTGTGTGTGTGTGTGTGTGTGTGTGTGTGTGTGTGTGTGTGTGTGTGTGTGCGTGGTTGTGTGTGTGTGTGTGTGTGTGTGGTGTGTGTGTGTGTGTGTGTGTTGTGTGTGTGTGTGTGTTGTGGGGTTTGAAAGCATTGCATTCGCTCAAATTCACATTTTGGCAAACAACAAAAGACAAAAGAAAAGAAAAGAAGAAGAAGAAGAAGAAGAAGAAGAAGAAGAAGAAGAAAGAGAGAAGAGAGAGAGAGAGAGAGGAAGAAGAGAGAGAGAGAAAGAAGAGAAGAGAATTGTTTTTCGCTTTCTGCAAATTTTTCACATTTTTCAACTTTTTTTGATTCCTTTGGGGAAACCAACCCCCTTTGCCTACTTATTAGGCAATTCAAAGGGCACTGCGGCGTGATAAGAAAATTTTGAGGGGGGGAGGGTTTTGTTTCAATGATTTGGGGGTTTACACTTGAGCAAAGATGGGACAGAAGTAATGTGAGGAATTGGATGCGCACCAAAAAATGAACGGCTGCGCTGCTTATACCAATCGCCTGCAAGCTACAGAGCCAGAAAATCATGGGCCTAACAAAAAAGGGAAAAAACCCGTCCGAAAATGTTTTCATGTTTTTGAAAAAAAAAACAACAAATCGTCAAAAAATTTTCGCATAAATCAACACCATGATATGTAGTCCCAAGTAAAGCACCGAGCATACCAGCGCCCCCTTTTTAAAGCAGACCGCGGACGGAATAAAACTAACAGCGAGTCGTGCAGGCAGGGTCGGGGCAGAGTTCTCGCAGCAATCAGCAAGACCATGTTGCATGCCATCCTTGCACTAAACTGCCCCAAAAACATTTTAACCGTACGGGGCAATCTTAGAGAAGTAACCTAGGGGATGCAACGCCGCAACAGGGCCCTTGAGCTAAACTGGGGGAGGGCCTTTAGGGTACATTTCACGGGGTCGAATGTTTTAAGAAAAGGAAATCACCAAAATTTTTAAAAAATAAGTTTTATCTACCGAAGAGGGCTTTCGCAAAAAAAAAAAAAAAACTAAAATAGGGGCACTCTCTTTTTTTTCCTTTTGCTAGTATAACCTAAGGGGTTTCCGCAACGCTATCCTGATCATGACCCATCCCGACCTGATCCATTCGATCCTGACCGACCCCGATTCGATCCGACCCTGTTTCTGATCCATCCGATTCGAACCTGATCCGATTCTGATCCTGACCTGATCTTGATCCTGATCCTGAGTACGTTACTGACTAGAAAAAGGGGTAGAGAGGAAAAGGAAAAGAGAACCGAGAGCCGCAAACACTTTTTTCAGGTTTTGTTCTTCAAAATTCACTTTCTGTTAAAAACAAATCGGACAGACTTTGTTTTAAAGTCCAAGAAGTGAAAAGGGCTAATGTTTTTTTTTTTTAATGATATACCACCATTATTTATTTCCCTGCGTACTATAAAAGTAAGGGCGGTGTGTTATCAAAAATGCACACGGGGGCTCTCTTGGGGTTTTTTCGGGGGCTGTTAAAAAATCCACAATGCGAAATGAAAAAGACTTAATCAGGTAGCATCCCCGTTCAGCTGGTTGGGGAAAATTTTAAAAAAAAATTGATCCTTTGGACACGGGATACAAGAAATCCCACGCAAAATATAAAAAGCATTTTTGGGGGGAGTGAATAAAGCTAGAATAGGGGCAACCAGAGTACGATTAATTCCAAACAGATCAAGAAAAGGGCATCCAACCCCTTTGTTCTTAAACTGCAGATTTTTTTTACATATCGATGAAGTATTGAATTGCTGGAAAATCCCTTACAAAGAGCTTTTTCACACACGGGAAAGAAACGGGAAACTTGGTCACGTTTTACGATGCGTAACCCTGACAAATGACATATTCAATCATATTCAGGAAGGACACACACAAAACAATACCCAAAACCTTTTTAAAGTGGGATACAGAGGTCATTGAAATTTTAAAAAAATTTTCCCGGGGATCCCAGTTTGAAATCAAAAAAAGAAGAAAAAAAAAAATTTCAAGGGGGAAAAACATGGGTCAATTTTTTCAAGTTGAAATGACAGCTGCACATGATTTTCGGCAAAAACCTGACCCACAAGGGCAAATTTTCAAGTCCTTTTCGAGTAGATTAAAGGGTCAGTGTTAGAATTCGTCACATTTTTCAAACCTAGATCAGAACATCTTATTTCATCAAAATGTAACAATAAACCCTAAACTTCAAAGAAAATGATTCCGCGAGCATTGCCCCCGGGGCAAAAAGAAATTTTTTTCTTTTAAATTTTTTCAATGTCCATCTGCTTAAAATTACCCCAAGTCGTTAAAATTTTTTTTTCTTTGGTTTTTTTTTACACTATAAAGCGTTGGAAACGGATTTGCTGATGATTAAAAAAAAAAAGGGGGGGAGAGGGGGTGGCGGGGGGGGGGGGGGGGGGTTGTTGGGGGGGTGGAGCACAAAACCAAAAAGGTGGGGAAAAAAACTTCATTTTACGCAATTTTTGATTTTTACCAGAAAGCCGTCAAATTTTCAGAACCAAACAGCCGCTACATATCGCCCATCAAAAACCCTTTTTTTTATTCAAATCACAAAGTCAGTTACAAATTTCATGACTTTAAGATGAAGATTTTTTAATTTCGATTTTTTTTTAAGCTTTAAATGACTTTTTTCTCTTTTTTATAGTTCTAAGGGCATTTGTTTTTAATAACCTGTTTTAAATCTCATCTCTGTCGTTTGTTCCTATACACCAAAACACCCCCTCAATTCCTCTCTCTCTCTCTCTCTCCTCTCTCTCTCTCTCCCCTCCATTCTGAAATAAGGACTCACTTTTAATGCAACAACATTGCAAAAGACATAGTATTCCATTGTTTTTGCAAGTGGGGAAAATGGAAACATTCCCAAATTCAGAAATCTTCGTCAAAACTTATCCCACAAAATTTTTTAAGCCCCCCAGAGTTTCTTTACCATTACTTACACCGCGGACAACATCATAAGTTATTGGGAATGAGGATTTTTGTTTAAGGTGTCTAAAACAGAGAAGTAGGACGTCTGAGTTGCGTTCTTGATTGCCTTTTGATCGACTTTTTCCCCCTAACTGATTTGTTTCTAACCAAATTTAGTGATTGTGTTTTTCCCCCTTTCAAATGAGCCAGTGGTCCTGCTAATCAAACCCAAACCCTCTCTCTCTCCCTCCTTCTCCCCCTTCTCTCCTCTCTCTCTCTTTTTCCCTTTTTTTTTCTTTTTTTTTTTCTTTCTCTCTCTCGTCTTTTTTCCTCTCCTCCACTCTTTCTCTCTCTCCTTTTTCCCCTCTCTCTTTTTTCTCTTCCCCCTCTCTCTCCCCCCTCCCCTCTTCCTCTCTCTTTCCCCCTCTCCTCCTCTTTCTTTCTCTCTCTCTCTCTTTTCTTTCTCTTCTCTCTTTTCTCCTCTCTTTTCTTTTCCCCTTTCCTCTCTCTCTCTCTCTCCTCTCTCTCTCTCTCTCCCTCTCTCCCCCTCCCCCCCCCTCCCCCTTCTTTCTTAATAAAATAAAATAATGTTAATTTTATATGGGCGCATTTTTTGGATCAACTCTTGCGCCAACACACACTCAAACACCGCACTAACATGTGTTCACACACACACACACAACACTACACACACACACACACCACACCACACACACACACACACCACACACACACAACACACACAACACCACACACAGAGCATTGCCTTGTCCTTGGCGGGGGGAGGAAAAGGAC
Source organism: Conus ventricosus (assembly GCA_018398815.1). Taxonomy (NCBI): domain Eukaryota; kingdom Metazoa; phylum Mollusca; class Gastropoda; order Neogastropoda; family Conidae; genus Conus; species Conus ventricosus. Next base: position 87,568,284 of record CM031608.1, on the reverse strand, counting down.
GCATGGAGAAAGAGAGAGAGAGAGAGAGAGAGAAGGGAGAGAGAGAGGGGGAGACAGAAGAGAGAGAAAAAAGGAAAAGAGAGAGAAGAGAGAGAGAGAGAGAGAGAGAGAGGAGAGAGAGAGGAGGAAAGCTAACATTGAGTTACTAATTTGAAATCAAATCAGAAAAAAAGCGAAGGGGGTCAGTTTGATGAATAAAGAAGGTATATGATCGCCATAGGCTTGCTGAAGCGGCGATTTCGAATTTTCCCCAGCAACCAAAAAAAACTGCTTGACGAATTAGTGATGAATTCCTCTCTCCCCTCCCCTCCTCTCTCCCCCCTTTCCCCTCCCCCTCTCTCTCTCCTCCTCCTCCTTCCCCCTCCTCTCCTCTTCCTCTCTCTCTCTCTCTCCCCCCTCTCTCCCCTCTCTCTCTCCCTCTCTCTCTTCTCTCATCGCATCAGTCCTTACCTGTCTCGGTTACCTTTTTGCATTTTTTTTACCCCCCAAAATCGCATCATTCACATGACATTTTCTCACTGGTGGATACAGATGTGTTATGAATAAAGCCCATGATATATGTGGGTGTGTGTTGGGGGGGGGGGGGGGAGGAATGGCTGCGCGGGGGCGCGCGTGTGTGTGTGTTGGTGTGGTTGGTTGTGTGTGGTGTCTTTTGTGTGTGGTGTGTGTTTGTGTGGTTGTGTGTGTGTGGTGGTGGTGTGTGTGGTGTGGTGTTGTTGTGTGTGTGGGTGTGTGTGTCTGCTGCGTGGGGTAAGGAGAAAGTTAACAACAGACAACAGAAAAAAAAAAAGAAAAAAGAACGATGGGGGAAGGGCGGGGGGTTTAGGCGAAAAGGGGAAGAGAGAAAAAAAGAAAAAGGAAGAAGAAAAGAGAGAGAGAGAGAGAAGAGAGAGAGAGAGGAAAAAAGGGAAGAGAAGAGGGGAAAGGAGAAAGAAAGAGAAAGAGAAGAGAGAGAGAGAGAAGGAGGAGAGAGAGAGAACTCAGAACTCAAACTCAAATATTTTTTTTGACGGGCCACGGGCCCAAATCAAAGTGATGAACAAGGTCAAAATAAATCGGTACAACCCCTCGTAACGAAAACTCACTGAATGGGTCAAAGTTAAAAAACAAAAAAAAACTTTTAGAAGCAACTGCAGCTTTAATTTCGTTCCAAACAGCCTTTTCCCTTTTATAAATAAATTCCCAAAACACTCAATAGTAGTCTCAATAAAACAGGCTAGAAACATGGTCATTTTGAATAGAGAAGGGTGTTTGTAATTTTTAGCTGGAATCAACTCAAGGCCCCTTTTTCGTACAAAGGACAAATCAGTAGAAAAAAAAGCCATTTTTTCCGGGGCTTTCCCTTTCTGTGGACAGAAAATGTCATGGTTTCTTTGCGATTAGTATATCGTAAAAAGTGGGATCGTTTGGCGACTTCCTAACCAAACCTTGAAAGTAACCTGCGATTTAACATGTTTTAATTACCCAAGGTAGGGAAATTTGAACAAGAGACTGCTTATAGACCGAAAACATCGACAACCATGCGATTTAATAGCTAAAGCCATCTTGATGTAACAATCACTTAAACTTTTTTAAATCTGCAATAAAAAACTTTTACATTTCCCAAACTCTGCATTCCCAAACAATTTCCAAACCCAAAACTATAAAGAAAATAGCAAACATTAGTCGTCCAGGGGAAAATAATTTTTATTCTGCAGATGTAGCAACATATCTAGGCTTTCTTCGAGAGTCTTTTTATCCTACAAGCAACACGAAAACCAAAATCTATACATTTTTTCATACGTATTAACATAAAGGGGTCTTTCCCGATTCGCCGTACCTAGGGGCCAGGAGCTTTTGGACTTTCACCAAAATCTTTTAAAGCAGCTAAGTGCCCCTTTCAAATTTTTTCCTGGGTTTGATACGCCCCAAAACCTGCCCAAAGGTTAAATAGGGTGTATTGGCAATCGAAAAGCTTAAAGAAAAACCCGGGGATTTCACCATTTACCAAGCATTCTGTTGATCGCAATTAACCTTCTTTGCTCTGTTTTTCTGGGCCACATGGTTGGTTGGGAAAAATAACTTGTGGCAGTATTTACCAAGAACTTTTAAAAGTTAAAAGGAAAGTTGATGTCACCAAAATCCAATTTCATTCGAAGCAAAGGGAACCGCCTTCGTGAATACAACAATATTTTATTTTCCAATTTACAATAAATCTAAACGTTTGAGGTAAATACAAGACATTCAGTTGGGTTTTCCCAAAAATAACAAAACAAAAATAATGCAACATCACACAAATAATAGAATCAAAATTCAAAGAGGTCTGGGGGGGGAATCCTGACCGTGTTTTTTTTTGGGGGGTTTTTTGATAAAATGAAAAGTGGGCCCCTTTTGGGGGGGGGGGGGGGGGGGAAAAAAAAAGGCCCCCCGGGAAACCCCGCTAAACATTAAAACCATTTCAAAAACTTTAAAAATTTTCCATTAAACCCTTAAAAGAATTCCACAATTTACCCTGCTAAAAGTAAAAGCCCCCTTCCAAAGTCTATAAATGCACTAGATTCCTTGCTTAACAACTTTTTCGAATCATTCCTAAAGTAAAAGGATCTGTTTACACTTTTTAAAAACCCCTTGCCCCCCAAAAGAATATTGTTCATTTCAACCCATTGGTCCTCCCAAGAAAAAGCTTATAATTTTAACAAATAATTTTAAAAAAAATTCACGAGTTACTGGGGAATTCCTATCACCCTTTTTAAATAGTGGTTGCAAGATAGGAAATGACCAATCTTCCGAAACAAACAGAGAG
>CM031608.1:87538002-87555502 GCA_018398815.1 Conus ventricosus | reverse complement strand
AAAATAATGTATAATGCTCTGGAGCAGGCATGAAGGCACACTGAAGCTCGCCATGATCTCCGTGTTCCAGAGGAGGAGACTGGAAGAGAAATAATAGGGATCTGTCACTTTTTTCCAGTGTGTTCAAGTGTACACTTGACTGGTAGTTTGCATGTACCAATGCTGCTCATTCATACAAAATTACATTCTATTCAAAACATCACAGGCCGGTAACTTCGTGAATGCTGTAAAACCAATTCAATATCGATTTAGTTCCTAATTCCAGTCAGCGCTGCCAGAGCCAATGGATGCCACAATTCAGACACACACACACACACACACACACACAACACACACACACACACACACACACAACACAACCCCACACACACACACACACACACAAAATATATATATATATATTATATATAAATATATATATATAAAAATTTATATATATATATATATATTAAAACAAGTTAAAAGAGGAATCTTACACAAAGAGAGAGAGAGAAGAGAGAGAGAGAGAGAGAAGAGAGAGAGAAAAGAGAGAGAGAGAGAGAGAGAGGGGAAGAGCGGCAGAGAGAGCGGGGGATAGTTTAAGATTCCTCTTTAACTTGTTTTAAACTAATGTTGCTCCCCAAGGGTTGAGCACTTAAAAAATCGTTCTAGGCATTTAAATATACTAAATCTATATAATTAAATATATATAAATATATATATATAATATATAATATATAAAAAATATATATATAAACAGTCAAAGTAGATAAAAATCCAAACAAACAAGATTAACACATCCCAAATTTTCGGCTTTTATTTGCTTCGTCAGGGGTACAGACTGTGACAGTAAAAAGCTCGCATTCTCCACCCTCAGATCCTGAACACGAATCACGAATGTATACAGAAAGGGAAAAGGCGCCTGAACTAAAATGTTTTAACTTAAAATAAAACTTTTCGTAAAAAACATTTAAATCAATAGGAAACATAAAATTAGGAAGGGGTGAAGGTGAGGGGCCAAAAGGTGGGGATTGACAATAGGTTACCATAATTTTGATTGCCACCAAGACCACAATCTTGACATATGCAGCGGAGAGAGCGAGAGCGAGAGAAAGAGAGAGAGAGAGAGAGAGAGAAGAGAGAGAGAGAGAGAGCGTGCAGAGGGAGGGGAGGGGGGGAGGGAGGGGAAGGGGGCCACGTTCGGAGAGAGAGAGAGAGAGAGAGAGAGAGAGAGGGGGAGGGCCCAGATAGACATCTAAACAGACATAATATTTTTATGTGTGTGTGTGTGGAGAGAGAGAGAGAGAGGAGAGAGAAAAGAAGAGAGAGAGAGGGGAGAGAGAGGAGGACAGATAGACATCAAATACAGACATATATATATGTGTGTGTGTGTGGAGAGAGAGAGAGAGAGAGAGAGAGAGAGAGAGAAAAGAGAGAGGAAGAGAGAGAGAGAGAGAGAGAGAGAGAGAGAGAGAGGAAGAGAGAGAGAGAGAGAGAGAGGAAGAGAAAAGAGAGAGAGAGAGAGAGAGGGGAGAGAGGAGGGGGGAAGAGGAAGAGAGAGAGAGAAGAGAGGGAAGAGAGAAAAGAAGAGAGAAGAAGTAGAGGAAGAGAGAGAGAGAGAGAGAGAGAGGAAGAGAGAGAGAAAAGAGAGAGAGAAGAGAGAGAGAAAAGAGGGGAGGAAAGGAGGGAAAGTGACGCACAGCATTTACGTTAGCACTCACACGCACACACACACGCACGCACGCACGCACACACACCACACACACACACACACACACACACACACACACACACACACACCACACACACACACACACACACACACACACCACACACACACACACACACACACACACACACACACGGAGGGAGGGACGGTTGAGAGAGAAAAGAGAGAGAGTTAAAAAGGAAAGACAAGTAAAAAAAACAGAAGAACGAGATACAGACACAGCCTAGGGATGTCAAAAATGAAGGTACTCATCAAGTCCCTGTAAGACAACCCCATTCTCTCCCGTCTTGCTTCTAGCCCTGTCCACCAATAAAAACCGGAACTTGAACCTTTAAAAAACGGCATGAACCAGAAAAGGGTGGGCGGCCACGGGGCCCAAAACTCTCTGCTTTCACACCGTTCGGACTCTCTCATAATGCCACTCTTCTTGTCCAGAACACGGAATCCCCAACCGAAAAAAACCTTGATGGCTTTTTCCAGCGTCGCAATCCTTTCAAAGCTGTAGCCAGAAGATTGTACCCCAATCGCTGCTGGCTACATTTCCATGGTCGATTTCAATCACGTGCGCGGATTCGAATTTTTCATAAAGAATGGGCTTGAAGATTTTGAACCGACATTTTGTGGTCACAAATCAGTAACCCGATTTATTTCGCTTTTATGATGTCAGTCACTACGGGCATGCTTATGGCATTCACGCTTTCGGTTCCGTATTCGCAGTAAACACTGCTTTGATTAGGAGTTTGTACTAAAATGTGTACTGTAATTTGGGCTCACGTTTTCAATGAGACAGATGCCTTTTGTGTTTTAGTTTTAGCTTACCGTAGATTTTACCGTCGCTAGAAATTTTGGGATGTGATGTTTTGGATTCATTTTGCCAAAACGTATCACTTGTCTGGTATCATCAATTATCAACATGCAAATTCAAGGTTCGAGATTTCTGTCCGGGTACCCCCCTCCTCCTTCACCCCCCCCCCCTCCCCTCCCCAAGGAAAAAAAGGTAGAAAAAAAAGGGAACTCCAGGCTGATGGATTTGCGGTTAAGGACAGTACTTTGGTGGGTCCTGTCTGGCAACCATCGGCTGTATCTCTTTTATCTCACGCGATATCTCCGAGTACAAGATGTCTCTCCGGAAAACCCACATCATCAACACGTTGAAACCTCACATTACATCCAACCCAAGAAGACCAGCAACCAGTGAACATGTCAAGGGGCCGAGCTCATCCAGCCCAAACCAGTGGACATACTCAAGGTGGCCGACTCAACCAGCAACCAGTGGACATACTCAAGGTGGGCCGAGCTCATCCCACACCAGGAGACATACTCAAGGGGCCGACTCCCTCCCCGCAACCAGTGGACATACTCAAGGTGGAATAGCTCTGTTTGGGAGAGCGCCTGACTCGTAACTTGGTCATCCTGGGGTTGCGGGGTTTGAACCTCCGCCGGGGCGTTTCGGTGCAGGGGGATGTGTCCCTCGGAGTTGACATTGGTTCGACTCCATTTCCCATAAAAAGTCCTCGAATGAGACTATAAACCGAGGTTCCGTGTATGAACGCACGCATAACATCTTGCACACACGTAAAATCCCATCACCAACTTTCGGAAGAGTAGGCCAGTTTGGCCGTTGGTATGGATGACACGTTTTACACATAGCATGCACCCTGCGTGAGAAATGGAAAGAATGAAGGAAGTAAGGAAAATGAGTGATCGATATTGAACGATATGACCGGATGACACGGAAACGACTGAATGAAGCGCCAGCTGGCAGCTCTTCAGTCGGCACTACCCAGGTAGGCAGCCCGTTGTGTAAACGAGTGTGATTGTAAAGCGCTTAGAGCTTGGCCTCTAGCCGAGAATTGGCGCTATATAAGTATTTATTATTATTGTTATTAAGGTGGCCGAACTCATTCAGCTAATGGGACTGGAGATGGAAAGAGACAGGTGCTTGATTCATTCCATGGGGGTGTTTCTGATGGGGATGGGTATGGTTGAGATCCAGCATCACTGCCCCTACAAATGCAGATGTACTGGGCTGTGACTGATCCACGTTCGGCTTTGTGACACTGATGATATTGAAGTAAAGAAGTAGACTTTGGAGCTTTGGAAAGGTCGGTCTGGAAATCTCCGGTGGGGAGGAAGGGGTGGGGGAGGGTTGGAGTTTGGACACGCATCCTTTTTTAATATACTGGGGAAATAATTCCGAAGTGGATACAATGTTGGCATTACATTTGTCCATCTATCTATTTTGTCTGGCTATCTCTTTGTCTGCCTGCCCTGACTCTGACACCTTTTTTCTCCTGAAGGGGGGGAGGGGGGGGGAGGTCTTCCGAAACCGCTGATCTGGAAATGGTGTAATAGTAATAATGATATTGATGATGAGATGAGATGGATGATGAAGATGATGATGATGATGAATGATAACAATAACAATAATAAAATAATAATAATAATAATAATAATAATAATAATAATAATAATAATAACAATAATAATATATTAAATAATAATAATAATAATAATAATATAATAATAACAATAACAATAATAAAATAATAATAATAATATAATAATAATAAATAACAAAAATGATGATGATGATATGATGTATCATTATTGTATCTATATTATCGTCTCGCAACAACGCACACAACAGCATACGCCGGCGCGTGCACACACACACACACCACACACACACACAGACACACACAACACACACACACACACACACACACACACACACACACCACACACACACACACCCACACACACAAACACGCGTGCGCGCGTCGCGCGCATTGCAAAATTAATTGATGGGGAAGCGGAAGGGGAAGAAGAACTGCTATTGATAGGTGAAGAGGTTGTTTTAAGAATGCCTTAAAGGAAGACAAGAATTCGGGAAGCTCATTAAAAAAAAAAAAAAAGTGCGAAGCATATAAACGTACTCCCATTTTTTCAAATCGCTTATAAATCGGCCAAGTGCTTTGTGAGATAAGAAAATAGGCAAAAAAACGGTTTAACGATATTTAACCGATGTACGCTTTTGAAACTAATATTTTAGTCCTCACTGGGCTAAAGCCTGTGTACATACCAAATTCATCCAATCGGACAATAGTCAAGAATAACGGTTTTTAACGCCAGATTTTGAAACACTACATGGAAGTGCCATTTGTTTTTGATAACCTTTCTAATATATAAAATTCATTAAAACCCACCAATATATAAAAAATAACGGCAAAATAACGGTTTAAAAACGGTTATATAACTGATACACACTTTTGAAACCGGTATTTTAGTCCTCACTGGGCTAAAGCCTGTGTACATATCAAATTCATCTAATTGGACAATATGTCAAGAATAACGGTTTTTAAACGGTCAAATTTGAAAACACTATATAGAAGTGCCATTTGTGTGTGATAACCTTTCTATATACCAAATTTCATTAAAATCCACCTATATATAAGAAATACACGGCATAATAACGGTTTTATAAAACGGTTGTTTAATCCATTTTCAGCATTACATCACTACATATGACAGAGGCTCCAATTATGTCCAACAAGATCGTCCAAACACGCTTATAAATTGGCCAAGACTTTCGAGAATTTCCATAAAGAAGAAAACCCGTTACAGACCGTTAAAAACCGGTTTAAACGGCTATAACGGGGCAAACTAAAACATCAGGCATCATCCGTGACCCATAATGAACATACCTGCTAATTTTTCATAAAGGTCGCCAAGTACTTTCTGAGATATTCCATAAAGAAGAAAAAACCGTTACAGGCCGTTACGCCGTTAGTAACGCTATAGCGGTAAACTAAAACATCGGGCATTATCGTGACCCATAATGAACATTTCCTACCAATTTTCAGAAAGATCGGCCGAGTACTTTCTGAGAAATTTCCCTAAAAAGAAAAACCGTTACGGCCGTTAAAAAGCGTTAGTAAACGCTAAAACAGGTAAACTAAACACCGTGCATCATCCCTGACCCATAATGAAAGTAAATGCTCATTCTTTACAAAGATCGGCAAGTAAAATTTTGAATATTCCGTAAAGAAGAAAAACCGTTAAGGCCGTTACAGCCGTTAGCAGGCTATAGCGGTAAACTAAAACACGGCATCATCCTGGCCCATAATGAACATACCTACAAATTTTCAGAAAGATCGGCCCAGTAGTTTTGTCTGGAGCGAGGGGAAAACATTTTGACCACGGACACACAGACAGACAGACAGACAGACACACACACACACACACACACCACACACACCAGCATTCCTTCGTTCCCATTGTAAAGTACTCCCTGTTCTTTAAGAACTGGGAGTACAAAAAAACAGACCCTCAAAAAGAGAAAGAGCGATCGCCATAGGTTTCAGTTCGAAATCGAGGGATTTTGAGGAGAGCGTTTGCGGTCGAAGAACGCAACATTCAACTTTAGCATTCTTTGCCTCACCGTCATCTTCGTGGTTATCGACACGCTGCCTGGTGACTCCACGATCTTCCTTGTTTTGTGAGATGATCAATGCAGGGTACAGCCAGACTCTACTCTGAAAGATCTCATCTCCACTGCTGGGACCGATACCCAGACTTAGTGATCCACCCGCATTCAGACCATCCACCCTCATTCAGACCAAAGGACGAGCAGAACTGCCTGCAAAGGCTTGTCATTGATTGATGACAACGTAGAGAGAAAGACAGTTTTGGATTAGCGTATGTCTGTCTATCTGCATATCTATCTAACTAAGCATCTGCCTGTCTGTCTATATGTGTGTATGTATCTATGCGTGGATGTATGTATTTATGCGTGTATGTATGTATGTAACGTATGTAGTGTGTATGCATATAATATGCATGCATGTATGTGTAAAACGTACGTATGTGTGCATGCATGTATGTATGTATGTATGTATGTATGCATGTGTGTAACGGTGTATGTACGTGTGTATGTATGTATGTCTGTGTTTGTGTGTCTGTCTGTCTGTCTGTTTATCTGTATGTATGTCCCTAGTATCTGCCTATCCTATGACTGGACTTGTGTGTGTGTGTGTGTGTGTGTGTGCTTGTTGTGTGTTGTTGTTGTTGTTGTTGTTGTTGTTGTTGTTGTTTTGTCTTCCTTAGCTTACTTTTTAAAATCCTCTTTGAAATTATTTGAATTTATTTGCCCGCTCTTTTCTAACATTTTAAGATATATCACCATCCGTATTGCACTTTGTTATGTCGTGTAATCTGCAATGATTTTTTTTTTTTAATGAATATTCTGGAGAGTGCGTAATTCCGATATTTTTCAAAGAGTCGACATTAGCTATGACGAAAAGGGAGAAAACCCCAAATCAAACCAATCCCACAAGACTGTAAATCTGAAGCGAACACGGTTTCAATGTTGAGAGTTCCCAGTAAACCATCCATTTTGAGTCGGGAACTTCAGATAACATTAGGGGAAAAAAAAATCCTGGCTGAGATTTATATTCCTTCTGGAAAACAAAACACTTCGGGGGCCATAACTTGCATCGAAATCGTATCATTGGCTAGAATTACATAGATGACGATGAACTTCCTATGCAGCTGCTGAAATCAAATGGATCGTTGCCATCTGTGATGCCATACAAAACATATCATTGCATTTCTGGAAAACTAACCTTCAGTGCACTTTCCTTCCTTGTTTTTTTTTTTCTCCAGGAAAGTATGGCGCCAGCCTATAGTATGAAATAGAAAGGAGACAGTTTTTTTTTTCATTGTCATGTATTCAATCGGTTGGGGTGTGGGGGGGGGGGGGGGGGGGAGGGGTCAGCGTTCAGGACATCTTCCAAAAAGACTGGGGGTTTTTTCATGACATCACCAGATTTGACTGGGCCGTTGCCGAATCTGCTCACCGGCAGAAACGGGTTTGTTTGTTTGTTTTTTCTTTACCCCAGGAGAGAGAGAGATTCTATTTCAGCACTGGAGTTAATGTCGAATAACACGGTTCCTACCCTTCCCTTTGTCGGCTTGTGTCTCTGTCTTATTATCACCCTCCTTCTTTACGCGTGTGTTCTGTTGACTGAGAAACAGAACTCCGCATTTGCAGCAGGGGAAGCGGAGTTGGGTCGCATTAACATCCAGTCAAAAAGAAATGGCTAACCCCCACCCTCACCACTCCATCCCCGCTGATTTAATATTATGTTATTCAGGTCAATAGCAGATGATGTAAGAAGACACCCCCCCCCTCCTACTCCCCCCCCCCAACTCCGCTCTTCTCCGGTGCTTTTTCCTTCCCTCTGCCTTAGAACGCTTTTCGTTGAGTGTGGTCTCTGAACAAAATGTCGTCATCTGTCTGCGTAGATACTGAAGAGCATGGCAGCTTTTTGTTTTAAAGGATGTTCAGCACTACTGGTGACCATTGCGAGTTTGTGTCGGTACTCTCCCATCCTCGCATTTCTTTTTCTTTTTTACTTGCTTTTCGATTCATTTCAACGCTTCTTTGCTTCTTATTTACACAGAACTATGTGACAAAGAGTTAGGGTGTAGTAGAGAAGGTTGACATGCGGATGGTGTAAATGGCTTTTTGCGGAAAGTGTTATCTCTCTCTCTCCTCTCTCTCTCTCTCTCTCTCTCTCTCTCTTCCCCCCCCCCCCCCCCCCCTCCCCTCCCCCTCCCCCCCCCCCTTGATGGCGCCAAAAAGGAAATTTCTGAACGTTTCTCCTCCTCCCCCCAAAGGTGAACCTTCCCCTTCCCATCTCCCTGGGGGTGTCCCTTGGGGCATGATGGTGTGGTACCATTCCATGCGTTCCCAAAAACATGACCCCCCGCCTCCCACAATTGATTGCTCTGTGGGGCGTGATGTGTGGACCATGATTGCTTTGTGGGTCATGATGGGGTGTACCATATTTCTCTGGGACAGGGGCGGGGTGTACCATATCCAAAGTTTCTAAAACGACCCCCCTGCCCCCCAAAACTGCCCCGGGGCAGTAAAGGTGTGGGCCATAATTTAGGGGCTGTTCCTGAAAATTAGACCTGCCTTCCCCCAAAAACCTGCATCATGGGGTTCCCCCCTGATATCAAGGATCCCACGTCGGGGGAAGGGGGAAAGGAACCCCCATAGTGGGGTTTCCTCCGCTTAATGGATGGTCTTAGGGTGTGAATTTCCTGCCAAAAAATCAGGTGTTTTTTCACGGGCCCTGGTTGACTTCGTATAGCTGAGAGTGAGCGCAGACTACACCCGTCATTATTTGTCTAGATTCTGTTTTCCGTTCCCGCCCGCCTTGGTGCCACTTTTATTTTCCCTACGTCTATTAACCGAAACAAAAATCGTGGGCGAAACGGGGGGGGGAAAAAATTTTTTTTTTCCCCCTTTAAAACCCCCCCCCTTTTCCTCCTCCCCCCCCCCCCCCCCCCCCCCCCCCCCCCCCCTTTCCCCCCCCCCCCCAAAAAAAATTTTTTTCCCCCCCCCTTTCCCCCCCCCCCCAAAAAAAACCCCCCCCTTTTTTTCCCCCTTGGGGGGGGGGGGGTTTTTTCCCCCCTTTTCCCCCTTCCCCTTTCCCCCCCCCCCTTTTTTTTTGGGAAATTTTGGGGGGGTTGGGGAAATTTTTTTTTTTTCCCCGGGGGGAAAAACCTTTCCGGGGGTTTCCCCCCCCCCTTTTCCCCCCCCCCGGCCAAAAATTTGGGGGGGGGGGAAAAATTTTTTGGTTTTTCCCCCCCCAAAAAAGGGGCCCCCCCCCCCCGGGTAGGGGGGGGAAAAAAAAAAAAGGGGGGGGGGTTTTTTTTTTTTTTTTTTTTTTTTTGGGGGTTTTCCCCCGGGTAAAACCCCCCCCGGGGTTTTTTTTTGGAGGGGGGGGTTTTCCTCCCCTTTTTCCTAAATTTTTTTTCCCCCCCCCCTTTTTTTGGGGAAAAACCCCCGGGGGGGGTTTTTTTAAAAAAATTTTTTGGGGGGGGGGGAAAAAAAATTTTTTTTTTTTTCCCCCCTTTTTAATTTTTAAAAAAAAAGGGAGGGGGAAAGGGGAAATTTTTTTTTCCCCCCCCCCTTTTTCCCAAAAAAAATTTTTTTCTTTTTTTTTACCCCCCCCCCCCCGGGGGGGCCCTTTTTTTTTTTTTTTTTTTTTCCCCCCGGGGGGGTTTTTTTCCCATTTTTTAAAAACCCCCCCTTTTTCCCCCCCCCAAAAAATTTTTTTTTCCCCCCCCGGGGGGCCCCCCCCTTTAAACCCCCCCCAGGGGGGGGGAAAAAATTTTTTGGGGCCCCAATGGGGGAACCATAAAAACCCCGGGGCCCCCCGGGGAAAAACCCCCAAAAACCCCCCCCGGGGGGGGTTTTTTCCCCCCCCCCCCCCCCAAAAAAATCCACCCCCCCCCAAAAACACCCCCAAAACCCCCCCTTTGCCCGGAAAAAAAAACCCCCCCCCCCCCCCCGGGGTGGGGGGGGTTTTAAAAAGGTTTTAAAAAAATTTTTGGGGGGAAAAATTTTTTGGGAAAAAGGGGGAAAAGAAAAAAAGGGGGGGGAAAAAAAAAGGAAAAAAAAAAAAGGGGGGGGGCCCCCTTTTTTTTTTTTTTTTGGGGGGGCCCCCCAAAATTTGGGGGAAAAAACCAAAAAACCCCCCAAAAAAAAAAGGGCCCGGGGGGAACCCCCCCCCTTTTTTTCCCCCCCCGGGGGCCCCCCCTTTGGGGGGGCCCGGAAATTGGGGAAAAAACCCCCCAAAAAAAAAATTTTAAGGGGGGGGGGGGGCCCCCCCCCCCAAAAAAAAAACCCCCCAAAAAGGGGGGGGGAAAAATTTTTTTTTTTTTAAAAACCCCAAAATTAAACCCCTTTTTAAAAAAAGGGGGGGGGGGGGGGCCCTTTTTTTTTTCCCCCCCCAAAAAAAAGGGTTTAAAAAAAACCCCAAAAAACCTTTTAAAAACCAAAGGTTTAAATTTTTTTTACTTAAAAAAAAAAAGGGTTTTTTTAAAAAAAATTTAAAAAAGGTTTAAAATTTTTATTGGGGGGTTTTTTGGAAAAATTTTAAAAAAACCCCCCCCCCCCAAAAAAAAAACCCCCCAAAAAAAAAAAACCCTTTTTTTCCCCCCTTTTTTTTTTTTCCCCCAAAATTTTTTTTTTTTAAAAAATTTTTTTTTTTTTTTTTTTTTTAATTTTAAATAAGGTTTTTTCCCCCTTTAAAAAAAAGGTTTTTTTTTTTTTTTTTTTTTTTTTTTCCCCAAAAACCCCCAAAAAAATTTTTTTTTGGGGAAAAAAAATTTTTTTTCCCAACCCCCCTTTTTTTTTTTCCCCCCTCCCCCCAAAAAAATTTTTCGGCCCCCCCCCAACCCCCCCCCAAAAAACCCCCCCCCCCCCCTTTTTTAATTTTTTTTTCCCCGGTTTTTTTTTTTTAAAAAAAAACCCTTTTTTTTTTTTAAAAAAAAAAAGGGGTTTTGGTTTAAAAAAAAAAGGGGTTTATTTTTTCCCCTTTTTTTTTTAAAATTTTGGGGCCCCCCAAAAAAAGGGGGTTTTTTTCCCCCCCGGAAAAAAAATTTTTGGGTTTTTTCCCCTGGAAAATTTTTTTTTAACCCTTTTGGTTTTTTTTAAAATTTTTTTTTTTTTGGGTTTTTAAAACCCCCCCTTTAAAATCCCCCCCCAAAAAGGGTTTTTGGGGGGGAAAAAAAATTTTCCCGGGGGGGGGGGGGGGGCCCCCCCGGTTCTTTTTCCTTTTTTTGGTTTTTTTTCCCCCCCCCCCCTTTTAAAAACCCCCCAAAAAACCCCCCCGGGGGGCCCCCCCTCCCCCCCCCCCCCCCCCCCCCCCCCCCCCCCCCCCTTCCCCCCCAAAAAATTTTTTTTTGAAAATTTTTTGGTAAGGTTGTTTTTGCCTGAGCATTAACAACCCGAATTAATAGTGTGTCAATGCGCAACCCAAATAGTTTTTCTATTTTAAATGCAATGTTTAATTGTTCTTTCTATTCTTGGGATTGTTGAATTATTTATTTCTTCTTCTTCTTTTTTTCTTTTTTTCTTCTTTTTCTTCTTTTTTCTTCTTCTTTTTTTCCCTTTTTTTCTTTTTCATCTTCTTCTTTTTCTTCTTGTTTTTGTTGTTTTTGTTGTTTGGGTTTTTGTTGGTTTTTGTTGTTGTTGTTGTTGTTGTTGTTGTTTTTGGTTAAAGATTATCTTTTTTTTGTTTGATTTTGCTGCTTTTGGTGTTATTTTGTCGTTGTTGTTTATTGCAAAGTTGTCGAATATAAACGCCCGTGTAAAATTGAAATTTTGAAAAATGCTGCCAAAAAAACATGTTTCTGTGTGTGTGTGGGGTGTTTTGTGTGTGTGTGTATGTGGGTTGTGTGTTGTGTGTGTTTTGTTGTGTGTGTGTGTGTGTGTGTGTGTGTGTGTGTGGTTGTGTGTGTGGTTTTTGTGTGGGTGTAAAGCTTTGCGACAAACTTGCCCCCCAAATAAAAAAACCAAAAGATAAAAAAACATATACCGACAAGCCCTGAAACCAAACAAGGAATATATCTACAGTTTACATTTCCCAAAACCCAAATTTTTGTGTTCTATTTTGGGGGGGAGTTTTTTTTTTTAGAAAGTAGTGTGCTACAATCCCCTTTCCCGTACTGCTGGGAAACCCTTTCATGGGATTCCTTTCCCCCCCGGGCGGACGGTCCAAAGCTCAGTTTTCCCTTCATTTAGTAAAACGTTGAAATTTTGTCATGGAAGAGGGCGGGTTGTTTCTTTCTTTGGGAATTGGGTTTTTGCGTGTGTGGGGGTGTGTGTGTGTGTGTGTGGGGGTGTGTGTGTGGGGTGTGGGGGTGTGTGTGGGGTGGGGGGTGTGTGTGTGTTTTTGTGGGTGTGTGTTTCGTGTTTCGTGCGTGTGTGTGTTGTGTGTTGTGTGTGTGTGTGTGTGTGTGTGTGTTTTGTGTGTGTGTGTGTTGTGGCGTGCGGCGTGGGCGTGTGTGTGTGTGTGTGTGTGGGGGTGTGTGTGTGTGGGGTGTGTGTGTGTGTGTGTGTGTGGTGTGGGCGCGTGCGTGCGTTCGTGCGTGGGGTGTGTGTGTTGGTGTGTGGTGTGTGTGGTGTGGGTTTGTGTGTGTTGTGTGCGTGGGTGGGTGGGATGTGTGTAGTGTGTGCGTGCGTGTGTGGAGCGTGGGGTGGGGGTGTGTGTGTGGGAGGTTGTGTTTTGTGTGTGTGGTGGGGTGCATAAGACGGATGACAAACGAGAAAGAGACAGCGGGGCGACAGACAAACAGCAAAAAGAAAGACAAACGGGTGGGGGGGGGGGGGGGGGGGGGGGGGAAGGGGGGGGGGGGAACGGAAAAATAAGTTGGAAAAAGGAAATAAAAATGTTAACTTTTACATACTTTTTTTTTACACAGGGAAAACAAGATTTTTTGGGTTTTTTGTTTTTTTGTTTGATATTTTCATTTTCTACTATAAAAAAAAAAACAAATACGTTTTCAATCTTCTTTCTCCCACGGGGTTTGGGCTTTGACATTTTACCATCCCTAATTAAAAGTTTTTAAAGTTCGTTTCTTGCCGCAGAAACTACACGGGAATTCAGAAGTTGGAAATTTTGGGTTTTCATTTTTTTTTTGTTTTTGTGGTTGTATGAAAAAATTTTAAGCGTTTTTGATTGGTTTCTCTGGCTCTAGGGTAGTAAATTTTACATATCATTTTTTGTGAAACTGCCTTTCCAAATGAAAGGGGGAAAAAATTCGATGTTTGGTTTGTTGCAAATTTTTTTTTCGTTTT
Organism: Conus ventricosus; assembly: GCA_018398815.1. Lineage (NCBI taxonomy): Eukaryota > Metazoa > Mollusca > Gastropoda > Neogastropoda > Conidae > Conus > Conus ventricosus. Next base: position 87,542,132 of record CM031608.1, on the reverse strand, counting down.
TTGCTGTTTTGATGCGTTGTTTTTGTCGCCGCCCCGCCTCGTCGTCGTCGTCCCTCGTTCGTAATCGCTTGTGAACGGATTTGAGGGGAGGCGACTTAGAAATAACAGTTATATGCAAATCTGGTTTGGGTTTGGCGAAATCGTGTGACGCTGAACTTTGTTACTGCGTCTTGAAACCAAATTTTTTATCGAAACTCAGTGACAGGGATCAAACCCCCTTTTCTTCTCTCTTTTCTCTCTTCTCCTTTTCTCTCTCCCCCTCCCCTTCTCCCCTCTCCCCTATTTCTTTTCCCCCTCCCCCTTTTTCTCTCCTTTTCTCTTTTCTCCATGCCCTCGTCCCTCTCAAACCTAGTCTCTTGCTCCCCCAAACCGCACCCAAAGGCCCCTCTCTTTTCTCTCCTCTCTTTTCCCCTTTTTCTCTCTCTCTCTCTTCCCCCTCTCTTCCCCCTCTCTCTCTCTCTCTATTTTCTCCCCCAATTTTCTCTCTCCCCCTCTCTCTATTCCCCCGCCCCCTTTTTCCTTTTTTTGCTCCTCTCTCTCCGTCTATCTCTTCTCTCTCCTTTTCTCCCCCTCTCTCTTCTTTCCCCTTTCCCCCGTCTCTCCCTCTCTCTTCCCCCCCCCTCTCTTCTCGCTCTCTCTCCTCTCTCTCTCTCTTCCCCCCATCTCTTCCCCCCCTCTCTCTTCTCTTTTTTCTCTCTCTTCTCTGTCTTTTTTCTCTCTTCTCCCCCTTTTTCTCCCCTTTTCCCCTCTTCCTTCTCTCTCTCTTTTCTCTAATTTTTCTCTCCTCTCTTTTCTCTCTCTCTGCGCTCCACCCCAAACCCCACCCCCCTTCCCTTTTTCCCAAAATTTCCCCCCTCCCCCCCCACCGCCACCCCACCCCACCAACACCACCCCCCCCTTTTCCCCTTTCAAGCCTCCGTGAAAATGTTCCCCGGCTGACAATGCTGGGGACGAGAAACAAGCCGACCAAACCCAAAGCAGAAGTTCCAAGGGTGCTTACGGGCACGGAAAAAATGCCGCCAAGCCCAATGCGTGTTCCCAAAGGTGTTACCCGCTGGGGACGAGAAACATGCCGACCAAACCAAAAGCAGTGTTCCCAAAGGTGGGTTATTTTGGCGACCCAAAAAATTTCCCACCAAGCCCAAAGAAAATGTTCCAAGGCTCTTAAAGCTGGCGACAGAAAAATGCCCACCAAGCCAAACGGGCAGTAAGTGACAGAACTGCTGCCGATGTCTTCACACCAAGTGATGCCGCCTCTTGCATACTGCCAGCGAGATCATATGGAGCACAGTAGAAGGAAGAGTCTGATACAGTTCAAATGTAACAACGGCGCAAAGTATTACACCATGCGCAGCGTGAGTTGTAACAATGGTACCTAACGGCGCAAAGTGTTACACCATGCGCAGCGTGAGTTGTAACAATGGTACCTAACGGCGCAAAGTGTTACACCATGCGCAGCGTGAGTTGTAACAATGGTACCTAACGGCGCAAAGTGTTACACCATGCGCAGCGTGAGTTGTAACAATGGTACCTAACGGCGCAAAGTGTTACACCATGCGCAGCGTGAGTTGTAACAATGGTACCTAACGGCGCAAAGTGTTACACCATGCGCAGCGTGAGTTGTAACAATGGTACCTAACGGCGCAAAGTGTTACACCATGCGCAGCGTGAGTTGTAACAATGGTACCTAACGGCGCAAAGTGTTACACCATGCGCAGCGTGAGTTGTAACAATGGTACCTAACGGCGCAAAGTGTTACACCATGCGCAGCGTGAGTTGTAACAATGGTACCTAACGGCGCAAAGTATTACACCATGCGCAGCGTGAGTTGTAACAATGGTACCTAACGGCGCAAAGTGTTACACCATGCGCAGCGTGAGTTGTAACAATGGTACCTAACGGCGCAAAGTGTTACACCATGCGCAGCGTGAGTTGTAACAATGGTACCTAACGGCGCAAAGTGTTACACCATGCGCAGCGTGAGTTGTAACAATGGTACCTAATGGCGCAAAGTATTACACCATGCGCAGCGTGAGTTGTAACAATGGTACCTAACGGCGCAAAGTGTTACACCATGCGCAGCGTGAGTTGTAACAATGGTACCTAACGGCGCAAAGTGTTACACCATGCGCAGCGTGAGTTGTAACAATGGTACCTAACGGCGCAAAGTGTTACACCATGCGCAGCGTGAGTTGTAACAATGGTACCTAACGGCGCAAAGTGTTACACCATGCGCAGCGTGAGTTGTAACAATGGTACCTAACGGCGCAAAGTGTTACACCATGCGCAGCGTGAGTTGTAACAATGGTACCTAACGGCGCAAAGTGTTACACCATGCGCAGCGTGAGTTGTAACAATGGTACCTAACGGCGCAAAGTGTTACACCATGCGCAGCGTGAGTTGTAACAATGGTACCTAACGGCGCAAAGTATTACACCATGCGCAGCGTGAGTTGTAACAATGGTACCTAACGGCGCAAAGTATTACACCATGCGCAGCGTGAGTTGTAACAATGGTACCTAACGGCGCAAAGTATTACACCATGCGCAGCGTGAGTTGTAACAATGGTACCTAACGGCGCAAAGTATTACACCATGCGCAGCGTGAGTTGTAACAATGGTACCTTTCTTACGTTTTCGTTTGTTTTTTTTCGGGTGTTTTTTTTTTTTGTTTTTTTTTTTTTTTTTTTTTTTGCGAACGTAAAGGTAACGATAACTAGTGTCCATATTGATGGAAATCCACTTTTGCTCAAACATTTATTAAACAGTGTAGTAAGTGGAAGTGACATAATGTATGGTGAAGCAAGTTATATTATGGCGGAAGTGAAATAATGTATGGTAAAGCAAGGTATATTATGTAAAAGGTCTGGACCTGATTCTTTTAACTTATCAAGATTCTTCATAATACTATCAATATAAGGGCTTGCCAAGTTGAGAATCTCCGTGTGCATCACATCAGATAGTTTGTCATTGTCCATGCCTAGCGGTTAACTGCTGAACAAAATAGGAGTCAAAACTGTTAGCTTGACATGTCTTTGAATAATAAAAGATGTCATCAGGCATGAGAGGTAGAATACTGTTCCCAATTTTTTGCATGGCAATGACGTTGGTTTTTGGATTTTTTTTCAGAAAAGGGTTAGATGCTTCCATCAACTGCTTTCTTACTGACGGTATCCCCCCAATGTACGCTGTCTAACATCGTGCAAAGTTTTGTGTACATCTAATTCATTGTTGTTGAATATTGTTCTCTTAAAAGAGTAGCTCGCGTTTAATGAATTAAAGGATACTGAGGCCTCCAAAACATTCATAGCAGGACTTAAGTCGATCTGACCAGGCGCGGTGTCGGGGTGATAATCTGAGGCCTCCAAAACATTCATAGCAGGACTTACGTCGATCTGGCCAGGCGCGGTGTCGGGGTGATAATCAAGTCTAATCACCTGCTTGAATTTTGGTTACGTGTGTGGATCCTGTCCAGCCTGATGAAGACTGCACTGGCTGATGATATTGGCAGTGATGTGAAAGGTTGTCTAAACAATCAGTCTTTAAAACCGCCAGGTGTTACTGACTTTCATGTTGTATTGTTTACTCTCCAAATATTTTCGCCATTCAAATGCCATTGACCGACATGAGAACTTGCAGAAGGATAGAAAGACCTTACCAACAATATTTTTCTATTTTACTGGCTTACCTTTTTTTTTGCTTTGTTTTTTGATTGTTTGTTTGTTTCCATCTAATCCGATTCTAATCCATTAGTTTGCAAAGCAAGGTGTGGTTTAGAGTAAAGAGAATTTCTCACATACATTGTGACTGTCCATGAGAATCGTCTGGTCTGTAGCATCTAATAAGAGGGTGGCCATGAAGGAGTTTTATTGTTCTATTGCAATCCGAATCACTGAGCAATGTTCCTAAGACTATAATGTACAGCTCATTCATTTCCGCCGCTACAAGTTTAGGTTTTGGTTTTAAACTTCTATTTTTACATGCGTCGTACAGAGTTTCCAATCTTTGGGGGTCCTGGATTGCGTTCTATACACCTTGATCACAACATAATCAGAAATGCGACAATGGCGGTGTAGTTGGTTAAACCGCGACAGAATGAATTCACTTCCATATCAGAAGGGAAAGAGGACT
>CM031608.1:87502418-87509634 GCA_018398815.1 Conus ventricosus | reverse complement strand
CCATCAATTGCGTTAAGCAGAAGTTTGAAATGTGAAAAGAGGAATACACACACTCTTTGGGTTTTTGTTACATCTTGTTTCATTAATTAAGAAATGATGGCGAAATGTGAAAGGGGAATAATGTCCCCCTTGGATTGAGGTTGATTACTAGATGCCGATCAGACGTTCGAGAAGAAGAAGATGGTAGACACCTCAATTCTTGTTATTTTTTATTCTCATGTTTCCCCTTTCAGCCTTGGTTCGAGAGTTGCACCAGTGCTGACTATTTGTGGACTTGTTTTTTCTCATTGATTTTTCAGTTTGTTCGTATAAAATGTCTTTTTTGTATTTCCAGGTCCACTGGGACTAATAATAATGACCTTTCTTGTATTACGATAATTGTTATTATTTTAGATGAAATTCACATATTCGATTACCAGTTTGTTTTTTCTGTATTTCTGTACTTGCATATTAGTAATTGGTTTTCCCTATTCTGGATATGTTCCAGGATGGTTGGCACGATTTGATGTAGAATAAAAAAGGGAAAATGGAGAGTAGCAAGCTGGGTGTTGAGAAGGATGTCCTCCCTATCCCCTCTCCACCGCAGGCACCATACCTCAACCTTGCAACCACACCACCTCCTCTCCCCACACTCACCATCCCGATCAACCCACCGGCAGTCCAGTCCTGGAAGTTCCCTGTCGCGGACATGCGGGGAACCCTCCTGGTGTCAACAGATGATGTCACGCCGCTACTCGCCGACCCCAATCCCGAGCAGCCAACCCGAGAGCGCGAAGTAGTGTCTGACGTCACTCACGGGCAGACAGTGGACATTCCGGGCGTGCTATTGACAGCGAGCGACCCGGAACTAGGTCGACCACCCGTCAGTCCACTGTCACTGAAGCGGCCTGCGGTGGGAAGGACGGTGCAACACGTGCGAGTGACGGTGACGATGAAGGCGATACACGGCACTCCAGGGGCCAGTGTCAACACAGTGACACAGCGAACCAGAGCTTGTTTGTACTGTCCCAAATGTTAAATGTGATTTATTTTTTCGCCTGAAGAAGACCCAAGTGGTTGAAATGCATCGTGTCTTGTCATGTGCTTTGTTTGTCAATGTCATTGGCGGTAAGAAACAAACTCTATTTCTAAATTTTACTTCGTTCGCCGCCATCAGTCACTCCATTTTGAAATTTTATTAATTATTTTCAATTCATTTCATTTCATTTGCCTAACAGAAACATTCGCTGATGATTCCTTTGATTACAACAGTATTTTTCCTGATTATTTAAAGTTTTTTTTGCTCCTGCAAAAAATATGTCACAGCACGGGAGAAAATCAGGTGGTGTACTAGTATTAATAAAGAAATGCTTAGAACGGTTTGTGAAAAAAATAGATATTGTGTGTGAAAATACTGTCGTTCTAAAAGTTGATAAAAGTGTTTTCAGCTTAGAAAAAGATGTTGTCCTTGTGTCAACTTATGTAGTACCAGAAGGCGGGCCATTGTACGAACGAACAGATTTGAAAGATGGCATTTTAATGTTGGAAGAAAGTTTATTGGGACATATGCAGGATGAAGATGCATACATGTTAGTGTGGGGAGACTTAAATGCACGGGCAGGCTGTGAGCAATCGGATGTGGAAGAAATGGGTTGTGTTTCTGAATTCGGTCATAACAGCAACGAAGCTGAAGTAAACTTGCGTCGTTCTAAGGATACTACTATAAATAATTTCGGGAAATCCCTGTGGATCTTTGTTGTTTATTTGATCTTATGATTTTGAATGGTTTTTGTGAAAGTGATTCTGAAGGAGATTTTACTTTTGTGTCACCACAAGGATGCAGTGTAATTGATTATTTTCTTGTTTCAGACTGTTTGTTAACCCGTTGAGCGCCTTTAGTCAGTCAGCTGACGCGGAAATAAAAGTGCTTTCCATGTGCCTATGGGAGTCCCCTGACGTCATGCATTTTTCTTGAGTTTTCATTCGTTACTATTTCTATCAACGGACTCAAATAGAGTTTGCGTAGAAAGCCTTATATGTCTGTAGTCTTAAAATAATATGTAAATGACCACACGTGAGGGGAAAGCCCATTTATTCTTATCACTGACTGGGTGACCAGCCAGCACTTCGTGTCTCGCTTGCAAAGATGGCGGCGCAACCTGACAAGCCCAGCGACCAAGTCAACGTATTTACACAGCTGAGCAGGCTCTGCTGATGATTTTTGACAAACACAATAATCTTTATTCAACGACTAACTCGAGCATGAAGGTGAGATGATGATAGTGGTGGAATTGCCGACCATATTCGTCAGTTATTGAGTAGGGCTCTGTGACCTCTCAGTGTGTGTTCAGCTGACAGCGTCAGTCGAACGAGCCAGCCAAGTGTGTACTCTGCACTGCGTGATGGTGTCCAGTGATGTGAAATCAGTGCGAGAGGGGATCGTGGCCTGCTCGCGGCGTGACACGTGCAGACGAAAAGGTAGGGAAGATGAGGAGTGAAAGAGAGGGTTGAAGTTGAGCAAGGGGTGTGGTGGGGGGGGGGGGGGGGCATGGTCGTGGACTGGTCAGTCTGCATCGAGTGTGAGCGTCTTGATAGACTTCCAAACTGTTTTACTTTCATTTACAGGTGTAGTGTGACAATACAAACTTTATTTTCAACTTTTTTGCTGTGTGTTCTTGTTTGGATGTGGTAAATACATATGTTTTTGATCGTGCAAAAAATCTATCCAAATCTACAAGCCTAAATACTTTTGTATTATCAAAATTAAAACAAAAGAAGCCCAGATTCAAAATCTTCATTCAATTTCCTTCAAAAATGATATAGATTTCATTTTTCTATCTTTTGTAGTTTCTGAGCTAGAATTTTTTGTTAATTATGACCCCCAAATCATGAGATTTCCCCGGCACCTGGGAACATCTTTGTTTGTACTATTGTGAGGCACTGAAGGGGTCAATATGTGTGTCGGTGACAAGTTATTCTCCTGGCATTTGCCAATAGAATTGAAATGGAAAAACGCTTTGGGCAAAAAGGAATGTATTTCATCTCAGAAAGGTGAAAAGCGGATAGTATGGTCCGACGAGTACGTGGAATGTTATAAAAATGAACTTAACAGTTATCCTTTCAAAGATGGTTTACAAAATGCCGTTGACTGTTACCTACTGACATTAATGCTTGTGTTGATACTTTTTCACGTGCGTTGCGTGGAGCCGCTGAGTGCATGGTTTGAACAGTTGGAAAGAGAAGGAAAGAATGCAATGAATGGTTTGATGATGAGTGTGAAAAAAAGAAAAGAGTAGTTAAAGGTCTTTAAAAAGTTTTTAAAGGTGTAAAAGTGATGAAAATATAAAACATTACGGGGAAAGGTATGTAAACGAACGAAGGGAATATGGGCACTTGAAAAGAAAAAAGAAACATGAATTTGAAGAATCAAAATTGCAAATGCTGAAAAATGCAATTAAAGATTCAAGTTTATTTTGAACAATAATTAGATCAGTTAATAGAAAGTCTTTTGTTTATAATGATATAAGTTCGCAACAATGGTATGATCACTTTTCTGCAGTCTTTGGGGCTATAGACGACAGAAGCGATGATAATGTTATAGTGATTGAGGATGCTGGAGATTTTGAAGAACCTTTGTTTAATGATCGGATAAGCCAAAAAGAGGTAACTGACAGTATAAAAAGATTAAAATCAGGAAAAAGTGCAGGCCCAGATATGATTTTAGGTGAAATGCTGAAACATGCCAATTCAAAGATAATTGATTTCCTTGTCATGTTATTTAACAGACTGTTTAAACGATGGAAACTTCCCTGCATTTTGGGCCAAGTCTATACTTATTCCTATTCATAAAAAGGGAGATCCTAACAACCCAGACAATTACCGTGGTGTTGCGCTTACAAGTGTCGTTAGCAAAATCTATACTCATATTTTAAATAAAAGAATGACAACATGGGCAGAACGTGTGGAAAAAATCATTGAAGAACAGGCTGGGTTTCGATCAGGTTACAGCACTACAGACCATATATTTACCCTTTTCGCACTAATTCAAACGCATCTATTGAAAAACAAAAAATTGTATGTCGCGTTTGTGGACTTTAGAAAGGCTTTCGACTCCGGAATCGAAATATGCTGTGGATTAATTTATGTAAAAGTGGAGTGGATGGCAAGCTATATATGGCTCTTCGTGGTGTATATGATTCTGTGTTAGCATGCGTGCGGGATAGGTGTGTTTATTCAGATGTCTTTAACTGTCCACAAGGAGTGAAGCAGGGTTGTTTATTAAGCCCACTTTTGTTTTCATTTTTTATTAATGAATTGGCAGTGGAGATAAGTAAAAATGGAAAACATGGTATTCAAATGATCCCAGGAGCGGCTGAATTTTTTTCTTATGCTATTTGCAGATGATGTAATAACCCCCGTAGAGTGTCAGGAGATAAGGGCCGAAACACTTGCTTGAAGGGGGCTTCTCTTCTGAGGACTCTCTGCTGCCACGCTCTCCACGAGTTTCTTTCTACTAATGTTGTCCAGCACTACTGTAGGTCTTCAGAATCAGTTAAATAGGTTAAAGCAAGAGGCAGATCGTCTATTTTAAAGGTTAACCTTGATAAAACTAACATAATGGTATTTAGAAAGGGTGGTCATCTCTCCGTCATGAAAAATGGTTTTACGGCACTAGTGAGGTTAAAGTAACTAATTCCTACAAGTATTTAGGCATGATTTTTACAACAAAGTTGAGTTTACAAAACGCAGTAACAGAGACTTGTAGAAAAGGAAAAAAAGGTGTCACAGAGATTTTAAGAGCTTTGCACAAACTTAACTCACTTGATTCAAGAATATTCTGGAAACTCTTTGATGCCAAAATTGAGCCAGTTCTTACATATGGTGCTGAAATATGGGGACTTCATAACAACAAAGATTTAGAAAAAGTTCATACGTTTGCAATTAAGCGCTTTTTAAATGTTCCCCTACATTCTTCGAATACTGTAATCTAAAGGAGAAACCGGCAGATACCCATTGCATATTAGGTCAAACATTAAATGTATAAAATATTGGCTAAAACTACTGAGGCTTCCTGCCTCAAGACTTTGTAAACAGGCTTATGAAATGTTATTGAATGAACATGAACGGGGAAAAGAAAATTGGGTATATTCTGTTAAGAAGATTTTGACTACTCACGGATTTGGGATTGTATTGATGTGCCAGGGAGTTGGTTATGAGGATAGTTTTATTCTGGAATTCAAAGACAGGATTATAGCTTCATATAAACAAAACTGGCATTCTAAAATGGAAACACGGATAAATATAACTGGTTTTATGGCTTTAAAAGTATATTGAAACGGAAAAGTATATTTCAGTAATAACGAACAGATGGCATAAAATTTGTCTATCCAGACTTAGAACAAGGACTCTTGGTCTAAACGCCCATAAAAGATGGTTCTATACTGAGTCATCTACAGCGTCACCGTGTCCATTGTGTGGTTTCCTTAGGAGGATGAGTCGCATTTTTTGTTTCATTGTAGAAATTACAGTGCTGTACGAGATAAGTGTGTAGTTTTTCAAAAGTATGTTGCCATAAATCAGGACACATTTGGGAAATTCTGAAACTGAATTATGATGATAATTCAGTGAAATCACTTGCCAGATACATTGCAGAGGCATTGAAGATACGCGCAGAAGCTATCATCAACTAGAACTTACGATGTTCAAATGAAAAAAAAAAATGAATGGTACAGGAAGTAGTAAAATATTTTGGTTATCGTATTTACATATTTACTTTTATGAATAATATTAATCTGGATGGTCGAGATACTGGCCTATTTTGCTTGTATTTCAAGTTTCCAATTGATGGATGTTTCTTTTATGTTGTTACTTTCGTTTTCGATATGATTATTTTGTGCTTTACCCCCCATGTCACTAAGGCTGTATAGCTAATGACATTAAACATGTTCAGTGTTCAGTGTTCAGTGTTCTCTCTCTCTCTCCTCTCTCTCTCTCTCTCTCTCTCTCTCTCTCCTCTCTCTCTCTCTCTCTCTCTCCTTCCCTCTTTCCCCCCTTGAGTAGGTGTGTGCAAACAAGTCAGATTCGGAGGGAGGAGATGTGGCGTCTGTGTGGAGTGGAGGTTGGAGTTGGATAGGAATCGAAGTGACACAGGCTGGATGATGACTGAACAGGGTGAGGGACGGAAGGTGGAGGTGGAGGGTGGAGTTGGACAGGAAGTGACACAGGCTGGATGATGACTGAACAGGGTGAGGGACGGAAGGTGGAGGTGGAGGGTGGAGTTGGATAGGAAGTGACACAAGCTGGATGATGACTGAACAGGGTGAGGGACGGAAGGTGGAGGTGGAGGGTGGTGGGATGGAGGGGTGGAGGGTGGGGGTGGGGGCATGAAACAAAGAGACAAGCAGGAGAAGGGAAAGGAACGGAGGGACTTCAAGGCGGCGTCAGGGTCGGCCGTAGCTTTTCAGTTTCAGTTTTATCAAGGAGGCGTCAGGGTCGGCCGTAGCTTTTCAGTTTCAGTTTTATCAAGGAGAGGCGTCAGGGTCGGCCGTAGCTTTTCAGTTTCAGTTTTATCAAGGAGAGGCGTCAGGGTCGGCCGTAGCTTTTCAGTTTCAGTTTTATCAAGGAGAGGCGTCAGGGTCGGCCGTAGCTTTTCAGTTTCAGTTTTATCAAGGAGAGGCGTCAGGGTCGGCCGTAGCTTTTCAGTTTCAGTTTTATCAAGGAGAGGCGTCAGGGTCGGCCGTAGCTTTTCAGTTTCAGTTTTATCAAGGAGAGGCGTCAGGGTCGGCCGTAGCTTTTCAGTTTCAGTTTTATCAAGGAGAGGCGTCAGGGTCGGCCGTATCTTTTCAGTTTCAGTTTTAGTTTTATCAAGGAGGTTTCAGGATCGGCCGTAGCTTTTCAGTTTCAGTTTCATCAAGGAGGCTTCAGGGTCGGCCGTAGCTTTTCAGTTTCAGTTTCAGTTTCATCAAGGAGGCTTCAGAGTCGGCCGTAGCTTTTCAGTTTCAGTTTTATCAAGGAGAGGCGTCAGGGTCAGCCGTAGCTTTTCAGTTTCAGTTTCAGTTTCATTAAGGAGGCTTCAGGGTCGGCCGTAGCTTTTCAGTTTCAGTTTTATCAAGGAAGGCGTCAGGGTCGGCCGTAGCTTTTCAGTTTCAGTTTCAGTTTCATCAAGGAGGCTTTCAGGGTCGGCCGTAGCTTTTCAGTTTCAGTTTCACCAAGGAGGCGTCAAGGTCGGCCGTAGCTT
>CM031608.1:87467418-87474918 GCA_018398815.1 Conus ventricosus | reverse complement strand
AAGGGTAACAGATAAGCAAACACATGCTTTTTTTCATCCGGCCCTTGCCCCGTTAAGGGACTAAGTATGACTAGCGACGAAAACTTACAAAACTTTTAACAAACACACATATATTCACAACATTAAAAAGTTTATGCATTAACAGTTCAGGCGTAGATGACTTTAAAAGGAAAAAGAAACGATTTAAACAACAAACAAGAATAAAGAAATTGATTACAAAGAAGAAAAGAGTTAGCACACACAGATATATGGAATAAGCGATCCTCCTATCAAAGGGAGAGAGAGAGAGAGAGAGAGAGAGAGAGAGAGAGAGAGAGAGAGAGAGAGAGAGGAGAGAGAGAATTACATTCCTTTTGTAAAAGATTAACATACAACAAACTGCTAAGAATAATAAACTAAGACAATTACAATGCATCAATAATATCAACATTTGTTCTTTCTTTTACATTTATATGATGTGGTTATAAGGCAAAACGAGAACGAACAATCAATTATCAGTAAGCAGCAATAAATTCCTAGCATCAATAATTATAACATTTATTTTTCATGATGCGTGCGTGTATGTGTGTGTGTGTGTGTGTGTGTGTGTGTGTGTGTGTGTGTGTGGTGTGTGTGTGTGTGTGTGTAGTGCGTGTGTGTGTGTGTGTGTGTGTGTGTGTGTGTGTGTGTGTGTGTGGTGTGTGTGTGTGTGTGTGTGTGAGTGAGAGAGAGAGAGAGAGAGAGAGAGAGAGAGAGAGAGAGAGAGAGAGGAGAGAAGAAGAGAGAGAGAGAGAGAGAGAGAGAGAAGAGAGAGAGAGATGCCATTATTATTTACCTTCCCCATCTTTGTTGTTTTCTTCTTTACCATTCATACACTAACCAAATTTATAATTATTAATTAAGCGACTGTCACGGACAAAAAAAGAAAAACCGAAATCGTGGTCAGTCGCCAGCCAGTTCAATTGGACATAAGCTCTGAACGCAAACATCCTGGCGCCAGGCAGACGACTTCATGCGTCGCCTCAGCCAATTAGACACAGCGAGGAGGCTATTTTTAGTTCTTGCGGAGACGGCAGACAGACTGAGTGGCTGACCGACGTCTCAATAGGTCTGGCCAGACGAATCCCTATGTCTGGGCCAGACTGATCCAGCTAATTTACAAGACCAGTGCCCACAGTTAAGCCAGGCGTCGCCGGCTAAAGTAGGAAGGGGGGAGGTATTGTGTAGTGGGGGTGAAACCAAGCTAATTAATTAAATGACCCATTGACCACCACAGAGAGCAAGGCGGGTAGATGTGACTTTCAGGATTTACATGTCCAATGAAATTAGAGGGGAGGTAACCGCGGTACAAGGCGGGAAAAATTCTGACCAATGGTACTCACCCTTTGACATATAGGAAGAGGATAAGAAAGCTAAGGAGATGTGAGACAGGAGACAGAGAGAGAGAGAGAGAGAGAGAGAGAAGGAGAGGAGAGAGAGAGGAGAGAGAGAGAGAGAGAGAGAGAGGAAGAGGTTCTGAGAGTAGGCTCTGCTCGAGAGAAAAGCAGAGAGATGAGAGGAGTGAAGAGAACCGAGTTGAAGCATTAGCACTATATAGAGTCTGCAGAGGAAGGACTGAGGAGAGATGTGTGAGAGAGAGAGAGTTGCTAATCGATGAAGAGAAAAAAAAAGAAAAGAATAAAAGGCAGCTATGTCCATTTGATAGAGCAGACCAGAAGAGAGAGAAAGAGAGTGCAATGCGTTAATGCAGGAAGAAAGAAGGAGAACAGATCAATGTCCTATGGTAGTTACTGTTCAACCTGAACCGGGGTTCGACCTCATACCTGGCAGCGCCACTTTCATCAGGCAGAACCACAGGCCAACGCCAGTAACCTGACCAGTGCCAGCAGTCTAACCTGACCAGTGCCAGCGGTCCAACTTGACCAGTGCCAGCAGTTGTGTCGTGACTGGTGTTTGTGAAAGTGACAGTGAAAAAGAAAAGAAGAGAAAAAGAAGGAAAGGAAAGACAGTGATTCGTAAATAGTTTAAGATCACCTGGCCAGGTAAAGTAGAAAGTCTATTTATACCCGGGTTAGTTATGATGATTTAGATAAATGGTTTTGTGAAGTTCAAGGAAAAAGAGAATGTTTTATTTTGTTTGATTCCATGCGCATTGATGTTTTCTATGATTATGTGTAGTAAAGTTATAGACTTTACAAGTGGTTTGATTTGACGAATGCATGATATATGAATGAGATTGTAAGCAAGCTGTGAGTGTGTTTGGGCTGTGCGCTAGTCCTTCCTCCACTGACATACCCCGAGGTTGACAATTTATTGGCGAGCCTGCCAGGATATTCTGGCCCATTTATTATAATTGTTCAACTTCTCAGAGAGGAAGCTGGGTGGGATTCAAGTATTGTAATCCTAAGACAAGGTCGTGTCTTACTGTATGTTTCCAAGATAGTTAAACACTAGGCTTGGCATTGCTTCCAAGATAGTTAACACTAGGCTTGGCATTTCAGCCCCAGAGTACTTATTTCGCACAGATTGCCTATAATTCGCTCTCATAGTTGGGTCAGGCGCTAGGCGTCTTATAAAAACTAATTACGTTGTCCCAAGCTAATATTATCATTCATAGGATTGTGCTATTACGTCACTCGTGTCGGTAACCACCAGTTTGACTGTTGTAGTAATAAAATCTTGTTCAAAAAAAAAAAAAGGATATAATGGCGGACGAAAGGAACACCCCTATTGAACAACTTGTGAGCGTCGCTCGTGATTTAGGCTACTCGGGAGAAGAGTTGCGAGCATTCGTTGAAACCCAACAAAAGATGGAAAGAGATGAGCGAGCGGAAAGATGCCGTGTCGCAGTAGAAATAGCATTAGCAGAGCAGGAAAGGACTAAAGCTAGCACAACGCAGGAAACAGAAAGAATAAGGGAAACGCAGGAAAGATTAAAGGCTAGGGAAACGCAGGAAACGAAAGATTAAGGATCCAATTAGAGTTAGAAAAAGTGAGAACACAGAGGGAGACCACTTATGATGGTAGTTCAGTTTCCAGTGACCCTGTGCGCAGTTATGCCCCCCGACCAAAGTTGCCAAAATTCTCTGAAGGATCAGATTCGATTGATGCGTACATCAGTCGTTTTGAAACGTTTGCTACTAGTCAGGGTTGGCCTTCAGAAGAGTGGGCAGTCATTTTGTCAGCGCTATTGATGGGTAAGGCATTACAGATTTTCACTGCGTTACCAGCAGACCAACAATCTGATTTTGGTGCTGTGAAGGAGTCTTTGATGAAGGGATTTGACCTCACAGAGGAGGGGTTTAGAAAGAAATTTCGATCCGCTAGATTACAAGCAGGTGAAACTTACACTCAGTTTGGTGCACGTTTAGATCACTATTTTGAGAAGTGGTTAGAGTTGAGTGGTACGAGAAAGGAGTTCGCTGAATTGAAAAGCTGGTTATGAAAGAACAGATTTTGTCAGGTTGCAGTCCAGAGTTAATTATACATTTGAAAGAGAGACAGCCAGAGACAGCAGGGGAGTTGCTGAAGTTAGCAGAGGTGTATAGGGAGGCACGTTTGGGCACTAAGGTGCAGGAGAAACAGGTGCCAGGCACAGGTGAGAAGAGTGCAAGGAGACTAGGGGAGTTTTCTGCAAAGTCTGCAAACCCAGTGGTGGGGCAGAAAGGAGGACAAAGGGACAATAGGTGTTCCATTTGTCACAAGAAGGGACATGTGGCGAGGGATTGTCGCATGAGGTTCCAGAAGGCAGCAGCCTTGCAAGAGGTTGATAAGGGTTGCCAGGGGAACCGACCTGCAGTGGAACCAACCGGGATCCAATCTGAAGAGGGTGGAGTACGGCCTATGGCCTATTCAGAGAGAGAGAGAGAGAGAGAGAGAGAGAGAGAGAGAGGAGAGAGAGAGAGAGAGAGAGAGAGAGAGAGAGAGAGAGGAGAGAAGAGAGAGAGAGAGAGAGAGAGGATAAAATAATAGAATCACACTGGACGAAAGAAAAAAAATGGGGAATGAGGAAGCAAACAGGAAAGAAAGAAAGCAAAAAGGAGAGAAGGAACGAAATGAAGGAAGGAAGGAAGGACAGAATAAAAGAAGCTAAATTCAGGCAGAAAAAAACAAAGGCAAAGACACGCAAAAAGAAGCAAGAGACAGACACATTTCCATTTTATTTCAATATAGCCCCTCTGACAACAATAGACCTATTCAAGGAACCGGTCTAGACATAAAACACACAAAAAAAGCAACCAACCAAACAAAGAAACTTAAGAAACAAAAAGAAAACCAAACAAAAAGCCCTCACATAAAGATATGACGACAACAAAGCAACAAAAACACACAAAAATTAACAACAACCAAAAAAGAAATGTTTTCAAGTCATTTCACTGGCTCTGGCTTTTTTTTGGCTTAAAAAATCTGTTTGTCTGTTGGTCTGTTGTCCTTGTTGCATGCCTTCAACGGTTAGAAGGACACTGAATAAAGAAAGACAAAATTCATGATTGATAGGAAGCCACACAGATTTGCAAATATGTTGAATCTCAGTGCCTCGTCATGATTTGCCTTGCTTTTTTTTATCATAGTTTTTCTTTATTTATAATTTGTTTTCCTCCTTGCAAAATCAAAACATTTTACAAAGATTTATTGGATTTCACTTCACATCAGCATACGATTCACACCACTTATCTTTTAACAGCCAAACGTTTACATTTTGGTACAGTTGCTTCTTTGCACACCCGCTTCACTTTCATTTTTGTGTGTGTGTGTGTGTGTTTTTTTCATTCTGTCACTCATTTATTACTGAGATTATTGCTCCGCAGATCATGTATAGTGCTTTATTTTAACACGTGAATCCAAACCTGCGTTCGTTCGGCTTGTTTTAAATAGTAACGGAACTAGAAAGGCAGAGAGACTAGCAGAAAGAACAGAAAGGAAAGAAAGAAAAACAAACACAACAAACAAACAAACAAAAAAGAAATGGACGAATGAATGAACGAACGAATGTGTCTATCCCTTGTCAACTGCTCAATGAGCACGAATAGAGAACTCTCTGCACTGGCTTGGCCTAAAGAGTGATGGACGTTTAATTTATTTCTTAATGTCTGACGAGGAGGAAAACCTTGTATCCAGAGAATGTTAAGATCATAATCTTCTCTCGATCCCATAGCCTCCTCTCTCTGTCTCTGTCTTTGCCTCTGTCTCTGTCTCTGTCTCTGTCTCTCTCTCTCTCTCTCTCTCTCTCTCTCTCTCTCTGTCTCTCTGTCTCTGTCTCTCTCTCTGTCTCTCTCTGTCTCCTGTCTCTCTCTGTCTCTCTCTGTCTCTGTCTCTCTCTCTCTCTCTCTCTCTCTCTCTCTCTCTCTCTCTCTCAACATCATCTGCTGAAGGATTTCTGATGTTCTGATTTATTACCACTTTCAAAAGGGTATAAAAGTTCAACACACATGCTCTCACCCCCCCCCCACCACCACCACCACCACACACACATACTCACGCTCAGCTACTGACAAACGTTAAGCCACCTTTACCTGAGTCCAGATATAGAGGAACCATCAGAGCAAAATACAGGCAAGAGAGAGAGAGAGAGAGAGAGAGGAGAGAGAGAGAGAGAGAGAGAGAGAGAGAGAGAGAGAAGAAAAGAGCAGAGAGAGAGAGAGAGAGAGAGAGCAGAAGAGAGAGAGAGAGAGAGAGAGAGAGAGAGAGAAATAGAGCAGGGAGAGAGAGAGAGAGAGAGAGAGAGAGAGAGAGAGAGAGAGAGAGAGAGAGAGAGAGAGAGAGAGAGAGAGAGAGAGAGAGAGAGAGGAGAGAGAGAGAGAAACCCACTCAAAACAGTCTTTTTTTCTTGACTGGACGGTAGTCAGAACCGACAATCAAACGAAAAAGAGAAAGAGGTTCAATAAAACGCCATTGAGACAGGCGTATGACGTGGAGGTTCAATAAAACGCCATTGAGACAGGCGTATGACGTGGAGAGGGAAGCGTGAAATAAGATTAACCCCCTTGGGTGAGCAGGTTTCGCCATCTCTTCTTCCGTGAATCAACGACTTCTTCTCTCATCGGCTTTTCCTTTCGTGTCCTCGTTAAAAAAAAAAAAGAGGAAACGTAGAGTCTTATGCTATATTATGTCTGCAAATACCAAAAAAAAAAAATTCCAAACTGAAATACCTCCCTGTTGATGATGTAAAACGCCACTGGTTGTCTGATGTCATGACTGCGTCCTTTGAACAGGAGAGCAGTGATGAAGACAGGTTGGGAGGGGGGGGGGGGGGGGGGGGGGTAGAGGAAGATGAAGGATAAACACATTGCAGTGTCAAATCCGGACCGTCGCCTCTCCCTTCCTTTCAATGCATCCTCGTTCTTTAAAGCATCTTTGTTTAATTGCTGGGTGCATGGGTGAACACTAATACAGACTAGAAGATGGGTAACAGGGTTAGAATATCTCCTTTGTGATTACACGCAAAAAAAAAGAAGAAGCGGACGCTTGGCATCCCTATACTCTCTCTGAGATTTGGTTTTAAGTTGTTGTCTTTTATGGACTAAAAAATGAAAATGACGTTGCATTGCTATGTCTGTGTGATACGTATTTACTTTCTTGAAAAATGAAGTTCTCATTGTGAGGAGAACGTTCGTAAATGTTGTCATGTTGCACTGAAAGGAGCGTTCATTGTGAATCTGGTTCAAACGATTTATTTGTTGCAGAAAAATACGCAAACTTTTCCAACCTTGTGAAGATATACGAGGAGTATTCACAATTATGTCCAATTTGTACATTTGTTGGACTGGGGCAGGATGGCAAGAGTGTATTTTGGAGATGGGATATCACTGAGGAAAGTAGGAAAGAGGAGGGGGAGGAGGGTTGATGCACTGTGAAGTTATATCCTTCACCTTTCTCTCTCTCATCTCTCTCTCTCTCTCTCTGTCTCTGTCTCTGTCACACACACACACACACACACACACACACACACACACACAACACACACACACACACACACACACACACACACACACACACACACACACACACACATTTCCTGCCTTAAGGTTTGAAACGCAGGGCGTTGACAGCACCTATTCTCCAAAACCATTCCAAATGGGGCTCACTTCAAATGGGTACGTAATTGAACATCCACAAGCAAACGATTTTTTCAACTCACCACTCAGTGGCCATTGAATCTTGAGAACTGTTTCAACACCTTAACACATCATGCTTACCATCTGGAATGCATTACTGCCCCCTCACGTAGAATTGAGATGGCTGCTGCTGAATCGTTGTTTAATTTTCAGCTTATCTCCCCTTTCTCATCCGATCAATGCAAAATCCCCAGTTCAATATTGTCAGACCATACTCTTCCCTTGCCGAACTTCCCAACTTTATCAATATTATCTGGGAGGGGGGTTCTTAAACGGTACCCATTTCCTCGAGATTGCTGTGCAATGGTACAGGAAGAGCATCTCCCTATTTTCGGAGAATTCTGATTTAGTGCTCGGTGGAACGTCAGCACTATGTTCGGCTGTCTTCTGTGTTCCTGTTCATGCC
>CM031608.1:87459918-87462418 GCA_018398815.1 Conus ventricosus | reverse complement strand
GAAGAGTAAGCGGAAAGTGCGGTGCTCGCTAGGATGGTGGGTGGAGATGGTTTGTTTGTTGCAGGAAAAAAAAACCCGCACCTTTCTCACTGTTCAATTATACGGGGTGGGGTGGGGGTGGAGTGTCACAATCCTATTGTTTAATTTGTACATCTGTTGGACTGAATCAAGATGAGGAGACTGTATGTTGGAGATGGAGTGATGTTGAGAGAAGGAGGAAAGGGGTCTGAGTCACTGCAATGCTCTCTCTCTCTCTTCTCTCTCTCTCTCTCTCTCTCTTCTCTCTCCCCTCCTCTTCTCTCTCTCTCTCCTCCTGCCCCTTTTGGTTGAGCATCAAGGAAATGATCTTGGGTTCTCACAACCAAAGGATCGCGGATTCTCAAGTCGCGCATGTTTCATGTGATGTCTTGGTGTTAGCTCCCCTCCTTAATTATATAACACTTTTTTCTGTTTTTATCTTTTACCTTCGAAAAGCTAGTTCTTGTTTTCACGTGAGTCTGTCGTTTTGTGTGTCTGTCAGCAAGACAATGCCAAAGCTAAGCAACCGTTTTGAACGGCTGTTAATGAAAAGATGGGTTTGGGTCTAAAGGAAAATCCGTCAATATTTTGATGCTGGTGCATGATGCGTATCTGTTGTACAAGGTTTTGTTTTCTTTTTTTTTGTGTTTTTGTTTGTTTGCTTGTTTGTTTTACAAAATTCTCACTGAATGTGAACGCTGTGAAGTGACCTTTTCCGAAGTGATAACTATCTATATTGAAATATATTGTAATAGAATATTAACACTTTCTAATGTCACAGACTTGGACATGTCGAATGTTCCATATCGAACGCAAAGAAAAGTACAAAGCAAGTCACTCTTTCTGTCTGTAGCCACTATGACTTCCCCAGGATCTGTTTGACAATGGCTGGGGTCTGTGTTCTCCCCCAGAGCCTTTCCAGTTATTGCTGACTTTGTAATGTCGTCTGCTGTGTTCGTCAAGTGGCATAATCCCACGTCACTCATTCCAAGTCCACCACACCTACACACACATCAAGAAGTCCACCACACCTACAGACACATCAAGAAGTCCACCACACCTACAGACACATCAAGAAGTCCACCACACCTACAGACACATCAAGCATCCATCCACCTCCACCTGTATACATTTATCTATACATTATTTATGTGAAGGCATTTATTGATTTGTAATATAGCAAGACCAAGTTTCGCCCGACCCACCACTCCGAGGCAGACTGCCACCATAGATTATCAGTGACACTCTTCGTGAATCCATTAATCTAACGACACTGAACGAAAATGTTCACCTTTGTTCACCACACACTTACAAGACAGGCACGCTAGGCGAAGAACTACAACTGAGATAATTCTTAGTTTTGCATCTTCACGCTAGTGTGCGTGTGGGGGGGTGTGTTGTGTGTGTGTGTGTGTGTGTGTGTGTGTGTGTGTGTGTGTGTGTGTACATGCAATTTTTTCAATATTATGCCTATGTGTAAGTATTCCTTTGAAGTTTCAAAATATATTGACAGCAGATGGAAGTTCAAACATGAAAATAAATGGTGGAACACTGAACTGCCAAACAAACCTACGAAAAAAATAGTTTAAAGGAACGGGCTTGGACCTATTGGATCTTTTTGAACAGAAAAACAGACAGACAAACAATGAAAAATAAGGAATGATTTAAACAGATTAAACAGTTAAATCAAACTGAACTTCCATGGCTTAGCGGTCGTAGTGGCAGTGAACTGTCAGAGGTCACCGTGTCTGGGGCATGGCATAATGGACGGCGGAGACCATCCTTCTCCTCTCGGCACTTTAAACTTCTTGACTTGAACCAGGTACCCATTCACTGCTGGGTGGACAGACAAGGTTTTGGAGCAGAAAGAAATCCGACCGCACGAGTGGTTTGAATTTAACGACACAGGCAAACGCTCCACGGTCCCCAAGTGCTCAGCCACTGTCCATGAAAACGGATTTTCTTGTGTGTGTTTTTTTTTTTTTTTTTTTTTTTTTGAAAAAGGAGGTAGTGGGAGTGAGGGGGCAGCAAAGAAGAGGGAAAACTTACGGGATGAAATAAAAAAAACAGTCACATTGTCAAGACGTACAATCTTCCAGCGACAGCTTTACTTACTTACTCACTTAGGCCCATAACTCAAGGGTGAGCATAGGCCATCGACAACACTCCGCCATCGCACTCGGTTCTGGGTTGCTCGCTGAATGCCTGTCCAGTTGGTCCCCTGCCTCTTTATCTCTGCCTCAGTGTCTCGCCTCCAGCTGCTGCGAGGTCGGCCTCTCTTCCTTTTCCCCTGCGGGTTCCATGTCAGGGCTTGGCGTGTGGTGCTGGATGCTGGCTTCCTGAGAATGTGTCCAATCCAGCCCCCACTTCCTCCGCAGAATCTGCTTGGCCACTGGTTCCTGTCCTGCTTGCTTCCATAGATTTTCATAGTTGATCTTCTCTGGCCATCTGATTTTGAAGATGCGCCTTAGACAGGTGTTGA
>CM031608.1:87432418-87457418 GCA_018398815.1 Conus ventricosus | reverse complement strand
TTTCATTTATTCATTTATTGATTTAAGTATGTGTGTATTTATTCATTTACTTAATTTTTTATTTATTCATTTATTTATTCATTTATTTATTTATTTATTTATTTATTTATTTATTTATTTATTTATTTATTTATTTATTTTTTATAAGTATCCGCTGGCTTTAAAAACCCTTTAGACTTTTTTCTCGCTGTCTTGGGACTGGGAGCAAAATACCACATTCTTTCATCCGCTGTCCTTATAGAGCCCCATTTTGAGGAATTTTTTAAGCAATCTCACTCCCCAAACGCTCCATGGGGATTCCATCAAATTGGGGCACCATATTTGTCGCGGAGCCGACTTAGCATCCTCCTCCCCCCCCCCCCCCCCCCCCCCCCTTTTACTCTCACCCTACCGCCCTGGAAAGAAGGAGAAAAAAAACCGCCACCACTTTTTTCCCCCCCTGACCCCCAAAGCTCCCTGTCTTTGTCGATACTGCAGACTCTGACTCGGGATTGGTTGGTTTTGGTTTGGGTTGGTTTGGGTTTTGGTCGGTGCTTTTCTTGTTTATTTTGGGAGTACTTGGGTTGGTAGTTTTATGCTAGATGGGGTCGTCCCTATTTTTTGATGTTCTAATTTCTAAATTTAATTGAAATCTTATTTCATCGATAGAATAAAACAAATGAAAACGAAACAAAAATTAAGACAACACAAAGTAGAAACCAAAAATAACAAATAAAACAAATGAACCACACACACACACGCGCACGCACGCACCCGCACGCACGCACGCACCACGCCCCACGCACGCCTCCCGCACGCACGCACACCCCACACCACAACCACACACACACACCAACCACACACACACACCACACACAAGAAAGGGGGAGAAAAAGAGGAGGATTGGGAAGAGGGGGGGGTTGGGGGAGGGGGGAGCAAAAGGTTTTGTGGGGGGGTTTTGGTGAAGGGAAGGGGTACTGAAACACCGACGATCAATGTAAAAAAAAAGATCATTGTGTACTATGAAACAAGGAGAGTTGTTAATGTAAAAGTGGAAATAAAAGAGAATCACATCTTACACTATGAAGTAAGGAGAGTTTTCAATTAAACAGGGCATCCCTGACCTATAAACAAGGACGGGTTTTTAAAACCAACTTTAAATCCGAAATGTGATTCATTTCAAAAAAATTTAGTTTTAAAAATTGTACTTTTTGGTGCCAGAAAATAAATTGTTTTAACTGTTAAGTGGATTGTGTTTTCTGATTTTTTCTTGCAGTATTCCCCAACAATTTAAAAACAATTTGGAAAAGTTTAATGTTTTGATAAACCCCACCAAGTATTTTCCAAATTTTTTAAGAGGGGTCTACGTGGGGTAGGATTTTTTCTGAAAAGTGACCATACAGATTGTTCTGAAATTACTTTTATTTTATCGTAACCCTGTAACCCTCATACGTGTTGTTCGAAAAGGAAACCCTACTATTTTTTGAAATCTCTATTTATTTTTTTCGTAACATGTAAAACCGTCATACGTATTGTTCTGAAAAAATGACCATACATGATTGTTCGGAAATCTACTAAAGGTATACTCGCTTCACCCTGAAAGTTTTTCGATATGGAACAATACCCCAATGAGGGGAGGGGGGGGGGGGGGTACTGGGTTCACTGACTCTCTGACTTCCTTTTTGTCCTGTCTGTCCCCTGTCCTGTCTGTCTCTGTCTCTGTCGTTTCTGTCTGTCCTGTCGTCCGTCGTCTCTGTCTGTTCTGTCGGGCTCTGTCTCTGCTGTCTCTCTCTGTCTTGTCGTCTCTGCGGGCTCTGTCTCTGTCGCCGTCTCTGTTTGTCTCTGCCTCTGTCTGTCTCTGTCCCCGTCTCTGTCCGTCTTCTCTCGATGTCTCTGTCTGTCTTATTGTCTCTGTCTGCTCTGTCTGTCTCGTCTTGACGTCTCTTCTGTCTGTCTGTCTGTCTCTCTCGTCGTCTTTACTCTCCTCTCTGTCTGTCTGTCTGTCTTTTTGTCTCTTTCGTCTGTCGTCGTCTCTGTCTGTCTTCGTCTCTCTCGTCTGTCTGTCTGTCTGTCTCTGTCGTCTCTGCTGTCTGTTCTCTCTTCTCTCTGTCTCTGTCTCCTCTGTCTCTGCTTCTCTGCCTTTTTCCGTCTCTTCTCTCTCTGTCTCGTCTCTTCTTTCTCTCGTCTCTCTCTTCTTGCTTGTCCTCTCTCTTCTCTCTCTCTCTCTCTGTTCTCTTCTCTCTCTCCCCTCTGCGTATCTCTCTTCTGTCTCTTTGCTCTACTCTGTCCGTCGGCTCTTCTGTCTCTGTTGTCTCTGTCGTCTCTGTCCTGCTGCTCTTCCTGTCGTCTTGTCTGTCTGTCTCTGTTCTGTTGCTCCCCTTTCTCTCCCTGCCCGTCTTCTGTCGTCTCTCTCTTCGTCTCTCTTCGTCTCTGCTTTTGCTCTGTTCTCTTCTTCTGTCTCTCTCTCTTTTTGCTGTTTGTCCTCTCTGTTGTCTTCCCGGGCTGTTTTGTCTGTCTTCGTCTCTCCCTGCTGTCTTTCCCCTCTGTCTGCTTCTGTCTGTCGTCTCTGTCTCTCTCGTCTTTCTGTCGTCGTCTCTCCTTTTCTTCTCTCTCTCTCTCTCTCTGTGTCTCTCTCTGTCTCTGTCTCTGTCTCTCTCTGGTCTGTCTCTCTGTGTCGTCTCTCTTTTGGGCTGTCTCTCTGTGTTCCGTGTCTCTCTGTTCCTGCTTCTCTCCCGTCTCGTCCCTTTTTCTGCCCCTTTTCTCTGTCTCTGTCTCTCTGTCCTTCTCTCTGCCTCCTCTCTTTTCTGTCTCTCTCTCGTCTCTCTCTCTCCTCTCTCTCCTCTCTGTCTTTTTCTTCTGTCTCTCTCCTGTCTCCTCTCTCTCTTGTCCTCTCTCTCTCTCGTCTCCTCCTCTCTGTCTCTCTGTCTCTGACTCTTGTTCTCTTTCTCTGTCCTCCTCTCTGCTCTCTTCATCTGTCTCCTTCTCTCTTCTCTCCTCCTGTCTCCCCCGCTTCTCTCTCCCTTCTGTCTCGTCTCCTTGTCTCTTCTGTCTCTCTATCTCTGTCTCTCTCGCTCTGTCCCTTTTGTCTCCCTCTCTCTGTCTCTCTCTGTCTATGTGTCCCTGTCCCCCTGGGTTTTCCCCCTTCTCTCTGTGTCTCTCTGCCTCTTGTCTCTCTTCCTGTCTCCCCTGTCTCTGTCTCCCGTCCGTCTCCTGTCTCGTCTCTTGTCTCTGTCTCTCTCTGCTCTGCTCCCTCTGTCTCTCTGGTTCTCTCCTTGTCTCTGTCTCTACTGTGTCTCTCTCTGCCTCTGTCTCCTCGGTCTCTCTCTGTCTCGTCCTCTCTGTGTCTCCCTCTGTCTCTGTCTCTCTCTTCTCTGTCTCCTCTGGTCTGTTCTCTGGTCTGTCTCTCGTGCTCTGTGTCTCTCTGTCTCTCTCTCTGTCTCTCCCTCTGTCTCTCTCTCTCGTCCTTCTGTGCCCCGCTCTCTGTCTCTCTCTCTCTGTCCTCTCTCTTCTCTGTTTCTCTCCGCCCCCTTTTCCCCTGTCTTGTCTCTCTCTCTCTGTCCTCTCCTCGTCTTCTCTCTGGGCCCCTTTTCTTCTCGCTCTCTTCTCTCTGTCTGTCTCTCTCTCTCTCTGCCTGTCTATGTCTCTCTCTATCTCTGTCGTCTCGTCCTCCTTCTCTGTCTTCTCTGTCTCTCTCTCTCCCTGTCTCGTCTCTTCTCTCTCCTCTCTGTCTGTCCGTTTTCTCTCTCTCTGTATTTTTCTGTCTCTCTCTCTGGTCCCCTCTGTCTTTCTGTCTCTCTCCTCTGTCTTCTGTCTCTGTCTCTCTCTCTGTTGTCGTCTCTTCCCCTCTCTCTCTCTGTTCTGTCTGTCTCTGTCTCCCTTTCTCTTTGTTGTCTGCTCTCTCTCTGTCTGTCTTCTCTGTCTCTCTCTCTCCTGTCTGCTGTCTCTGTCTCTCCTTTTTCTTTTTCTGTCCTGTCCTCTCTCCCTTTTGTCCCGTCTGTCTCTCTCTCTCTCTCTCTGTCGTCTTTCTCTGTCCTCTCTTTCTGTCGTTCTTCCTCTCTCTCTCTTCTTCCTGTCTTCCCTCTTCTCTTCTGTCTGTCTCTGTCTCTCCCCCTCTCTTTGTCGTTGTCTCTGTCTCTCTCCTCTCGTCCTCCCCCCTGTCTGTCTGTCCCCGTCTCTCTCTCTGTCTGTCGTCTTCTCTCTCTCTTCTGGCCGTCTCTTCTCTCTTTCTCTGTTCCCCCCTTTTTCCCCTGTCCCTCCCCTTCTTCTTTCCCCGTCTCTGTCTCTCTCTCTTTTGTCTGTCCTGCCTCTTCCTCCCCTCTTTTTCTCGTCTTTCCTGTCTCTGTCCTCTCTCTCTCTGTCTCCCCTTTTCTGTCTCTTTCTCCGGTTTTTTTCTCTGTCTCCCTGTTTTTCCCCTCTTTTTCTCTCTCCCGGTCTCTTTTCTGTCTCTTTTCTTCTCTGTCTCTGCTTTTGTCTCTTTTGTTTCCTTTGTCTCTGTCTCTCTCTGTCTTTTTCTCCTTTCTTTTTCTCCTCTCTGTCTCCCGCTCTGTTTTTCTGTCTCCTGTCTCTCTCCTGTCTCTGTCTTTCCCTGTCTCTTCTGTCCTCCTCTCTCTCTCTCTTCTTCCTCTGTTTTTCCCGTCTCTCTCTTCTGCCTCTCTCTGTCCTCTGTCTCCCCTCTGTCTCTCTCTTCTCTGTCCCTTTTTCTTCCTCGTCCTCTCTCTCTCCTCTCTCTCTCTCTGTCTTCCCCTCTCTTTTCTCTGCCCCCCCTCTCTCTTCTCTCTCTCTGCCCCCGTCTCTGTTTTCCCCTGTCTCTCCTCTCTGTCCCCTCTCTTTTCTTACTTTTTCTCTCTTTTCCTCTGTCTCTCTCTCTGTCTCTCTCTCCCTTTTTCTGTCTCTCTGTCTCTCTCTCTCTGTCTCTCTCTCTCTCTCCCTTCTCTCTCTGTCTCTCTCTCTCTGCTCCCTCCTTGTCTCCTCTCTCTCTCTCTGTCCTCTCTCCTCTGTCTCTCTCTGTCTCTGTCCCTCTCTGTCCCCCCTGTCTCTTTTCCTTTCTTCTTCCTGTCTCTCTTTTCGTCCTCTTTTTTGTCTCTCTGTCCTCTCTTTTCCCCCCTTTTTTCTCCTTTCCTCTCTGTCCTCGTCTCTTTTCTCTCTTTTCGCTCTTCTTTTCCTTTTTTCCTGTTTTCTCTCCCCGTTTCTCTTCTCTGTCTCCCTTCCCCCTCTGTCTCTCTCTTCTCTCTTTCTCTCTCTCTTCTGTCTCTTTCTCTGTTTTCTCTCTGTCTCTCTCTCTCTGTCTCCTGTCCCCTGTTTTCCTCTCTGTCTCTTCTCTTGCTGTCTCGTTCGTCTCTCTTCTTTTCCCGTCTCTTGTTTTTCCCTCCTTTTCCCTTTTGTCTCTCTTTCTCTCTGCCCCCTTCTCTCTCTGTTTCCCTTTTTGTCTCTCTCTGCTTTCTCCTTCTGTTTTCCTGTCTTTTCCCCCTGTCCTCTCTTCTCCCTGTTTTCTCTCTTCCTCTTCTCTCTCTTTCCCTGTCTCTTCTCTCCTTCCCTCTCCTGTCTTTCTCTCCCTCGTCTCGTCTCTCTTTTTTTTCTCGGTCTCTCTGTCCTCTCTCTTTTCTCCTCTGTCTCTTCTGTCTCTTCCTCTCCCTCCTTTTCTCTTTTCTTTTCCCCCCTCTGTTTCTTCTTCTCTGTCTCTCTCCTTCTCCTGTCTCTCTCTGTCTCGTCTCTCTCTTCTCTGTCTCTTCTCTCTCTGTCCTTTTCTTTCTTCTCTGCTCCTTTTCGTCTCTCTTTTCTCTGTTCCTTTTCCCCTGTTCTGTCTCCTGTCTCTTTTCTTCTTTGTCTCTTTGTTTTTTCTCCCCCTTCTCTTTGGTTTTGTCTCTTTTTCTCTCTTTTTCTCTCTGTCTCTCTTTTTGTCTCCCTCTCTGCTCTCCGTCTCTCTCTGTCTCTTTTTCTCTTCTTTTTTCTGTCTCCCCTGTTCTGTCTGTCTTCCTCTGTTTTCCTTTCCTCTGTGCCCCCTTTTCCCCTCTTTCTCTTTTCCCCCTCTCTTGCCTCCCCTGTCTCTTCCTCTGTCTCCTCTTTTCTGTTTTCTTTTTTCTGTCTCCCCTCTCTGTCTCCTTTTCTTTTCTCTTTTTTCCTCTCTTGTCTCTGTCCTCTCGTCTCTCTTGTTTTTCCCCCGTTCTCTCTTTGGGTCTCTGTCTCTGTTCTTCTCTGTCTCGTCCTTTTCTCTGTTCTGTCTCCTTGTCTGTCCTCCTGTCTTCTCTGTCTTTTCTGTTCTCTTTTTGTCTTCTCTTGTCTCCCCTGTCTCTTCTCTCTCTGGTCTTCTCTCCCGTTTTCTTTTTTGTCTTCTCGTTGTCTCTCTTCTGTCTCTCTTGTCTCTGTCCTTTGTCCTCCCTTTCTGTCTTTTCCTTTCTTTTCTCTGTCTTTTTCTTCTGTCTCTCTTCTCCCCTCTGTCTCTCTGGTCTCTCTTCTGTCTCTTTTCCCCTTCTGTTCTCTTGTGTCTCTTCTCCCTGTTTTTCTCTGTTTTTTCTCTCTTGTCTCTCTTCCCCTCTGTCTCTCTCTCTGTCTCTTCTCTGTCTCTTCCTGTCTCTCTTCTCCCCTGTCTTTTCGTTCTCCTTGTCCTTTGTTCGTCCCCCCTCTTTTGTCTCTTCCTGTCTTCCCCTCTGCTTTCCCCTTGCTCTCTTTGTCTCCTGTCTCTCTGTCTCCCGTCTCTCTTCTCTGTCTGTCCTGTCCTTTTTTCTGTCTCCTGTCTCTGTCCTCCTTCTGTCCTCTTTTCGTCTCTCCTGTGCTCTGTTTTTTCTGTCTCTCTTTTTTTGTCTCTTTTCTTCCTTTTGGTCCTTTCTTTCTCTTCTGTCTCTGTCTTTTCTTTTTCTCTCTCTGTCTCTGTCTCCTCTCTTTCTTCTGTCTCTGTTCTCTCTGTTTTCCTGTCTCTCTCTTCTTCTCTCTCTGTTTTGTCCCCTCTTCTCTCTGTTGTCTTCTTCTCTGTCTCCCTCTTTTTTCTTTTGTTTTCTCTCCTTCTTCTGTCCTCTCTGTCTCTCCTCTTTGTTCTTCTGTCTCTGTCCCTCTCTGTTTCGTCTTCTTTCTTCCTCTCTCTCTCTCTGTCTGTCCCTTTTGTCTCTGTCTGTCCTCTGTTCTCTGTTTTGTCTGTCTCTCTCTCCTCTGTTCTTCTCTGTCCCCCCTCTCCTGTCTCTGTGTCTCTTTCCTCTCTATCCTCTGGTCGCGCCTCTCTGGGCTCGCGCCGCCCCCGCCCCGCGGGCGCGGGGGGCCCCCCGGGGCCGGCGCGCGCGGCGCCGCGCGGCCCCCCCGAGGCGGCCGCCCCCCCCGACGCGCCCCGGGGGGGGCTCCGCGACGGGCAAAAAACCAAACGCGGGCGGGCCGGCGGCGCGCGCGCGCGGCGGCGCCGGCTCGGCGGGCCGGCGGGCGCGGCCAAAAAAACCGCGGCGCGCGCGGACGGGGCCCGGGGCCCGGGGCGGGGGGGGGGACGGGGCCGGGAAAAACAGACAGAGAAGACAATGAAGACAAAAACAGAGAGACAAAACAAAGGGGGACGACAAAAAAGACAGAAAAAGACAAAACAGAGGAAAACAGAAGACAGAGCAGAAGAAAAGAAGACAAGAAAAAAGACAGAGACAGAGAACAAAGGAAAGACAAAAAGAAAAACAAGAGAGACCCCAAAGACGAAGACAAGAGAGCAAAGGGAAAAGATAAAAGAAGAGACAGAGGAGGCAGAGACAGAAGAGAAGAAGGGGACAGGGGAAGACAGAGAAGAAACAGAAGAGACAAGGGACAAAACAGAACAGGGGACAACAGGGGACAGAGAGAGGAAAACGAGAAAAGGGGACAAGAAAGAGACGAGAGAAGAAGGGCAGAGAAGAAGAGACAGACAGAGACAGAAAAAACAGAGAGAAAGACAGAGGAAAAGAGACACAGAGAGAGAAGGGGAAGAGAGACAAGGAGAACAGAGGAGAGGAGAGACAGGAAAGACAGAGAAAAGAGAAAAAGAGAACAGAGGGAGACAGGACAGAGAGAGCAAAAGAGAGACAGAGACAGAGAGAAGGGAGAAGAGAACAGAGAGACAGAGAAGAAGAGACAGAGAGAGAGACAGAGAGACAAGAGAGAGACAAAGAGAGACAAAAAGAACAGAGAGGAAAAGAGAGACGGAAAAACACAGAGAACAGAGAGCACAGAAGCCAGAGAGAAAACAAGAGAGCAGAACAGAGGAAAAACAGAGAGAGACAGAGACAGAGAGAGAAGAGAAAGAGAGACAAAAAGAGAGAAAGGGAACAGAAGAAAAAAAGAAAAACGAGAGAGACAGACAGAAGGGAGACAGAGAAAAGAAGACAGGGGGAGAAGAAGACAGGAAGAAGAAGACAAAGAAGAAGAGACAAAGCGAGAGAGAGGACAGAAGAAGCAGAAAACAGAGAAAACAGAAAAAGAAGACAGAAGAAGAAAAACAGAAAGAGAAGACAGAGGGGACAGAAGAAGGGAAAAGGAGGGGGAGAAGAGAGAAGAAAGACAGAGACAAAGAGAAGACGGACAAAAGGGAAACAGAGACAGAAGGAAAAGAGAAAAGACAGAACAAAGAGCAGAAAAGAAGACAGAGAACAGAGACAGAAAGAGACAGAGAAAACAGAGAAAACAGAGAGAACAGAAGAGAAAGAGAGAAAAGACAGAGAAGAGAGAGGAGAAGAGAGACCACAAAAGAGAACAAAAGAGACAAAAAGAGAGGCAGAACAGAGAGAAAAGAACAGAGAGACAGAAAAAAGATAGAGACAGGACAGAGAAAAAGACAAGGGGACAGAGAGAGACAGAGAGAGGAAAAAGAGAAGAGAAGAGAAACAGACAGAAGAAGAAAGGGCAAGAGAAAGACAAGACAACAGACGGCAGAAAGAGACAAACAGGACAAAACCAAAAAGGGGAAAAAAGACAAAAAAGAGACAAACAAAAGAAAAGGGCAGAAAGACAGACAGAAGAGACAGGAAAAACAGAGAGAGAGAGACAAAACAGAAAAGACAGAAGAAAGAGAAGAAGACAGAGAAGACAGCCCAAAAGAGACAAAACAGAAAAGAAGAGGGGAGAGACAAGGGGAAGAAGACAGAGAAGACAGCAGAGAAAAAGAGACAGAGACCAGACAGAGAAGAAGAGAAGAGACAGACAGACAGAAGAGACCAGACAACGACAAAAAGAGAAGACAGAGACAACAAAAGAAGAAGAGACAGAAGAAAGAAAGGGGGAAAAGGACAACAGACAAGAAGAGGGGGAAAGAAAGAAGAGAGAGAGAGAGACAGGAAAAAGAAGAGAGAGAGAGGGGCGACAGACAGAGGAGAGAGAAAGACAGAGAAAACAGAAAACAGAGAGAGAAAGAAAGAGAAGAGAGAGAAGAGAAAAACAGAAAACAGAAAAGAAATCAGAAAACAAAAAGAAAAAGAGACAGGGAGAAAAAGAGAGAGACAGGAAGAAAAGAAACAAAACAGAGACAGAGAAGAGAGACAGAGACAGGGAAAAGGGAGACCAGAGAAGAAAAGAATAAAAAAAGAGAAGACGGGCAGAAAAAAGGGGGAGAGAGACAGGACAGAGAAAGAGAGGAGAAGAGAGAGAGAAAATAGACAAGAGAGGAGAAGAGGAAAAAAGAGAAAGAGAGAGACAGAGAAGCAGAGAAGAGAGAGACAGAGAGAGACAGAGAGAGAGAAAAGACAAAAGACAGAGAAAGACAGAGAGCAGAGAAAAAGAGGGAGAGACAGAGAAAAAAGACAGGAAGAGAACAGAGAAGACAGAAGAGAGAAGAGAGAAAGAGAACAAGGAGAGAAAGGGGACAAGAAGACAGAAAAGAGAGAAAAAAAGAGAGACAGAACAGGGAAAAAGAACCCGAAGAAAGAGAAAAGAGAAACAAAAAACAGACAGAGAGAGACCAGAAGACAGAAAAGAGAAAAAGGGAGACAAGACACAGGAAGAGAAAGAGGGGGACAAGACAGAAGAAAAGAGAGAGGAGAGACAGAGACAGAAGGACGAGAAGAGGAAGGACAGAAGCAGAGAAGGAGAAGAGACAAAAGAAAAGAAGGGGCAGAGAAAGGAGCCAAGACAGAGAGAAAGAGAGACAAAGAAAAGAAAACAGGAAGACAAAAACAGGAAAAAGAGAAAAGAGAGAAAAGAAAAGAGAGAAAAGATAGAGAGACGAGAAGGGCAAAAACAGAGAAGAGCAAGAGACAGACAGAAAAGAGGAAAGAGAGACGAAAGAAGACAGAAGGAGACGAGAAAGAAGACAGAGACAGAGACAGAAGAAGAAAAAGAGGAGGGGAGACAGAAAGGGACAGAAGAGAGAGGAAAAGACAAAAGAGAGAGGGAGAGACGGACAGAACAGAGAGAGAGAAAAGAGACAGAGACAGACAAAAAGAGAGAAAGAGAAAGGAAAAGAGAAAAACAAGACAGGAGAGAAAAGAAGAGAGAGAAGACAAGAGAGAGGAGGAGGAGGAGAAGAGAGAACAGAGAAAAAGGAAAAGAGGCAAAGAGAAGCAAGAGAGACAGAAAGAGAGAAACAAGAAGGAAAAGACGGAGAAAAGAAGAGAGAGACAAAGAAGAGAGAGAGAAAAGAAAAAAAAGAGAGAGAAGAAGACGAAAACAGAGAGAGACAGAAAAGAAGACAGAGAAGAAGAGAGAAAAAAAAAAACAGAAAGAGAAAAAGAAGACAAAAGAAGACGACAAGAGAGACAGACACAGAGAGACAGACAAAAGAAGAAACAGACAAAGAGACAGAAGACAAGAGAAACGAAGAGACAGAGAAGCAGAGAGAACAAGAGAGACAGAAAAGACACAGGGGAACAACAGAGACACAGAGACGACAGGAAAACAGAGAAAACAGAGACAGAGAAGACGGAAAAAGACAGAAGAGAAAAAACAGAAAGGGGGAAAAGAGAAAAGAGACGAGACAGAAAGACAGAGAAGGAGAGACAGACAGAAAGAGAAAAAAGGACAGAAGAGAAACAGAGAGAAGAGAAGAAGAGAAAAGAGGAAAAGGAGGAAAAAACAGAGAGACAGAGACAAGAAGAAGGACAGAGAGAAAAAGGGGAGAAAAGGCAGAGAAAAGGAGACAGAGAGAAAACAGAGAAGAGAAGACAGAGAAGAGAGGGCAGAAAGACAAAAAAAGACAAAACAGAGAGACAGACGAAGACAAAAAGAAGAGAAGAAGACAAGAGAAAAAGACAAGAAAGGACAGAAGAAGAAAAAGAAGACAAAAGAGTCAGAAGAAAGAGAGACAAGAAGAAGAAGACAAGAGAGAAGACAGAAAGAGACAGAGGGGGAAAAAGGAGACAGAGACAAGAGAGAGAGACAGAAAGGGGAAAAAGAGACAGAGAAGACAGAGAAAAGGGAAAAGAGAAAAACAGAGGCAGAAGCAGAGAAAAAGAGACAGAAGGACAGAGACAGAGAGAAAGACAGAGAGACAGAGAAGACAGAGACAGAAGAGAAGAGAAGAAGAGAAGACAGAGAAGACAGAGAAGAACAGAAAGAACGAACAAAAGAGCAGAAGAACAGAAAAGACACGAGAGAACCCCGAACCAGAACCCCCCCCCCCCCCAAACCCGGGGGAAAGGCAAGAAAAACAGGGGGAAAAAGAACCAGGAGAAAAAAGGGAAGAAAAAGAAGGGGAAGAACAGAAAAAAAGAGACCGACAAACAGCGGACCCGAAAAACCGAAAAGGGAAAAAACAACAGACAGACAAGGGGGAAGAAACGAGCACAGAAGCAGAAGACGGGGGGCGAGGGGACAAAGAGAACCCGAACAGAAGACCGCCGGGAAAGACAAAAGACAACCAAGAGAGGGGGCCCGAACGAGGCCAAAAAATACAAAAACAGAGGGGGGACAGAAAAGACAAAGGCAGAGAGCGGAAAAGGGGTACCGAGAGAATGACGAAGTACCAGAGGCAGAGAAAAGGGGCTCACCATATGTGATGATGAAGATGATGGGTGATGATAATGAAAGATGCTGCTAAAGATGACACATGAGAGCAGAGTAGGGGGGGCTCGCAGATTCTGATGATGACGAAGATGGGCTGGAGTTCTGTCGGAGGCACTTTTGTGTCAGACTGTTTATCCCAGCGAATGAATAGCTAACACCTGAATTAATCAGATGATTAGTCAGATCACTCAACCATCATGACATTGTGATACTGAAAACTGGCACTCCAGACTGTGACATCACATCTCTGCAATACTCCACCCTGGTGAGTCTTCAATCTGTCCATGCAGCCCCAATGACGGTGGAACAGTCCCAACAACACCAAAAGTACAATCCTGGCCTACCACCACACCGATGAGTGCAAAACTTTATTGACCACTGGAGAGCCTTCACCATACAGAAGCCTTTGCCAGTACCTCCAGGATTCCTGCCTAAGGGAACGGAGAAGAATCTCTTCCTACACTACCGTTGATCTCACATGATCATCACCCATCAGTGACTGATTGATGATGGTAATTTTTACTTTGCGCGCGCGCGCGCGTGCGTGCGTGCGTGCGTGTGTGTGTGTGTGTGTGTGTGTGTGTGTGTGTGTGTGTGTGTGTGTGTGTGTGTGAATGAGTGCATGTGTGTGTGAATATGTGTGTGAAAACTTTCCACAGTTAGTCTCATTATGATTATATGATCACAACTCACCCAGAACATTGTTTACATGTGGTCCCTCACCCACCCACCCCACCCCTTTGTGTGTGTGTGTGTGTGTGTGTGTGTGTGTGTGTGTGTGTGTGTGTGTGTGTGTGTGTGGTGCAATACCTGATACCCTGTTTTTCATTGATCACTGCTATCTTCTCTCAACAGACATCAGCATTTTGATGCCAACACATTATTTCACCTGTTACACCTTATCACCCATTTATCTTCCATCCCCTTCCCCCACTTATTAAAATTACCCACACACCTTTCACAACTACCCACACATAACTACTACCACCTCTTTCGAATTTCATCACTCAGCGAAATCATTTATTTTATTTACCTAACCTTTTTTTTTAATGGCAATTTCTTTCATTCTGTTCATCTACTTATTTATCCCTTCTATATATATTTTTAATTTTCCCAATTTCTCTCCCCCCCCCACCCCCCCACCCCCTTACCATTATTATCAATCCATCATTACCACAACCATCACAAAGATACCACACCACCCCACTAAACTAGACACACAACCCTATCGCATCAACCCCCCCCCCTCCCCCCTCCCCCCACGCAACCCCCCCCCCCCCATCCTTTTCCTCTCCCATAATCCCCCCTGTCACTTCCGCCTAACGGCTCTTCTCCCTACCACATGGACAACAACAGATGAGTCATTTTTCGTTCTTTGTTTGTGCTGTCCTAAATGTTAAATGTGATTTTTTTTTTTTTTGCCTGAAGAAGACCCAAGAGGTTGAAATGCATCGTGTCTTGTCATGTGCTTTGTTTGTCAATGTCATTGGCGGTAACTAGCACCCTCTCTTTCTAAATTTTGCTTCGTTCTCCGCCATCAGTCGCTCCATTTTGCAGCTTCAAAGGTCTTTTTAATGAACACTCTACAAGCTGCTGCTGCTGCAGGGCAATACTAACCCAAACCTGCCTTTCCTTTCTCTTGCTCTTCTTTCTTCTTTGAAATACTTCAGGTTCAAAACGTCCGTCAGTGACCATTTGGTCTTACACAAAAAGTAGAGATCAAAATCATTGTTTTCAGGAACCTTTAAAACGATCTCTATGGTGTGTGTGTGTGTGTGTGTGTGTGTGTGTGTGTGTGTGTGTGTGTGTGTGTGTGTGTGTGTGTGTGTAATTGTCACGGACAAAAAAAAGAAAAACCGAAATCGTGGTCAGTCGCCAGCCAGTTCAATTGGACATAAGCTCCGAACGCAAACATCCTGGCGCCAGGTAGACGACTTCATGCGTCGCCTCAGCCAATTAGGCACAGCGAGGAGGCTATTTTTAGTTCTTGCGGAGACGGCAGACAGACTGAGTGGCTGACCGACGTCTCGATAGGTCTGGCCAGACGGACCTCGGTGCCTGGGTCAGACTAAGACAGCCAATTTGCAGGACCAGCGCCGACAGTTAAGTCAGACGTCGCCGGTTGAAGTAGGAAGGGGGACGGTATTGTGTGGTGGGGTGAAATCAAGCTAATTAATTAAATGACCCATTGACCACCACAGAGAGCAAGGCCGGTGGATGTGACTTTCATGATTTGCATATCCAATGGAATGAAGGGGAGGTAACCTCAGTATAAGGCGGGAAAAATACTGACCAATGGTACTCACCCTTTGACACATACGATGAGAATAAAAAAAAGTGAGGAGAGGGAAGAAAGGGGAGAACCAGGGGAGAAGCAGAAAAAAAGAAGACAGACAGAGAGAGAGGAAGAGGTTCTGGGTGTAGTCTCTGCACGAGAGAAAAGCAGAGAGATGAGAGGGGGAGTGAAGAGAACCGAGTGGAAGCATTAGCACCAGATAGAGTCTGCAGAGGAAGGACTAAGGAGAGATGTGGAGAGAGAGAGTTGCTAACTGATGAAGAGAAGAAAAAAAAAAAAAAAAAAAAAAAGAAAAGCAACCATGTCCATTTGATAGAGCAGACTAGAAGAGAGAGAGAGAGAGTGCAATGCGTTAATGCAGGAAGAAAGAAAGGAGAACAGATCGATGTCTGGTAGTCACTGTTCAATCTGAACCGGGGTTCGACCTCTTACCTGGCAGCGCCACTTTCGAGCAGTCCAACCTGACCAGCGCCAGCGGTCCAACCTGACCAGCGCCAGCGGTCCAACCTGACCAGTGCCAGCAGTCCAACCTGACCAGTGCCAGCAGTTGTGTTGTGCTTGTGAAAGTGACAGTGAAAAGAAACAAAAAAAAACAAGAAAAGAAAAGACAGTGATTCGTGAATAGTATAAGATCACCTGGCCAGGTAAAGTGAAAAATCTATTTATACCCGGGTTAGTTATGATGATTTAGATGAATGGTTTTGTGAAGTTCAAGGAAAGAGAGAATGTTTTATTTTGTTTGACTCCATGCACATTGATGTTTGTTCTATGATCATGTGTAGTAAAGTTATAGACTTTACTAGTGGTTTGATGTGACGAATGCATGATATATGAATGAGATTGTAAGCAAGCTGTGAGTGTGTTTGGGCTGTGCGCTAGTGCTTCCTCCACTGACATACCCTGAGGTTGACAGTAAGTGTGTGTGTGTGTGTGTGTGTGTGTGTGTGTGTGTGTGTGTGTGTGTGTGTGTGTGTGTATGTGTAAGTGTGTTGTTGTTGTTGTTCTTCGATTTAACGTCTTTTCACTTTAAAGTGATATTAGACAGGAAATGAGTGTTTACTTGTATATGTGTATGAGTGTGTAGTATGCATGCGTGCTTGTGTGTGTGTGTGTGTGTGTGTGTGTGTGTGTGTGTGTGTGTGTGTGTGTGTGTGTGTGTGTGTGTGTGTGTGCGCGCGCGCGCTTGTGTGTGTGCGCGCTTGTGTGTGTGCGCCTGTGTGTGTGTGTTAAATATTAGTGGAAATACTACATAAGAACAATCCTTAGCAAAAATCAACATTAACAAATCAAACTGTAACAGTCAAAACAAAACAGTCTAAAATACGCAGAAATCATAGAAACGAGCCGACTGGACTTATCATTAAGTTCTGAACAAAGTTCAAAAGAAATACAGGTTCTTGGAAAATGCATTTAGATTCATCGTTTCTGAATTTTGATAGAGCTGATTCAAAATAAGGACAAAAGTACAAAATATGTGTTGTTGTATAACTATCAACAGCCCCGCATACACATTGGACGTTTTTCATGAACTTGGTTTTGAAAGCGTTTAACCTAAGTCTGTAAAACAGTGAAACAATTTTTTTGCGGTGTTTTGGGTGTTTATTGACATTTTTTTGATAAAATGTATAATTTATTAATGAATTCTGTTTTGAAAAATTTTGTGATCGAGCGTTTAAACAACACTTTATTGAAGAATTAGGCTTATGTACTTTGGGAAGCATGTAGTCTTTATATATCTTTTCAAACTTTTCAAAAGAAGCTTTTTGTAATAAAGAGTATCCCTCTTGTAAACTTAAAAGAATGGGAATATCCTTGGATTTAAAAGATTTTTTTGCACCTGCCCGAGCTGTACGATCAGCCCATTCATTTCCAGATATTGAACAATGAGATGGGATCCAACAAAAATCAACTGCGATTCCCCTTGATATAAGAACATGAATAAGTACTTTAATTTCTGTGATGACTTCAGCCCGGTTTTTAGGATTTGTTGATTCTAAAGCTTGGAGAACTGATTTAGAGTCTACACAAAAGAGTGCACCATAGAAATTGAATGGTGTATCAATGACATACTGAATAGCCATTAAAATTGCTATTAATTCAGCTGTGAAAATGGAGAAATCCTTACCAAGGTAAAAAGATTTCTCAATTTTTAAAGTGGGGATAACAAAACCACAGCCTGCCTGATTGTCTAATAAAGAACCATCAGTGAAGATTTTTAGATGATTGGGATAAAAATCATTCATATGGGATCTAGCTTCATATGCAAGAACATTGATGTTATCAAACTTGGACAATTGTGTATGGTTATAGTCAAACTTCGCCTTAAAAAGCTCCCAGTTTGGGATGGGACTTATTGGAAAACGCACAGCTAATTTCTTTTGATCAGTGTTTAATTTTGTCAATCGTTTAGAAGAAAGGGTAAGAATAGTTTTATTAGATCGGATACGTTTTGCACGCTTAGGAAAATGAATATCGGACCTAATTTCAAGTTCCATTTGGTTTGAATTTTGAATGGTAGAGCATCTTAAAATGTATTTAGCACAGGCTAATTTTCGCTGATCATCAAGAGGCAAAACACCTGCTTCATGGTAAGATCCTATGATGGAACCATGAAATGGAACGCCAAGGGCTATTCTATATGCTTTGCAATCTATGCTCCGCAGTTTTTTCAATAGATATTTTGGAGCACTAAAGAAAACCTCTTGTGCATACGACAATTTAGATCTAACTAAAGCAGAGGACAAATGAATTAATGTATTAGTGTCTTGACCCCAGCTTTGTTTGCTTATGACTTTTAGAAGGTTCAATGACTTTCTTGCTTGATTTACAGCATGTTCTAAATGCAGATTCCAAGAGAGCTTAGACGTTATATAAACACCAAGAAATTTAATATTTGAAGCGTATTTAAGTGTGATGTTGTTAACTTTGAATTCTGGGGCATTGTGAACATATCCACTAGCATCAAATAGCATCATGTGAGATTTTTGAGGTGATAAGCTTAAACCATTTTCAGACATATACATAGCAATATTATCTAGATCACATTGATATGCTCTTTTTATAAAATTTATAGACCTTTTTGATGTTTTCTTTTTAAAGTAACATTCATCCACAAACAGATATCATCGGCATACTGGATGAAATTACTTTTTTGGGAAATAGATATTGGTAAATCGTAAGTCAGGATATTAAATAGAATAGGAGCAATAACAGAGCCTTGAGGGATACCCATATCAAGGAATGTGTAAGTGTGTGTGTGTGTGTGGTGTGTGTGTGTGTGTGTGTGTGTGTGTGTGTGTGTGTGTGTGTGTGTGTGTGTGCGTGTGTGTGTGCGTGTGTGTGTGTGTGTGTGTGTGTCCGCGCGTGCGTGCGTGCGTGCGTGCGTGCGTGCGTGTGTCCGATCGTGCGAGTGTGTGTGTGTGTGTGTGTGTGTGTGTGTGTGTGTGCGTGCGTGTGTGTGTGTGTGTGTGTGGTGTGTGTGTGTGTGTGTGTGTGGTGTGTGTGTGTGTGTGTGGTGTGTGCATGTGTGTGTGTGTGTGTGTGTGTGTGTGTGTGTGTGTGTGTGTTCTTGGTCTCTGTCCTTTTTCTTAACTGTCTCGCCTTCTCTGTCCACTGTGTGACATTATCACCACGATGCTCCTTCCAGCTCTGCCAAACAACGCAGCCACACCTAGTGTTTCCTCCTGTCAGAACCCCCAAACCACAACCTGTGAGGAGCAGTCAACGTGATCGGTTCCTCCTGAGACTGCACCGCTCGCCGAGTCACTTGACAGTGTCCAGTGGCACCTGTTCTGATCCACCATTTACAGGACATCACATACTCCGACCTCTACAGAGGACAGTAATTGCTTGTTTGCAGAGGCAGCTCGTCATCATCATTCCCACCCGCACCCCCTGTAGAGAGCCATCACTACAGTCCCTGAGAACTGCTGAATATCAAAGACTTTGTCTAGAAGACACCCTAGGCGTTGTCATAGACAGGAAATGGAAAGTGAAGTCATCACAACAGCAGGGCATTAAAAGCTAGACAATTCAGATTTTTTTTTCAAATTAATGATGAACGAGGATGACGAAGGTGAAGCTGATGTCAGTGATGTCCATTCCGGTTTGAAGTTACGAGACAGGGCTGTATTAGGTGCTTTCTTTCGACATATACAATAGTGTCAACCAGGCCCGAGAGATGGAGACATCTTGCATTATTTGGCTGGAAATATGGGTGATACTTCAAAAGTTGCTAGGTTTGAATGGATGAAAGGTGTCTGTATGGTTTTAGTCTTCATATCTGAACCACAGTATACCCAAAGTTCCAGGGTAAGAACCAGCCAGGGTTGAAATGATGTATCAGTGGTACCAGACCATATTGACATCGAACGAAAGAATTGCTAGAAATCGATGTCTTCAGACATAAACGTGTGCGTACGTACACATACGCGCGCGCTCACACACGGACACACACACACACACACACACACACACACACACACACACACACACACACACACACACACACACACACACACACACACACACTCACACACACACACACACACACACACACACACACACACACACACACACACACACACACACACACATAAAAAAATCAATTATTAAAGCAAACCGTCTGGTGCCGATTCAGAAAACACTACAAAAATACGTTGCTGGTGTGGCTGATAAAACACTCATTTAATTAGTTATGAACATGTGTAAACAGCATTCCTCATTAAAATTGACAAGTGAAAAATATCTACCAACACAGAAATTTCATTTCAATATTTAGAAATTAAAACTTCATGCCTTTAAAAACTGAATATACAAACGAAGCAACATCAGTTCGAATATGACAACATCAGTGTTCTCGCCCGTGACAATAGATGGTTTCAGCGTGGGGTGAAGGAGGCTGTCCATATTGCCGCCAACAACCCCACACTCAACCGGGACCGGGGCAGACACACCTTGCCATCGGTGTACAACACCCTCATTGTTCAGTCACATGACCAGGGTTCGACCCGTGGTCGTGTGCACTGAACGCCAGTTCACTCAGTAGCAACACCACCGCTGAAGAAGATGGATGGGGATCTGTCGAAAGCTCCAAGTAAGTGTTATTCCCAGCTGAGTGGCCTGTCTAAATCCGGTAGTCGTTGAAGCAAAATGTATTTGTGGAGAACGAAGAATAACTAGAAAGCATTTGCTGTTTGACCGTTTACCTCTTCAAGCTCATTTACCACCACTATCAGGCATGTCTTTGTGTGATGTCTTTACAGATTTAAAGGTTGTCTTCAATGTTGTTGTTTTTCTTTAATTTGTAGTCCAGTTAAGCATTTACTTAAAGATTATTTGCAGGTATGTTATAGAGATGCTTAGAGGGATATCTATATGCACTTTGATAACCACAGTATGCATACACTTACATAGTCACAGACATTTATGCATCTCTCTCTCTCTCTCTCTCTCTCTCTCTCTCTCTCTCCTCTCTCTCTCTCTCTCCTCTCTCTCTCTCTCTCTCTCTCTCTTTGTATAATATCACATAATAATATGTGAACAGAAGTAAAACTGAAGTACTACTACTACACAGACACACACGCACACACACATGCACACACACACACACACATGCACGCACGCATGCACGCACGCACACACACGCATACACACACGCACACACACACACACACACACACACACACACACACACACACACACACACACACGTCTGTCATCGTTATTGAGAGCCCAGGGAAGGGGAGAAAGAAAAGCAAAAGAGGCAGCTGTTTTGGGAAGGGAGACGCAGGAGATATGATCTGATCTGTGATTTATTTGGAAATCTGAATACGGCGCTTGTCACTCTTATCGTGCCATTCCCCCATGAGAATCAATTAAGCTCGAACGGGTTTCACTTGTGTGGATGGAAATGGACCTGATGAAAACGGAATGGGGATAAAAATGACTTTTTAAAATAGGAAGAAAAAAATAACACGCGAAAAATCAAAAGAGAAAAAAAAAAGCACGCACTTGAGAACACAGAAGCTGGAGATAAAGGACATGTTTATGTTTACCATTAAAGGGCCAGACATGTAAACTGAGGCAAGGAGACAACTCTTCACTGCCACCCATCAGTCTGCAGAGACTTTAAAATCTGCTCTGGTGTCAGGTCTATTCAGGGGCACAATAGATTGGAACGACTTGTACTTTCTTTGGATTTCTTTGCACGACCGTACATTGGAGTAACATTCGCACTACATCTTGCACACACGTAGAATCCCACCACCAACTTTTTGGAAGAGAAAGCCAATTTGGCCATTGGTGTGGATGATACGTTGCACATAGCATGCACCCTGTGTGAGAAATGGAAAGGAGACTGAGTGAACAATATTGACTGGATGGCACTGGAAAGGGCTAAATGAAGCGCCGGCAGGCAGCTCTTCAGTCGGCACTACCCTGGTAGGCAGCCTGATGTGTACACGAGAGTGTGGATTGTCAGCGCCTAAAGCCTTTGGCAAGGCAGTTTATAAATGCTATGTTCTTCTTCTTCTTCTTCTTCTTCTTCTCTCTTCTTCTTCTTCTCCTTCTTCTTTCTTCTTCTTCTTCTTCTTCTTCTTCTTCTTCTTCTTCTTTTTCTTCTTCTTAACTCTGTTCAGCTTATATGTTTGAAAATAAAAACCAATAAAACGACTTTTTCCCACCCCCCAGTTTTACAGAGGCATCAGCCTCTGTCCACAAACAGGAACTGGGTGAGATCAGTGCTCACCCTTGGTGAGATGTTTGTGTATATGTCACCGTTTGAATCCCTCGATTAATGAAAGTGGCTTCATTTCCTCTATGGGAATGATGTCTAAAACACCAGTCTGGATATGCTTTAGGTTGTCTTGTTTTCCTGTGTGGTGTGTGTGTGTGTGCGTGCGTGCGTGCGTGCGTGCGTGAGTACGTGAGTATGTGTGTGTGTGTGTGTGTGTGTGTGTGCGTGCGTGTGTTGTGTGTGTGTGTTTGTGCGTGCGTGCGTGCGTGCGTGCGTGCGTGCGTGTGTGTGTGTGTGTGTTGTGTGTGTGTGTGTGTGTGGTGTTGTGTGTGTGTGTTGTGTGTGTGTGAGCGCGTGTGCGTAACTTCGTGCGTGCGTGTGTGAAATTTTAATTTCATCTTATTATAGCTCATCTGATGACATTGGGCCCTTTCAAAACATCGTCGTGAGAAAAAAAAATCGCAACAAAATTCGACAGAATTGAATGCAGTGACAGTCTTGAAAGACTTGTTCCAACATTAAGCGAATACACAAAAACTAACAAAGAAATATGGTCAAATCAGGTTTCATTGGCATTGGACTTTTGTTTTGTCTTTTTCCTTTGTCTGAAAGTCTGCTGTCATTGTGTATGCCTGCAACAGCTAGAAAGAAACTAAAGAAGGACACAATTTTTTGCGCGATTGATAGGATGGCACATACATTTGCAAATATGTTAAATTTTAGGATAAGCACACAGATAGCACACACATTTGCAAATATGTTAAATTTTAGGATAGCACATACATTTGCAAACATGTTAAATTTTAGGATGGCACATACATTTGCAAATATGTTAAATTTTAGGATAGCACATACATTTGCAAACATGTTAAATTTTAGGATAGCACATACATTTGCAAATATGTTAAATTTTAGGATAGCACATACATTTGCAAACATGTTAAATTTTAGGACAGCACATACATTGCAAATAATGTTAAATTTTAGGATAGCACATACATTTGCAAACATGTTAAATTTTAGGATAGCACATACATTTGCAAATAATGTTAAATTTTAGGATGGCACATACATTTGCAAACATGTTAAATGTTCGGATAGTACATACATTTGCAAATGTGTTAGATTTTAGGATGGCACATAAATTTGCAAATATGTAAAATTTTAGGATAGCACATACATTTGCAAACATGTTAAATTTTAGGACAGCACATACATTTGTAAATGTGTTAGATTTTAGGATGGCCCATACATTTGCAAACATGTTATATTCTAGTGCCTCGTCATAATTTGCCTAACTTCTTTTCTGGTCATAACGGCTTCCTTCCACACCCACGTGACATTATTTCTTTTGTGTTTTTGTTTGTTTGTCCATTGCGTCACTCGTTTATTCCTGATATTATTGTTTTAAAGATCATGCAAAGACATATCTAACAGCTGAATCCAAGACTGTGTGCGTTCGGCTTGTTTCAAATAGTGACTGAACTGGAAAGAAAGACGGACAGACACAACGAAAGAAAGATAAAAGAAATGACCGAATGAATGAACAATTATGTCTATCACATGCCAACTCCTCAATAATCACAAATAGATAACTACGTATAATCATAACTGTCTAGATAGGTTTAGCTGAAAGAGTTCATAGTTTATAACCAAATGACAAGGACGAAATAAAGTGTCACAAGAATGCAAGGATCATAATGTTCTCTCTGTCTGTCTGTCTGTCTGTCTCTGTCTCTGTCTCTCTCTCTCTCTCTCTCTCTCTCTGTCTCTGTCTCTCTCTGTCTCTCTCTCTCTCTCTCTCTCTCTCTCTCTCTCTCTCTCTCCTCTCTCTCTCTCTCTTCTTTTAACACCATGTGTTCGAGGGGTGCTGATGTACTAGTTTATAACTGCTTTGAAAATGGGAATGGGTATAAAGCTTAACACAAACGCACGCATCCGCGCACGCACGCGCGCTCATCCCCCCTCCCTCTCACCACACACAAACACAGAGCAACATCAGCTAAACCTTTGCAACATATACGAACGCACGTACATTTTCCTATAAAATGGTATTAAAACTGGAGTGTACTTTGACCCCTTCCAACACAACATTCAGGTGCCCCATTTTTCTCCTTCATAATGGACTTGAAATACATTAGACGAACTTTACCTTACTCCAATATAGTAGTCATGAAAGCAAAAAGCAGGCAGATGAGAGAGAGATAGATAGATAGATAGATAGATAGATAGAGAGAGAGAGAGAGAGAGAGAGAGAGAGAGAGAGACAGACAGACAGACAGACAGACAGACAGACAGACAGACAGACAGACAGAGAAAATCACGTTGACCACAGTCGTCTGTATATGAATGAGCGACAGTCATAGCCTGTAATGTCAGAAATCTGGTCTAGGTGGTGTAAACTGATGGCTTTAGGACATACCTGTGCAATTGTCGTCTATAGGTGTACACAGAGAGAGGGGAGATATGGATACAGAGAGGGAGTGAGAGATGGAATGAAGGAGAGAGAGACAAGACAGAGAGAGAGAGA
This sequence comes from Conus ventricosus, assembly GCA_018398815.1. Lineage (NCBI taxonomy): Eukaryota > Metazoa > Mollusca > Gastropoda > Neogastropoda > Conidae > Conus > Conus ventricosus. The sequence continues at coordinate 87,433,946 of CM031608.1, read as the reverse complement.
GAGAGAGAGAGAGAGAGACAGAGAGAGAGAGAGAGAGAGAGAGAGAGAGAGAGAGAGAGAGAGGAAGAGACACAGGGAGAGAGAGAGAGAGAGAGAGAGAGAGAGAGAAGAGAGAGAGAGAGAGAGAGAGAGAGAGAGAGAGAGAGAAGGCTGTTCTGAGGTTTGCTATTTTTGGTTTGATGGAAACAAAATGATAGTTTAGGACATACCTGTGCAATCTGTCGTCTATAGGTGTACACAGAGAGAGGGAGATATGGATACAGAGAAGGAGTGAGAGATGGAATGAAGGAGAGAGAGAGAGAGACAAGACAGAGAGAGAGAGAGAGAGAGAGAACAGGCAGACAGACAGACAGACAGACAGATAGGCAGACAGACAGACAGACAGAGACAGGCAGAGAGAGAGAGAGAGAGAGAGAGAGAGAGAGAGAGAGAGAGAGGAGAGGAGAGAGAGAGAGACGCTTCAGATATGATTTTATTGACAATGGCCTACATGAAGGCATCAAGGGGATGTACATCAAGGTGAGTGACATTAACATTTGTAGCACACAAAAATATAGTGCAAAGAAACGAAAATTAAGAGAGAGAGAGAGAGAGAGAGAGAGAGAGAGAGAGAGAGAGAGAGAGAGAGAGAGAGAGAGAGAGAGAGAGAGAGCAGAAAAGAAACACAAAATATTCTTTATTCCTTGAGTGGGCGGTGGTCAGAAACGGACAACCAAAGAAAAAACAAGACGCAAAGCATATAAACGTACTCCCAGTTTATCCTGAATACGCGCGAGATATTCCATAACGAGAAAAACCGTCTTGGGCTGGTGTAACCGTTAATAATGGCTATTCTGGTAAACATCGGTTATCGTCTGTGACCTAAAATGAACATACTTACAAATTTTCAGAAAGATCGGCCAAGAACATTCTGAGATTTTCCATAAAGAAGAAAACCATTATAGGCCGTTAGTAACGACTATAACGGTAAACGTAAACATCGGGCATCATCCGTGACACATAATGAACATATCTACAATTTTTCAGAAATATCGGCCACGTACTTTCTGAGATATTCCATAAAGAAGAAAAACCGTTACAGGCCATTACAGCCGTTAGTAACGGATATAACGGTAAACTAAAACATCGGCATCATCCGTAACCCATAGTAAACATACCTGTTAATGTTCACAAAGATCGGCCAAGTACTTTCTGAGATATTCCATAAAGAAAAAAAAAACCTTACAGGCCGTTACAGCCGTTAGTAACGGTATAACGGTAAACTAAAACATCAGGCATCATCCTTGATCCATGATTAACACACCTGCTAATTTTCACAAAGATCGGCCAAGTACTTTCTGAGATATTCCATGAAGAAAAAGAACCGTTACAGGCCGTTACAGCCGTTAGTAACGGCTATAACGGTAAACTAAAACATCAGGCATTATTCGTGACCTATAATGAACATACCTGCTAATGTTCACAAAGATCGGCCAAGTACTTTCTGAGATATTCCATGAAGAAGAAAAAGCGTTACAGGCCGTTACAG
>CM031608.1:87412505-87417505 GCA_018398815.1 Conus ventricosus | reverse complement strand
GATAAAAAAGAAAAGAAGAAGAAGAAGAAGAAGAAGAAGAAGAAGAAGAAGAAGAAGAAGAAGAAGATGATGATGATGATGATGATAGATGATGATGATGATGATGATGATGATGATGATGATGAAAAAGAAGAAGAAGAAGAGAGAGAGAGGAAGAGAGAGAGAGAGAGAGAGAGAGAGAGAGAGAGAGAGAGAAAAGAAGAAGAAGAGGGGAGGGGGAGGAAGAGAAGAAGAGGAAGACGAAGAAGAAGAGAGAAAGACAAAGACAGAGAGAGAGAGAGAGAGAGAGAGAGAGACAGACAGACAGACATACAGACAGACAGACAGACAGAGATAGAGGACAGAGAGACAGAGAGACAGAGATATAGACTGAGAAGAAGAAGAAGAAAAGAAGAAGAAGAAGAAGAAGAAGAAGAAGAAGAAGAAGAAGAAGAAGAGAGACCGAGATAGAGAGAAAGAGAGAAGAGACGGAGAGACAGAGAGACAGAGGACAGAGACACAGACTGAGAAGAAGAATTAGAAGAAGAAGAAGAATTAGAAGAAGAAGAAGAAGAAAAAGAAGAAGAAGAAGAGAAGAAGAGAAGAAAGGGAGAGAGAAAGAGAGAGAGACAGAAAGACAGAGAGACAGAGAGAAGCATGAGCTCTGTTCCTCAAGTTGTGCAGCGAGTTCGGGTGGAAGTGTGGCCCAAATGAATGCTTGGTATGACTGCGTGTTCCTGGTCACAAGAACTCTGAATCTGTCACTCCTTTCAACTACACAACACTTAGCTTTTATTCAGCACATTGCTGCACGTTGGAGCCCTTTACATCCTGCACTAGGGTCTGTCACGCCCTTTACATCCTGCACTAGGGTCTGTCACGCCCTTTACATCCTGCACTAGGGTCTGTCACGCCCTTTACACCCTGCACTAGGGTCTGTCACGCCCTTTACACCCTGCACTAGGGTCTGTCCACGCCCTTTACAACCCCTGCACTAGGGTCTGTCACGCCCTTTACAACCCTGCACTAGGGTCTGTCACGCCCTTACACCCTGCACTAGGGTCTGTCACGCCCTTTCAAACCCTGCACTAGGGTCTGTCAACGCCCTGTCAACTCAACCCTGCACTAGGTCTGTCACGCCCTGTCAACCCTGCACTAGGGTCTCTCACGCCCTGTCAACCCTGCACTAGGGTCTGTCACGCCCTGTCAACCCCCACTAGGGTCTGTCACGCCCATTACAACCCTGCACTAGGGTCTGTCACGCCCTTTACACCCTGCACTAGGGTCGTCACGCCCTTTACACCCTGCACTAGGTCTGTCACGCCCTGTTAACCCTGCACAGGGTCTGTCACGCCCTGTCAACCTGCACTAGGTCTGTCACGCCCTGTCAACCCTGCACTAGGGTCTGTCACGCCCTGTCAACCCTGCACTAGGGTCTGTCACGCCCTGTCAACCCTGCACTAGGGTCTGTCACGCCCTGTCAACCCTGCACTAGGGTCTGTCACGCCTGTCAACCCTGCACTAGGGTCTGTCACGCCTGTTAACCCTGCACTAGGGTCTGTCACGCCCTGTCAACCCTGCACTAGGGTCTGTCACGCCCTGTCAACCCTGCACTAGGGTCTGTCACGCCCTTTACAACCCTGAACTAGGGTCTGTCACGCCCTTTCAAACCCTGCACTAGGGTCTGTCACCCCTTTACACCCTGCACTAGGGTCTCTGTTACGCCCTGTCAACCCTGCACTAGGGTCCTGTCACGCCCTTTACACCCTGCACTAGGTCTGTCACGCCCCTTTACACCCTGCACTAGGGTCTATCACGCCCTTTACACCCTGCTCTAGGGTCCGTCCACGCCCTTTACACCCTGCACTAGGGTCTGTCACGCCCTGTCAACCCTGCACTAGGGTCTGTCACCGCCAATTACTTCCAGCACTAGGTCTGTCACGCCCTTTACACCCTGCACTAGTGGTCACGCCACGCCCTTTTACACCCTGAACTAGGGTCTGTCACGCCCTTATACACCCTGCACTAGGTCTGTCACGCCCTTTCAACTCAACCCTGCACTAGGGTCTGTTACGCCCTTTCTACCCTGCACTAGGGTCTGTCATGCCCTTTACACCCTGCACAAGGGTCTGTCACGCCCTTTACACCCTGCACTAGGGTCTTCACGCCCTTTACACCCTGCACTAGGGTCTGTCTCGCCCTTTACACCCTGCACTAGGGTCTGTCACGGCCTTTCAACTCAACCCTGCACTAGGGTCTGTCACGCCCTTTCAACTCAACCCTGCACTAGGGTCTGTCACGGAGCCGTTTCACAGCCTGCACTAGGGTTTGTCACGCCCTGACAACCCTGCACTAGGGTCTGTCACGCCCTGTCAACCCTGCACTAGGGTCTGTCACGCCCTTTCAACTCAACCCTGCACTAGGGTCTGTCACGCCCTTTCAACCCTGCACTAGGTCTGTCACGCCCTTTCAACCCTGCACTGGGGTCTGTCACGCCCTTTCAACTCAACCCTGCACTAGGGTCTTCACGCCTTTTCAACTCAACCCTGCACTAGGGTCTGTCACGCCCTGTAAACTCAACCCTGCACTAGGTCTGTCACGCCCTTTCAACCCTGCACCGTGGTCTCTCACGCCCTGTCAACTCAACCCTGCACTAGGGTCTGTCACGCCCTGTCAACTCAACCCTGCACTAGGGTCTGTCACGCCCTGTCAACTCAACCTTCACTAGGGTCTGTCACGCACTGTCAACTCAACCCTGCACTAGGGTCTGTCACGCCCATTCAACCCTGCACTAGGGTCTGTCACGCCCTGTCAACTCAACCCTGCACTAGGTCTGTCACGCCCTTTCAACCCTGCACTAGGTCTGTCACGCCTGTCAACTCAACCCTGCACTAGGGTCTGTCACGCCCTGTCAACGCAACCCTGCACTAGGGTCTGTCACGCCCTTTACACCCTGCACTAGGGTCTGTCACGCCCTTTCTACCCTGCACTAGGTCTGTCACGCCCTTTCTAACCCTGCACTAGGGTCTGTCACGCCCTTTCTACCCTGCACTAGGGTCTGTCACGCCCTTTCTACCCTGCACTAGGTCTGTCACGCCCTTTCTACCATGCACTAGGGTCTGTCCACGCCCCTTTCTACCCTGCACTAGGGTCTGTCACGCCCTTTCTACCCTGCACTAGGGTCTGTCACGCCCTGTCAACCCTGCACTAGGGTCTGTCACGCCCTGTCAACTCAACCCTGCACTAGGGTCTGTCACGCCCTGTCAACCCTGCACTAGGTCTGTCACGCCCTGTCAACTCAACCCTGCACTAGGGTCTGTCACGCCCTGTCAACCCTGCACTAGGGTCTGTCACGCCCTGTCAACCCTGCACTAGGGTCTGTCACGCCCTGTCAACCCTGCACTAGGGTCTGTCACGCCCTGTCAACCCTGCACTAGGTCTGTCACGCCCTGTCAACCACTGCACTAGGGTCTGTCACGCCCTTTCTACCCCTGCACTAGGGTCTGTCACGCCCTTTACACCCTGCACTCGGGTCTGTCACTACCCTGGCAACCTTGCACTATGTCTGTCACGCCCTTTACAAACCCCGCACTAGTGTCTGTCCACGCCCTTTACACCCTGCACTAGGTCCTCACGCCCTGTCAACCCTGCACTAGGGTCTGTCACGCCCTTTACACCCTGCACTAGGGTCTGTCACGCCCTTTACAACCCTGCACTAGGTCTGTCACGCCTTCTACACCTGCACTAGGTCGGCACGCCCATTCTACCCTGCACTAGGGTCTGCACGCCCTGTCAACCCTGCACTAGGTCTGTCACGCCCTGTCAACCCTGCACTAGGGTCTGTCACGCCCTGTCAACCCTGCACTAGGTCTGTCACGCCCTGTCAACCCTGCACTAGGGTCTGTCACGCCCGTCAACCCTGCACTAGGGTCGTCACGCCCTTTCTACCCTGCACTAGGTCTGTCACGCCCTGTCCAACCCTGCACTAGGGTCTGTCACGCCCTTTCAACTCAACCCTGCACTAGGTCTGTCACGCCCTTACAACCCTGCACTAGGGTCGTCACGCCCTACAACCCTGCACAGGTCTGTCCACGCCCTTAAACCCTGCACTACGGTCTGTCACGCCCTTACAAACCCTGCACTAGGGTCTGTCACGCCCTTACAAACCCTGCACTAGGGTCTGTCACGCCCTTTCTCTACCCTGCACTAGGTCTGTCACAAAGGTGTCACGATAAAAAAAAATTACCTCATGTTCTACAGGATCTAGTGGCAAAGCGAGGCGACTGCAGGCGGAAATCTAAACAAATGTGAAAAATTATTGATAAAGTTCCCCCCCCCCCCCCCCCCCCCCCGCCAACCCCCCGAAAAAAAATAAAAAAAAATAAAATAAATAAATAAATAGATATGAAAATAAATAAATAAATAAATAAATAAATAAACTAGAATGAAATAGATGTAATGAAATAAAACGTTGGCAAGCGAATCACAAGACAAAACACGACGCGTTTCGGCCTCTTGGGTCTTCTCAGGCAAGTTGCACGACATTCAGGACGGCGAAAATGAACGAGCAATCATCGCCCATCTTGCGCTGAAGTGGATGAAGAGAAAGTGATTGCTCGTTCATTTTGGTCGTCCTGAGTGTTTTGTATTGTGCCTGAAGAAGACTTAAACAGGTCGAAACGCGTCGTATTTTGTCTGTGATTCGTTTGTCAACTTCTTTTTTTTGGGTGGGGGGGGGGAGGGGGGGGGGGGCGAGGAGCTTTAGCAATTTTTTTTTCTCTTCAAATTCATGTCTATAAGTTATGTCATTGGACGTTGAACGGCGACTGTGGTGAATGAGACGAAAACGGCTGTAATCTCACGTTGAGTCACATCCAGCGGAAAACTCGACTCTGGTAGCATGTGTTCACCTCCAGCAATTCATGTCATGATGTTGATGGCCCAGCCGACCACGAGGGCCATTTAAAGGCTTGTCACTCGTAAACATTGATGCCTTACATTGCTTTTCTTGTTTCTACACA
>CM031608.1:87405005-87407505 GCA_018398815.1 Conus ventricosus | reverse complement strand
TTTCTTTCTTTCTTTCTTTCTTTCTTTTCTTTTCTTTCTTTTCTTTCTTTCTTCTTTCTTTCTTTCTTTCTTTTCTTCTTTCTTTCTTTCTTTCTTTTCTTTCTTTTTTTTTTTTTCTTTCTTTCTTTCCTTTTTTTCTGTCCCACGTACTGGGCCACTTCAGTAACGCTACCCCACCCCGCTCATTCCAGCTCCCCATCCACAGCCACACCCGACCTTTCCTGTGGCTGTAGCGGCACCGACAATCCACGGGGAGTAACCAATGTCAAACCGCCATGAAGCAACCCGCCAGAGGAGACACCGCACTTCTGCCGTGTCACTTCAGTGGTGTTCAGGGGCTCCCGCTTAGATCACACATGCGCAGGATACTCCTGCGACGTCCCCTGCAGACAACAATGTTTGTTTAGTAGCGGTGCTGCTGGTGTGATTGAACTACACGTCGGGAGGGCGGCACACAACGTCCGTCCTCCGACGACAATCACCAGGAACTTGCCAGTATAGCGACCTTGACACAAATTCACCAAGTGGTTCGTCGTGGAGGGAAAATCAAAACTTTGATGTCACCATCAAAGCAAAGGCATGAGAAGCCCCAGAAGCTGAAACCCTTTTTCATGCTGATCTATGAGGACCAGGAAGGTGATACTATATAGTTCCGTTCCGGTCTGAGACTGCATGACTGGTCTGTCACTCTACGCTTAATTTCAACATGCATCCAGGCGTCAACCAGGCCCAAGAGATACAGACACCTGCAGTGCTGGTCAGGACATTAGAGCAACACTGTCAGAGACGTATCCATTCAGTGGATCAAAACTCGACTGTGTGGTTCCAGTCTTCCCCGCTGAGCCCCATTGCATCTTCATCCTGGTGGGAGCCGATCGGATCAGAAAGGGTTCACAAGTTCATGGTTCTGATGAGAATCGAACCAACGACCTCCCAGTCGAAATCCATGACGCTAATCACTGCGCCACGGCTGCTGATTGGCGTTTTAATTTCTGTTTGAAATGAAGTCTTGTAGAAAAGAAATAATGTGCAACGTTTGTTTTAAAACCTGACCTATTTCTATTTTTATCTTAGGAGACTTGGGCTAGTCAAATGCTATTGCAAAAAAAAAAAAAATAAATAATAAAAAATCCTTCCGTGTTTTAACAATGGTTCCTATTTTCGTGTCCTTTTCCTCAGTATTGATGTGTGCTTTTTTTGCTTCTAGTTATGATGCTAACCACAACTTTATACAGCTTATTTACTGACGCGCCATGTCTGGAGGCTGTTAAGCCAGGCCACCATACCCCATTACAGCAACACCGCCGAACTGAACTGATTACGTCCACCAACCGTGGTGCCTCAGACAAGGCAACCCCCCCCCCCTCCCTTCCCCCCCCCCCCCCCCCCAAAAAAAAAAAAAAACAAAAAAAAAAAAACCAACCGTAGACGTCATCTATAATGATGGACTGAATGAGAACAAAGAAAGCTGCCGGCAAAACCAGGTCTACAAAAACAAAAACAAAACAAAACAAAAAAAAAAGGGGGGGGGGGGGGGGGGGGGGGGGGGAGAGAGAGGACGGGAAATGAAAAAGAAAAAAAAGAAGAAAGATTATTATGCTTAGTCGGTATTGACTGCATGTCTGTATTGTCGTTGTGTGGCTGGATGCGATCAAAGACGGCTTACAGACGTGAACAGAGAAATGCTTTTTTTATCCCATTATTGTCGTATGGTAGTAGGTTGCAGCATTGCCGTAACGGACTCATGGTCATTTAGGGATTTCCGCAGTCCTCTGTCCGCGTGTTGTGTGCAGGACAGTTCTTTAGATTAACCAATACGTATTGTCAGATAGTAAGAGGAAAAAAAAAGTATTTAAAAAAAATGACAGGCCAAAAATCGGAGAAGCGAAAAGAAACATGGGATTAAAGAGATTGAAGAAGAAAAGAATAAGCACGAACTGAAGGCAGATTAGTCACCCATCAATGAACGCAAGACTACACCACCCGGGAGAGCGCAGTCACCCACCGAAGTCAAACAGATCTTTATTTTTCCATTCATCTTATCTGCATCAAAATGGCAGAATAGAAAATAAAAAAAAGTATTTCCTGTAACTTAAGGGAAAGTAATGGGGCAAAGATGTAGGCTTGAATTCTGAATTGATTTTTTTAAACCTCTGTGAGCAGACTGTTATTGTCTGTAAACCCCTTTAGAAGGGAAAACAAAATCGACTTCCGTCAGGGGGAGTAATAGTAAGTACAGACTGAAAGAGTTACTTCCCATATACTTACGAAGAAAAAGGGTGTGGAAAAGATGGCAAATGCCAAGATTCCTAGCTGTAATAAAGTTAATGTTTTACGAAACATGTTATCTGCTCGGTAGCTATTAATTCGTAAAGAGTAGCTTCACAATTCCGTGAAAATATATGACTTCATTGGTAGCTATTAATTCGTAAACAGTAACTTAACAATTTTCATGTTCAGTGGAAACTTTGTAACACTTTTTTTTTCTCTGCGCCACCTC
>CM031608.1:87390005-87397505 GCA_018398815.1 Conus ventricosus | reverse complement strand
GTTTGCTTCAATCATATCACCCATTGATATTTTAAATATTGTTTTAAACGTTCATTTGCATTTTGGTTCGTGTTTAGCAACGCTGCAATCTGATGTAGTCTTCCTGTAGTAGTTTTACTTACTGTTGCTGGCAACCATTCAAGAAAAAAAAGAAGACATATTTGGAAGAAAATACCGATCAATATTTCCCCCGGGATGTGTATGTTGAAAACAAGGCTTATTTTCCAGTTTGATCTGGCAAATATTCCACGTTTCTCAATAAGACGATAGGCACACTTCATACTGCAAGCTACATGACCGGAAGTAAATTTCCCCGATGCCAATCGAAACAGGCCTGTCCGTAACTTCACAAAAGGCCTGGCAAAACTTGAGTGTCGCATTTGGCTGTCCCTTCTACTACGGTCCCTGACTGAGACACTCTATCTCCATTTTGCTCCCTGTCTCTCGCTCATCTTCATCCCCCCATCCTTCCTAAAACCTCTCCCACCTTTCTCATTTCTCTCCATGTAATCTTCTTGCCCTGTCACGTTCCCTTCTGTCTGCACTTGCTGTTCATGCTTTTATATACACAAAAAACAACAACGCGAACTATTACTACCTATCCCCTGTCCTCATCGTTTCCTATTGCCCTATACGATTGACTTACATATTTGATCAGATCGCACTACCAAATGAAACTACAAAACAATTGTTTGTCAAACTGTAGTGAAGAAAACAGAGCAGTAGATAGACACAGGAATGTCTTTTTCCCCCTAACGTAGCAGAATGTTTATCCGTCACGTACACATGAATGTGTTCCGGAGGGAATGACAGTGCTACAAAACATTTCAAATTACACCTGACCTTTTCATAAATATGTAAAGCTAAATATAAAACAGCATCCATCTTCATTTATGTCGTCTTCAACTTAAAGTACTTATTTAGCATTTGAGTTTTTGTCTTCTTTTTTTTTTCAATTAAAAACAACCATTGCCACTTTTGTTCGAAACAGCTACGCTTCTTTTGAGAGTGTTTTTTTTTTAACAATTATCTTCCCAGTAAATTTCACATGAAAAGAAGAGATATGTAAAGAATGTAACACCTTTTATTCTAAAAACAAACAAACAAACAAACAAAAACAAGTAAACAAAATGAGGGGGTCCTTGTGAGCCAAGAGCGTCAGTTTCGAGATGTGCAGCAACCACTCCGTTCCTCTGTTGTAAAATCATCCATGTACTTTTTTGTTTTGAAACAACTCATTTTTAGAGCTTTTATGTACTTTTCGAAAGTTCACTTTGCAAGATGAGTTTTCGCTTTGCATATGACATCAACGGCCTGGTGGGCAGTGGACTGTAACCCGCGAAACGTCTTGAATGATCATGTGAAGAAACATCAACAAGACATGGCGTTGAAATCTGTGTCAGCCACAAAAACACAATTACTGCCGCTATAACAGTCCACAGGCAAAAGCTAGGATCTGTTTAACGGTTCACTAACATGGAATCCCTCCTTAACAATGAGGGTTCAATTGAAAGATCCGAGCAAGGGCAGTAAAGATCCCGTCAGTGCCACCCACGACTGAACACAACGACTGATGGTACTGTGAACACAACGACTGATGGTACTGTCGACGGACAAAAGCCAGGCATTGTTCAACAGGTCATTTATCTGGTACCCGTCATTACCAATGAGGGAGTCAAGCTAAACATTCCCTCATGGGCACCAAAAACAATATCAACACTATCCAGACTAAAAAAAAATATGTCGAAGGATAAACATCATGTCCACGACGCACAGTCTCAGGCACCTGCATGCACTGGCATACTCCATCATCCTCTATGCATGTGAGACAGGGATTCTCATAGCAGATCTGGAAATAAGACCCTAGACCCTAGAAATGGGGTATTATGTAAATATACTAAACATCTGATGTACTATTCAAAATGAACAAACGTGTCCAATTATCAAACAGCACGTCGAGCCAATTTACGAAATGCTGACGTGATTTACGAAAAGAAAACGACACAAATGTTATCACGCAACTCGATCTGATGGCCTGGCTGAGACAACGCTCCAGGCTTCCTGTAATAAGAGGCCCATGGAAAGGAACGAGCAAACACCGATGAAGTCAGAACATTGCAGAGTATTCGGGGGAAATAGGTGAAGATACCCGGGCCAGGGCACACGTCCGACAGAGATGGAGGAATCGGAAAAACTGTTCTTCAGTGCCGCGCCCTTTCAAGGAAGAAGATGGTCTGTCTCCATTTTAAGTTCACAGTATACGCCTTGTGACTTAGCTCTTTTTTTAAACTCGTAAATATGACTAAACCTTCGAATGAGACTATAAACCGACGTTCCGTGTGTGAACGCACGCATAACATCTTGTACACATGTAAAATCCCATCACCAACCCTGGGAAGAGAAGGGCCAGTTTGGCCGTTGGTATGGATAACACGTGCACATAGCATGCACCCTGCGTAAGAAATGGAAAAAATGAAGGAAGTAAGGAAACTGAGTGAACGATATTGATTGGATGAAACGGGAAACGACTGAATGAAGCGCCAGCTGGCAGCTCTTCAGTCGGCACTACCCAGGTAGGCAGCCCGTTGTGTAAACGAGTGTGGATTGTAAAGCGCTTAGAGCTTGGTCTCTAGCCAAGAATAGGCGTTATATACATATTCATTATAATGATATCATAATATTCCTCAATGTGTGGTATACCTAGAGCGACGCTATGGGCAGTACAGAACACAGAATCATGCCCCTTTTTTTCAGTTTTCACTCTGTCCACTAACAGTTTTGTTTTAATTAAAAACAACACAACCACACAAGTTTCTGAAGTGTGATGAAATCTTAATGTAAAATTTTGCCCAGGGCTGTGCTAGCACTACGGACTCTTTTACCCTGGGTAAGATTTTCTCCCAGTCCATTAGGACTCTGCTATTCAAAGAGCTATCGTTGTCAGTCGGGAGAAAAGAAAGGTTGGGTGATTCGAAGATGTATCCAGCGTGTGATGCATAAGAACATGTCCTATTCTTAGCGTTACCAAAGTGACTCGGGAGACGTGCAGGGTCTTCATCTTGTTGATGACCCCCTAGTGACTGGAGAATTCCCCGAGGATTTTCTGGTGCTGGGGATCGCAGCATGACCAACCTGAGTTTGAATGTTTAGTTGGGAAGCAGTCGTTGACACGCCTCACAGGAGAGTAACGGCATCATTACTACAGAAAGGGAAAAAAGAAAGAAAGAAGAAAGAAAGGAAGAGAGAAAGAAAGAAGAATGAATAAATAAAGGAATGAAGAATGAATGAATGAATGAATGAATGAATGAATGAATAATGAAGAAGGAAGGAAGGGGGAAAGGAAGGAAGGAAAGAAGGAAGGAAGAAGAAGAAGAAGAAGAAGAAGAAGTAAACAAAAGTATCACGTTTTAGATTTTACTTGCTTTCCCATCACCTCTAGCCATTGTGGTCGCTGCTGTGGCTAATCTGTCAGCACACAGGCTCCCACCCCTTACGACCATCTTCCAATAAAACGTATCCATGGATTTTCTGTCCCGCTGGTGCCTCAGTGTCCCTCTGTGGAATCCCCTCTGAAGCCGTCCCCCCAAACAACGGATCATTCATCCAGCGGAGACAGATGGCGATTTGGGAAGACAGCAGCTTGAAGAAGAGTTGAGCTAATGGAGGGTCGGGGGTCTAACATCTTTCCAAGTGTTCTCCATCTGCAGCCAGTGGACAGGTACACTGACGACCACGAAGGAGAAGGCTGCATGTAAGTGGCGTGAGAGGGAAAGGGGGGGGGGGGGGGGGGGGGGGGGGGGGGAGGGGGAGGGGAAGGGAGAGGCAACGCTCACGTTCTCCATCCATAAACAAAATGTGTTAGCAGCATGCCGTGAATGGATTGAGCTGATCTTAAGTTCACAATTTGATACTTTCAACATATTGCAGGTAGCTGAACTAGCTGGAAAAAAAGGTCAAAAGTTAATATTTTCTCAGTTTTGATTCATTGTCCCATATATTCAACAATGTCAAGAGCTGATGGCTTTTAACTTCCTGTTTGCTATACTAGGTAGTTTTCAAAATGTAAACAGCTCCATTTGTTTAAATTCCTGCTTGTTATTCTAGGTAGTTTTCAAAATGTAAACAGCTCAATTTGTTTGACTTCCTGCTTGTTATTCTAAATAGTTTATAAAATGTAAACAACTCATCTTTTTTACCTCTAGTTTGTTGTTTTAACTAGCTTTAAGTGCTGATAGCTCATGATTTCTCACTTTAGATGATTTTGTAAGTATTCGGCAAGCACAAGAGGAGAGAGAGAGAGGAGATGAGAGATGAGAGAGAGAGAGGAGAGAGAGAGAGGAGAGAGAGAGAGAGAGAGAGACTCAAAGACTCAAAGACTCAAAGTTTTAATTGCAAAGGCCACCGACCTATCTGCAAGGAGGTCAATAATGAACAAAATAGAATTCAAGTGAAAAACTAGCGCACGTCGCATCCACACACACAATCATAGCCACGCATACACACACACGCAACACACACACACACACACACCACACACACACACACACACACACACACACACACACACACACACATACACACACACACACACACACACACACACACACACACACACACACACACACCACACACACACACACACACACACACACACCACTTGTGAAGAATGGGAAGAACAAAGCAAAATAAACAGAAAACATTTCCTGTGTAGAAGAGGCGGGAAAAAAAACGAAAAAGCAACATTTCCCGCGAACAATGTTAATTTTTAGACATTTCTAGTAGTTCTCTTTTTTGCATTGCATAAAAACTAAACATGGCTACAGAGCGGGTTACGTCTCTTTTCTCATTTTGCAATTAAAAAGGTTAGCGGTGACTGATACACGTTTTTGAAGAAGGGCGAAATATACTTTTCTCTTAAATCATGATAAGATGGACAATGAAGCAAAACATGTAATTCGTTTTCGATCTGATCGCAGATGGACAGTTTGTAGAGTTGGGTTTGTTTCTTTTATGGACATTTAAATCGCTTACTCCCAGCCGAAACTTGACAAAAATATTTCGAAATCTCGGAATAGTAATATCATGTAGATATTTTTCAGGCTGCAGCAACGATTTAAACAAGCGGTAAGTAGAATATCTATCGCTGTTTGATAACTTATCATTCCATTCTTGTTTATAACAATCAGTCATACGTTGTTTCAATTCATGCAGAAAAAGTTTCTCGCACCCCACCCCACCATTTAGCCAAACAAAAGAAAATCCAAATACATCTAGACAATGTTTTATAGAAAGCACCATTCGTTTGCAAGCTAACATTTTCTGTATTTTGTAGTAATCTCATTTTATCCATTTCGTATGCTTGTTTTGGCAGCCTTGAGAGAAGTTCAACCAGTATCGCACTGCTCTTATTGTGCTGTCTATATACAAAGGATATCTACCCAGCTCTCCATATGTCATTGTGTTTGGGGTATTTGGAGACACATTCAAAAAACGTTTACACGCAAACAGATGAGGTAATTCAATGCAATGGAAACGAGACAGACCCCAGATTTCTGCTGCATACAACAACATTGGCTTCACTTGAACATCAAACAATTTAAAAAAGACAGATCGATCTAAAGTCCCCAATCTCCACATCGTTTTCGTGATCTGTACAACTTTTCCTTTAGCTCGTCCTGAGAATTCTTCGAGTGCAATGTCGTACGACAATTTTGTGGTCAATGTAAATCCTATGTATTTATAGCTGTTTACTATTTCGATTTCTTTATCCTGATAAAAACCATTTTTCTGACTTTGTTAGAAACCCGCCCTTCCTAAAAACCATTACTTTCGTCTTGTTCAAGTTCACTTTGAGAGAGAGAGAGAGAGGAGAGAGAGAGAGAGAGAGGAGAGAGAGAGAGAGAGAGAGAGTAGAGGAGAGAGAGAGAGAAGAGAGAGAGAGAGGCAAAGGGATAGAGGGGCAAAACAAACATAATGAAATCTATAGTCATTAACTGAATAGCTTTTAATATCAGACAGTCACACGAGTCTATTCAAAAACGCCAGGATGAAATGTAAACGGCCAGCCAGGTCTACATGCATGCCAGACACGACGCTTTGCCATATCCCTCCACTTGGCTGGCAAAATCTGGAAGAGAATCCACTGTCTTGATCGACTATCAGTTTGATCTGCTATCTCATGGCAGATGATTATGCATAATGTGATGTGTGTGAGCGTGGGCGCCACGTTAGAAATAATGTCTGTCGTAAAAATTGCTGAATGACGCAAACACAAAGGCAGAAATTTCGTTTTTTTGACGGAATTCTGATGCACCGAAATTTACGGTAACCGATTTAACCTGTTTCTTAGATTTTGAATGATCTCATATAAATTGTATAATGGTCATATCAGTAAATACGAAGCATTAACATAATTATGTGAAAACGATCATTATGTGGTCCTGAAGAATTTTCAGGTCAGCACATACAGATCAAGGTCAACATTTCTTTTTTTTTTCTTTTTCTTTTCTTCTTCATCGTCATCTATCGTCGTCATCATCATCATCATCATCATCATCATCATCATCATCATCATCATCATCATCATCATCATCACCTTCTTCTCTTCTTCTTCTTCTTCCTTCTTCTTTCTCTTTCTTCTCTATGATGATGGTGGTGATGATGATGACAACTAACTACTACTATACTACTACTACTACTACTATCTACTAACTCTACTACTACTACTACTATTATCATTGTTTATTATTATTATCATTATTATTAATTACTATATTATTATTATTATTATCAATTGTTACTATTATTATTGTTGCTGCTGTTGTTGTTATTATTGTTATCATTATCATTATTATCGTTGTTGTTGCTGTTGTTATTATCATTATTACTATTGCTACTTTAGTAGTAGTAGTAGTAGTAGTAGTAGTAGTAGTAGTAGTAGCTAGTAGTAGTAGTAGTAGTAGTAGTAGTAGTAGTTCTGTTACAATTGTAATCTCCTTCTTCTTCTTCTATATCTTCTTCTTCGTTTTCCTCCTCCTCCTCCTCCTCCTCCTCCTCCTCCTCCTCTCCTCCTCCTCCTTCTCCTCCTCCTCCTCCTCCCTACTCCTCCTCCTCCTCCTTCTTCTTCTTCTTCTTCTTCTTCTTCTTTTCCTCCTCCTCCTCCTCCTCCTCCTCTTCCTTCTTCTTCTTCTTCTTCTTTTTCTTCCTTCTCAATAGGACTAGTTTATTAATTTATTTATTTGTTTATTCATTTTACTCCCCCTTTCCCGTCCTTCTCCATAGCACAGCCCATTAGGCAGAATGCGGCATGACGGGCGGATGACAGTTAGCAATCACAGGCAGCGGAATCTTCAGAAAGATTCCATCAATTTCACACATGCTTCCACTACCACCCCTCCCCCCCACCCCCCAACCACGTCAACCCCACCCCCACCCTTCCGCTCGTCCCAACCCCCCTCTCCCCTGACCCTCCCCCCCCCCCCCCTTATCCTTGAATTTGCT
>CM031608.1:87385005-87387505 GCA_018398815.1 Conus ventricosus | reverse complement strand
TACAAGCTTGTTTCAAGCCTTGCTATCATCAGGATATCTTGGGGGGGGGGGGGGGGGGGGGGGGGGGGGGGGGACGCCAACGATCTTTTATGGCGTGCGGGACTTGAATTCGACTCTGTGTGTGCAGGCGGATCTTATTTGCTGCACGTGCGGCCTGTAGTTCTTATTGGGGCCTGTTCAGATGGAATGTGCTAGCAAAGATTTCCACTTGTGCCAGCAATTGTTTACAATTTCTACTTTTGTGTTCAGAGTTGCTAAGTGTGGTTTACATAATATCAACCATTTTTTCTATGGAGCATAGATTGCATCTTTTTGAAATATTGTTGTATGGCGCTGCTCTTTTTATGATTTTCCATGATATGTTGAAGTCTATTTTTTATCTTTGAGTCTCCAAATGTATTTACTCAGCTCTGTTTGATTTTTGTATTTTTCATTTTTGAATGACTGTTTGTGGTTTGCGTATCTGGTTTTGAAAGTGTTTTCAGTAAACCCTATATATGTTTCTTTTTCATTTTCTGATGTTACCGTAGCTTGGTATACAATGTTGCTGTGAAGACATTTGTTGCTTAGGGGCACTGTTCTTTTTTAGTGCAGTTGCAAGATGTCCTTTCAGCACCCTTCTCTTTTGTGTTGCTTTTCATGTTGTTAGATGAATCAGTTATGTTTTTGAGGCTAGGCATATATGAGTATGATAGTTTAATGGTGTTTTTGTTGAATATTTTGGACAGTTTGTGTTCTTTTGGAAATGATGTTGCCAAGATTTTAAAGAATTCTTTTCCTACATTTGTTTTTACTTGTCCATCGTATGGTGGGTTGTACCATATGATCTTTCTTTTCCTATTTTTCTTATTTCTGTTCGTGTTATTGTCTGGACTGTATTGTAGTTTATATATATATATAATATTATATAAAGGACCCACTCAAACAACGAATGCTGTTTTTACGTATATGTGTTGAGAGAGAGAGAGAGAGAGAGAGAGAGAGAGAGGAGAGAGAGAGAGAGAGAGAGAGAGAGAGAGAGAGAGAGGGAGAGAGAGGAGAGACGCAACGTAAACACCGATGGTTATCACAACCACTTTACTAAATGACAAGCCTTTGAAGTGAAGAGCGCAAGAAAATGACTCTATTGACCAGTGAAGTATTCCAACGCTTTAAATTTATATATTAAAGTGAATATCAGAATGATCAGCAATCAACAACATTTAACTTTTTGTTCTTATAGAACGTCAAATGAACTAGTGAATATATCATACCATCGATTAAGAAGCAAATGTACATAAACAGAAAGAAAACTTCCCGAAATCGGGTAGACCATTTTGCCAATAACAAAAGCGGCTCCAAAAAAAATAATAAAAGGAAATATTAGAGCCTCCTGAAGTGAGAACTAAGAATTGTTATTAAAATGATAAACAAAACCTAGTCTAAAATTGGAAAGGTGGAAATGTGAAAGAACTGAGAGTTGTTATTAAAATGATAAACAAAGCCTGGTCTGAACTTGTAAGGTGGAAATGTAAAAGGCACAGCCCACGTGGGCAGGCGGCGAGCGAGACACATACACAGCGGTAAAAATGTTACTCCTGGAAATATCTTGTTTAAAGCACTTTGGTTCACTGGCCTGACGGGGTCGGAGATTCATGCAGGAAATGCATATAAAAATGCAGGCGTGCACGCGAACGCACACACACACACACACACACACACCACGCACCACCACACCACACACCACACACCACCACCCACCACCCGCCCACGCACGCACGCACGCACGCACGCACCACACACACACACACACACACACAGTGTCAATTTCTGTTGGGTTCCTTCTCATTGTGGATTATCTGCAAATGAATGTGCGGACCGAACAGCAAAAAAGGGTGCAAAAAATCATAGCCATTCTTTTTTTTTTTTTTTAAATCCCTCTGTCCCTACCAGAAGGATGTTATCTTTTGGAGAAAAAAAAACTTGCTGGAGTTTTATAAAAATGCAGCAAGAAGGAAGATGTCTTTCTGATGACCTTCGGCATAAAAAATCTATAAAAACATTTTTTGGTGCCAGTAAAAATTACCGTTATCATACGCTATTCACAAGCATTGTTTTTAGATATAGACTTGATGCATTTAAACGAAATTCAGTCATAATGTAACGTGTGTATGTGGCGAAAATATCTCGCCGTTTCATGTTATTTTTCTTTGCCAGTAGTTGAAAGAAACCTTTGCCTAGTTGGCTCTCAGACATTGAGCCATCTCGCTCATCATTCGAAAAGTTACTTTCGAATGATTTACAAATATTTGACATTGTACAGGGACTGTATAAGAGTCCCACTGGTAACTTGCACACACAGACACACACAGACACACACAACACACACACACACACACACACACACACACACACACACACACACACACACCACCACACACACACACACATAACACACACACACACACAACACACACACACACACACACACACACACACACACACACAATGTCACACACAC
>CM031608.1:87360005-87367505 GCA_018398815.1 Conus ventricosus | reverse complement strand
GTAGTTGTGTGTGTCTGTGTGTGTGTGTGTGTGTGTGTGTGTGTGTGTGTGTGTGTGTGTGTGTTAGAGAGAGAGTGAGTGAGTGACACTTCTTGTGCATTATGGACTTTTGTGTAACTTGGCTGTAGATCACTAGTGTGCAATCTATACATGAACTTTCTGATTTGATGGTGTGAAGCTATTTGGTAGTGTGTGTGTGTGTGTGTGTGTGTGTGTGTGTGTGTGTGTGTGTGTGCACAGTCATTTATTGTGATGAATTGTATGTGTACGGTGTTTGTATGTGTACTGTGCATGAGTGTTTGTGCATGTGAAAGTATTTATTTTGATGAATATGTGTACATTATTATTTTTTTCAGGAATGCACCTTTGCGCAGCAGCAGTACTCCTGCACCCGACAGGATGGAAGCAGCGACGTCACCGTAGGATTTGACATCAACTCCTCCATGGTGATGTGCTTCAGTGAACTGGGACTGGGAGAAGCGGCCCTACGCAAGTTTTCCGCCATCATGTCCATTCTTGGACTGGCCCACAACACCTACCAACGTGTGTCTAAGAAGGTGGGCATTGCACACAAAGTCGTCACCGACAACATACTGGATGCAGCTGTGCAGGCTGTGTCTGTCTCATATGCCCAGCATGAGGATAATGACAATGGTGCAGGCAATGGTGATAGTGAGCAAGACAACAGTGATACTGATAGTAAGGAAAATAACTCTGCACTAGTGATAGTGAGGAAAACAGCTCTGACAGTAATTCAGAACTAGTAGACAATAATGATACTGATTCCAGCACTACCAACAGTGAAGACAGTGATGGGAATGATGACAATGGTCAGGGGGGGAGGGCTATTGATGTGACAGTTTCATTTGATGGAACTTGGCACAAGCGGGGTTTCACATCTAATTATGGTGTTGGTATTGTTATTGATGTGGGACAGGTCTGGTTTTAGATTTTGAAGTTCTTTCTAAATATTGTCAAGCATGTGCCCTGAACAGCAAGAAGGAGATGACAGAGATGGAGAGAGAGGAGTGGAGGAGAAATCATGCCCCTCAGTGTGAAAACACTATGAGGGCTCTTCAAAAAGCATGGAGAAGGAAGCAGCTGTGCGGATGTGGCGCCGGTCAGTTCGAAAAAAACGGCATGCGTTACACACGTATGTTGTCCGATGGCGACTCCGTGGCATACAAAGCTGTTTGTGATGCCATTCAATATCCAGTAGAAAAACTGGAGTGTGTCAACCACTGCGATAAGCGCATGGGGACGGCCTCTTCGCAAGAAAGCCAAAGAAAACAAACTAGGAGGTCGTCGTCATGGGGCTCTGACAGCAAATGTTTGCAAGATTTTGCAGACCTACTACAGGACTGCAATCATACAGAACTTGGGGGATGCCACTAAAATGAGAGAGGCCATATGGGCAACATTCTACCACTGCTCTTCAACTGACGACAATCCGCAGCATCAGCACTGTCCTCAGGGCCCAGAGGCATGGTGTTTTTACAACAAAGCCATCGCAGGGGACAGCAGCCGCCAGCCCACAAGGACAATATTAGGACTCCCCTGTCAGCAGATGTTTGTAGAGCCATCAAGCCCATCTATGACAGGATGTCGGACCTCTCCCTGCTCAACAAAATAAAACATGGGCGCACTCAGAATGCCAACGAGTGTTTGAACGGCCAGATTTGGGCAAGATGTCCCAAAACCGTGCATGTTGGTGCCACCCGCATCAAAGCTGCAGTTGCATCTGCTGTTTCCCAGTTCAACCAGGGCTGTGGTCATCTTTCTCAGGTGATGAGACAGCTAGGTGCAACTCCATCATCTGATCTGCAGGGATACCAGGTCAAGCAGAACTTGAAGCGGTGTGCTCAGGCTGATGTTGACCTTGAGCCAACCACAAAGTACAGTCGTAAGGCCCACAAGAGGACTGTAAAGACCTCCACAAAGCAGCAAGAAAGACAGGAAGGACAGACCTATGGCCCAGGAATGATGTGAAATTGTAGGTTACTTGGTAATTTAGTCAGAATATGGTTCTTATGATGAAACAGTACTGTAACATGTCTTTCTTTATCTTTTCTTTGTTTTTCTCAAAACGGTTGTTTTTCGCTGAGACTGTGTTGTTGCAACCAAATATCTCAAGATTGGGGGAAGCTAGAGACTTCAAATTTTGCACATATACTTAGCTTGTTATGCCAGATATGATGATGTTTTGGTTTACTGGTAGAGTGAAAAATATTTTTGTAAAAATCATGTTTTATTTTATAAAATGCCGATTTTTTTTCTTGCGAAGTGTACACATTTCATACCCCCCTTTTTTTTTCATTTGAGGCATAAATCCAAAGTATATACATCATCAAAAACAGCAGGGTTTTTGCAGCCTAAAAAAGCAAACAGAATATGTCTATCACTTCTGGTATGGCTGTAATTTAATTTTAAAATTTTTATACGTTTCGGCTAAAAAATGGTCATCAAAGTCAATATATGCATAAAAAAAAATTTTTGGACTGGTTGGCTGTTGTTTCTGGGTGGATTTCACTTACTTAGTACATTTTTGCCAATGTTACAGTCAGAAACAATATTTTCCTTTTTTCTGTGTAGCAATGTGACCTTAAAGGCAAACTATGAATAAATGTCTAGCCAGTCACTTACATTAGTAACTTAGCACCGAACAAACTGTTGAATAACAGCAAAGAAAAAGAAAATACGAAGCGAAAGAACGGCGGAGAAAAGACTGGGGGTAGGGGAGGGGGTCGGGAGGGAGAGAGAGGAAGACAGACACAGAGAGAGAGAGAGGAGGGGGGGGGGTGGGGGGGAGAAGAACAGGCGGGAGGAGGAGGAGGAGTGGAAGGGATACAACTCGTTTTGCCAAGACGCGAATTGGATGATAATAAGTGATGAGTGTTTCAGCAATTAACCGGCAGAAGTTCGGAGGCAGTGGCTGGCAAGCGACGTGGCTGCACCCGCCGGACCGCACGTCATCAACAGAAACCACGTGTTGCACGTGCTTGTCGGACGGTGAAAGGTCAGACAGTTACCCCACGTGAAAACTGTACACCTGGCGTTTTTTTCTTGTTTGTTTGTTTGTTTGTTTGTTTTGTTTTATGAGTGGTTTAGTTTGTGTGCTGAATTTGTGGGGGGAAAGTGGGGTATTGGCGGAAAGCGCTGCAGAAACAGACGTTTGGCGTGTGAATGCGCTTGAAATTGTGTATGTGCTAAAATCACCATAAAAACTAAACTGTTCAAGAAGGCTGACAACATAGCAGAGTTGAATCACTGTTATCTGGTTCTTCATTGATAGTCATCTCTCTCTCTCTCTCTGTCTCTCTCTCTCTCTCTCTGTCTCTCTCTCTCCCTCTCTCTCTCTCTCTCTCTCTCTCTCTCTCTCTCTCTCTCTTTTCTTATTTTTTTCTTCTTTGTAATCAATTTCTTTATTCTTGTTTGTTGTTTCAATTGCTTTTTCCCCCTTTAAAGTCATCTACGTCTTAAAATGTTAATGGAGGAACAACTCAACTTTGTGAAGACATGCTTGTCTGTTAAAAGTTTTGTAAGTTTTAGTCGCTAGTCATGCTTAGTTAGTCCCTTAGCGTGGTAAGGCCGGATGAAAAAAAGCATGTGTTTGCTTACCTGTTACCCTTGGAAATAAAGATAACCATCATCATCATCATCATCGTCATCATCATCATCATCATCACCACCATCATCATCATCATCTCTCTCTCTCTCTCTCTCTCTCTTCTCTCTTCTCTCTCTCTCTCTCTCTCTCCATCTATCTATCTATCTATCTATCTATCTATCTATCTATCTGTCTGTCTATCCATCTGTTGTTGTTGTTGTCTTCAATTTAACGTCTTTCCACATTAAGTGATATTATCCATCTGTGTGTGTGTGTGTGTGTGTGTGTGTGTGTGTGTGTGTGTGTGTGGTGTGTGTGAGGGAGAGAGAGAGAGAGAGAGAGAGAGAGAGAGAGAGAGAGAGAGAGAGAGAAATACGCACAAAATGCTGTACGTAAGTAAATTGAGAGAGAGAGAGAGAGAGAGAGAGAGAGAGAGGAGCGAGAGAGAGGGAGGAGAGAGAGACAGAGACACACAGAGAGAGAGATGTGTGTGTGGTGTGTTGTGTGTGTGTGTGTGTGTGTGTGAACCAGGAATGAACATGAACAAATGCAATAAACAACGATTTTCTGTTCTCATCATAAGAGTATGAACTCTGGTGACACAAATGACAAGTCTCCAGACAGCCCTGACAGTCTACACCATCGAACAAGTATACACCCGCTTTAGCCAGGCGAAAATTGCCCCGCACCTAAACCAGCATGGGGGGCCCCTCTTTCTACCCGTAACACCGCCCTCAGGTCGATCCACGAGTTGCAATTAGGTCACCTGCGCGCACACTTCACCGGAGGCCACCTAGCGACACACTAATTCAGTTTGAGCATGCGCCAATGTCTTTGTTTCTCTCCCTTGGAATATGCTTACATCACTCCTTTTTCCCCCGTTCGAGTGCAAAGGCTGGTTCGCTTGAGGACTTGTTTAATTAAACTAAAGCGCTGTTCAAAGACGTTGGCCGCAACATCACAATTTGTGAGCGCGGGAGACTAACTATTGCTTGGAGTCATGTCAAGTTTCACAATGATGTTATTCTCCTTGCGTGGAATTTCTTCATAATCTTGTTGTTGATGGTGTTGTTGTTGATGTTGTTGTTGTTGTTGTTGCTGTTGCTGCTGCTGCTGCTGCTGCTGTTGTTCCTGTCGTCGTCGTTTTAGTATCCTTTCTTCTAATGCTGTTTCTGTGTTGGTGTTGGTGTTCTTGTTGTTATTGTTGCTGTTGTCAACGTGGTGTATATTTTTTCATGTAAAACTGCTTCTACTTCTCTTGTTTCTGTTCTTCTTCTTGTTCCCATCATACTTGCTTTTCTTGTTGTTCTTCTTGTTCCCATCATACTTGCTTTTCTTGTTGTTCTTCTTGTTCCCGTTGTTTTTGTTCTTTATGTCATTTGTTTCTTGTTGTTGTTATTGTTGTTGTTGTTGTTGTTCTTCTTCTTCTTCTTCTTCTTCTTCTTCTTCTTCTTCTCCTTCTTGTTGTTGTTGCTGTTGTTGTTGTTGTTGTTGTTGTTGTTCTTCTTCTTCTTCTTCTTCTTCTTCTTCTTCTTCTTCTTCTTCTTCTTCTTCTTCTCCTCCTCCTTCTCCTCCTCCTCCTCCTCCTCCTCCTCCTTCTTCTTCTTCTTCTTCTTCTCGTTCTCTTCCTCCTTCTCCTCCTCCTCCTCCTTTCCTCCTCCTCCTCCTCCTCCTCCTCCTTCTTCTTTGTTTCCTTTTTTCTCTTCCTCACTGTACTTTTCAAACTTATCCAGTTTTAAATATCCTGTTTTTGTCGTTTTTCTTCATCATCTGCCTTTTTTTTTTAATTCCGAAAATCATTCCCTGACACACTGTGACATTTCTCTACCTATCATGTCTTAACCTGTGCCCCAGCGATGTTTTCAACGCCCTCAAATGCCCCACTGAACTCTTAGACAGAGGAAGGGCGGAGAGGGAAGAGAGCAAAACGGATGATAACATACCACAGGAAAAAAAAAAAAACCAACAAACTTTTACTGTAAAAGCAATGTGACCCGTGTTGATATCTTGACGCGACATAAGTCCACGAATACTTGACCTGGACGTTGACTGTACTGAAAACGACACTTTGCACACGCACTGGTTTACGAACTAATCAGATATACCTGTACGTCTTCTCAAAGCAGAGCTTTGTCAATATGCCCGAGACTGGCTTGGATGTAAACTGTTATAGAGAAGGGGTAGGGGAAGGATTGAGGGGTCAGGTAAGGAGAGTAGGGGAAGGATATCTACAAACACACAGGTCATTTCTGTATTTTGGGAAGGATTGAGGGGTCAGGTAAGGAGAGTAGGGGAAGGATATCTACAAACACACAGCTCATTTCTGTATTTTCAATCAGTTTTTGTTACTTTGCAAGTGAGGCGGAAGTCTAAACAAATTTTGAATGTAATTAATAGCGAACCGCCAAGATACGTAGACAAACGAATCACAAGACAAAACACGACGCGTTTCGACCTCTTAGGTCTTCTTCAGGCAAGATAATAAAACACCCAGGACAAGGAAAATGAACGAACAATCATTCTTCTGGTTAAAAATCTTTTTTTTTTTTTTTTTTTTTTTTGTAATTCAACAATTTTGAGGTTTATATGTGCAAAAGGAGGACCGAACGAAAAGCTAATACACCGGCAGCATTTCTGTCAAAAATTCTCGCCTATGAACATTTGTTACACGAAATGAAACGAAAAATGAAAGTAAACAAACAAAATGACAAATCAAGTAAAACACAACTTCAACTAGGTTTGTCAGCATGAGACTTCTTATTAATACTACATGATGCATTCTTCTGGTCAAAATTTTCTAGTGTCTGTAGCGGTGTCATGCTCATACATCCACATTCGTTTCCAGTGATCGCTTTCCATGTTGATCTGAATTGTCTATTCTTTTTTAAAAAATCTTTCACGTCTAGGCATGGGCCATTCTACAATTCTCTCGCCGTCTTCTGATCGTTCAATACTAAATGTGTTATGCGACAGGCCTATCATGTGTGGACATTAAATGTTTATATATGATCAAGGTGATTGCTTCTAATATCCTGAATTTTCTGTAAAGTTTGAAGATGTTTCACGGGTAAGTCGTTGTACCAGCTGAATACAGTGACACTGCACGTAGCAATCTTCCCCAAAGTTGCCACCAAAGTTTCATACACAAATGCCATTGTTCACCTTTAAAAAAGCTGGTGTGATTTACAGTTCGTTGTAACTCAAGCCCTGAAACTGATTTTAAAAAGACATTTTCTCCAATTACGTTCCAACTCACAGCTCTGAAACTGTGATAAACAAACATTTTCGCCAAGCTCGTTGTAACTCAAGCTCTGAAACTGTGATAAAAAGACGTTTTCGCCAAGTTCGTTGTAACTCAAGCTCTGAAACTGTGATAAATAAACATTTTCGCCAAGTACGTTGTAACTCAAGCTTTGAAACTGTGACAAAAAGACATTTTCGCCAAGTTCGTTGTAATTCAAGCTCTGAAACTGTCACAAAAAGACATTTTCGCCAAGTATGTTGGAACTCAAGCTCTGAAACTGTGACAAAAAGACATTTTCGCCAAGTATGTTGGAACTCAAGCTCTGAAACTGTGACAAAAAGACATTTTCGCCAAGTACGTTGTAACTCAAGCTCTGAAACTGTGACAAAAAGACGTTTCGCCAAGTATGTTGGAACTCGCAGCTCTGAAACTGTGACAAGAAAATCTCCGCTAAGTTCGTTGTAATCAACAGCTCTAAAACGGTGATTAGAACAATCTTCGGCAAAGTTCATTGTAACTAACAGCTCTGAAACTTTGATAAGAGAATTGTACGCCAGAGTTGATTTTATGGCAATAACAGCTCCATGGGTCTTGATCCACAATGTGAAGGATCACCGAATCGTATGCAGTGAAAACATAATTCTGTGCA
>CM031608.1:87352505-87355005 GCA_018398815.1 Conus ventricosus | reverse complement strand
TTTTTCAAGATGGCAAACTCACAAACGTATCAGAAGAAGAAGTAGATGACTCTTGTTTGAATTTATACTGATACTTCAGACGCAGGAAGATGTCTTTTTCAAGATGGTAAACTCACAAACTGATTAGAAGAAGAAGTAGAAAAAGAAGAAGAAGAAAGAAAAAAAATGAAGTCCTAAAACTTGTCTATAGTCCTCTTTGCCCTCCCACGTCTCCCCTGGGGTACGCCATCTTGTTTGTCATTTTGCATGTCATTTTGCATGTCATTTTGTATGTCATTTTGCATGTCATTTTGCATGTCATTTTGCATGTCATTTTGCATGTCATTTTGCATGTCATTTTGCATGTCATTTTGCATGTCATTTTGTATGTCATTTTGCATGTCATTTTGTATGTCATTTTGTATGTCATTTTGCATGTCATTTTGCATGTCATTTTGTATGTCATTTTGTATGTCATTTTGCATTGTCATTTTGCATGTCATTTTGCATGTCATTTTGCATGTCATTTGTATGTCATTTTGCATGTCATTTTGCATGTCATTTTGTTTGTCATTTTGCATGTCATTTGTATGTCATTTTGCGTGTCATTTTGTTTGTCATTTTGCATGTCATTTTGTATGTCATTTTGTATGTCATTTTGTTTGTCATTTTGCATGTCATTTGAATGTCATTGTGTATGTCATTTTATATGTCATTTTGCATGTCATTTTGCATGTCATTTTGCATGTCATTTTGCATGTCATTTTGCATGTCATTTTGTATGTCATTTTGCATGTCATTTTGCATGTCATTTTGTATGTCATTTTGCATGTCATTTTGCATGTCATTTTGTATGTCATTTTGCATGTCATTTTTGTATGTCATTTTTGCATGTCATTTTGCATGTCATTTTGTTTGTCATTTTGCATGTCATTTTGTATGTCATTTTGCATGTCATTTTGCATGTCATTTTGTATGTCATTTTGCATGTCATTTTGTATGTCATTTTGCATGTCATTTGCATGTCATTTTGTTTGTCATTTTGCATGTCATTTTGTATGTCATTTTGCGTGTCATTTTGTTTGTCATTTTGCATGTCATTTTGTATGTCATTTTGTATATCATTTTGTTTGTCATTTTGCATGTCATTTTCAATGTCATTGTGTATGTCATTTTATTATGTCATTTTGGTTGTCATTTTGCATGTCATTTTGCATGTCATTTTGTTTGTCATTTTGCATGTCATTTTGAATGTCATTTTGCATGTCATTTTGTATGTCATTTTGTATGTCATTTTGAATGTCATTTTGCATGTTATTTTGAATGTCATTTTGTATGCCATTTTGAATGTCATTTTGAATGTCATTTTGAATGTCATTGTGTATGTCATTTTGTATGTCATGTTGCATGTCATTTTGCATGTCATTTTGAATGTCATTTTGTATGTCATTTTGTAGTCATTTTGAATGTCATTTTGCATGTCATTTGAATGTCATTTTGTATGCCATTTTGAATGTCATTTTGAATGTCATTTTGAATGTCATTGTGTATGTCATTTTGTATGTCATGTTGTATGTCATTTTGCATGTCATTTTGCATGTCATTTTGAATGTCATTTTGTATGTCATTTTGTTTGTCATTTTGTATGTCTTTTTGCATGTCATTTTGTATGTCATTTTTTATGTCATTTTGTTTGTCTTTTTGTATGTCATTTTGTATGTCATTTTGTTTGTCATTTTGCATGTCATTTTGTATGTTATTTTGTATGTCAAGACTGCATTGAAGACAAAGCTCTGAAAGCTATCGTAGTCTTCTTCTTTCTTTGAGTGTCCATCTTCATCAAGTTGAAGATTTTGACACTTTCGTGTGTATGACCTTTTTTATCCCGCCATTAAGGCAGCCATACTCCAACTTCAGGGAAGGTGCATGCTATGTATAACGTGTCATCCATACCAACGGCAAACTGGCCTTCTCTTTCGAACGTTGGTGATGGGATTTTACGTGTGTGCAAGATGTTGTGCGTGCGTTCACACACGGAACCTCGGTTTATAGTCTCATTCGAAGGACTGTATGGGGAATGGAGTCAGAACCAATGGTAACTCCGAGGGAAGAATCCCCCTGTAGCGAAATTCGAACCGTAACCTCAGGATCACGAGTCCGGCGCTCTACCAACTGAGCTATTCCTGCCGTCCAAATGTGACAGTTCCATTTCTGTACATTTCTTTTCGCCTGTGACTTTGGTTCGTTGACGCTCCAAAAGTTCCAGTTTTGACTCCTTATCGTAGGACTCACTGTTGGAGAACTAGGCTATTATACGCTACGTCATATTTGTTCAGCCCTAGAACCGAAAGACAGAAGGAAAAGAGATTCAAAGGTGGGAGAGGAGAGGAGAAGAGGATGCGGGGTAGGGGAGAAGGTGAGGGGAAAGGGGTGGGGGTGACGGTGAAACTTTGATTCACGAAACTAGACCGTGGACTTAAAGATCATGGGCGTCCTCCCGCATCAGAATGCCTGTCAGATT
>CM031608.1:87345005-87350005 GCA_018398815.1 Conus ventricosus | reverse complement strand
GTACGGGTCTGTTCACAAAAACCATCAGCTTTTAATTATGCACAGACATGTCATGACGCCACGAGCGCGCTCGCGCGCGCGCACAACACACACACACACACACACACACACACACGCGCGCGCGCGCGCACGCACGCACGCATGCACGCACGCACGCACGCACGCACGCACGCACGCACACACCCCACACACACACAGACACACACACTTGTGAAGTTGAAGTCATTCGAGTTTTGTCTTTGTGATAATCTCACTGTTTGTTTTTTGTTTCTTTAGTGAGAGATACGATTATACAGGAGGGGGCCCTAAAACTATTACATGGAATTGGTAAAGGGTAAAAAGGAGTGAAAGGAAAAAGAAAGCAAAAGAATGAAAAGGGAGGGGAGGGGGCATTGTCTATGAGGGAAAGGGGAGAAAATAGAATCTCAAATCTGGAATTTGAATTCAACGCTCCACAATCTTTCTTTTGTTTTCAAGAATGATTTCTTCCAGAGCTTGGACAATCTAATTTAGCCCATAAAATCTAATATTTCTCTACTTTTTCTTTGTCTTTCTTATTGTATTTTTCGCTAGACAGTTGCAATTCATCCAAAGTTGGCTTCATTTGTTTTAATTCTAAGATACCCAACATCAATCTTCGTCGATGAAATTAAATTGATTGATATATATGCTTTTATCATAGCTTTCGAGTATCTTTTAAGTATTCATTTTTTCCTTATCTATTTTTGCTGTGTCGTTTGTTTGTTTATTTGAATGTTTGCTTTTGCTTGTTATTGTTGCTATTGTTTTGGTTTTTTTTACATGAAGAGAGAGAAAGCAATGTGTTGTATTGCATAATTATAGCGTCGTCGTTTCATCAAATCTCTCGGCGTGAATTCTCTCGACCTTTTCAAACCCGTTTCAGCAGAGCCGTGTCATACATACCGATTATTTCCACTCACGCATATTTGGGTCATCGATCAAACTGGGCTTTTTGTCGCGAAAGTATTTCCATAGAAAAATCCATTGGCCTGCTTCTTGTTCTTGTTCTTCTTGATCGGCGGTTCTTCTTGTTCGTACTCTTGTTCATCTTTATTATTATCTTGTTGTTGGCGTTGTTGTAGTTGTTGTCGTTCTTCTTCTTCTTCTTCTTTTCCCCAGAGACTACTACTCAGATCAATGCATCAGGTCCAATGGAGAGAGAGAGAGAGAGAGGGGGAGAAAAGAGAGAGAGAGAGAGAGAGAGAGAGGAGAGAGAGAGAGAGAGAGAGAAGAGGGGGAGAAGAGAGAGAGAAAGAAGAAGAAGAAGAAGAAGGAGGAGGAGGAGGAGGAGGAGGAGAAGAAGCAGAAGAAGCAGAAGAAGAAGAAGAAGAAGAAGGAGGAGGAGGGGGAGGAGGAGGAGGGAGGAGGAGGAGGAGGAGGTTGAGGAGGAGGAGGAGGAGGAGGAGGAGGAAAAGAAGAAGAAGAAGAAGAAGAAGAAGAAGAAGAAAAATCTGCACTGTACGAGACGGGACCGGCGCTATCTGAAGGTGAAGTATTATCAGCATTGTACTAAGTCACTTTCCCACTCAAAAAAGTCTGCGTTTGTATGGAACACCCCGAGTAGGCCTTTAAAACGTCCTGGTACAGACGGCCGACTGTATAAAGTGTCTTGCAACACACGGACGATGTCATCATGTGCACTGTATAAAGTGTCTTGCAACACACGGACGATGTCATCATGTGTACTGTATAAAGTGTCTTGCAACACACGGACGATGTCATCATGTGTACTGTATAAAGTGTCTTGCAACACACGGACGATGTCATCATGTGTACTGTATAAAGTGTCTTGCAACACACGGACGATGTCATCATGTGTATGTATAAAGTGTCTTGCAACACACGGACGATGTCATCATGTGTACTGTATAAAGTGTCTTGCAACACACGGACGATGTCATTATAATGTCTCACAGCAGATCAACGACTTCATATGAGTCTTGCGACAGATGACGGTATGTTTATGTGTCTTACAACAGAGGGGCTTATAATTACCGGTCTCACAAGAGATGACGATATAATCATGTCTCACAACAGATGAACGACGTCACTATGTGTTTTACAATAGATGGAACATATCGCTATGTGTCTTACAACAGATGAAACATATCGGTATGTGTCTTACAGCAGATGAAAATCATTATGTGTCTTACAATAGATGGAACATATCACTAGGTGTCTTACAACAGATGAAACACGTCACTAGGTGTCTTACAACAGATGAAACACGTCACTATGTGTCTTATAACAGATGAAACATATCACTATGGGGTCTTCAACAGTTGAAACACATCACTATGTGCTTACAACAGATGAAACATATCACTATGTGTCTTACAACAGATGAAACACATCACTATGTGTCTTACAAAGATGAAACATATCACTATGTGTCTTACAACAGATGAAACACATCATATGTGTCTTACCAACAGATGAAACATATCACTATGTGTCTCACAACAGATGAGCATGTCATTATGTGTCTTTCACCAGGCGAACATAAATATGAATCCTGCCATCGTATGAAATATATATAT
Source organism: Conus ventricosus (assembly GCA_018398815.1). Taxonomy (NCBI): domain Eukaryota; kingdom Metazoa; phylum Mollusca; class Gastropoda; order Neogastropoda; family Conidae; genus Conus; species Conus ventricosus. The sequence goes on along the minus strand of CM031608.1, from coordinate 87,347,444 downwards.
ATATTATATATATTTTATATTATATATATATATATATATATATATATATATATAAAATATATATATATATATTGTGTTTTATTACCAGATTAACGATATCATTGCGTATCTTATTACAGATGAGTGATTTACTTATTTGTCTTGCAAGAAAGGAACGACACCATTATATATCTTGCAACAACTGAACGTGTTTTCACAATAAATGAGCGACATGATTATGTGTCTTTCATCAGATGAGCAATATGATAATATGGCTGACAACTGATGGATGATATGATTAAGTATCTTACAAACAGGAGAACAGTGTCATTATGTGTCTTACAACAGATGGCCAATATCATTATTTGTCTTACGAAAGATCAAAAAATATTACGACGTGTCTTGCAACAGATGAACGATATCATTTTGTGGTCTTACAACAGATGAACATAAACATTACATATACGTTGGACACTTTAATGAAACTTGCCGCAAGCAAATGCAAAGTTACTGCCGTCAAGAAAAAATGGTGTCAACGACAGCATTGTTTTTCAAACGTCTAATTCTATGGGTTTAAAAAATCCAATAGAAAAAAAAAATCAACAAAGTACAAACTGCCTACCTTTAATCTGTAAAATCGTTTGGGGGGTTCCCCGAATATTACAACCAAAAAAAAAGAAAATTCCCTCCCTTCACAAATAATATCCACCTTCTTTTCTGAATGAGGAAGGTCGTTATGCTCATGCAGCGGCACAGGGAAAGGATGTGAGAAGAGTGTTGAAGGATGGAGACGGACGAAGGGAGGGGGGGAGGGGGTACTTGCTTGCATTTGTAGGAGAATACGTTGCAAAACCTACATGAAGTTCCCCATACCATACATAGACAGGAAAACAAACACGTGAAACCTGTTCCATTTGCGTGGATGTGTTAGGAGCACTCTGTGGCGAAGGGGTCGAGGACAGCAAAGACAGGGCTGCTGTGTCCACAAAGCCGACAGATCTTCAGTTCTACGTGCAGTTCTAGGAGCTTTTGATTGGCTAGCTAATGGGCCTCAATTAGCGGCTTCCGGTGCTACCGTTTCCAAGGCGGTGACCGACCTACAAACGCCGCCATTGGAACTTCTGTTTGCAGCTGTCGGGAGAGAACAGAATTCTTGCGGACACGTTTCGTTTATTTCCATTGATTTACTGATTCCAAATTCGGACAGACACAAAACGAGAACCTTGATCGGCAAAACATAGTCGGGCGTAAACGATTGAAATGAAGATACATTTTGTTACTGTATTCCTGCTTTCCAGGCTGAGTGTCAGTATGGCAGGGGTGATAATCCAGTCCTCTGCTCTCCGAGCAATGGAAGAAGCGCTGGGTGGCAGCAGGGGCGTGGGGGACGCGCTGTTTGACAGAGAAGCTGTGTCCTTCGTGGAGTGTGCCGCCGTCTGCCTGAGAGCCGAGAATTCTACGTTCTTCTCCCTGACACCTCGACACTCCCTGCAGTCTTCGCTTGTCGCGGATACGCTGCTTCAACGACGATGATGACGGCAACGGCAGCGGCATCGACCCCCAGCACAGACGTCACTAGTGTCCTCACTGCTGTCAGGGTCCTCCGTTCAGCCTGGCTGGAGAAACCGTGCAGCAATGACTCACAGGGTGGGGACCCTTCAGCGGAGTGTTCAGCTGGCTTCTGTCTCTGTAGCTCGGGGCAACTATGTCTCCTTGTCACGTGACTGCTGTGTACTCGCCTGCCCCCCCCTCCCCCCCCCCCCCCCCCCCCCCCCCCCCCCCCCCCCCCCCCCCCCGGAACACCAGCTACTCCAACCTGCCGGAATAGCTCCGTTGGTAGAGCATGGGACTCGTAACCTTGGGGATGCTGGTTCGAATCTCCGCCGGGCCGTTTCGGTAGAGGGGGATTTTCCTCTCGGAGTTCACATTGGTTCTGACTCCATTCCCCACACAGTCCTTCGAATGAGACTATAAATCGAGGTTCTGTGTGTGAACGCACACACAACATCTCGCACACACGTAAATTCCCATCACCAACTTTCAGAAGAGAAGGCCAGTTTAGCCGTTGGTACGGATGACACGTTACACATAGCAAGCACCTTCCCGAAGTTGGAGTATGGCTGCCTTAATGGCGGGGTAAAACACCGGTAAAAATAACGCAAGTGTCAGAATAATCAACTTGATGATTGTGGACACTCTACGGAAAGAAGAAGAAGTTTCCTACCAGGAAAACAGATTCTTTGGCACAATCTGGTTTGCTACCCGTCATCAACACAAGAGACCTCGGACTCGTTGACAGAGGATGGAGTGACACTAGCAAACTGGCTGAGGATCGTGCACAGCGGAGTGACTGACTCATGAGTCGCAAGACGTGGGGGCATCTAAGTCTAAGTTAGTAAGTAGCAACACAAGCTGACTGCCAGGAGCATTGTACACAGACCCTACAGGCACGCACCTGCG
>CM031608.1:87335005-87340005 GCA_018398815.1 Conus ventricosus | reverse complement strand
AAGGACCCACTGTCGAACTTCATCCGCTCAGCAAATGCGTGTCTGAGACTATTGTTGAAACGTCTTGACCAAACCTGCAGGTGTCTGTAACTCCTAGACCTGACTGACGCCGGGATATTTCATGCAAAATAATTGTACAGCGCAGCCCTGTCCTGTAGTCTCCCAGGCCTGACTGACGCCGGGATATTTCATGCAAAATAATTGTACAGCGCAGCCCTGTCCTGTAGTCTCCAGGCCTGACTGACGCCGGGATATTTCATGCAAAATAATTGTACAGCGCAGCCCTGTCCTGTAGTCTCCCAGGCCTGACTGACGCCGGGATATTTCATGCAAAATAATTGTGCAGCGCAGCCCTGTCCTGTAGTCTCCCAGGCCTGACTGACGCCGGGATATTTCATGCAAAATAATTGTACAGCGCAGCCCTGTCCTGTAGTCTCCCAGGCCTGACTGACGCCGGGATATTTCATGCAAAATAATTGTACAGCGCAGCCCTGTCCTGTAGTCTCCCAGGCCTGACTGACGCCGGGATATTTCATGCAAAATAATTGTACAGCGCAGCCCTGTCCTGTAGTCTCCCAGGCCTGACTGACGCCGGGATATTTCATGCAAAATAATTGTACAGCGTAGCCCTGTCCTGTAGTTACCCAGGCCTGACTGACGCCGGGATATTTCATGCAAAATAATTGTACAGCGCAGCCCTGTCCTGTAGTCTCCCAGGCCTGACTGACGCCGGGATATTTCATGCAAAATAATTGTGCAGCGCAGCCCTGTCCTGTAGTCTCCCAGGCCTGACTGGACGCCGGGATATTTCATGCAAAATAATTGTACAGCGCAGCCTGTCCTGTAGTCTCCAGGCCTGACTGACGCCGGGATATTTCATGCAAAATAATTGTGCAGCGCAGCCCTGTCCTGTAGTCTCCCAGGCCTGACTGACGCCGGGATATTTCATGCAAAATAATTGTACAGCGCAGCCCTGTCCTGTAGTCTCCCAGGCCTGACTGACGCCGGGATATTTCATGCAAAATAATTGTACAGCGCAGCCCTGTCCTGTAGTCTCCCAGGCCTGACTGACGCCGGGATATTTCATGCAAAATAATTGTGCAGCGCAGCCCTGTCCTGTAGTCTCCAGGCCTGACTGACGCCGGGATATTTCATGCAAAATAATTGTGCAGCGCAGCCCTGTCCTGTAGTCTCAGACTAGAATGAAACTCCATGGCATCATCTTCACCGTTCCCATTTCATCGAACGGCAGTAAAAAGCCTGAAATTGTGTGGCCCTGCATGCACACCTCTCATGGTGACTTCAATTTCCATTTCTCCTACATGTCTCTGCTCTTGGTGATTTTGTGTGGAAGTTGCCGGTATCGGCAAGTTCATGGGGATCTGTCTGTGGACGGATGTGGTGGCGCCTTCAGGAATAATACGCTTACTCAAGCTAGTTACGCGGCTGAGCAATCTATTTGGTAAGTGGTGTCCTTGTACGCTGGACAGAAAAAAGCACCACTGAACACCACCGAAGTAACTTCGCTGTACTGCAGTGTCTCCTCCAATGGGTTGCCTCATAACAGCTCGTTATTGACTGCCTCCTGTGGATTGCCCGTGCCGGGGCTAGGAAGGGGCACGTCAGGGTGTGGGCGTTGACGGGGAGCTGAAATGAGCATCGTGAAGGTAAATGCTCAAGGAAAACAAGAACGACAGAAATATAAAAGACACATTAGATGGCGCAATTAGTTTGCCGTTTCCTCCACATGTTTGAAATCACTACAATGTCATTACAATGTTGCCGACTTTGTGCTGTCTGGTCGGTTTGGATATTTGTTGTTGTTGTTGTTGTTTTTATGAATCATGTTTTATTTCAAACAAAACATAAGTTACAAATAAGGACTACAAAACGCATAAGACAATAATAACAACGACCATAAAACATAATCATCATGATCATCATCATACTGATTATAATCATCCTCATCAACATTATCCATTAATGAGCATTGTAATGTGGTTTGGATAGTTGTGCAATAGCCACCAATGGTATAATTTGCACACCAGTCCTTAGACATCGGACAACTTCATGCCATTTCAATTTTTGCACATAAAATGTTGAGATGTAATTGTCCTCAAACCTCATCCTTTGGGACCAAAACGTTTTGTTCTTTATAATTCAAAGCCTTTAAAGTCTGATAACATCGATATACAAAGTCAGGACACATTTTTATCCCAGAGGGAGGAGGGAGGATATCCGAGGCTTTGCCGTCATTGTAGCTGCGAATGCTAACTACTATCTATGGATTCATTCTTGTTAGCTTTATATCAACATCCTATGATATGACGAACAAGATAAAGAAGGCAGCAGTAACCACACTTCATCTTCTGTATTAATTAGCAATCACTCCTATAGTGTCTTTTGAAAACTATTTCACCCGCACGGTCATCCAATTTTACAGTATGAGCAAAAATCTGGGCGTTTATAATAGCGAAGAAATGGGAAGAACAATGTGCATTGGATTGCCACGAAACGTGTTTTGTTTTTCAATGCGAACAACGGAAATTCAAGTGACTTCATTTTCGACGATGTAGGAAGATACCCACTTTACTTCAATTCATGTGTGAAATCTGCTAAGTACTGAGTGTTATGTCACCAGCTTGGCAATTAGCAGGAAAAACCAACTGTGTTCCTGGAATTTCTCACTTTGTTTGCTTTCGATTTTCTCTGAGCTTGCTGAACGTTTAAAAATTATAGCGACTCCTTCTGGACACTGGATTTGTAAATATTTTGACGGGTTATTTTTTTCCCCGCGTACGCAGGCTGATACTCCTGCGGACACTCCCTGTACAGACAGGCAAGGATTAATCCCATCTACCCAACAAAGGGAGTGGAGGTTTGTGTGTATGACCGGGTTTTATACCTCCATTAAGGCAGCCATACTCCAGCTTCGGGAGAGATGCATGCTATGTGTAACGTGTCATCCATACTAACGGCCAAACTGGCCTTCTCTTCCGAAAGTTGGTGATGGGATTTTACGTGTGTGCAAAATGTTATGCGTACGTTTACACACGGAACCTCGGTTTATAGTCTCATTCGAAGGACTGTATGGGAAATGGACTCAGAACCAATGTTAACTCCGAGGGAAAAATTCACACTGTACCGAAACAGCCTTGTGGAGATTCGAACCCGCAACCCCAGGATCACCAAGCTTACGAGTCTGGCCCTCTACCACTGAGCCATTCTGGCCCCCGACGGGTTAATGGAGTATGTAATCCACTAGCCGGTCCGGCTGGCTAGTTTAAAAAAATAAAAGCCAAACTTTTTTCCGGCCTTGATGAAGGCCTGTGTAGGACTGATCCACAGATCACACCCACACTTTGCAGTTCTGTCCCGATTCCCTCCATCTCGTGAAGCGCCGAACATGCCTAGTCACACACACACACACACACACACACACACACACACACACACACACACACACACACACACACACACACGCACACACACACACGAGTATTTTTTGCCCGTTGCACCTTCAGTACAAGAGCCGAGCAAATTACTGTTTAGTTCTGTTGGCTTCATCATATGGAAACACTAGGGATTTACCTGGTTCTCCTCTAACAGATAGTCTATAGAGGTGAGTTCTCACCTTAGAAAATAGAGGACAAACGCATCCCCCTCACAGCACGAGGCACACCAGTCCCAGGAAGAGACCTAGTGCTCGTTAAACGTCGTCTGTGGCTGTTTGCTATTCATTTATCGGCGGGACTGACGTGTTTGCTGAGGAGGAGGAGGGGGGGGGGGGTGGAGGTGGGAGTGGAGAGGGGTGAGAGGAGGAGGAGGAGGAGGAGGAGGAGGAGGAAAAAGTGTGGACATTCCGTATTAATTCCTCAGTGTCTTTCTGAATGTCTGTCTTTCCATCTGTCTCTCTCTCCGACTCTGTCTGTCGCTGTCTGTCTGTGTGTGTGTGTGTGTGTGTGTGTGTGTGTGTGTGTGTGTGTGTGTGTGTGTGTGTGTGTGTGTGTGTGTGTGTGTGGACAAGCACAGCCTAGATGTGTGTGTGTGTGTGTGTGTGTGTGTGTGTGTGTGTGTGTGTGTGTGTGTGTGTGTGTGTGTGTGTGTGTGTGTGTGTGCACGTGCATGCGTGAGCGCATCTCTCTCTCTCTCTCTCTCTCTCTCTCTCTCTCTCTCTCTCTCTCTCTCTCTCTCTCTCTCTCTCTCTCTCTCTCTCTAACAAAGCAGGAGGAAAATTGTGTCGAGCCCCATCCACACAAACAAGCAAACTAAAGAACACAAGGTGACTTTCATTGATTACTGGAATGCCACTATAACTGTTCTCCTTGGAAAAAAAGGGTTAGAAAAAAGTAGTGCTGATTAACGATAAGCAGAAGTGTTTCGTAAAAACAAACATGAAAAACAAGGGGCGTGCTTTCTAACAAAACACAAAAGTGATTTGTAGGAAAACACAGACCACAAAAAGAAATCCTGATACATTACGTGTTGTCGAGATAAACAGGGAGAGAGAAAGAGAGAGAGATGAAGACATTACCTACAGAAGGAAACTCAGAATATTGGTGAAAAACATACATACTAGCGTTAAAGAGAGAGTGAGTGGGGAGGGAGAGAGAGAGAGAAAGAGAGAGAGAGAGAGAGAGAGAGAGAGAGAGGAGAGAGAGAGAGAGAAAGACAGACAGACAGACAGACAGCAGACTGACAGACAGACAGAGAGACAGACAGACAGACAGACAGACAGACAGACAGACAGACAGCAGACTGACAGACACAAAGAGACTGACAGACGTCGACAGGGACGGCCTGAAAGCGAATTATTATTATAATTACAATTACGATAATAACAATAATAATAATAATAATAATAATAATAATAATAATAATAATAAGGACAATAATAATAACAATAACAATGATAATGATTATTATTACTATTGTTGTTGTTATCATTATTGTTATCATCATCGTATCATCATTATCACCATCATCATCATCATCATAGC
>CM031608.1:87310005-87322505 GCA_018398815.1 Conus ventricosus | reverse complement strand
GTGTGAGTGTGTGTGTGTGTGTGTGTGTGTGTGTGTGTGTGTGTGTGTGGTGTGTCGTGTATCTATTGTTTGTCTTTCTGTCTCTGTAGGTATGCGTCTTCTGTATGTATGTATGTATGTTTGTCTGTCTGTCTGTCTATTTCAACCCTGTCTTTTCTATGTCTGTTGTTGTTTGTCTCAGAATATCCAATAGAAAAAAAAAAAATACACATGTAATAATTGTGATCGCTGACATGTTAACCCATATAAAATATTCAGGCCAGTCAACAGCCTTGTGTAAACAGTTCAGTTAGAAAAACAAGATGCTCTGAGAATTCTCCCACACAAACACCCTCTCAATGGGATAAGAACTCAGAAAAATTTTCCCCTTAAATGCTAAAACATGAGATGTAGCAGCAGCTGCTGCAGTTCCCAGTCATGTTTTGAATGGGAAAGAAAGAGCTGTAGTATTTATGTATTGTGTGGATACGTGGGCGATCTCTGTCCAATATCTATTGTTTTTTTTGGTTTTATAACGCATTGCTGTGATCGATTTTGACTTAGAGTCTGTGTGTTTTGTCTGCCTGTCAATTCCCTGTCTTTGTCTGTTCATGTTGTTTGCCTGTCTGCCTGTATGTATGTCTGTGACTGTGTTCCGTGCTCTGTCTGTCTGTCTGTCTGTCTGTCTGTCTGTCTGCTACTCTCTCTCTCTTCTCTCTCTTCTCTTCTTCTCTCTCCTCTCTCTCTCTCTCCTCACACACACACACAAACTCTCTTCTCTCTCTCTCACTCTCTTCTCTCTTTTCTCTCTCTCTCTCTCGGCTTTCATTCAGTTTTTTTCTGTATACTTGTTCTTTATCTCGTGTTTTCTTTTTGTAAACAGCACACTTTGTTTTAGTCAAAGCATTCTTACACCAGCCGACCATTATTCTTATCACACTGTGCAAAAACCAACAAAAAGAAAAATGTGTACTCGACCTTTAATCAACCAGACGCAAAGTCGTGCGAAACGGTTTGCCTTCAGGGCCTTCAGTTCAATGACAGAGGCTGGCTGATTTCTGTTTGTTCTGTCGGCTTCATCTTACATGGGAAAACTAGGGATTACTGGCTCTCATCCAGCAGCTAGCCTTTAGGGGTGAGTCACGCTTAGGTCTAGAGGGACAATCACCTCCCCCTACAGAGCGGCAAATCAGTCCCAGGGAAGGACCTAGTGTTCGTTAAACGTCGTATGTGGCTGTTTACTTTTCATTCATGACGGGATGAGGTATATACTGATGAGGTGAAGGGAAGGACAGGGTGAGGTGAGAAGAGAAGAACGCTGGAGCGGGTGGTGGTGGGGAGGGGGGGGGGCGGGGCGGACGGAGGGGATGGCTATTAGGGAGCGGTGAACAGTGGAGGAAAGAAATGTGGAATTTAATGTTTTTGTCTTCAGTGTCCTGTCTCTGATTCTGTCCGTCTGTCTGAATGTAGTCTCTTCCTCTCTCTGTCTCTGTCTCTGTCTCTCTCTCTCTCTCTCTCTCTTCTTCTTTCTTCTCTTCTCTCTCTCTTCTCTCGTCTCTCTCTCTCTTCTTGTGTGTGTGGTGGTGTTGTGTGTGTGCGTGTGTGTGTTGTGTGTGTGTGTATGCGTGCGTGCGTGCGCGTCGCGTGCGTTGCGTGAGTGTGTATGTTGTGTGTGTGAGTGTGTGTGTGTGTGCGTGTGTGTGTGTGTGTGTTGTTGTGTGTGTGTTGTGTGTTGTGTGTACATGATTCCGTGTCTCTTTGTTCGTCTGCCTCTCTTCTCTCTTCTCTCTCTATCTCTCTCTCTCTCTCTCTCTCTCTACTCTCTCTCTTTAATTTCTTTCATTTTTCTTGTCTTTAAATTTATTGCAAAATTTAAGCTTAGCAAGGACGGACTGGAGGAACAGGCTCTGCGTAGAATCTCAATCATGATATGAATGAAAGTGTTCTTAGTTCTGAGGCTATCTTCTCTTTCTCTCTCTCTTCTCTCTCTCTCTCCTCTCTCTCTCTCTTCTCTCTCTCTCTCTCTCTTTCATAAAAAACAAGCAAAGATAGAACATGGGGTCTCTCGACCTTCACTCTGTATATACAACACTGCATCTATTAGGGAGGGCATCTATGACCTTTCTTCTTTGTAAACAAAAACAAAAAAGAGAAAAATGTAGTGCTTATTAACAAGAAGCAGAAGTACTTTGTAATTAAAAACATAACCAAACGCTGGGGTGCTTGGTAAGAAACATAAAAATGGTTTTGTAGGAAAACGGCAGACGAAAAGAAGTGCTGCTTATTGATTTGTGTTTTAATTAAAAGGTGAAGAAGAAACACAGACATCAGGGAAGACAGTGGAAGACAGACAGGAGAGGACAGACGGAGAGACAGACAGGACAGACAGAGAGACAGACAGGACAGACAGACAGTGAGACAGACAGACAGGTACAGAAGAGGAAGACAGACAGACAGACAGACAGACAGGAAGAAGACAGATAGACAGACAGAGGAAGAAGACAGACAGACAGACCGACAGAAGGAAGACAGATAGACAGACAGAGGAAGACAGGCAGACAGACAGACAGACCAGACAGAGGAAGACAGACAGACAGACAGACGACAGACCAGACAGACAGACAGCAGAGGAAGACAGACAGTGGAAGACAGGAGACAGACAGTCAGAGGAAGACAGGCAGACAGACGACCAGAGGAAGACAGACAGACAGACAGAGACAGAGACAGACAGACAGACTGAATGGACCGAGGAAGACAGGCAGACAGACAGGACAGACAGACAGTCAGAGGAAGACAGGCAGACAGATAGACAGGCCCCGGCCCGCGGAAGACAGACAGACAGCAGAGAAGACAGGACCGACAGACAGAGAGACAGACCAGAGGAAGACTGACAGACAGACTGACAGACAGAGGAAGACAGGCAGACTGACAGACAGACAGAGAAAGAAGGCAGATCAGACAGAAGACAGACAGAGGAAGACAGCAGACAGACAGACAGACAAGTAAGATCAGACAGACAGACGACCGAGGAAGACAGATAGACCGAGGAAGGACAGGCAGACAGACAGAAAGACAGGACAGACAGAAGGAAGGAAGAGGAAGACAGACAGACAGACAGACAGAAAGAGGAAGGGACAGAACAGACAGGACAAGAGGAAGACAGACAGAAGACCGATAGTGCAGAAGGACAGACAGAAGACAGACAGACAGAGGATGGAAGACAGACAGACAGACAGACAGAGGGAAAGGACAGACAGCTGACAGAGGAAAAACAGGGACAGGACAGACAGATAGTGACAGACCGACGACAGACAGGCAGACAGACAGCGGACGGACGGACGGACAGACAACAGACAGGGGAAGACAGACAGGCGGGAAGACAGGCGATGAGGGAACGACATTTCAGATCGATAAGGACAGGAGACTACAGTGGGAGACTCTCAGAGAGTGAGTAATAAACAACAAAGCAGAACAAAGCGAAAACAAAACCAAAGCGAAACAAACAAAGCGAAACAAAACAAAGCGAAACAAAACAAGCGAAACAAAAACAAAACAAAACAACAAAAACAACCCGACATTACTGATGCTAAACAGAAAATGAATAGGGAGCACACACGCTGCATATATATGTGCTAGTACATTAATGAATGTTGTGTTTGGGGGGTTTGGGGTTGGTGAGGCATTTTTTTTTTTTATTTTGGTGTGTTACGAACACATTATTATATCTATGCTGTATGGATGGATTTATGCATATTAACTGTGCTGGTGTGTGTTCATGGTTGAGTGGTATATGTATAAATGCGAGGGAAAAAAATATTAAGAACAAAAAAAGAAAAAGAATGCGATGGAGGGAAGAGAAGAGGAGAGAGAGAGGAGAGAGGGAGAGAGAGAGAGAGAGATGAGAGAGAGAGAGAGAGAGAGACAGACAGACAGACAGACCGAAGACAGACAGACACAGACAGAGACGACAGAACGGCAGACTGAAGAAGGACAGTTGACTGACAGACAGAAAACAGAATAAGCAAAGCAAGCCAAAGCTGAGGCAGGCAGTCAGATAGACAGACAGACAGACCGGCAAACGACAGACAAAGCAGACAGGCAGGCAGCAGACAGACAGATCAGACAGGACAGTCCGACAGACAGACAGACAGACATACATCCGACAGGATATGCTTGAAAAGTGAAAACTCCCCAGTGTGAGTGTGTTGTGTGTGTGTGTGTGTGTGAGTTGTGTGTGTGTGTGTGTGTGTGTGTGTGTGTGTGTGTGCGTGTGTGTGTGCGCGCGTACGTGCGTGCGTGGTACGTGCATGCGGGCGTGCGTTGCGTGTGTGTTGCATGTGTGTGTGGTGCGTGCGTGCGTGCATGTGTGTGTGTGTCTGTGAGTGTGCGTGTGTGTGTGTGTGTTGTGTGATGTGTGTGTGTGTGTGAGTGTGTGTGTGTGTCTGTCTGTCTGTGTGAGGTGCGCGCGTGCGCACGCGCGCGCGCGGCCGTGTTGTGTGTGTGTGTTGTGTGTTGTGTGTGTTGTATGTGTGTGTATGTGTGCTGTGTGTGTGTGTGTGTGTTTGCGCGCGCGCGTTGCGTGCGTGAGTGCGTGCGTACGTGCGGCGCGTATGTGTCGTGTGTTTGGTATGTGTGTGTGTGTGTGTGGGATGTGTGTGTGTGTGTGTTGTGTGTGCTGTTGTGTGTTGTGTGTGACTGGTAGGGTGTGCTGTGTATGTTGCTGCATTCTATGTATGTGCGTTGTTGTGGAGTTGGGGTTTTTTTCTGTGTCTGTCTGTCTGTCTGTCTGTTGTCTGTCTGTCTGTCTCTCTCCTCTCCTCCTTCCTCTCTCTCTCTCTCTCTCTCTCTCTGCTCTTGGAGTGTGTGTGTGTGCTGTGTGTGTGTGTATGTGTGTGTGTGTGTGTGTGTGTTTGTGAGTGTGTCCGTTGTGAATGTGCGCGCGCGTACGTGCGTGCGTGCGTACGTGCATGCGTGCGTGCGTGCGTGTGTGTGTATGCATGTTGTGCTGCGTGCGTGCGGCTGTGCTGGATGTGTGTGGTCTGTGTGTGTGCGTGTGTGTGTGTGTTGTGTGTGTGTGTGTGTGTGTGCTGTGTGAGTGTGTGTGTGTGGCGTAGTAGTAGTACTTCTAGTTTTACGTCTCTTCAATATGTGATATTAGACGGTGAGAGTGAGAGAGAGAGGGAGAGAGAGAGAGAGAGGAGAAGAGAGAGAGGAGTAGCGAGAGAGAGAGAGAAGAGAGGAGAGAGAAGGAGAAGAGGAGAGAAAGATGAGAGAGAAGAGAGAGAGAAAGAGAGAGAGAAGAGGAGATGGCATAAAATGTTTGTGATTATGTAAGTGTATGCATAATGTGGTTATCTTAAGTGACATATATATGTACCTCAAAGCATCCTACAACCTACTACCAAATAATCTTAAAGCAAATGCTTAATGGATACAAATTAAAGAGGAAAACAACTTTGAGGCAAGCTTTAAATCTGAAAAAGACAAACACAAAGACATGCCTGATAATGGTGGTAAATGAGGTTGAAAACATGTAAAAAGTCAAACAGGCAGATGCTTGACTGGTTTATTCTTCGTCTCCACAAATTCATTTTACTTCGTTTGTGTAGTTGTTTTTAAGGCTCAAGTTTTAATTTATAAAAAATTGAAATTGAAATTTCTGTATGGTACCATATTTTTCACTTGTAAATGATGAATGCTGTTTACATGATCCATAATTAATTACTGAGTGTTTTTATCAGCACGCCAGGCTAAGTATTTTCTTAATGTTTTCTGAATCGGGACCAGACGGTTTGCTTTAATATTGATTGACTTCAGGTAAAGAAAAGATTTATTCACTACGTGGCGGCACTTTTCATTTCTGGCTCTCTCTTTGCACATATATACAGCTAGCTCATTACCCAAATACCACAATGCGATGGGAATCACCAGAAGGTGACATCAGTTCCTTATATTCAGAAATGAATAAGATGGACATATATCATTTTTTCAAGCAAGTGTTCGAAAACGGTATTTGGAAATTGTATGGTTTGCAGAACAGACATTGATCCACACAAATAACTACTTTAAACATTGATTGAGGCAAGTCAATTATATAACAACATTGCCCTATTAATAGCTTTCATTTCGGCGGACATCTATTGTCTGACTTTTCGATGGAGTATATTTTTTCAACCTTTTGTTGTGGTATAACAAAAAGCACGACCCTGACTGATTTTAGACAATACTGAACCATCTGTGCGTAAACTTTCAGATGTGAGTGATACTTCTCTTGTAAATGCATCTTTTTACAGAATAAGATAAAATGTTTGGCTGGTCAGTTGTGCCAAATCTGTGTGTTACTAGTCAAAATGTGCCCTGTTTCTTGCCCAAGCTGGAGGAGAAATCAAGGCCACCTTTTGTAATCTCTCAGAACTGACTGTTGACTCTTTAAAGGCTTTCAGTACAAGAACCAATGGTAGATTTCGTTGAAATGTCTGAGCTCTTTTTTGGATAATGAGATTCAGGTTTTATAGCAATCTCTTTTCGTTTACACCTGTGAGCGTTGAATTTCATTTACATATTTGGCAAGCGTTTTAGATTTCTATGTTATCTAATGGTATAAAAAATATTGATTTCCTTTGTAAGTTCGTACGTTGAAGCATGGAACGGAAGTCCAAGACATAATTTATAGGCTTCTACTATCGATGCCTGTGCAGCTTTTGTAACAGGTGTTTAGGGGCACATCGAAGGAAAGCTCTTGTGCATAGCATAATTTTGATCGGATCTTGTGATGTAGCTAAATGTTTTTAAAAGTGTGTTTATATCCTGACACCAGCTTTGTTTACTGATAATTTTTTAAAAAGTTTAGTGTTTTTCAGCTTTGTTAGAAGGTACTGGATTATGAAAATTCATGTTAATTAGATGTTAAATATACTCCTAAAAATTTCACTAAAGGTTCTGTAGTCAAGTGTGACTGCATCCATTTTAAAATGTGGGCAAATCGTTGTATCAGCACCATTATTAAATAATCCATATATGTTTTCTCACAGAGAAAACAAAGAACATTCGCAAGCATGTATTACCAAGACTGTCATAAAATCATTTTGGTAAAGTTTTTTGTAGTAAATTAAGTGTTCTTTGGGACAATTTTTCCTTATTGAAGTATTTCATCATTATTGCATCAGATCGTCAGCTTACGGCCAAGCTTGTGAATTTTTTTGCTTATATGTTTGGAAGATCACAGTGTAAAAATGTTTAAACAACTTGGAGCTATCCAGAGCCTTGTGGAAATCCATTGTAATGATTTAATTCAGAGTAATCGTATTTCTACTTTAAATTGTAGCTTCTTCTTGAATCGAATTCTTGATATAAATAATAAGATTGCAGATCGCCTATGTTTCTAATTTGAAATAACGTACCTGGCTGCCCCGACACTATCGAAGCTCTTTTAACAATCAAAAAATGACCAAACGCTTTTTCGTTTGCAAATTGGTTTTTAATTTGCTGTGGTTAATTTAACTATATGATCGATGGATGATCTTCTTTTCGAAAACCGGATAGATTGTGTGGTATTACGTCATATTTATCACAGAATACGGTCAATCTATTCAGAACTTTTTTTCTTAGTTTAGAGACATGAGGAGGTTAAAGCTATTGGTCGATAAAAATACTTACATTGTTGCAGATTTACCTTGTTTTAAACATGGGAATTATTACTGACTGCGTCCATATTCCTGGCATAATACCCTCTGACCAAAGCTGTTGAAAATATTGTTTGCAAAATTATATGAAATTATTTGGGTAAATGTTTCAACATAGAATTTGAAATTCGCGTCTAACCCTACAGATGATTTATTGTTAGTTAATGTAAAAAATAGCAATTCATTCACCTCATGTATTGTTTAAAGGTGCATTGACAAAAAGATACTATTGCTTGTGGCTATCGTATGGATGTGTTTCTTTTCTTCTCTTCTGAAGCTGTATACATTCAGTGTGAAAGGACTTTCCATATCGCATTGTCCTTGCGAAATTCAGCAAATGCTTCTGCCTTTCCGTGAAGGTTTGGAAATTTGTTATTATCAGTTCTAATGGGACATCGAGGAAGATTACCCATGTTTCATGTCCCGAAATTTTTTTCCACACTTTCTGAAAATCTTTATGCTGAGAACCTCTTACGTCACAGAAGGTGACCAATATAGTCGTTTTGGCTTTGGCACAACTCTATTGGAATATGAGTTGGCTCTTCATTTTTGTGTGCCCTTTTCTATTTTTTAGGAATGTGCACTTGAATCATTCCGCTTTTATGTTTTTCTTTTTTTACTCCTCAGATTAATTTTAAGGGTATGTTTATATTTCTCTTTTTTTTATTCACTGCTTCTTCGACTCTTTTGTCACCACACATTTCCAGCATGCTTTCCATTTCTGTTAATCTACATTTAGGAATAGTTTCATTTGCGGCATAGAGGGGATCCACTTCACTTGAATTTACTATATAAAATTTATTTCATCTTTATTGTCATAAAATATATCACATCACGTGGAAAGGAAGAGATGAAAATTTATTACAGTCTGCGAATTTATAATTGTATTTATGTATTTTGTCTTCTGGAAAAAAATAATTTCAGAATTTTTTATTTAATTCAAATCTTTAGGGGAAAGTGATTTTTTTCCTTTCCAAGAGTTGTCTTGGTATGTTTGCAAGTTGCGGTCAAAAGCTAATTGGGGAGAATCAAGGGAAAGAATCAAGGCACTTGCTCTGTGGTAGAAATATCTGGGTAGGCGAGTGATGCTACCTTATTAGTTTAGCAAGCACAAATGATTCGAGTCCAACATTTTCAACGAAGCGATTGCTGGTTTAGTGAGCGTCTTTTATCCAGAATTGGTGATGTGGGCATTGAAGTCTCACCAACCAGCCATTTTTCATTAGAATGTTAATCGAATGTTGCACTCAGTGTTTCGATCATTTCGGGTCCTTTTGGCAAATATAAACAGAGACAAGTTTAAAACATTCGTGTTATCAATTCTAACATCTTGCCGCACAGAATACAAGTCTTGTTGGGGCTGATTTGATGGAAAGTGTGCTGGGCCATAAAGAATAATCAAAACTTGCGATGTAAATAGCATGCGTATTCTTTTGTTACATCAGAAACGTGATTATGTCTGGTGGATAATAAAGTTTAGGCAGTCTGGTATTTTGTTTTGCACAACATTTAGGAGGACTGCAATATGAAAATGTGATACTTAAATTTTGCAAGAGCTGAAATAAGATATGATTCTTTTGTAATTATTGATTGGCATTCCACTCTGTAAAATGGTAATCATATCAGTGATCTTATCAGGCCATGTCTTCAAACAACACCAATTGGAGCTAATATAATTTCTAAATAAACCTACTATACAAAAAAACTGTATGCTAAGGAGAGATGAGGAAAGAACAAAATAATAACCAATGTGTTGTTAAGAACAATATCGGATATAAACAAAATCAGGAATTGTCAATAGGCGTTATACAAACAGTCACACTTACTTGGTGTTCATCAAAAGTATATGGCTGACGGTAATGTAATGACTGCACAGTTTATTTAATCTGTTGTCGTACCAGTCTTCTTAAAGCTGTCGTACATATTCCACACGTCCCTGTCGATTTTCAGCAAGAAGGGGCTGTCTGAAGGGGCAGCGCAGGTAACGCTGCATGGGTGGTGGGAGTCAGGGGTCGTCTCGGCTGTTTTCCTGGGTTGCTCCAAAAGAAGTGCCGCACGTGTCTGCCCAGGTTGCCTGCTAGGATGCTGGCTCCTCTGGTGTTGGGGTGTAGACCGTCCTTCAGTGTTGTGATTCCGAAGATTGTCGTGACCTATGGAAGGATACTTCTCTATTTTGAAAACAAGTCATTGGTGTTAATGGCATTGAAGAGCTGACGATAACTTAGTATCAGGATCTTAACAGGAGCGATTTTGCTTATCACGATCTTCGTCTTTGGTTGTTTCTGGAAAATATCTCCGATGCATATGAAACGAAAGCTTTTGCTTGCACACTTTTGGGATCTGATTTCTTCACATCATTTACTCACAGTGAACAATTATACGTCCACTGATTCCTTTGTTGTTGGACAAGGCTTTTTCAAGCCGCCGCTGGGATGTCCTTTATAGGAAAAGGTCTTGTGTAGATCTGCCTGACGCGTAGGAAACGCCCAATCGGTTCCGTTGACACCTTTATCACGGAGTCAAGCCGCATCACGATCTTAGGAAGGATTATGTTTATTTCTTCGTGTTCAGGCATGACGAACTTTGTCGGGGTGAGATTTGACCGTCACGTTGAAATTTGCGTATCTTTCTTTTTCTCACGTGTTTGATTATTCTCTGTTTTTTGTTTGATATGTCTTTTTACGGTCTGTTGTGACTTTTCTTTCACGAAGATTTTCTCGTCGTATTGTCGCATTGACTTGGTTGCAGCAGCATACCTCGGACCCAAAATTTTCTGAAATTACTCATAAAAGCTGTCTGGGTTTGGTGCGTTGACAGCGGTAGCCCTGGTTCGACTGACATTTTCCGCGCAGTTGAATTTAAAGCCACAGATCGTTCTGTGGAACTTGTTACTTTCATGCAGAGAGATCCGTTGACACAAATTTGTAAATAACTGCGTGAAGGTCTGTTGTTTCATTACAGTTGTTGTTTGTTGGTTGTTTGAGGTCTTTGCGCGAACGTACTTCATCCCGTTCGCCATATTATCACGCGGTCATTTTCCTCCTCACGAATGGAATCTTCTTTTTTCGAAAAACTCATAGATGGAAGACTTTTTTTGATGTTGTAATGTTTTTATTGCCGTGTGTGTTAGTTTGGTCCCCGACTTTTGATCTTGTAGTTGTCATTTTTCTTGGGCTCAGCCTTTCAAAACCTCAGCAGACTTTGATCTTCAGTTGTTTACTGTTTCCGCCATCTTGTGTATATCGTGTGTGTGTGTGTGTGTGTGTGTGTGTGTGTGTGTCTGTGTGTGCGTGCGCGTGTGCGCACGCGCGCGCGCGCGCGCGCGCGTGTGTATGTGTGTGTGTGTGTGTGTGTGTGTGTGCGCGCGCGCGTGCGTGCGTGCGTGCGTGCGTGCGTACGTGCGCGCGTAAGTGTGTGTGTTTGCGTATGTGTGTGTGTGTGTGTGTGTGTGTGGTGTGTGTGTGTGTGTGTGTGTGTGTGTGTGACTTGGTAAGGGTGTGACTGTGTATGTTTGCATGCATTCTCATGTATGTGCGTTGTGTGAGTGTCTGTGTCTGTCTGTCTGTCTGTCTGTCTGTCTGTCTCTCTCTCTCTCTCTCTTCTCTCTCTCTCTCTCTCTCTCTCTCTCTCTCTCTCTCTCTGAGTGTGTGTGTGTGTGTGTGTGTGTGTGTGTGTGTGTGTGTGTGTGTGTGTGTGCATGCGTGCGTACGCACGTGCGTGCGTGCGTGCGTGGTTGCGTGCGTGTGTGTGTGTGTGTGTGTGCGTCTGTCTGTCTGTCTGTCTGTCTGTATCTGTGTATGTGTGTGTGTGTGTGTGTGTGTGTGTGTGTGTGTGTGTGTGTGTGTGTGTGTGTACGCCAACGCTAGGGACAACTATTTCTCATTTCGCTGACAACTATTTGGCGTCCCGTTCCCATCTCAGACACAGAGTGCAAACACATCCTGTTCACAGCACGAGGGGAATCACTTTCAGGAAGGGGGAACAATCCTTGTCGGCATGGCGTGTGTTTGTTCACTTTTCATCCATTCAGTGTGCGGGCAAGAAGTAGGAGGAAGGAGATGGAGACAGGAATGTGGGTGTAATGTCAGCAAAGGAGTTAAGATTGAACATCTTGCTTTTCTGAATACATAAATCCAAAGTATGAGAATAAACTAATCAAAACACCTGACGGAAATCCGGTCCGTATTAAAACAAAGCTGACAGTATTTCTGATCTGTGTCCAATACCCTAATCATTTCCACAGAAGAAGCAGTTATGTTGTTTAGATATACAACGGATCACTCTTTGACACATTTAAATTTTCCGTTACAAAAAAAAGAGAAGAAAATAAGCATCGCAAGAAAAGAAATAATCATGAAATTTCATTCACGTTGTTTGTGAGAGATATGCATTATGTAGAACTTGTACATGAACCCATGAAAAGAATAAAACAGACAAGGAAGCGCTGATGTATTGCGATGGAGAATTTGTAGGTAAAATCCTGAAATAATCAGAAATAAGGGATTATATGTTTTGAAAGGTTCATGACCTATTGTGATACATACTTGTTCCTTCTCTTTCGCTTATTTTGAATCGAATGCTTCTTTATAACAACTGTTTTGCTAATCAAATACATATTTCAATTTCAGACCAATTATGTCCAAATGCTCTGGCTAAAAAAAAAAGGAGGAAAAAGCCATAACTTTTAATGAGAGAAATGCTTTTAAAGACTTCTGAAACTAAAACGAAATATATCAGGAAAGTAACACAACAATCTGGGAAAAAAATAACGATAATGATAATGATAATAATACTGCGCTGACTTAAAAAAATACTACATTTACAATGCCATGTATGATC
>CM031608.1:87302612-87305112 GCA_018398815.1 Conus ventricosus | reverse complement strand
ATTTTGTTACCCTTTCCAAGCGCACCAAAGCAGGGCAACCCCGTCCTTTTAACTGAGAAAAAAGGGCGAGGGAGGGGAGGAGGGGGAGGGGGAAAGGGGTGGAGGTAAACACTTGCCATATGTTTAATGCCCCATTGATCTCTAAGGAGCCACGAGAATTTGGCCCCAGGTTCTCTCGCTCTGCAACAACTTTGACGATCCTTTCTCTAATCCGCGATTATTACCACCTTGTGCTGTCAAACTGCTGGGGTCCTTTATGCATTCGCAAATTGAGGGGGCAAATGAAAACTGCCTACAGAATCTCTCTCTCTCTCTCTCTCTCTCTCTCTCTCTCTCTCTCTCTCTCTCTCTCTCTCTCTCTCTCTCTCTCTCTCGCTCCCCCCCCCTCTCTCTGCCATGCCTTGCTTCTCCCTCCCGCTCCCTCCCCCTCCCTCACTCTGTCTCACATTGCTTTTGTTTAACTCTGTCCCTCTCTCTCTCTCTCTCTCTCTCTCTCTCTCTCTCTCTCTCTCTCTCTCTCCCCTCTCTCCTCTAATGCCCCCACCCCCTCCGTCCCCCACCCCACCCTCACCATCTCACACCCTTCTGTCTGTGTTCCCTCTTTGTACATAAGTTTTGTTTCATTTGGTATTACTATATTTCAGAATTTGTGTCTTTTTTTTCTTTCTTTTCTTTTCGTTTGGCCCTGGAGGGCTGGATGTAAAACAAAAAGCAGTTATGCGTACTCCACTACCTCTGAAATATAAAATTCTGTCCGATCGTTCGTTCTGTCTGTCTGTCTGTCTGTCTGTCTGTCTGTCTGTCTGTCTGTCTGCCTGTCTCTCTCTCTCTGTCTCTCTCTCTCACACATTCTCTCTCTCTCTCTCTCGTCCCATCCTTTCACTCCGTCTCTCTCGCTTCTCAGACCCTTTTTGGTTCCCCCCTCCCCACCCCCCTTAGGAGAAAGTGCAACGCCCAGATCATCCTGGAGGAAGAGGAGCGTCTGACAGCCATCACCTGAACCGAAACAAAAATAGCTGGCTGGGTACTGTGTTTTTAGCTTGGTGGATGCTGTTAGAGCCAGACTGTCAGACGTTGCTACCCCTACACCACCCCTCCAATTATCTTGTATATAGCGCACGTATGCGCTCTTGCACGAAAAATTCTAGTGTGGTCGTGTCATAAGAAGCAAGATATTCATTCATAGGTCTGTTACGCGGAAACAGCTAGTTTCCCCTGCAATGAGCTTACTGAAAGTTTTCAATCGCATCTGTTCATTGCTAGCTTGTCTGCCTAAAAGCGGGATCCCCCAAAAACTATGAGACTTATTTGAACAGAACTTGGTGGGAAAATGGCCCACCGACAAAGACGTTGGTGCATTTTGAAGTTAATATGGATCAAACGCAGATCCAGGATCAGGTTAATCCATTAAAGAGGTTTGCCCCCTCCCTAGTACTCCTGCATAATCAAATTAAGATTAATGATGATGATGATGATGATGATGATGATGATGATGATAACCTTAACAATGAAAATGATAATGATGGTGATGATGAAGATGATGATGATGATGATGATGAGATGATGATGATTATGATATTGATGATACCGTATGATGATGATGATGATGATGATGATGATGATGAATGATGACGATGATGATGATGCTGATGCTGATGCTGATGATATGATGATGATGATGATGACGATGATGATGAATGCTGATGATGATGGGTGATGGGTGAGGAATGATGATGATGATGATGATGATAATGACGATGACGATGTGATGATGATGATCTGATGATGATGATGATGATGATGATGATGATGATGATGATGATGATAATGACGATGACGATGACGATAACAACAACCAATTATTAACAATGGATATTTATTCTGCTTAATATACAGACAGCCCTAAATACTTACAAATTTTATCACACACACACACACCACACACACACACACACACACACACACACACACACACACACACACACACACACACACAAAACACAAGCCTGCACATATCCATCAGGAAAGTACGCGCGCACATATGTGAGTGCGCATGCAGTGAAATCAAACTAAATGCCTAATACCCCAAATGTAGACCACAGAGGACAAGTTTCATTCTCTACCTTCGTCAAAAGTGCCGCCCAGATCGGTCACCCAGTGAGCTTACATGCTCTCCGGAATCCTTCAGGTTGTAGTGGAAGTTGTAAGGCGTTAACTAACTTCTAATCAACGTAAATTCGCATTAATCACATTAATCAGCCAACGACCCACTGCGCCGATAAGGAAATGTAATCGAACTCGCGTAGGGGGTCTC
Source organism: Conus ventricosus (assembly GCA_018398815.1). NCBI lineage: Eukaryota > Metazoa > Mollusca > Gastropoda > Neogastropoda > Conidae > Conus > Conus ventricosus. Next base: position 87,302,798 of record CM031608.1, on the reverse strand, counting down.
CATTCTGACGTCATTTCCTCATCCACTGAAGCCTTGGGAAGCTCCATCAATGGCCAAAAGCAAACCTGAGATGAGGGTCGAACAGTGAGCCGAACACTTTAATCAACCAATCGTCACAGGCGTAATCCACATTGGACGCGCTCTCTTATCAGTCTTTCTTGACCGCTGTGCCATCATGTCTCCTAT
>CM031608.1:87281117-87286117 GCA_018398815.1 Conus ventricosus | reverse complement strand
ATCTCTCAGCATAATCTACTCCAAGCGGGCTCTGTAACCTATTGGCAGCTATCCCCTAATCTGTATGTCATTATTGATTTGCTTTCTTATCTTTCATGGTCTCAATGGTGAACCCCCCCCCCCACCCACGCTACTCTTTCTGATTAAACTCCTCCCCCCCCAACCACCACACCTTCCTCTACCCCGAATCACAAACACAGCCACACGTGGCACCATTCTGTGACAGACGCATTGCTGGTAGTCCTAAGGGGAAACTGATAAGACCGGGTTTTCATAAGTCAACCTTCCCCGAAGATGGAGTATGGCTGCCTTAATGGTGGGATAAAAATCGGCCATACACACAAAACTCCACTCCCTTTGTTGGGTAGATGGAATGAATCCTTGCCTGTCTACACAGGGAGTGTCCGCAGGTGTATCAGCCTGCGTACACGGAAGAAGCAGAAGAAGAAATAAGTCAACCTACCAGACAGAGATACCGCACGATCATAGTGTATTGTAAGTGATGTATCATGTATCCACGGTACCTGTCATACGTCAGTGTATTTGTACACCTCTGTACACCAATCGTTGTGATCACATCGGCTTATAATCCACCCCACCCCCATCCCACGTTCCTTCCTCCCTTCTCCCATTATTAACCGTTGGTCGTTGAGCATACAACGTCTCTATTTAACAATATGTTGTTTTTTTTCCACTCCAGCCAGAAATATGCAAGTTTCGGGCATTCTTTCTACTGTCCTCACGCATTCTAACATATGAAGACCGAAAGACATGTTTAGAAGAATGGAAATGGCACCAGAGAGGTACCGGAGTTGTTAATGTTGATGATGGTATGTTCTGTGTTGCTGATATTTCTTAGGTTTGCTATCTGTCGTATGAAGCACCTTTCGATTCAAACAATTCGCAGAAACGCCATAAAGTAAATGGTAGTGTGAACGCTCTACCTAAGAGAAAATATGAGATGATTGTTCTGAGAGAGAACGAACGAACGAACGAACGAAATGTTGTTTAATGAGGAAAAGAATAAGCACCAGTCAGTCAGTGGCTTTTTTCCATCCAGCCCTCAAACAATAAATACATGGAAGAAATCATTACATAGAACTGCATATAAACTCATGAACAACAATGAACACATAGCAATTTAGAATAATAGAATGCACAATATAACTGCAGGAAGAGAGTGTGGGAGAGAGGGAGGGATGGAGAGCGACACAAAGAGAGAGAGAGGTGGGGACTTGGAGACACAGAATAAAGAGACGGAGTCTCTGACACAAGGAGAAGAAGAAGAAGAAGAAGAAGACGAAGAAGAAGAAGAAGAAGAAGAAGAAGAAGAAGAAGAAGAAGAAGAAGAAGAAGAAGAAGAAGAAGAAGAAGAAGAAGAGGAGGAGGAGGAGGAGGAGGAGGAGGAGAAGCATATCAAAATTGGCACATCAAAAAAGACAAACTACAATGAAGAAAAGTGGTTAAAGAATCAAGTCATGCCGTAAAGGAAAAAAAGCTGAAAGACACCAGACATGCCCAACTCAGCAGCAAACAACAATTCCGTACATGTCAACCCCCCCCCCCCCCCCCCCCCCGCCTCCCACTTCAAGAACGACAAGAGAAGGAAGATGGAGATCAACATAGGATGACAAAATGAGACACACAAGGAGAGAGAGAGAGAAAGAGGGAGACAAAGACAGCGGACCGCCAGAGAGAGAGAGAGAGAGAGAGAGAGAGAGAGAGAGAGAGAGAGAGAGCAATCACGGTTGTTCAACCAAGGTGGATAGCACGTTTTTCCCAAACTTTGATTGTGAAAACTAGTCACACGGCAGTGCGCATGAGAACCGTTTGAGTGAGAAAAAAAAAACAATCAGTCTTCGCACATTGGGTGAGATAGATAAGAAGCATGAAGAGAGAGAGAGAGAGAGAGAGAGAGAGAGAGAGAGAGAGAGAGAGAGAGAGAGAGAGAGAGAGAGCAAAATTTCCCACATCACAAATGACAAAATGCAATGAAAGAAGGGTCGTATCAAAATCAAGTCATGCGATAAAGAAGAATGAGCTGAAAACACCAGAAAGAGAGAGAGAGAGAGAGAGAGAGAGAGAGAGAGAGGAGAGAGAGAGAGAGGAGAGAGAGAGAACAGACAGACAGACAGACAGACAGACAGGAAGACAATCAGACATACAGACAGACAAAAAGACACAGGGACAAAGAGAGAGACAGCCACACACAGACAGAGAGACAGGACAGAGAGAACTAGAGACGGAGACACAGAGAAAAACAACCAGCCAGCCAGCCAGCCAGCCAGCCAGCCAGCCAGGCAGACAGACAGGGCAAACAGAAAAGACACAGAAACAGACAGACAGACAGACAGACAATGAGTCATCTACACAGTCACAGCCAGTGTGTTTTTACAACAGTAAATGTTTTGCAGTTTTAGCCCGATGCAGGCGCGATAAAAATTGTTATCAAATCTCCTCTGTTTCCTTCCTGTTCAAAGAGAGCCGTTAGCTGTAGCAGCTGCTGCTACAGTTAATACTGCTGGCTTCATTACTATATGTGTATGTTTTATTTGCTTTTTATACAAATTGTCCATTAGGGATGTGTTGACTTCTTCATGAACCATACTGTTTTATTGAGATCATAAACGAGGCCTGCTTGACCAGTCGATTGAATTACAGCGGTCAACATGTGCCTGGCCTGAATTAATTTGACTGATTTTTTTTTAATCTTTCCTGGTTATTCTTGTACCGAAACCTATTTATAAAGAGACACATACACACACAGCGCACACGGACACACAGACACAGACACACAGACAGACGCAAATACAGACACAGACATAGACAGACAGAGACACAGACACAGACAGACACATAGACACAGACACAAAGGCATACATATATGTATATATACACAAATGCACACAGACCGACCGACCGACCGACCGACCGACCGACAGACACACAACACACACACCACACACACACACACCACACACACACACACACACACACACACACACACACACACACAACACACACACACACACACACACACACACACACGTACGCACGGACGAACACACACACACACACACACACACACACACACACACACACACACACACACACACACACACACACACACACACCTCACACACACACACCCCTGGCGTTCCTCACTGTTCATCATGTCTGACCTCTATGCTGACAGCTGTCAAACTATGATGGCTTTTGTCAGTGAGACAGCTGCTTTGGTTTCTGATGGTAGGAGGGTACAGCTAGCGTTCTTCATGTAGTGTTGCTTGCTTAGTTGTTGCCTAATGATCTGCCTTTGTTGTTTGCTAAATAGTCTAGCTTTGTTGTTTTGCTAATTATCTGTTTTTGTTGTTGCTAATTATCTATCTCTTTTCAAACGGAGTGACTGAGGGCGGAAAATGATGCAAAATTTAGAAAGGAGGGGGTTAGTTACCGCCAAGGACACAGACAAACAGAGTTACAGGACAAGACACAATCCATTTCGACCTCTTGGGTCTTCTTCAGGCAAAGACAAATCACATTTAGGACAGTGAAGACGAAGACGAGAAACCACTTATCTCCTATTCGCTGCACGATCACAATGGCCGCCGGACGGAAACGAAACTGAATCTGTCTTTGTTGTTTGCTAATTATCTGTCTTTGTTGTTTGCTAATTATCTGTCTTTGTTGTTTGCTAATTATCTGCCTTTGTTGTTTGCTAATTATCTGTCTTTGTGGATTGCTAATTATCTGCTTCAGTTGTTTGCAAATTATCTGCCTTTTTTCATCTCCCTCATTGTCTCTTTCTTTGTCTTTTCTATTTTACTACGTTGACTGATGACATTCTATTCTTTCGCACTTCATGGTGTACTTTCTGTACTGACACATCTTTCTTTCTTGTCTTCAAAAATGTTTCTGTGTACTTTCTGCTCTTGTAGAATTCATGATCTTCTTTTTCATTCTGTTATATTCTGCCCCTCATCTATTAATGCTCATCGACTTTATTTACTTCATCCATGGCTTACTTACTAATTTTCTTTCTGATTCTTTTACACCGAGTTATAGTGCATTTTTTGTCCAAAGTGGAGATAACTGCTATTCTGATAGCTCGCAATACTCTATTTCACTGGTGGCCTCACATCGTGGAATCCATTTATGAATAATCGCTAGAATAGCAGAATATGGGACAATAGGCACGGACCATGCGTGGCAGTTTACATGCTACATTGTATTCTACTGACGGATATAGTTCAGTACTTGCTGGAAACACTGCAGAAAGCAACAACACGAATCGGCTGATGTTTTAACTAGTCGTGCAATGAACCAACCACAACTTATGATTGACAATATTTTACGATCTTGTTATAGTCATGTTTTGCTAAATTCTGATCAATAGTTTCTTTGATTGAAAGACTTAATGCTTCTGAAACATTTTGTTTGGCGTACAATATTTCACGATCTTGTTATAGTCATGTTTAGCTAAATTCAGATCAAGAGCTTCTTTGATTGATAGATTTAATGCTTCTGAAACATTTTGTTCGGGGTACAATATTTTACGATCTTGTTATAGTCATGTGTTGCTAAATTTAGATCAATTGCTTCTTTGATTGATGGACATAATGCTTCTGAAACATTTTGTTTGGCGTACAATATTTCACGATCTTGTTATAGTCATGTTTTGCTAAATTCTGATCAATAGTTTCTTTGATTGATAGACTTAATGCTTCTGAAACATTTTGTTTGGCGTACAATATGTCACGATCTTGTTGTAGTCATGTTTTGCTAAATTAAGATCAATAGCTTCTTTGATTGATAGACTTAAATGCTTCTGAAACATTTTGTTTTTTGCATTGTGCTTACTACACTAGGTTAGACTGTAAAAGTTGTTACATTTTTTTTTCTTTTTATAGTGGATAGACCCTACAGTGAACAACACATACGCATACAGAAACCTGCCTGTCTGTCTCTTTCTCTCTCTCTGTCTCTGTCTCTCTCTGTCT
>CM031608.1:87256117-87258617 GCA_018398815.1 Conus ventricosus | reverse complement strand
ATTCAGTCGTTTCCCGTGTCGTCCAGTCAGTATCGTTCAATATCGAACACTCATTTTCTTACTTCCTTCATTCTTTCCAGTTCTCACGCAGGGTGCATGCTATGTGTAACGTGTCATCCATACCAACGGCCAAACTGGCCTACTCTTCCGAAAGTTGGTGATGGGATTTTACGTGTGTGCAAGATGTTATGCGTGCGTTCACACACGGAACCTCGGTTTACAGTCTCATTCGAAGGACTGTATGTGAAATGGAGTCAGAACCAATGTTAAGTCTGAGGAAAAAATCCCCCTGTACCGAAACGCCCCGGCGGAGGTTCGAACCCGCAACACCAGGATCACCAAGATTACGAGTCCGGCGCTCTACCAACTGAGCTATTCCGGCTCATAGACATCTTTATGTTTAAAAGTGTCTTATTCTGTTTCAGCAACCTATATCCTAACTTTAAGGCTTTTCAAGTATTTTCCAACTTATGAAGAGTTTTAAAAAAAAAGTAATTTTGAACGAATTAAAAGAACACTAATCCTGAACGATGCTGGTCATGATCATGATGCTAACATTTTCTTGAATGCGGTAACACCCCCACCCCCACCCCCAACCCCCACCCCTAGTTTCCCGCATGAAGTACGTTTTGACCAAAAGGGTTTACACTTGGGGGGGGGGGGGGGGGGGGGGGGGGGGGGGGGGGGAGCAGTTAAGAAAAGAGAAAATTATAGTTGTGTTACATACAGTTGAAAAGATTAAGACATCAGTCATAAAACAACAAGAGAGAGAGAGAGAGAGAGAGAGAGAGGAGAGAGAGAGAGAGAGAGAGAGAGAGAGAGAGAGAGAGAGAGAGAGAGAGAGAGAGAGAGAGAGAGAGAGAGAGAGAAGAACGAACGAACGAAACGAAATGTTGTTTAATGAGGGAAAAGAATAACCACAAGTCAGTGGCTTTTTTTCATCCAGCCCTCAAACAATAAATACATGGAAGAAATCATTACATAGAACTGCATATAAACTCATAAACAACAATGAATACATAGCAATTCAGAATAACAGAATGCACAATATAACTAGACAAAGAGAGTGTTGGAGAGAGGAGGGACGGAGGGTGACACAAAGAGAGAGGTGGGTGGGGACTTGGAGACACAAAATAAGGAGATGGAGTCTCTGACACAAGCAGAGAGAGAAGAAGAAGAGAAGAAGAAGAAGAAGAGAAGAAGAAGAAGAAGAAGAAGAGAAGAAGAAGAGAGAGAAGAGAAGAGAGAGAGAGAAGAGAGAAGAGAGACAGAGAGAGACGAGGAGCAAGAGAAGAAGAGCAGAAGAAGACAGAAGAAGACGAGAAGAGAAAAGAGAAAGAGAGAGAAGAGGGCAGAGAGAGAGAGAGAGAAGAGAAGAGAGAGAAGAGAGAGAGAGAGAGAGACAGACAGACAGACAGAGACAGACAGACAGACAGAGACAGAGAGAGAGAGAGAGAGAGACAGAGAAGAAGAGAAGAGAGAGAGAGAGAGAGAGAGAGAGACAGAGTCAGAGAGAGATAGACAGAGAAACACAGACAGACAGACAGAAAGAGTGACAGACAGACAGACAGACAAACAGACAAGACCGACAGACAGACGAGGGGTAGGTGAGGGTGGGGGGAGGGGGCAAACAGGTCGACAACGATATTGGCAGACAGGCAGACATAGTCAGCCACTACACAAGGCAACGCATTGTACAACAGTGTTGTAGGGGAGGCGGACCAGGAGTGCGCTCAATATGCATTATACCCAATCCCATCTGTTCCCTTCCCGGACAAAGATGCCTGGGTACTGCAGCAGCTGCGAGATGAGATGGTGTAGGTGTTTTTGTATTCCTTCTTCTTCTTCTTCTTTTTCTCTTCTTCTTCTTCTTCTTCTTCTTCTTCTTCTGAGGTCTTGTTCATAGACGATGGTGAGAGAACTTCTCATAGCATCCTGTGTTATTGAGATCATAAACAACACGGGTTGTGTGACTGGTCGATTGCTTTATGAGGGTAACGTGTGCACGACATGATTTGATTGTCTTTTTCTTTCGATCATTCTTGCCCTGAAAGTTGCGTACAGAGGCGCCCGCGCCCGCGTGCGCGCGCGCGCGCACGCACGCACGCACGCACGCACGCACGCACGCACGCACGCACCACGCACGCACGCCACGCACGACCCACGCACACACACACACACACACACACACACACACACCACACACACAACCACACGCACACACACACATGTTCAAAAATAGATATTAAAGAAGTGGCTAAAAAAACATCTTTTTCATATATTCCATCATGGGAGATACCAAAACTTTTCTTGATACTGGTTATTCTGATATCAAAAAAAGGGTAAACATTAATATCATCACACATTTAGCAAAATCACATGTATACGAAAGATATCAAAATCATTTTCAGGTGTTTACTGATGGCTCCGTTTTAGATGATGGAAATGTTGGTGCAGCATTTGTTATTCCTTCCCTAAAAATCCAAAGATCGTTCTTTGT
>CM031608.1:87248617-87251117 GCA_018398815.1 Conus ventricosus | reverse complement strand
CTCTCTCTCTCTCTCTCTCTCTCTCTCTCCTCTCTCTCTCTCTCTCTACCTTGTTGTGTTCTTTCTCTCTGTCTGTCTGTCTGTCTCTCTGCACTTGTTCCTGTTCTCTCCCTCTCCTTCTCTACCTCCCTCTCTCTCTCTCTCTCTCTCTCTCTCTCTCTCCTCTCTCTCTCTCTCTCTCTCTCTCTCTCTCTCTCTCTTCCTGTTGTTCTCTCTATCATTTCTCTCTCTCCTCCCCCCCCCCCCCCCCCCCAAGTGTTCAGTGTATTTTCGTCTTTCTCCATTGATGTCACTCTCATTATTTTGGCTTTCACCTGTATCTGCTTGCTTGTCGGCCACAGAGAGATAACGCCAAAAACTACCAAACGGATTAATTTGAACCACGCGTTCTTCTGTTTCCTTTCTGACAAGGTTCTGGTCTTTTCTCACAAGCACAGAGATCACGGTGTCAAACACACAGCGTCTCAAAGTCATCGAAGGATAAATCAACAACATTGAAGCCTCCCCTCCCTCACACCCCATTCCCCCTCTTCCCCCTCCTCCCACCTTCTCTCCCCTCCTTCTCTCGATTCTTCTCACCAACATTCTTGCTTTCCCCAATCCTTGTAAAGAAACCCTCGTAAAAAAAAAAAAACGTCAAGAAATCTGATTCAAAAGAGATACAGCCTTCCTTTAAGTAAACACGGGTTTTTACCGAACCATACAGAAAGACACGCTGTGGCTCCAAAACGATTTTTTTTTTCCAAATGTTCGTGTGGGTTCTTGGTGCAGTTCCAGAATAAAAGGTGGTTCCAGGTTCTGTTTAGCAAGATTAGTACATCATTATATTCCAGTGAACGTGATCTCTGTGAACATACTGTTACGAAACGATACCATTCTGTGATGCTTTATATTTACATGAAATAGAACAAATGAAACGATACTATTCTGTGATGCTTTATATTTACATGAAATAGAACAAATAAAATGATACCATTCTGTGATGCTTTATATTACATAAAATAGAACAAATGAAATGATCTATTCTGTGATGCTTTATATTTACATGAAATAGAACAAAATGTAGTGGCAGGTTCATTTACATTCCGTGTTTTCCACTATCCTGTTACAAAAAAAGCACATGGGTAGTAACTCTTCTAATCTACACCTACCACACTGCCTTTGAAGAGGTCAATCACCCTCGCCCTTCTCATCCTTTTTCTCCCCTTCCTCCCCACATCAATCTACCAAAGAGTTCCATTGATTTGGTTTCTTATTAAATGAATCTTGGTTTACATTCTTTATAGCACGGGCACGTCTCTCCTCCCGAGTAAAGACACACTACATTTCCAAGAGGTAGAAGCCCACATTTTCATGCAAGCATTGTCGGTGACTTATTACCATATCCAACACTCTGCGATTCTTTCACCTTCTCTGGTTTCTGTGATTTGTTCACCAGAGGAGATTCTGCATTACTTCAGTGGCGCCTGTTGTGATACGTAGCACGCCATAGACGCGACATATTATTGAGCTCCTAACTGACCACAAGAGTCGTTTAGTTATGGAACTTGTGTGTCTCATCGCTACCCTCCAGGGGCACCACAACATCCACCCAAGGACAGTCCTCATGAACTTGCCGGTAACGCCGAGTTTGACCTTAACTTGCCGGTAACGCCGAGTTTGACCTGAACTTGCCGGTAACGCCGAGTTTGACCTGAACTTGCCGGTAACGCCGAGTTTGACCTGAACTTGCCAGAAGGGTGAATGGGGACACAAAATCAAGACTGAAGTTGCAAAACACGCACGGTTGTGAAGTGTTTATATGTTAATTGGTGAGGATGTGGATGATGAAGGAAATGTTATGAAGTTCCATGCTAATCCGAAACTGTTACATTTATAATGTATCCCGGTACCCTCCAGGCCCGAGAGAATGACACCTGCAGTGTTAGTCATAAAATGTAAACCGCACAGCCAGAGATGCATTTATTAATTGCACTTTTAAGTTCACGAGACTAGACTGTGTGATTTCAAACTTCACTTGGAACCCTTAGCACACTCAGGCCCGAGAAAAACCACAGACAAAATGCTTTGATGGGATTATTAGGCTCGCTAAGGCCTGAACTATAATTGCAGAGGGACAGACAAACTTACAGCTTAAATTAACTACTTTCCCCAACACAGATTAGGACAATCAAAATTCAGATAGTATTCATACCACATTTATTCTTGCATTCGACGCCACATCACAGAAGTACATCAACACAATTCATTTGCCACTATACACTTTCACTCACACTACTGTCATTCATTCACTTCTCGCACACTGTCCACTCACTAGCAAGTAGCATTCACTCACATTCACCCTTAGAACTACAAATAGCATCTCAGACTATGCATCAAATTGACAAAATCATCTCCATTAGGAGTTCATTATAGTCAATTAACAATAGCCCTTTCCTCGTCAACCAATGACGTCAAAATTGTTCTTCACACACCAGCACTAAGAGTATTACTCTTTACT
>CM031608.1:87235404-87242904 GCA_018398815.1 Conus ventricosus | reverse complement strand
CTCTCTCTCTTCTCTCTCTCTCTCCTTGTCTCTCTCTCTCTCTCTCTCTCTGTCTCTGTCTGTCTGTCTGTCTGTCTGTCTCTGTCTCTGTCTCTTCCTCTCTCTCTCTCTCTCTCTCTCTCTCTCTCTCTCTCTCTCTCTCTCTCTCTGTGTCTCTGTCTGTCTGTCTGTCTGTTGTCTGTCTGTCTCTGTCTCTGTCTCTGTCTCTCTCTCCCCCCTCTCTCTCTCTCTCTCTCTCTCTCTCTCTCTCTCTCTCTCTCTCTCTCTCTCTTCCATTAACTGGTGCGTTTACGCAACCGTAAACAATTAGTTAACTAAAGGAGAATCACATGTGAAAAATGGACGCACGCGCACACGTGTACACACACACACACACACACACACACACATTCCGGTTAGCAACGCAATGGCAGGACCCCGATCTCAACTGTGCTAGTTTATCAAAGGTTCTAGTGGGTTTAGATAAGTTCTACGATCATCAGATGGCATCAAAGGCTTCAAAGAAAAAAGGCGACAAATTTTACGCAGTAAGTAAAGGCCGTAAAGTTGGAATTTTTAGTTCGTGGAACGATGCCAGCAAATCAGTTACTGGCTTCGCCCAGGCTGCCCACAAGGCTTATGACACTCGTGAGCAGGCCACGGCGGCTCTGAAAGCAGCAGGCGTTCATGAGCAGTCACAGACATAGGCTTTGACAGTGACAATGAAACAACAGTCGCACAGGACAGAGAACGACAAAGACAAAAGAACGAGAAGAAACGACATCAAAACAAAAGATTAAAGAACCAGAAGAAAACAACAGTGACGTTATCTCCATAGAACAACTTCTGACGTGTCAAAACACCATTATGACGTCAAACCTAAAAAAATTAGAATCTGCAGTATGCAGCTTGGCTTCGCAAATAGGAGACATTCGGTCACATGAAAAAGCTGAGCTAATGCAGATGATAGACAAACTGGACAAAATTACCAAACAGAGAAGACCGTAAATGTCAACTCAACAAGATCACCAGCAAACAACAGAGATGCAGAAACACAAACAGAAGACGTGATCGTCAAGAGTAGACAAACACCTGAAAGGCCAAATCTTACCAACGAAGACGTGATCGTCAAGAGTAGACAAACACCTGAAAGGCCAAATCTTGCCACGAAAACTCCTCAAAACTACAGATTCTCTGCTCCAACACCAAAACAAAGTCAAAATCAAAGACTATTGATGCGGAAAGTCATTCCATGAGATACCTTCTACATGTCAAAAAGAGGGCTTGTCGAAACAAGATGATGATGTTAACAGCAAACAGCAGGGACACAGAAACACAAACGGAAGACTTAATGGTCAGAAAATCTTACAGACATCTACAATAGCACAGAGCTCTGGGATTCCCAAAATTGCTCAATCAGATCCAACGAAAAAACTTGCAATGAATTGAATACTGTTCCACAAGACAAAGAAAATATAAAATCCAACAATCCTCTTTCTCCCGATAATGGCAAAAAAACAATTTTGCAGATGGAAAAAATCAGAAGGAAAAGAAAATACTCCTGTGGTTGAGGACAGTGGGGATGACAGTAGTGGGTCAGAAAGCTCAGATGTTGAGACTGAGAACGGCAGTGACTCGAACACACTGGTGGAAGATGATGTTTCCAGTGAACAAAAAACAAAATCGGCAACTCTCTGCTTCCATCAGTAACTATCTTGCATGACTCTGTTCTTAGAGGAGTTGACCCAGAAAGACTTGGTCATTCATACGGATTTAACGTCGACATGATAGCAGCACCAACAGCAGAAAGTTGCAAGATAACATTCGACAAAACTTCCATTCCTCCAGACGTGGTATTAGTACACATCGGAGTGAATGACTTAAACGATGGTGAGCCTCAAACAGCAAGCAACAGCTAGCAAGTGCTGTGAGGGAACTGCGTTCAAAAGTAAAACCTACTACCCATATAGTAGTGAGTAAGGCCTTGAAGAATCGGAACGAATTCATGCAAAAAAAGGTCGATCTATTCAATGCTCTGCTGGTGACAGAACTGCATGATTTGGAAAACACAACATTCATTGGACACGACCACATCTATCCACAATATCATCTCAAAGACAACTTCCACCCAAACCGAAAAGGAAGCAGTATCATTGCGGCTGGCCTTGGACGCCACCTAGACAATATTCTGTGGGAAAAACCCATCAAAAAGAAACAATTGAAGAATAGAAGTCGCGTGACTCGCAAAGAAATAAGAAAGCCTTTACAGGCGAATGAACAAATGAAAAATCAACTTGAACAACCTGAATACAGATTTGGAAAGCTGCAAAGAAATGAAGAAGAGGAACATGTACATGAACGACCATGTCGACAATGCAGAAGAGATGCATTGCAATCTCAACATAACTCAACTCAAGACGAAGAAGGCATTCATGTGCCTGAAAGAACACTGCAGCAAAATGATAAAGACTTCTGCCATAAACCCAGCTCTAGTCATCACAATGAATTAGAATGCATAGGAAGGAAGACGTCAGAACAACAAAGACATAAAGCAGAGACCAAACGTGAAAGAAAACCACAGCAACGAAACAATTATGAGATTGAACACTCAAGAGAAAGAAAACAAGAACAAAGCAATGAAGATTACTCATACAAAGGAAAACTGCTGCAACAAGGCAAAGAACAAGGATGTGGATGTGAACAACAATGGAAACAACATCGTGAGGTCAGATATTTTGGAAGAAATGAAAGAAAACAGCAAAGAAGATATCTTCCAGTTGGTTCGCAAGAAAGAACGACTCATGGAGGAAAGACATGTTGATAGGTACCACAGGAATGCAACCTTGAATACCACATCTACAAGGGAGAAACTTCCGTCAACAAAACGGAGACAAAATAACGAAGACAGATATCGAGGTAATGAAGACTGGCGTCGGCGACGAGTTAATGACACTGACTGGCAGTATGAGAAGATGCTAAGCCAACAATACGGTGAAGAAATTGACCTGTACGGAAGAAACAGATATCAAACAAAGAGTGAAGACTACTATCAACAGAGATGGACGGATAAAAGAAGGTACGGAGATCATTCATCTTATTCAAGGGATATACGTGAACAACAAGACAACAGAAATGGACGGCAACGAAGGAGAATCAACACATCCCAGTTACACAACTTGGATCAATGGAACAATGATCATTTGACTAGAGAGCACCAAGAAGAAACGAGCTACACTAATCATCAGAATTCTGTACAGGGTCGAGATGCTAAGCACTATGCAAATCGTAATTACACATTATGGGAAATGTATGATGATGGCGACTACACTCCACAACGAAAGTTCAAATACAGCCGATGAACAACAATGATTTTCCCAAACCAGCGGTACAGTCGCTAAAGAAGAAAGAGGACATAGCGTTTGTTACCAAAGCTCAAAAGTGAAACGGACAATAATATATTTGGAAAAATACAAGTTAAAATAAGTAACTAAATAATATCAACAGACTCGATTGTAATCAGTGACACTTAAATGATCGATTAATGTATTAATTTTGATGTAATTAAAACGTGATGAAGAAAAAGTACACTTATAAATCTGCTAGTAACTTAGCAACTACGTTACATAATAAGCACAGTATGGGGAAGAGAAAAATAAGTATCCTCTCATGGAATACTAATGGTTTTATAGGAAACATTGATGGTATTAAGACAAACAAATACAAAGACTGGCAGTTTATTCAAAAAAACAAATCATATGATATAGTGTTCCTGGAAGAAACTCATTTAACATATGAAGACACAAAGAATATACATTTTCCACACTTTGCACCTGGAGTTCACTATTGTCGTGAAACAACAAGAAAGCGTGCAAGGCTTCAGGAGGGATTTCAGTGTTTGTAAAACATGAAATAAGAGAACAAGTCAAATTTTTACCACAAAGTAATGGAGATATAGTTTGGATGTCTATACCAAATGTAGACAAACAGGGAGAAGACGCTTATATATGTTGCTGCTATATACCGCCACAATACTCATCATATGGTAGAAATAATGCGGATTTGATATGGGATAAATTACAAAATGATATAGAACATTTTTCGCTGAAAGGCAACATTATTATTTGTGGCGATTTTAATGCTAGGACTGGAACATTGATAGATTATACGGAATTAGACTCAATTCATGATTGTTTTATCCCAGGTCACTACATCGAATTAATAAAACATACAGTAGATGCTCTATGGACCATGTTGTTCACAAAAATGGTAAGAGATTAATCAACATTTGTACGGACAACAGCCTTCTTATTCGAAATGGTAGGACACTGGGTGATTTGGAAGGAAAATACACTTGTCATATACACCAAGGTAGTAGTGTGGTAGACTACTTTATATGTTCAGAAGAACTTACACAAAATATAGTTGAAATGAAAGTTATGGACCTAAACCATTTTCAGATCATTGTCCACTCAGTATGACACTATATTACCTATAATGAAAAATGTAACAAAAGACAGGAGTTATTTCAGTAAGAGCACATTTTACAAGCAAACTAATGGTCAAAAGGAAGAATATGTAAAATTTTACTGGGATGATAACTCCGCTGATGCTTTCTGTACAGCTTTAAAAACAAAGCAAATTAGTGAATCATTACAAGAAATTAAAAATCATATTGATGAACCAATCACAGTTGATTTAGCCACTCTTGTTTTGGAAAAGCTTACCAATACATTAAAGAATGCTGCAAATTGGCATTACGACATAAGCTTATAACTAAAAGAAAATCTAGAAAACGCTCCAAAAAATGGTTTTGACCAAGACTGCTATATTCGAAGACGAGATCTAAAATCTTTAAGAAATGCACTGAACAGAAATCCACAAAATAAAACATTACATGAAAAGTACTTTCACAAAATGAAAATATACAAACGTTTGTTGAAAAGGAAGAAAAAGATTTATAAGAACAGATTAGTTCAGAGTCTGAATGAAGCATATTTACAAGATCCAAACAATGTGTGGAAAACATTAAAACAATTACATGAAGCAGATTCTCAAAACGGAAATAACGTAACCATGGAGCGATAAGTAGTACAAAGTGGCTAGACCATTTACAAAATCTTATTGGTACAGAGGTAAATGTTAAGACAGAGGCAAAACTAAAAGTAAATTCTAAATTGGGAAAAAAACTCTCTTCAGAATTAAGTTACTCTGATCTTGATTTTCCAATATCATCTAAAGAAATTTTAGATGTTTCAAAAAATATGCGTAACAAAAAAGCGGCTGGAGAAGATGGGATTATTAATGAAATAATAAAAACTAGTTTACCGATACAGGTGAAATAATTAGAACTTTATTTCAAAGTATTTTTACTCAGGAGCATATCCTGAAGCATGGAAGAGGGGAATAAATGTCCCATTCATAAATCAGGAGATCCCTTCAATCCTTCAAATTATCGAGGTATAACAATTAATAACTCTCTCAGTAATTTGTTCTGCCATATATTAAATCGTCGAATAACAACTTTTTGGAAGAAAATCATCTACTAGCAGGAGAACAAGTAGGCTTTCGCAAAGAACACAGAACATCAGATCATCTATTTGTGTTAAAGAAAATTGTTGATGATATAATGAAAAGCAGAAAAGATCGCCTTTATGGTTGCTTTATCGACTTTGAAAAAGCGTTCGATAACGTTTGGCATGAGGCACTTGTCTTAAAAATACATGAAATAGGCATACAGGGAAACTGTTTCAGAGTTATTAGGAACATGTATGAAAATTCCAAAATATGCACAAAAACGAATGAAGGTCTATCCGTAACATAAACGTACGTAAAGGAGTATTACAAGGAAATGTTCTTAGTCCAACTTTATTTAATATCTTCGTAAATGATATTCCAAAGTATATTGGGGAGACAGATAGTCTGCATACTGATGAAAAGACCCCTATATCATGTTTAATGTATGCAGATGACCTAGTTATTTTATCTAAAACAAAGAAAGGTCTTCAAAACAAGCTTGACAGATTGAATAAATATTGTTTAACTTGGGGTATGAAAATTAATGTACAAAAGACAAAGGTATTGATATTTACACATAAAAAACCCAAAGTTCCATCTTATTTAAATTTGGTACTGAGATAATTCAGACAACTGATCAGTACAAATATCTGGGAATAACTTTGCATTCTGACGGCTCTTTATTTTGGCGAAAACTCAACTTGCCAAGCAAGCAAGTAAAGCTTCATATTCATTATATCGATTAATCAGAGGAACCAACATTCGTTTTGATACAATATTACAACTTTTCGATACTTTGGTTACTCCTATAGCAACATATGGAGCAGAAGTTTGGTTGCCATGGTCTGAGAAAAGTACAATGTCTAACATGGACTCATTTGACATATCTGATTTTTTTCAAAATAGTATTTCTTCAAAACACCCACATGAAAACTTAAATGTGAAATTCTGTAAACGTCTTCTTGGTTTACACTCAAAAGCAATTAATTTAACGACTCTAAGTGAATAGGAAGATTTCCAATTGGGATTCACATAGCTTGTCGAACCATTGGCTTTTGGCTGCATATTTTAGATAAGTCGGAAGAAACATATTTAAAAGGGTATACAACGACATGATGAATAAAGACAAGGGAATGCAATATCCATGGCTCTTGTTTATCAAAAACATTCTTTACAGTTTAGGATTAAACCATGTTTGGTTGAACCAGTCAACACTGAGTAAGCATAGACTGAAATTCACTATACAACAACAATTGAAAGCCAAGTATATTCAATTTTGGGCAAAGGAAAAGACAAAATACAGCCGTTTAGAGTTTTACAATGTCATCAAATCATTGAATATCATATTGAATATTACTTGTTGACTGATATGGACAGTACAAAAAAACAAGCGCTATGTAAATTGCGTGTTAGCTCGCATGACTTAAATGTTGAGAAAGGCCGCTATGCAGGTATTCCACGAAATCAAAGATTTTGTATAGCATGTAATGAAATAGAAGACGAATTTCATTTTTTAGATAATTGTAGAATATTTTATGACTTAAGAACAAAACTAAAGATACAAGTAGAACAGATGCAAGATCTAACGGATGACCCAGGAAGAAGAATATTTTGTGCCAGTGACTTCAAACCAAGTACTCTATTAAACTCCAGGGAACACCAACAGATATTAGCCAGCTTTGTTTTTGAGGCATTTAAAGCCAGGCGAAATTGATAATCGAAGAACCTTTTTATTTTCTCTCTCTCTTTTTTTTGTAGTCGTTGTTGTTTTGTGCCAAATATCTTTCAAAGGTGACGGCAATAAAGAATTGTTCTTGTTCTTGTTCTTGTTCTTGTTCACACACACACACACACACACACACACACACACACACACACACACACCACACACACACACACACACACACACACACACGCACACTCACACGCACGCTCGCGCGCGCAAAACACATTCACCTGTCTATTATCTACCTATCTATTACCTATCTACTACCTATCTATTTATCT
>CM031608.1:87217904-87222904 GCA_018398815.1 Conus ventricosus | reverse complement strand
AACCACATAAGCTAGTCACAAAAAGTTAAGGGCCGCCTTAGATTTTGGGGTACTCTAAGTAATGGGTCTGAATGCTCGTAAAACAAAGCGCAGCGTGTTTCATTCTGAGCTATTCTGACAGCTCACACACCACACTGTATGACCGAAATAATCTTTCAGACGACGCATATTTCGGGTCAAGAATATGCGCTCAGCCAAAACACCAAAAATCCGTGAATAATGCATGAAGTTTGGCCAGGTGCAGATTACACAGCAGTTTTGAATTGAGAAATCGGAACAGTGCACGTGCAAGGCCTGCCTATGTTGAACACTTTTCAATGACAATTTGCCTGCAGTGGGTATAAAATGACCGCTAATCGGGGCTGCAATAACCATGCCTCCAAGACGAAAACTGTCAACACTAGATCGCGGCCGGGCTCTGGGATGGCTCCAAGATGGCATTTCTGGAAGAGAGGTGGCAAGACGTCTGGGTGTGAGCCACTCAGTCATTCAACGCCTTCACCAGCGATACCAAGACACTGGAAGAGCCGAGGAACGACCACGCTCAGGGCGGCCAAGAATCACCAACGGGCAAGACGATCACTACTTGATGCTGACAGCAGTCCGCAGCAGAACCATCAATGCAACCACTCTGAGACAGGAGCTGAGAAGAACGACTAACATCAACGTAAGTCGCCAGACCGTCCGAGGTCGCCTTCACAGTTTCAACCTCCGCTCAAGAAGGCCCGCCGTCCGTCTCCCACTAACACAGCACCATCGACAGGCCAGAAGGAGGTGGTGTCGACGTCATCAGCGATGGACGAGGCAGCAATGGAGCACCATCCTCTTCACCGATGAGTCAAGATTCTCCCTGTCCCGAAATGATGGCCGGGTACGCGTCTGGCGTCATCCAGGGGAGAGGCTTGCTGATGGCTGTGTTCGCGAGCACGATCGCTATGGAGGCGGCTCCCTGATGGTATGGGGAGGCATCCACCTTCATGGCAGGACACCCCTTCACCTTGTGCCAGGCAGACTTACTGGCGTAAGTTAC
This sequence comes from Conus ventricosus, assembly GCA_018398815.1. Lineage (NCBI taxonomy): Eukaryota > Metazoa > Mollusca > Gastropoda > Neogastropoda > Conidae > Conus > Conus ventricosus. The sequence goes on along the minus strand of CM031608.1, from coordinate 87,221,874 downwards.
AGAGATGAAATCGTGAGGCCGTTGATTATCCCCACTCTGCAAGCCATGGGACCCGGTGCCACCCTCATGGACGACAACGCCACTCCACACCGCGCCCGTGTGGTGAACGACTACCTGAGGCAGCGCAGCAGGTTCCACGACTGTACTGGCCATCGCGTTCGCCTGATTTGAACCCTATTGAGAACTTTTGGGACCATCTGGAACGCCGCGTCCACGACAACCACCCTCCTCCTGTTGACCTCCACCAACTGTTCCAATTTCTGCTGCAGGAGTGGAACGCCATGCCTCAACAGACCCTTGTGACTCTGATCCAGTCCATGAGGCCTAGATGCGTGGAATGTGTGGGTGCAAATGGCGGACATACGCACTACTGAAGCGTTTTCAATAAAACGTTCTTGTGAATTGTCAATTTTGTGATTTTCAAAAAGAGGGGTTATGATGTTTGATCCTTGATTTTGTCCAGAAAAATTGAATTGACACAATTGCAATGGCATTGACATGAAAGCTAAAGACATGAAATAAAATACGGTATAAGCTGTTTTCCTGTGCGTTATGTCGTTTTATTTTGGTGAGAGTTTTTCTGTCTGGCCCTTAACTTTTTGTGAGTAGCTTACAAGCCCATCAAAACATTAGCGTAGGTGGTGACATGAAAAGGCAAAAAAAAAAAAAAAAAAAAAAAAAAAAAAACAACAACACTGCTCTGAAACTCAATTAACCACAAACCAAACAAACACAGAGCCCACAGAGCCATGCATTTCCAGAGTCTGCAGGGCAATGTCATTAGCGCTCCTAGAGAGAATGAGTGGTCAGGTGCACACTACACGCTGCGAGGCTGGCATCAGAGCAATAACAACACTTGATTCAATGGACCATGTCTGGCAGCGACGACCTGTCTGGCAGCAAGGTCAAGAGCAGACCTGATCACAGGACTGGTGAGGCAGATGGCCTGTGTCAATGAGACCGTGTGGCCAGGAGGAGAAAGAGATGTAGGGCTGCTAGGGAGTTAAAAAGGGAAAGACCCTGAGGCAGAGCGAGAGAGAGAAGGATGAAGAGAGGGAGAGAGAGAGATGAGAGAGAGAGAGAGAGAGAGAGAGATGAGAGAGAGAGACGAGAGAGAGAGAGTAAGAGAGAGACAGAGAAAGACAGAGAGAGACGAGAGAGAGAGAGAGAGAGAGAGAGAGAGGAGACGACAGACAGACGACAGACACAGACAGATAGACAGACAGAGAGAAATATGGATAGGGATACGGATATTTATTTTATTAATAGGCTATTGCTCGTCATGAAGGGGTGCAGCTGAACAATTCAGACTAAATTTGTTCCAGTTGTTCAAAATGAGTACATCAAGATAGTAAAACAGATCGTAGGTAAAACGCTTTATATAAGAAAAGAGAGAAGAAAAGAGGAGAGAGAGAGAGAGGGGAGAGAGAAGAGAGAGAGAGAGAGAGAGAGAGAGAGAGAGAGACAGAGAGAGAAGACAGAGACAGAGAGAGATAGAGAGAGAGAGAAAGAGAGAGAGAGAGAGAGAGGAACGAACAGACAAAAAATCAGGGAGGCTGAATGGCAGCCAGGCGGGCAAACAGACAGACAAACAGAAAGACAGAAGAAGAAGAAAGAGAAGAAGAAGAAGAAGAAGAAGAAGAGAAGAAGAAGAAGAAGAAGAAGAGAACAACACACAACAACAACAACAACAACAAGAACAAGAACAAGAAGAAGAAGAAGAAGAGAACAAGAAGAAGAAGAGCGAAACAAGACCAAATTAGAGGAGAAGGAGGAGGAGGAGGGAGGAGGAGGAGGAGGAGGAGGGAGGAGGAGGAGGAGGAGAGGAGAAGAAAAGAAGAAGAAGAAGAAAAGAAGAAGAAGAAGAAGAAGAAGAAAAGAAGACAAAGAAGGAGAAGAAGAAGAAGAAACGGACGAACAAAAAACAAGAACAAAAACAAGACAGATTGGCGGAGGAAAGGAGGAGGAGGAGAAGGAGGAGGAGAGGGAGGAAACGGAAGAAAGAAAGAAAGAAAGAAAGAAAGACAGAGAGAAAGAATGAAAGAAGGAAGAAAATAAAGAGAGAAGAAAGCAAGAAAGAAAGAAGAAAGAAAGAAAGAAACAAAAGACTAAATGCAAACGCGGTCCTCACTCCCGCGCATGCAGCAAACATCAAGTATTCTACTCTGCAAACTCAGTCAATCAGAAAAACCAAGCACCTGGACATACATAGCCATGTCATTCCAGAACTAATCGGACCTCTGATGGATTCACCCTCAGAGTGTATAGGTTGCCGACTCCAAGGACACAGTCTGGCGGCAGTGCAGTATATGGTGACTCGTTCCACAGACAGACCATGTCTGGCGGAAAGCGACGTGTCTGGCATTCATGTCTGAAGTAGACTTAGTGACGTGGATGCTGGGTGATGTTACTGTACGGACGGGATTATGTGGTCAAGAGGAAAATGTTGATTGGGAGAGAAATATATGCCAGATCAATAATGATACTGGAGAGAGAGTAAGGTAAAGTGAGCGGAATTGCGGCGCGGAATTAGAAAAAAAGCGAAAATATACACACGAACACACAGACACAGACAGGCAGACACACACACAATCACACACACACACACACACACCACACACACACACACACACACACACACACACACACACACACACACACACACACACACACAAGTAACGCAGATTGTATACACAGTATGAAACAGAAGACACAACATTTGACGGAAATGTTACCTTTTTCTATCGTACAAAAATCTGCGACACACACTTTATAACACGTTGCTTTTGCCTGTCTTTTTTTCTCTTTTGACCTGATTGACTCTTCTTAGTCTTACAGCCAGCAGACTAAACAAGGCCTTCTTCTCAGGGCCATCAAACCCATACAGGCAAAGCAGGTACCCCCGGAGGAGGTCAGACTAAGAACAATCTATCACGCCCTGAGAGAGAAAGAAACAACAAAGCATATTATGACATGGGGGAGGGGGGGAGGAGGGGGGGGGGGGGGGCACAAACCGTTGACAACCTAGCAGCAGATCAGACTCCGCCGTTCTGAGAGTGCCAGATGTTCTGCTTGAATTGAGCATTCCCAGGTTTAAAAAAAAAAAGCCAAAAAAAAAAAAAAAAAAAAAAGCAAACCTTTCATAATGAAAAACGTTCAAATGTCACAACAAAAATAAAACAAAGAAAGAAAGAAACAAACAAATACATAAGCAAATCAATAACTGTATAGATGAATAGCAACAAATGAATAAATAGGTGAACAGATAAAAAAAAAGGTAAAAAAAAAAGAAAAGAAAGATGAACTAATCAACAGATAGGTGAATAAACAAATACATAAATACTATACCGATAATAAACAAATACATGAATGCTATACGATAATAAACAAATACATGAATGCTATACCGATAATAAACAAATACATGAATGCTATACCGATAATAAACAATACATAAATACTATACCGATAATAAACAAATACATAAATACTATACCGATAATAAACAATACATAAATACTATACCGATATAAACAAATACATAAATACTATACCGATAATAAACAAATACATAAATACTATACCGATAAAGAAACAAATACATAAATACTATACCGATAATAAACAAATACATAAATACTATACCGATAATAAACAAATACATAAATACTATACGATAATAAACAAATACATGAATACTATACCGATAATAAACAAATGAATAAGTAACACAGGTGAATAAATCTTAGCATGAATGAATAAATAAATATATACATAAATAAATAAATACAGATATAACTAATGCCATGTGGGCAAACATACACTTCAGAATGTACGGAGTGTCCACGCTGAACAATGTGTACACTTATATTTAACCATCTTTTCGCCAAATTCTAATGAAAAAAAAAAAAATTTGGCTGACACAAATCTGCGACAAGAATAAGAATAAAAGTTTGTTTTTATTTTATTT
>CM031608.1:87204448-87217804 GCA_018398815.1 Conus ventricosus | reverse complement strand
CTCCTTCCCCTCCCCCCTTTTTGGTCATATAATTCTCTGATTGTGACCCAGACCAGACTTTCTGTTTGCCAGCGAGCATACTTACATATTTTTACGAGTGTCCATGTGCGTGTGCTTGAGCATGTGTGCGTGCGTGCGTGCTTGCGTGTCTTCATGCGTGTGTGTGTGTGTGTGTGTTGTGTGTGTGTGTGTGTGTGTGTGTGTGTGTGTGTGTGTGTGTGTGTGTGTGTGTGTGTGTGTGTGTGTGTGTGTGTGTGTGTGTGTGTGTGTGTTTTGGTTGTATGTATGTGTGTGTGTGTGTGGGTTATATTTGTGTGTGGTGTGTGTGTGTGTGTGTGTGTGTGTGTGTGTGTGTGTGTGTGTGTGTGTGTGGTGTGTGTGTGCGTGTGTGTGTGTGGTCTTATTTCTGTGTGCTAGTGTGTGTGTATGTGTGTGTATGTGTGTGTGTGTGTGTTGTGTGTTTTGTGTGTGTGTGTGTATGTGGTGTGTGTGTGTGTGTGTGTTGGTTTTGTGTGTATGTGTGTGTGTGTGTGTGTGTGTGTGTGTGTGTGTGTGTGTGGTGTGTGTGTGTGGTGTGTGTGTGTGTGTGTGTGTGTGTGTATGTGTGTGAGCGTGTGCGCGCAGTCATTTCCCTGTGTGTGTGTGTGTGTTGTGTGTGTGTGTGTGTGTGTGTGTGTGTGTGTGTGTGTGTGTGTGTGTGTGTGTGTGTGTGTGTGTGTGTGTGTGTGTGTGCGTGCGTGTGCGTAGTAATGACCTGAAGCTTCGTGTGAGTGTGTGTGTGTGTGTGTGTGTGTGTGTGTGTGTGTGTGTGTGTGTGGTGTGTGTGTGTGTGTGTGTGTGTGTGTGGTGTGTGTGTGTGTGTGTGTGTGTATGTGGTGAGCGTGTGCGCGCAGTCATTTCCCTGTGTGTGTGTGTGTGTGTGTGTGTGTGTGTGTGTGTGTGTGTGTGTGTGTGTGTGTGTGTGTGTGTGTGTGTGTGCTTGCGGGCGTGCGTGCGTGCGTGCGTACGTGCGTGCGTGCGTGTGTGTGTGTGTGTGTGTGTGTGTGTGTGTGGCGTGTGTGTGTGTGTGTGTGTGTGTGTGTGTGTGTGTGTGTGTGTGTGTGGTGTGGGGTGTGTGTGTGCAAGCCTCTCTATGTGCTTCCGGGTATAGGTTTTAACACAAGAATAACCGACGTAAAATAAAAAACAACACAAAATAGAAGAAAAAAAAATGCAAAAGAAGTGAGTTCGTGCACATGTTAAACATTATAATGCTATTCGACCTGTCCCGCAGCCCCGTTGTATATAATCCCTATAAAAAAAAAAAAAAGACAACAGAAAGCACGGAGCATTTCACCCTGTTGTCAGTGGCGAGAACTCAGCGAAAAAAGAAAGAAACAACATATACATGGCAATAAAGCCACCCACACTGACCGTGGCGGCAGCTGCCGCAGTGCGAGTCATCCAGAAACAAGATGGGAACAGATGAAATGTGGTGTAATAAATATTGTGCGCACGCCTGGCACACCTGTGTTGTGCAACATTTAAAAAGCGTTGGTAATGAATACGCGGTTGATTCAGTATCTGTGTGTCAGTCTCTGTCTGTCTGTCTGCCTGCCTGTCTATCTGTCTGTCTGTCTGTCTGTCTGTCTGCCTGTCTTTCTGTCTGTCTGTCTGTCTGTATGACTGTCGATCCTGTGTTTCTCTTATACTCCTGGCTGTGATTGATCTGTATGTCTGTGTTTGTCTCTCTCTCTCTTCTCTCTCTCCTCTCTCTCCTCTCTTCTCCTCTCTCTCTCTCCTCTCTCTCTCTTCTCTCTCTCTCTCTCTCTCTTCTTTGATTTTGTCGGTGGGCTCTGCAGTCATGAACTAGGCTGGTACCCCCCTGGCAGCGTTCCCGTGGAAGTTCTTTCGTGTCGCATCCAGTGACCATTATGACATCTGCCAGGAGCAGATGCTTTGATTTATCTTCTGAAAAGGTTATACATGTTAGATAACAAACTCTTTTAATTTATTTATGAAATTTTTGACTCTCAGATACAGCCAGTCGTGCAGTATGGCTCTGAATTATGGGGCCTAGACAATGCTGTTGTCGATTGTGAATCAGTCCATTTATTTGCGTTGAAGAAATTTTTAGGAGTAGACAGGCGAACACCCAATGACCTTGTTTATGGTGAAACCAATCGCTATCCAATATATGTAATTCTGCTGTAAGTGTGTTCGCTACTGCTTAAGCTGATACAGATGGAGAATCACAGGATTCCCACGCAAAGCTTATGATATGTTATTTGACCTTGATATAAAAGGTAAGAAAAATTGGGTAACAAATGTACGCTTATGTTTGCTTAAATATGGATTTGGATTTGTTTGGGCAAGGCAGGCGCTGAGAGTGTTCATGATTTCATATGTTGTTTCAAGCAAAGGATGATTGACTGTAGGTGGCAAACTTGGTCCGATCATATTCAAACTTGTGATAGATTCAGCTTGTATAGAGCTTTTTGCAGTGACCACAGTTTAAAACCTTACTTACATTTAGATATTTATAGGCACTTGAAATATACATCGACTAGATTTAGGCTCGGGATTTCTGAGCTCGCATTGCATCGCTTCCGATACAAACGTCTATGTTCAACGATTTAATTTGCCCCTTATGTACTGAAAGCGTAGAAAATGAGGTGCATTTTGTTCTCTGTTGCCCAGCTCTTAAACATATACGAGAAACTTTAATAAAGCTTAAATACTATCGACATCCTTCACTGTTTAAACTGAGTTTGCTAATGTCATCGACCAAACCTGAAGATGTGCGTAGTCTTTCTTTGTTTTTTTATAAAGGATTTAAAATGAAGATGTTGCGACTTCTTAAAGGTACATGAATACATTTTTATCATCGTTAACTTGTATTTTGAATCTGTTATATATCTTAACTCAGTTACATGTTCACATTCCCCTTCATGATGGGCCGAGGCCTAATATGAATAAAATATCTTGAGTCTTGAGTCTGTCTCTGTCTCTGTCTCTCTCTGTGTCTCTCTGTCTCTGTCTCTGTTCTGTCTCTCTCTCTCTCTCTCTCTCTCTCTCTCTCTCTCTCTCTCTCTCTCTCTCTCTCTCTCTCTCTCTCTCTCTCTCTGTGTTTCTGCCTGTCTGTATGTCTGTCGATCCCTGTGTTTCTCTCTATACTCCTGGCTGCGGATCTCTCTGTATGTCTGTGTTTGTGACTCTGAGTGTGTGTGTGTATGTGTGTGTGTGTGTGTGTGTGTGTGTGTGTGTTTTGGTGTGTGTGTGTGTGTGTGCGTGCGTGCGTGCGTGCGTGCGTGCGTGCGTGCGTGTGTGTGTGTGTGTGTGTGTATGTGTGTGTGTGTGTGTGTGTGCGTGCGTGTGTGTGTGTGTTGTGTGTGTGTGTGTGTTGTGTGTGTGTGTGTGTGTGTGTGTCTGTGTGTCTGTGCCTGTGTCTGTCTGTCTGTCTGTCTGTCATCCTTCTGTCATCGTCACATGGATAAGTTGAAAGCGTGACGTCAACCTGTTAATATCTGCTAGGAGAAAAGCAATTAGGCGAGTTTGTCTATTGGATAGAGTCTTCTGTGATCACAAAGACTGGCGTACAGTAGGGGACACGCTGCGTGCTGGCATTGTAATAGATATGATAGACACTTATACATGATACTGTATCACAGACGTCTCGCCGTTCATAACTGCTCCCTGGCAGATATCATAATAGCCACTGGAAGCGACACAACAGGACTTCCACGGGACGCTGCCAGGGGGGTACCAGCCTAGTTCATGACTGCAGAGCCCACCGGCAAAAAAACGCTACCATCAAGATACTGTAGTGTGCTTCTAGCAGCCTCATTTGTTGCTGTTCCGCTGACAGGTGAAGACAGTACAACTCCAGACACGGTCCGGCTTTTGCATTGAGGTCTTTCATGCCTCTGAAGAGGATTCCGGGTCACAGTCTTTCCTGCTGTCAGCAGGACTTTCCCTGTGGTCAGTGGGTCTTTCCTCACTCTCATTGGACCTTTCCCTGTGGTCAGTGGGTCTTTCCTCACTGTCACTGGACCTTTCCCTGTGGTCAGTGGGTCTTTCCTCACTGTCACTGGACTTTCCCTGTGGTCAGTGGGTCTTTCCTCACTGTCACTGGACCTTTCCCTGTGGTCAGTGGGTCTTTCCTCACTGTCACTGGACCTTTCACTGTGGTCAGTGGGTCTTTCCCTGTGGTCCGTGGGTCTTTCCTCACTGTCACTGGACCTTTCACTGTGGTCAATGGGTCTTTCCCTGTGGTCAGTGGGTCTTTCCCTGTGGTCCGTGGTCTTTCCTCACTGTCACTGGACCTTTCCCTGTGGTCAATGGGTCTTTCCCTGTGATCATTGGGTCTTTCCTGTGGTCAGTGGTCTTTCCTCACTGTCACTGGACCTTTCCCTGTGGTCAGTGGTCTTTCCTCGCTGTCACTGGACCTTTCCCTGTGGTCAGTGGGTCTTTCCTCACTGTCACTGGACCTTTCCCTGTGGTCAATGGGTCTTTCCTCACTGTCACTGGACCTTTCACTGTGGTCAGTGGGTCTTTCCTGGCTGTCACTGGACTTTCCCTGTGGTCAGTGGTTTTTCTTCACTGTCAGTGGACCTTTCCCTGTGGTCAGTGGGTCTTTCCCTGTGGTCAGTGGGTCTTTCCTCACTGTCACTGGACCTTTCCCCGTGGTCAGAGGGTCTTTCCCTGTGGTCAGTGGGTCTTTCCCTGGGTCAGTGGGTCTTTCCGCACTGTCATTGGACCTTTCCCTGTGGTCAGTGGGTCTTTCCTCACTGTCATTGGACCTTTCCCTGTGGTCAGTGGATCCTTCCTCACTGTCACTGGACCTTTCCCTGTGGTCCGTGGGTCTTTCCTCACTGTCACTGGACCTGTCCCTGAGGTCAATGGGTCTTTCCTCACTGTCACTGGACCTTTCCTTCTGCCTCCTGGCTCTGGCGTTCCATAGGAGGGAAGTGTTTGGGCTTCTCTCGGTTCCAGAACATCTCATTAAGTTTTTCGTGTAGAATACTTCAAATCAGGCACCGCCTACCATTTCCAAAGTGGCTCAGCAGAATCACAGCATCTCTTCCAGGTGAGACGCTCTATTACAACTAACATGATGGATTGCTCCCTTTAGATTGCAAGTGCTTTGTCCCCCACAAAATGATGTTGGGTGTAGCTGTGGCTTTTAGAGGGTTTGGGGAAGGGCTGGAAGCCAGAATGACCAGTCGGAGTGCATGATCTCTGAGAAAGAAGAAGAGATACGATAATGAAACATGAATAATCAGCTGCCAACAGTGGCACTAACCCGTGTCAAATGAGACAGGTTGACAGATATACACGTGTCAATAAAATATATGAAGAGATAAAATGAAAGAGACATGACTGGCAATACACAGGCTAAGGCACGCACGCACGCAAGCGCACGCACTCACACACACACACACACACACACACACATACACACACACACACACACACACACACACACACACACACACACACACACACACACACACACACACGCACGCACGCACGCACGCACACGCACACACACACACACACACACACACACACACACACACACACACACACACTCTCTCTCTCTCTCTCTCTCTCTCTCTCTCTCTCTCTCTCTCTCTGAAAGAGGGAGCAGGGGGTTGGAAAGAGGAGAGAGAATAACTGGAGGTGCGGAAGAAACAAAATTAAAACAAAAACAACAACAAATAAAAGAAACGCAGACACATACAAGTAAATAAAACACAAAGACAAACAAGGTAAACATAAAGACAGGCAGCTCAGAAATATATAAACCTTATGATACTTACCCTCTCACACCGACTAAAAGCATTTTGGAAAGCACTCGATCCACTACAAATACCATCGGTCAGAACACACGCATGGACTGGACGCTCTTCTCTCACTCTTTAATGTGAGCCAAACGTTTTGCCATCGTGATCCCATCTTGTGTCTTGTTGAACATTGTGATGCGGGCACCGGTTGGAAACCGCGTACGTGGCTTTCAGGGTGGACCCTGTCTGAATCAGGTGATGGACCCAGTCTGAATCAGGTGATGGACCCAGTCTGAATCAGGTGATGGACCCAGTCTTGGCTTTGGTGACGCCACCCCGTTTGTCTATCTTGGACGTTGCAGAACACGGCTTTGACATTAGAGGGGAGGTTCACTAGTGAACGTGTCTTTCTTTGGTTTCTGGTGGTATTTGTGGCTCTCTCTCTCTCTCTCTTCTCTCTCTCTCTCTCTCTCTCTCTCTCTCTCTCTCTCTCTCTCTCTCTCTCTCTCTCTCTCTCTCTCTCTCTCTCTCTCTCTCTCTCCTCTCTCTCTCTCTCTCTCTCTCTCTCTCTCTCTCTGTTTATTAGAAAGAGAGGTGGGGACATGATGTGCATGTGCATATGTGTGTGTGTGTGTGTGTGTGTGTGTGTTGTGTGTGTGTGTGTGTGTGGGGGTGTGTGTGTTTGTGGGGGTTTTTGGCGGGGCTGGGTGTGGTGTGTGTGTGTGTGTGTGTTGTGTTGTGTGTGTTGTGTGTGTGTTTGTGTGTGTTGTGTGGGGCGTGTGGTGTGTGTGTGTGTGTGTGGGGGTTGTTGTGGTGTGTGTTGTTGTGTGCGTGTGTTTTGGTGTGTTGTGTGTGTGTGTGTGTGGGGTGGGGGTGTGTGTGTGTTGTGTGGTGTGTGTGACATTTGAGGCGATGCTTAAATTTTTGTGCCCATTTGCTCTCTCTCGTCTTTCCCCTCTCTCTGTCTTTCCAACCCTTTTCCCAATTTTCATTTTTCCATTTTCTTCCCATTCTCTTTTTTTCTTCTTCTCATTGTCTCCCAATCTCCTGTCTCTCTTTATCCACTCTGTCTCGTCCGTCTGCGTGCGCGCGCGCTGTGTGGTGTGTGGGGTTGGGTTTTTGGTGCGTGTGGTGTGTGTGGTTGTTTTGGGGTGTGTGTTTTTGGGTGGTGTGTGTGTTGCACCAGTGTGGTTTGTGGGGGTGTGTGTGTGTGTGTGTTTTGTGTGTGTGTGTGTGTGTGTGTGTGTGGTGTGGGGTGTTTGTGGTGTGTTTGTGTGTGTGTGTGTGTGTGCCTTGTTTGTCTTGCTTTTTTTTTACTTGTATGTGCCCCAAAAGAAAAAAAAAAAAAATGCTTTCGCCCTCTTAGGCTTTTCGGGCAAAGCAAATACATTTAGGACAGGAATCTTCCATGTTGAAGCAAATTCAAGATCATTCAAGATTTTTGAATTTTGCGCCGAATGTGAAAGGTAAGTTTTTTCTTCTCTTTTTTTTCACTGTCCTAAATGTTTTTGTCTTTGCCTGAAGAAGACCCAAGAGGTCAAAATGCACGAAGTGTTTTTTGTCCGTATTTTGTTTGTCTGTGTCTTTGGGCAACCCCTCTCTTCTAGATTTTAAATTGGGAATGTTTTTTTTAAGAAAATGAGTGAAAAGATGAGAAAAAAACCAAAAAATAAGTGACCATAAAACACAAAGTAGTAAGGCGACAGAAAAAAATCTTGGGGTTTTTTTTTTTAAAAGAAGAAAGCCAACAATATGATCGAACAAAAGAAAAAACACTAGGGGTAAAAGAAATTAAAGGAAACGAATGATTTTGAAAGAAAAAGAAAGAAAACCTTTTTAAAGATTTTAAATCAAGAAGCAAGTGGAGGCAGTGAGAGAGAGAGTGGGGGGAGAGAGAGAGAGAGAAAGAGAGAAGGGGGGAAGAGAAAAGAGAGAGAGAGAAAAAGGAAAGGAGAGAGAAAAGAGAGAGAGAGACAGAAAGAGAGGGAGAGAAAGAGGGAAAGGGAAAAGAGAGAGAAAGAGAGAGAGAGGGAGGGAGAGAGGAGGAGAGAGAGAGAAGAAGGAGAGAGAGAGAGAGAGAGAGAGAGAAAAGAGAAGAGAAAAAGAGAGAATGCTTAAAAAAAATTTAAAGATTAAGAAAATGGAAAAGATGTTTTGAAGAGTAAACGTACTAAACAAGCAATTTTAAAAAAAAAAAATAGACAGAAAGAATGCATGTTAAGGAAGAGGAAAGACAGAAGAACGAAAGAAACAAATGTCAGTCGTGTCAATATTAAAACAAAAAAAGGGAAAAACCCCAACAAAGAAAAAGGAACAAACTAGTAAAGAAAGAAAGACAACAGACACACAGATAAAAAAAGACACAATGTATGTGGGGAAAAATGTCGTTCTATTTCCTATTCATCAGAAAAAAAGACCCACTGCCCGCTTGGCGAAACTATATTTTTCACAAATTCAAAAAAAAAAAGATGAAGCCTTTTTTGTTGAGGAGAGAAAGAGGTGTGTGTGTGTGTGTGTTGTGTGGGTGGTGTGTGGGTGTGTGTGTGGTGTTGTGTGTGTGTGGGTGTGTGGCGGGGTGCATGCGTGCATGCGTGCGTGGTGTGGCACGTTTGTTTGTATGCCTCACGCGCGTTTCGTGCGGGGTGGTGTGTGTGTATGTGTGCGTCGGCGTGCGTGCTGCGTGGGCTGCGTGTGGTGTGTGTGTGTGTGTGTGTGTGTGTGTGTGTGTGTGTGTGTGTGTGTGTGTGCGCGCGCGCACGTGCATGTCTGCCTGTTCTGTCTGTCTGTTTCTGTCTCTGTCTCTCTGCGCCTGCTTAGATCTGTGCCTAAAGTACAGACTTCAGTGCAAAGAATATCTATGAACGAAACCAGATATACAGACAAACCTCCATTTAAATCGTCCACGCTTTGACCCCTCATAATACAATCGACCAGCCACACAGCCCCTGGTGTTTAGAGCTCAGCAAAGAATAGGATAATACATGAAATCTCCTTCATGGGACAAGAACCCAGAAAAAAGACATGCCCACGGCAATAAAGCCACCGACCCTAAGCACAGTCATAGCTGCTAGCAGTGCTCAATCATCTTTGAACAGGATGTGAAGTGCTATTAGCATAGATTGTGTTACACACCTGGCTGACCGCCACACGACACTTGTGAAATAACGCACTGGCCGTGACTGATTTGAATGTCCGCCTCTCTGCCTCTCTCTGTCCTTGTGTCTTTCCGTTTGTTCCTCTCTGTCTGTCTGTCTGTCTCTGTCGTTGCATTGTTTGTCTGTACTGTGTCTCTGTCGTTGCATTGTTGTGTCTGTCTGTCTTCTGTCTCTGTCTCTATCTCTCTCACACTCGCTCTCTCTCTCTCTCTCTCTCTCTCTTCTCTCTCTCTCTCCTCTCTGCCTCTCTCTCTCTCATCTCTCTCTCTCTCTCTCTCTCTCTCTCTCCTCTCTCTCTCTCTCTTAGAACAGTCGTCTACGTTTTCTTTATACCTGTCAAACTATCATTTTGTTTCCATCAAACCAAAATAGCAAACCACAGAACAGCCTTCCTCTCTCTCTCCTCTTCTCTCCTCTCTCTCTCTTCTCTTCATCTCTCTCTCTCTCTCTCTCTATCTATCTATCTCTCTCATCTCTCTCTCTCTCACTCTCTCTCTCTCTCTCTCTCTCCTCTCTCTCTCTCTCTCTCTCTCTCTTAGAACAGTCGTCTGCGTTTTCTTTATACCTGTCAAACTATCATTTTGTTTCCATCAAACCAAAAATAGCAAACCTCAGAACAGCCTCTCTCTCTCTCTCTCTCTCTCTCCTCTCTCTCTCTCCTCTCACCGGTCAGCGTGTAAACACTGGATTCTTTAGGGGCATGGAAGGGGGGAGGTGGTTGATAAATAATGAAGGTTTTGAAAATAATTTTCTAAGTTCAAATGTTTTTCATGTTAAATGTCACGATATTTGTTACAGATGATTGTGGAACAGACTTGTCAGATTACCGAACAAATTGCATGGACGAAAACAAGGTTGTCGACAACCATTTCAGGAATTGAAACACAACTTTGCCGACGAATGTAAACATAGTGGATGTAATGAGGGGGCATTTCAAAAGGAAAAAGATCTTAAAGAGAAAGGTGTGAGTGGTGAAGATAGTTTGTCTAAGAAACAAGAGATGAATCAAAGATTAAGATCTCAAAATGGAAAGAAAGTATGAATGGTAATACTGTTGATATTGAAGTTAGTGAAGTCTTTAGAAAATGTGAGGTTTGCTTTTCATTCATACACTGGAATGTAAATGGACTTCTGTCTAAAATAAGAGAGAGAGATTTTATGTCCTATTTGTTTGCTTTTGATGTCATTTGTCTAGTTGAAACTTTTGTAGATGATCTTCAATTTGTTACATTCCCAGGTTATACTCTCTTTTCTAAACCTGCCATTAAATTTACCAGAAAAGAAAATGTCAGGCGGCATACTTGTCTTTTCCGAATGAATTCATGTCTTATATAAAAGAAATCAAGACAGATTGCCCAAATGTTCTTTTGTTTTGATTGACAAGAGTCTTTTTGGTTTATCAACGGATGTCATCTATGCTATGTACTTATGTTCCACCTGCTGGTTCACACTTTTTACATTCATTTTGATATTGAAAATGGCATAAGTGCACTTGAAGAGTGTCTTTTTGATTGTATGACTCAGTTTGATGATGCACATGTGATTGTTTCTGGGACTTAAAATAGCAGAACTTCAAATCTTTCTCCAGAATATATTTGACGACAATAATGTACCTTGCGATCAGTTTGACACCCTTTCTGTTTTGGATTGCTATGTAAGAAAATCTGCAGATAATGTACTTAATACTTATGGTAAATGTTTGTTAAATATGTGTACAGCTCTTGGTTTGTGTATTCTTAATGGTTTTTGCAGTGGTAATACTGATAGCAGTTATACATATATATCTGAAACAGGAAACAGTGTTAATGATTATTTCCTAGTCACCAAAGAACTGTTTACCGTCCTTTCTTCTTCATGTAAAATTGATTGTATCAGACAGGCTAGAATCGGATCACTTACCCATTGAGTTACATTGTAATTTTCCATGAGAAGCAATATCATGAGTGCTCCTACACCAATGCAAAGACAACAGGTAATTGAAAAGTTTGTGTGGAATGTTGATTTTGAAACATGTTATGTCATTGCAATGCAGTCTAATGAAACATTGTCTTTGCTTGATCATGCAATTAGTTTGATTGATTTTAGTTGCAATGATGCTTTGAACACGTTTAATGAATGTATTAGGAAACAAGCAGATATTATGAAAAAGAAAATCAATTTGACAGTGAGAGATAAGAGTGACTGGTATGATAAGAATGCAAATTAAGCAAAGCAAAAGCAAAAGATCTGCTCTTAAACTTTAGGAAAACAAGAGATGAAAAGGACAGTCATGCTTATTGTGTTGCTAGAAGAGAATATAAAAACTTGTTAAAAAGAAAAGAAAAAACAGTACAATGATATGCTGTTGGAAAAACTTGTCACTTAGCGTAAACAGTCAAAGAGAGTTTTGGAAACTGTGCATACATATCTTTTAAACGGAAACACGTTCATAATAATTTGACAGTTGAGGACTGGTTTAAGCATTTTAAGGGTTTATTAGAAACTAGAGGAAACAAGAGGTAAGTTTTTCTGGATAATGATCAAGATTATTCTGAGGATGATGGAGAGGAGACGAGGCTATGAATCGCCCAATATCAAGAGAAGAGGTACTGCTTGCAAAAATAGGTTAAAGAATGGTAAAGCTGCTGGTCCAGATGGAATCATTGGGGAAATGTTAAAATATGCGGGAGGTCGGTTTGTGATTTTTTGGTGAATTTTTTTAATGCATTGTTTGACAAAGGTATTTTTCCAGATAACTGGACTGATTCTATAATACTTCCTTTATTCAAAAAAGGTGATGTTAATAATCCCAGTAATTACAGAGGCATATCTTTGTGTGATATCAGCAGTAAAATATATAGTGCAGTTATAAATAACAGACTTCAAGAATGGGTAGAAGAATATAATTTGACAGGTGAACACCAAGCAGGATTCAAAAGAGGATACTCAACAGTTGATCATATGTTTACTTTGTTGGCGCTAATACAAAAACAGTTTTGTTTCAATCGTAAGTTATATGTTGCCTTTATTGATTTTGAAAAGGCGTTTGATTCAATAGAAAGAAACTTGTTGTGGCCAATCCTTTTGAAAAATGGAATCAAAGGTAAACTGTATCAATGTGTTCGTAGCATGTATGTCAATGTAAAGGCTAGGGTCAGATGTGGTGCTAATTTAACTAATTACATTAACTGTACTCGTGGGTGAAACAGAGTGATGTATGCAGTCCTGTTTTATTTTCTTTATTCATCAATGAATTTAGCACTGGAAGTGATTAGAGGAGGCCGACATGTGCGACGTTTACGTATGACTACTTTGAGCTGTTCATATTGCTATTGGCTGATGATGTGGCTTTGTTGGCTGAAACAGTCGTTGGTCTACAAACCCCAGATAAATATGTTTGCATCGCGCAGCGTCAGCCTTACTTTAAAGGTAAATATGGATAAAAGTAATGTTGTTGTGTTTAGGAAAGGGGGCATTTATCTGCATATGAAAAATGGACTTTCAGATGGTACAACTATGCCTGTCGTTAATGCATATAAGTACTTAGGAATTTACTATTTCTACGAGACTTAGTTTTGTAGCAGCTTGTAATAACCTTTCGAGTAGAGCCAAAAATGCTTTGTTATGTATTTTGCAAAAACTCTTTAAGTTAAAAAATAATCCCTGCATACTTTTTCTGAAACTGTTTGACGCACAGATTCACCAATAGTACAATACGGTGCCGAGTTATGGGGGTTAGAAAAAGCAGCTCTACAATGCGAAAGGTCCACTTGTTTGGGCTCAAGAGATTTTAGGAGTTGAACTGCGGACACCCAATGACCTGTAAAACGGCGAAAACGAACAGGTACCCTATTTACATAAACTACTGCCATAAAATGTTGTTAAGTTTTGGTTAAAATTAACAAGAATGCATGAGAGCAGATTACCATATAAGGCCTATGTATGTTGTTTGATTTAGATGAACGTGATAAAAGAAACTGGGTGTCAAATGTTCGTTGTAAACTGTATCTGTTTGGATTTGGTTATGTTTGGTTGAATCAAGGCGTTAATGCGACTGGCGATTTTCTCAGAGTTTTAGAGATAGACTAATTTCGTGCAGGTGGCAGGAATGGAATTTCATATGGATAACAGTGAAAGATTATTTATTACAGGTCCTTTTGTACCGTACCTGATGTTAAAATTTATTTACAGCTAAACCTGGACAGGCATTTAAAGTATAAACGACAAGGTTCAGACTTGTATTTCTGAAATTGCCGAGCATTATTACCGTTATCGTTCTCATAGTGAAGCAGATTTGATATGTCCACTTTGTAGAAAGGATACAGAAAATGATGTGCATTTTGTGTTGTGTTGTCCTGCCTTGCACAAACTAAGAGCTCAGTATATACCAATCAAGTTTTATAAATTCCCAAGCCAGTTTAGATTGGCTCTTCTTATGGCATGTACTCATGAGC
>CM031608.1:87194448-87196948 GCA_018398815.1 Conus ventricosus | reverse complement strand
ATGTGCTTATACACATGCAAGGTAAGGTAAGGTAATGTTGCTTATGCTCATACACATGTGTGCACGCCCATGTATATACATGCATGTGCATGAGTATGTACCTGCTTACACCCATGTACACGTATATCTTAATGTGTTTACTGTGTGCGTGAATATGAGAGGTTTGTATGTTTACGTAAGTGTGTATGCTGCAAATGTCAGCAGTAGTACATTCGTAGGTCCCCTATAGCATGAAAATACAGAGAAGACGTCTAAAACGATTCCTTCTCCGAGAAAAAAAATACAAAACAAAACAAACTCCTAAATCATTGTTTTATCACAGCAAGCATTGCCTCCTGTGAAAAATGGATTAATATACGTACAACGGTCAACAAAGTTCCAGACAAAACCCCCTTCCTTCCTAGCTTTGTTGTTTTATAAGGAGGGAAAGGGCTTGATATCTAACGTGCATGAAATAGGCAAAACGAAAAGTAGTTGCCTCTTGCAGACACACTTACTTTCTCCACACAAAGAAGCACTTTAGTCTGATAGCAATCTGTCGGTTTATGCGACTGTAAGCAGATCAATAACGTAACGAGTAGACAAGGAGTGGGTGCGAGAAAGAGAATGAAAGGTGGGGAGGGGGAGGGAGGGACAAAAAAAGAGGTGGGGTGGGGTGGGAAACAATACGAAAGTGACTTTTAATCAGAGCATGCTATAATCCCTTTCTGTTGCGGGAAATTTCATTGCGATGATAAATGTAAAACAGGAAAACTACTTAGAACTGCATACTACTCGTGTGAAAAGAGTTATGTTAGTTATAAATATAACAAGGAAAACTACTTAGAACTGCATACTACTCGTGTGAAAAGAATTATGTTAGTTATAGACTAACTGGTTCCTAGTTGTGTTCGCCTCATTAATGTAAAGTTAGCCAAAGAATTGGTTCTTGATGCAATTAGTAAATGGAATCTTTCTTAAGTGCAACTTCGTTTCCCTTTCTGCCTTCACATGTGTCTGTCTGTTTGCATGTGAATTACTTTCTCTTCAACCGTTTCTGTCATCCACTTTCTTTCTGTCTCTCTCTCTATCTATCTCTGTCTGCCTGTCTACCTGACTGCCTGTCTGTCAGTCTGTCTGTCTGTCTGTCTGTAAGTCTGTCTGTCTTTGAGTCTATGTCTCTGTCTCTGTGTCTATGTCATTGTTTTTGTCTCTCTCTGTGTCTCTCACTCCGCTCCCCGGCTCCTTGTATGTGTGTGAACACGCCACACCAGAGACATAAAAACTTCCAGGGACATCAAACAGGTCCTAATCTGAAAGCCATCTAATCATCTGATCACCACCTGTTTTGGAGGGTGAACGCTTTAACGAGGTTGCACCAAAAGCAACAGCGGGCAGGTCACCAGATCATGAGATCTCAGTTCAGAATTTCTGCTGACACTCGCAACAGCTTATCTCGCACTAGTCCAATACAGGGAACATCGTTTAGAGCTCACCATGCAAAAAGACTACATCAGCAGACTGAGTGGTCCAGCGACAAAGGCATGGAGATCAAGAGATCGGCGTGTTGGTGTCTTCTGTCAGTAATTATTGCGTCAGCCTCTGTCTCTTTGCCTCCGCTAGGGAAACACAGACGTGAGCAGATATGTTCCTGCCATTTCTTTGTCATCTTCCGAAGCCTCTCTCTCTCTCTCTCGCTCTCTCTCTCTCTCTCTCTCCTCTCTCTCTCTCTCCTCTCCTCTCTCTCTCTCTCTCTCTCTCTCTCTCTCTCTCTTATTTCTCCCTCTCTCTCTCTCTCTCTCTCTCTCTCTCTCTCTTTCTCTCTCTCTCTCTCTCCTGTTTTAGGCCCGCTTTACTTTTCTCAATTACCTCTTGATTAGCTTTTGAATTTATTAACAAATGTAGTGCCACACTTTCTTTCATAGAATTATATTTCTCTTTGCCGACAAATACTATGTTGTTATCTGAAAGGCGTTTTGGATTACATGCACACCCGAATAGTTTATTCTTTGAGGCAGAAATTTGATCTCAGGGTAAATAAGGGCGAAAACACCTGTTTTAGTTTCCCATTAGGGTTTTGGAGGAGAAGGGGGGGGGGGGGGGGGGGAGCGTGTCTGCTTGTGTGAGATTTGGATTTGTGGTACATCAAAACCGTTTTAGAAGTGACAAGTTTAAACAATGGTCAGATGAGGTGTCTCCAACACAATGGTCAGATGAGGTGTCTCCAACACAATGGTCAGATGAGGTGTCTCCAACACAATGGTCAGATGAGGTGTCTCCAACACAATGGTCAGATGAGGTGTCTCCAACACAATGGTCAGATGAGGTGTCTCCAACACAGCAGTACCCAGTCAAAGGTGCAGCAACGTTTACAGGAATTTGGTGTGCCCTAGGTGTGCATCGGATCTTTGGAATGAAGTTCACGTTGTTTTCTGTGGCCTACTACTTCATAATTTAAAGATACAATACAGTTCAGTTCAGTGGTATATCTAATGTCTTTTCATCGCCAGATGATATTAGA
>CM031608.1:87164448-87186948 GCA_018398815.1 Conus ventricosus | reverse complement strand
GTGGGCCTTGTGCTTCGGGAGAAAAACTCGCTGACTCGCTCACAGTAGAGTTTGATAAAGATGATGAATTTTCTGGATATCGCTTTGTTGATTGTGAGCTATTAGTTCAATTCATTGGAAAGCTTTTGTGTCCAGACTGCAAAAAGCCATTGGGGGAAAGTAGGCTTTTCTCAGTGAACGAAGACAGGATTGACTTAGCCTCTTTGTTTACATTCCAGTGTGGGTGCAAATCTTCTGTCAGGTTTGCTACTTCCAAAGCTGTGAATAAAGTATATGAGGTAAATAGGAGATTTGCTCTTTCTATCTTTGCAATTGGTAGGAACCAAGCACAGGGAAAAAGATTTCTAGGCAATATGAATATTCCCTGTGCACTAAACAATAAGACCTGGGCTAACCACCGCAATATGATAGCAAAGGCCTCTGAGTCTGTGGCAGAGAGAAGCAAACATGTTGCTGCTGATGAAGCAAGGGAGGCCTATGGGGGTAGGGATATCACTGTCTCGGGTGATGGGACATACCAGCGGAGGGGGTTTCAGTCCAAAAATGGGGTAGTGACTGTGCTGTCTGTGAATGGGAAAAAGTCAAAAGTGCTTGATTGTGAGGTGTTGTCCAACCACTGTGATGGATGCAAACAGAATGAAAAAAAGAAAGGGGGTCAGGACTTAGAGAGGTGGAGAGCTAATCATGAAGACAAGGGTGAGTGTGACAAAAACCACACTGGATCAGCTGCTGCGATGGAGCCGACTGGTGCTGTCAAAGTGTTCTCACGTTCAGAGGAGAAATATGACTTGCGGTATATCAACTTTTTAGGGGATGGGGACAGCAAAAATACTCTACTTTGAAGTCTGAAGCTTTATATCAAGATGTAACTGTAGCCAAGCTGGAATGTTGTGGACATGTGCAGAAAAGAATGGGCAGGCAGCTCACAAACAAAGTGAATGAGCTGAAAAAACAAAGTTTTGTTCATGAGGGTAGGACAGTCAGGGGGATTGGGGGTCAAAACAAGCTGACAAAAAAGGCTATTCTAAAGATTCAGGGACACTATGGGGCAGCTATCAGAAGGAATGTAGGGAATCTAGATAAAATGAAGCAGGAAATTTGGGCCATCTTCCAGCATAGGAACAGGCAGCATGATAATTGTGGTGACTGGTGCCCCTCCAAGACTGGCCGAGGCGACCCTAACCAGAATGCCTTTCCTGATTTTGTGTGTGAGGCCATAAGACCAGTGTTTGAAACACTCACTCATGATAGTCTGCTGGAGAGGTGTCTGCATGGGGGAAGCCAGAACACAATGAGAGCTTCCACAACCTGATCTGGGAGCGGTGCCCTAAAACCACCTTTGTCGGACGCAAAAGACTGAGATTAGCTGTTGCTGATGCCACCATAGTGTATAATGATGGAGAAAATGGGCAGACTGGACATTTTCCACTATCTTGGCATGGAACCTGGACTCTGGACAAAACAGTGCTTTTCTCAGCTGGACAGAAAGAGGGTGGCAGGGGGCAGATACAAGCAAGTGAGGCAAAGCAGTTCGCTCGCCGTCACCGGGCGCTCATGGCAGCAGAGAAAGGGGATAAACCAGAGGAGTACTACTTAGCTGGAGGACATGAATAGCTTGGTGAGTGCAAAAACATCAAAACCATGCACCAATTTGTGAGGGATAAGTTATTTTGAAGGTTATTTTCACAGAGAACTGAGTATAAACATGTAATCTAAACTTTAAACCTGATTTTCTCAAAACGCGATTTTGAACAAGTAAGCAAATGCTATACAACATATCTAAGCAAATGCTATACAACATATCTAAAAAACTAATAATCAGATTGCAATAAAATTTTGCACACAGTTTTAAAATACTATCCGCCACATTTTGTTGGAAGGTTTTGGAGATTAGGGGGCTGTATATACTTTTTTATGTTTTCACATTTTATGTAATTTTTTAGACCATCAAAATTCCAAGTTTTTTAAAAAAAATGCCTTATCCCTCCCAACACACTGTTCGGTTTTAACAAGAATGCCATCCTAGAAAAGGATGGTGTGCAATACCGTAGTATGTTTGTTGAGTTTTCAAAAATCAACCTTCAGCAAGCTTATTGCACACCATCCTTTTCTAGGATGGCATTCTTGTTAAAACCGAAAAGCAGAGGAGTCAAATTACCACTTCCCGCGGTCACTGAGGAGAAACAATCAGGTTTCGAAATATCGGTATCTGACCAGGAGTTATATGCTAGTGAGTTTCCTCCCTATTGGAGAATGTCTCCTCCTTGGAGACAATAAGCTTGCTGAAGGCTCATTTTGAGAAGCATTTATTTCATTTTTTCCCATTCACCCACTCAAGCACATACTGTTAGTTAGGCAGAATTATCTCCACAGGCAGATATGAATGCTTATCTTCGCCCTATTACTTCTTCAATCTAAGACCTAAGAGCAAGCTTTGTTTATAATTGAATATTTCTTGCAGTCATTGCAACACCAAGCTGCTCTGTAAGTTGCTGGAATGGTGGCTAAGGTACTTAACCTTGGAATTTTTTAGGTTCATTGTAATTTAGTCCCTTGCGGATTCAATCCAAGAACTGGCCCTCAGCACTTGTGTCTTAAGAGGTTATCTTCTCATATGTTTCTACTTTTCAGACAGAGAAAATGTAGCTTGTTTGTTCTCTTTCATGATTTTCTATTGCTTCTTAGGTGACCACCTTTGGTTGGTTTTTTGAAAACTCAATCAAAGCATACTACGGTATTGGCACACCAGCCTTTTCCTACGAATGGCATTCATTTTAAAATCCGAAAAGGCAGAGATCAAATTACCACTACCCGGGGAGTGGGGGGGAGTGAAGGGGGGGGGGGGGGGGAGGGGGGTCACTGAGGAAAACAATCAGGTTCGAAATATAGGTATCTGACCAGGAGTATATCTAGTGCAGTTTCCTCCCCTATGGAGAATGTCTCCTCCATTGAGACTAGAAAGCTTGCTGAAGGCATCCCATATTTGAGAAGCAATTTTTTCATTTTTTTCCCCATTCACATGCCACTCAAGCACATAACTGCTAGTTAGGCAAATTAATCTACCACTGCAGATATGAATGCTAATCTCCTCCTCATATCTTCAATCTAAAGACATCAGAGCAAGCTTTGTTATAATTGAATATTTCTTGCAGTCATTGCAACACCAAAGCAGCTCTGTAAGTTGCTTGAATGGTGCTTGGTACTTATCCTTGGAATTTTTTTAGTTCATTGTAAATTTAGGTCCCTAGCGGATTCATTCCAAGAACTGGCCCCTCAGCACATGATTCTTAAGAGGTTTACTTTTTATATTTCTACTTTTCACAAGAAAATGTAGCTTGTTTTGGCTCTTTCAATGATTTTCCTTTGCTTCCTTAGTGGCACAACAAACATACTACAGTATTGCCCACCAGCCTTTATCGTCTACGATGGCAATCTTAGTTAAAAAAAACCGAAAAGAGCAGAGATTCAAATTTAACCACTTCCCGTGGTCACTGAGGAGAAACAATCAGGTTTCGAAATATCGGTTATCTGACCAGTATTTATAGATAGTGATTTCCCTCCCTAATTGGAGAATGTCTCGTCCTTGGAGACTATAAGCTTGCTGAAGGCCTCATTTTGAGAAGCATTTAATTCCTTTTTTCCCATTCACAAATCGCACTCAGCACAAACTGATTTAGCTAGTGCAGAATTATCATACCACTGCAGTTATGAAAGCTTATCTCCCCCCTATTTCTTCAATCTGAGACATAAGAGCAAGCTTTGGATTATAATTGAATAATATATATATATAAATAAATATATATATATATAAATATATATATTATATATATATAAATATAAATATACTCCATAGGCAATAAAAAACGCGAAAACAAACAGTCAAGACATGTTGATGTACTTTGGCTACCGATACCTTGAACTGGTAATAGAAAGTGAGAAAAAGCAATACGAAGACCGCAAAGTGTCCTTTCAAAGTTCATACTGGAAGAAAATAAGGTCACATTACTTGACCTTGACCCTGTTTAAACAGCAGAATGTCATATCTGGTGTGACCACCTCGAGCATTGATCACAGCTGTGGTGGCACCTGCGGTACACCGAGCGCACCAGAGTGTTGGACTGCCCTCTGAGGGGACTTGCCACCACACCTGGCCCACCGCGACAAGCAAGCAGAGCTGCTTACAGGGGCCATGGGTTGAGCTGGATGAACTTGCCTCGAAGGCATCCCAGAAATGCTCTAAATTGGGTTAAGGTCGAGGAACCGGGCTAGGGTGAGGCAGCAGGATTTATGTTGTTCTGCCTCAGGAAGTTCTGGCGTAGTCACGGGCATGTGTGGCCTTGCTTGTCCTGCAGAAACAGGTTCTGTGGATGCTGCTGGAAATGCGGCAGGATGAGGGGCCTCAGAACTTGGTCGTATGTAATGGAACATCAGTGACCCCGTTTACCACGACCTGGACCCACATTCTGTGCAGATGACTGGCCCAATACGGCTATTTATGCCGCTAGCCGCCCCAGATCATGATGCATTCACCACGCCCAAGGGTCCCTTTCGGTGAATGTTGGCATCCGTGAAGCGTTCCCCCCCAACCGCTCTCTCCAGAACCGGCTGCTGCCAATCGCCTGGGTCGATGCAGAACCGGCTTTCATCACTGAAGAGAACTCGGCCCCAGTCCCGATGACGCCAAGCCCGTGAACTGTGCCCACGCAGACGGTTCTGGGCGATCTGGAATGTCAGGATAGGTCGGCAGCGGCTGGACGCCAGCATTGAGACCAACTGTGTTCAGTCGGCGACGTATCGTCCTTGTTGCTGATAGGCCTGCCATGGTTGCCAGAACGGTGTTCCTGGCATGTTGGCTGCTGGTATTGGTAAGGCTCCCCGTCGATGCTGACGAAGAAGATGGCGGCTTGGGCTGCTGAGAGTGACCTTCGGGTCAGCCGCTCCTACGGCGCACGTCTGTCATCAGTGGTGTTTCTTGCTTGAAAGCAGGGTCCAGAAGGCGATAGACGGATTCATCGAAATGTGGACTCCGAATGCGATAGCGACCTGCCTCATTGGAAACCCCGGCCAGCATTGCCCCTTGCTATGCAACGATCTTGACGAGAAAGCTCGGCATTATGTTGGCGCCTCTGGAAGGGATGATTTGAACTTTTTGGGGTTTGGAAATATATATAGCCCCACAATGTGGCCACATGATGCAATAGAGCACAGTATTTTACCAATCTCCCTAGGCTCACTTGCTCCCTCCACCGAGTGTGTGTGGGGGGGGGGGGGGCGAAAGTGCCCTAAAAGCCGCCATTCCTGATCTCTTGACACGTAACCAAAAAATATCGACCATACAAACAAAATACTGGCAGGTTATCCGTTTAAAAATACTAATTAACTAAGTTTTCAGAGAGTAGCGTAGGAGAAAGTAAAGGCCACAAACTGAACACTGCCACCCATAGAGTACCGTAGGGATAAGCGGAAGCGGCCGTGACAGAACCTCGCTTCATATACAAAACGGTGACTGTTCCACGCTTCTTTTTAGGGCGGTGTCAATGACGCCTGCTCTGCAGGTGGCAGTAAGCATTTAATAGCTAGATGCCGGCCTACCTGCCCACACATAGGGGTTGTTTGATTATCCGTCCACCCAGTCTGTGGTGGTTAAAGTTTGGCGATACTGGCACAAGCAGACAGTGGGATTTAAATTATAAAAAAAGTTTTGGAATCACAACTACTTTTTTCACAGCTATATTAGATTAAATTGTGGGAAACATGGAATTAGCTACAACTTTATATATAACCACACACACCACGCACACACACACTCACACACACAGACAACAACACCACACCACACTCAAACAC
Organism: Conus ventricosus; assembly: GCA_018398815.1. Taxonomy (NCBI): domain Eukaryota; kingdom Metazoa; phylum Mollusca; class Gastropoda; order Neogastropoda; family Conidae; genus Conus; species Conus ventricosus. The sequence continues at coordinate 87,181,101 of CM031608.1, read as the reverse complement.
ACACAGCACACACAGACACACACACACACACACACACACAAACAACACACAACACAACACACACACACAACACACAACACACACAGCACAGAGGCCCTCACACACAGAGGCCCACAACACACAGAGAGCAGAGACAGGGCACATACACACACCACAGGCTAAATAAACATCAAAACTGACGCAGCCTCCTCTACCCCCCTCCACTTCACCCCCTACCTTCCTGCCTAGCATTACATCATATTTCTCTAAACGTTCTGCCCCCACGTCCCGCTCGGTGATCGCTGTTCGTGTCAGGCCTGACCAATCACCGAGTTAAGCGTAGCACGGACCGCTCACATGACCAGGTAACCACACAATCTTTTCGCCTGACAGTCGGGGACGAGCAGGACGGATTTACTTGTGCGGATGGGTGTGATATTTAATAACCGTTTAGCTAAGAACAGAATTCTGTATCTTAAAGGTTTGTTGTCATGTTGAAGACAATATTTGGAGACAAGATACAGCTAGTTTTAATACGTGTTTGGCAATCGAAGAGATTGTTCGAAAGTTTGCTGAAAGCAAAAAAACAAACCCCGGGGGGGGGGGCTAACCAACAACGCTTGATTGTTGGTACAGCAAAAGCCATGTTTAAAAAACATGGCGTTCATTTAAAGGCGAGGTAAAACAATGCTGAATCGTATTTGAAACATTTTGCTGTTCCTCCCCAAGTAAAAAAATGTTCTCATTTTGTATTAGACTTGATTGAATTGTTAACTACAGATTCATGTTTAATGGGGCAAGCAGATCTGTGTATTAAGATGTGTATACTTTTCTACTTTTCTAACACTAACCAGATTTATCTGGCCTTTAAGTGTGCCCTATGCAACGGGATGGCGATTTTTTTTCGGGTTCTGGCACAACAACTAAGATAGGGTAGGCAGACCTTAGTACATCTACCAGTATGGAGAGGAGTAGTGTGTGGCAGCCACTATCTTCAAATAAATGCTCCAAATATGACAATTACGGAAGTACTACTACTGCGATTATAGCCGCCATAAAAGCTTGGCTACAGCAGGTAAATTCAGTAACTCTGCCAAAAGCCAGTTCAAGCCTGGATGAGAAAAGAGGAGTCACAGCAAACTAGGACAAACACCCAATGTGACGCTATGCCAGCCATGACGTCAGCACCGGCAAAGCTTGGTGCAAACTAGTCAAAACACCCTATTTGATCGCTTAGACTACAAAGCGCGGCAGCACCAGCAAAGCTCAGCGGCAAACTAGGCCATACGACCCTATGTGATCATCTTGGGTTGAATTGAGTTTCGCGCGAGACACAGCCAGTTAGGAGTCACAAAGCAAGAAGTGTCCTAGGAGTTCTACATTTTGTTTTTTGTTGTTTTTGGCCTACCCCACGCACGCACGTCCCCTCCACCCCCACCCCAGGACATGTCTATTGTGTGTTTGTTGTTATTTGATTGTTTTGTCCTGCCCCCCACGCAAAGCAGCAACACCCCTCCACGCCCCACCTTGCCCACCCCCCCACCCACGCAAAGCACACACTTGCAAGTACCTTCTATAAGATTTTAACAAGTTATCTCAAGTTCTTACTGAGTTACTTCTAATGTCCTTTAAGTCAATCTCAAGTTATCCCCAAGTTTTTAAATAAGTTCTTAATAAGTTCTTGATCAAGTCTTAAGTAAGTTCTTAATAAGTTCGTGATAAGTTTCTTGATTAAGTCAATCCATTAAGTACAACCAATATCTTATTAAGTTATCTTATAATTATCCAAAAAAATACAAGCTATGTTTATATCTTAAATATAGAATGCCTAATATAGTACACACATAAACACGCCTCAAAAAAACGCTCATTGTTGAGGATGTCTGCTCAGCTTTCTCTGCATAAATCTAAGGAAGGATTTACCAATCCGAGAGCAAAACGCATTGATTATAATTCGTGTTCTATGGAAATGTCCATATTTAGACTCCATGTCTTAATTTATTGATCTTCATCATTATATAATAACGCCCATGATCTATTTATTATTTAAAAAATTTAAAATTAAAAGTTTTTCCTTAAAATAAAATTACATATCAAATGGATCAAAAAAATGCTTAGTTATTGGCGGTTTTTTGGCGTGCTGGTGTCTTTTTCTGCATTTAGAGGCCAGATTTTTTGATTGCTTTACGTTTCTGTTGCCAATCGGTTATATATTATATAGCCGCAATAAACTGCCCCCAACAGCATCAATGGCGCCAAAAATGGCAACAGTTTAAGTTCAATATATTCCATGAAGACTTTGGTGCTGTAGTCTTGAATCACAAGGAGTTATTTAGCTGGCATTGAAACAACTTGATTTGGGGCGTGGCGGTGTTATGTTTTCATGATGCGTCATATTCAGTAACATTCATTTTTTTTTGTCTGTTTCCACACCTGCTATTTTACTTCTGCTTCAACACGCCCAGGAATTTAAAATGGTCCCGCCTGATTCAGCGTTTTTCTGGTGATTTTCTGGCTTGGATACTTTCTCTGCACCTGATTCTGGTATCTGATGATTTTCCAGCTCGTTCATTTTGAAGGGAAATAAATCTAAATATAAAAGAAATTAATCCTCTTCATGAATAATGGCGATAACAAAGTTCGCGAATTAAACCAAATCTGTAATCTAAATCACAAACACCCTATAGACTCAAAAGTCTTTGTTAAAACAGGGATCTAGCGTAAATCATACGTAAGATCTTGTTCAGAATCAATGGAGCAAATCTACTGACTAGATTTAGTGAACAAACAAAGAACCGTTTGCCCAACACTTTTCCCCATTCTAGACCCTAGCTGCGCTTCATACCTGTAATATACTTTAAAAAGTCTATGCTGCGAATCTGATGAATCTGTTCAATGCTGAATTCAGTTCGCGAGAACTGTTTTGTTACTATTCCACATGTGCCGCCAAAGAATACAGCCTCACCCTTTTTGGGCATAATAGCTTGAAGATCATAAACTGGTCATTCATAGTTCAGGAAGAATAGGCTGCCTTGTAGCTGTAGGAGATCATCACTGTTCATGTTTTATATAAATTATAATTATTTTATTTCTAAAAATGAGCACACCCGAAAAACAGTTGCTAACCTTGTATAGCCATTCAGTCTGTTATAGGAGGCCTAATTGTAGTGATACATCAATGCTTGGAAAAAGCTTGTTCAGACTTAAACCAGCAGATCTTGGCAAACTAGACTTTGAGGATTCAGCAAAGCTGATTGCTATCAATTGGCAGGCTTCGGTTGCCACGAAAAGATATTCTAGTTAAGGCAAGGAATAATTCCAGACAAAATAAATATGTAAGAAAAAAATACAATTATAAAAAAAGGCATCACTCGCAAAATATGAAAAGGCGGCGCTGTGGTGAATGCGCTTTGATTGCTTTTAACGGCAGTAATTTGCATTTAGTAAACTGCGGATACAGTCGAGAGAAAAAGACATAACAAATGGCAATGGAGGCAACTAGCCACTGCACAGAGACGCCTATGAAAGGCAGATACTTGAGGCAGTTAGATTATATTAATGACCCCCTGAAAGAACAGGGGCAAATGCGGCTTACACTCATTTAAAAATGTTGACCAAGCAATAAAAAAATATAATCTAGTAACCTAGTGCCAACCATTCCAGATCATTTGCCCCCCACTCAAATTCAAGTGACTTTTATCAACCATCAGAAAAACAAAAGAAGCTAGAAATCGCGTTTATTGAACGATGGTATTACCGTCGTGTATTATGATTGCGCATAATATTGGCTGAATAAAAATGAAACAAAATCTATTATTCGTCGGCCCAAAGGATATTGGAAGGCATACACAGCAATTAAAAAGCAAAGCCAAGCAGCTGGAGTCAGTGAACAACTTAACAGCAAAAAAAAGGTTATCTAAACAACTATAAGCAAATGTATTTATCCGGCGCCTAGACGAATACAGAGACCACACTTTGTCATACAACTCCAAACGAACAGACCCAACAAATTGATCATCTAATTTAACGCCTCTGATAGGATTAGACTAAAACGATTTAAGTACGCACACACATGTCATTGATATAGTCTTCAAGATTAAAGATGCGGAACCATTAACATCAAAAGAGTTCTTCTGCTGTGCAGTTGCCATACTCTGATATACCAACGAGGCCTTTAACATACCCTCGCATGATTCAAGTTGATGATTGGAAAAGAATTTAAGAGGCCCAGTGAATCAATTTATTGTTAAAACACAGAGTTACTAAATTAAGAAGAGGCATTCCCGCGGGAAGTTCACAGATCACAGGCTATTAGTAGAAAACATTAACAAACAGTTAGCCGAAAGACCTTATTCTAAGCTCCTACCAGTATCACAGAGAGCTTAATTGACAATATCCTCGCAACACAGAAAGGGTTAGAAGACTGCCCTCAGTTTTGCGCGAATGAATAATGAAAAATTAAAGGGTTACAAAACGCAGTACAAGCAATCAAAAGAAAAACAAATAAATGTAGCTGAGGAGAAGTCATCATCCAGGCAAACAATTACCATTTGGATAGAAAGTAAGGTACCATTAATATAACCGTGGGAAGCAGAAGGGACACTCGCATCAGGGCAACCGAACCCGTTTGGCAGTGTGAACCAAATGAAATAAAAATAATTGTAAATATGAATCCGCCCGTGTAGATTAAACTTAATTACGAGAATCAGACCAACAAAACAACACAGCTCCATCAAAGATCATTTTGTGAAAGAAGAACTGCAGATAATCCCACCAGACACTGTTCCGCTTTAATTAATTTACGTACATATATTTGAGTTTAAAATGTAAGCTCAGAAGAATCGCAGAACGAAACAAGAATGGTAAAGAAGAGACCTTGAAAATGAAACTGGAATCATTTCCGGCGTGTAATGCTAATTAAGTAAACATAATCCGAGGATTAATCAATGCATGCAAAAGTATCATTCAGATCACCTACAACACAAAAAAAACCCCCAAAATGGGAAAAAGAATATCTTGAAATAATAAAAAGAAATCGAACTCGTCAAGCAAACATGAGAAAAGATTTAAAAAATAGGATGAAGCTATATTGAACATATAAAAAAGTTGCTGAAAAATATAAACCCCCCTGTTTAAGCGGTCCCACAGAGCCCTATTGCATATGAAAACTCAGGATTAACAAACACCCGTTTAGTGTTTGTTCTATCTAATGAACTTCTTTGTTACAACCTTTGTGTTTGAAGGGGGATCCAGTAGATTAGATCGCAGTTTTACGTTGTATGATGAAAAGTCTTATTGCAAACAATGCTTCTTTGTATTGTCTGTTGAATAGTTTTTGACTGCACAACGCTGCGAGTAATATTTCCCCTTGCTTTCTTAATGAATTTCACCTAGCTCGAAATACAGTACATTTTAGACCTAAAACCAACATACTCCTTAAATCACCTTTTCTGCAGAAAATTCATCCTTCATGCATTCCTAAAACCTTCTGTTAGGTAAATGAATGCAAAGGCGACTCTTTAGGGAAATTCGGACGTGTCATAAACCCACCATCCGCATGCCCTTTAGCCATATCCTATAACAAAACAATCTGTATCTTGTGAAAGCAACGACTGGACTCAGATACGAGGGCTTAAAGTATTCATAAAGAAACTCTAACAACAAAAGCTTGTATAATTCTAAAACAAGTAAACCCAAAAAAAACGGGCTTGTCCAATTTGACTTTCTTATTTTTCATCATTATGACCAAAAAGGTAGATCATAAAAATCATCTGAAGTCCTGATAATTAGGTTTTGAAGTCAGCTATAAAAGCTCGTTCACTCTGGTGACTCTAATCAGAATCTTTGCGCTTGTGCGATTCTCCATAGTCATTCCAAAACAGCTTTGTTTCATCCGCCTTGAAAAAGTCTATTTTCTGAAGCCTCTGTGGATTTAGTTCTAGAGATCCAGTTGTTCTTCATGATGTAAGGTTACATGAACTGTTCTTGATCAAAAGCACATATATGCGATGGACAGCTGTCACTTCAAACCATGACATTACAAAAAATTGTAGTAGTCTGTAATGGCAGACATAATTTTTAGCCTCGAAATTAGGCACAAGTTTAGGGCGGCTCTCTTGATTCCATCTTTTAGACTTTCTGCTGCAAATGGATAGTCAATTGGTGTTAAGCAGTCATGGAGTTCATGAGGATATTCTAAGTCAAGCTTCAAGAATGAAACCATGCTGCTGATCAGGCGTTAACACACCACCACTTTAAATGCTTTTTAGAATATTATTTGTACCTGTGACATTTTAAAGTTGCGTAATGGAAGTGATAGCGCATTGCCCATCCTACAGATTGTTTGGGCATCTAAATACATAAATACTATAGACCTATTACTTGGATCATAAACAATCTAGTTAATGTTGTTTGCTTTTACAGTAATGAAAGCGACGCCAACAAATTTCCTCCACGCAATCCGTTTCATCATCTGAATCATTGTAAATCTGACAATAAATACAATCTGTACTCCAGTAAACTATAAGAAAGCGTCCCACTCATCCGGGCGCAGAATTAATGCGGCGGGATCCAACTGAATGATTCCATGCAGTCTTCCCTATAATTTCAAAGACGTCCGCCACAAACAAACATCTGCCATAAAATAGGAGTCATGATAGTCTCCTCATCGTTTTAACAATTCTAAACATTTTGCCAAGCAACGAGAGCATGCCGGTAAGCGGAGTCCGCCTGATGTCCTTTCCCTCTAAACTAGAAAAGAACGCGCCTTTAAGGCGGAAGTGAATCTTCGTCAAACCTTTCCCAACTGTTCATGTACTCAAAAGGGAAAACGCCCTTTCTAACAAGCGTTGGAGTTAAAATATTGTTCGCGTTATTGGGCAGGACTTTAAGGACATATGAGCCCAGTTCCTCTATTGAGGCCCATCATGTGATGCATCAGTCGAAGAAAGACATTGATATTTAAAAGTGAAACACATGTACTTTATCTGATGACGTGCAATGCATGCAACCCTGAAGGCGCTGGTTACAGCAATGCAAATATAAGATGAGAGTCGTAACCTCGCAAGTAATGAAAGAAAAAGATGGGCAGCTCCATGTCTTTGGTATCAACTTTTAGTTGACGATTGCATTTGTTATGCGCAGTCTACTCTAAACTCCCACTAATGTGATCATGGACTTCAAACTGTGGGTTTACACTCTTGGGTCTTAGCTCTAAACCGCAAATCCAACAATGCGTGGCTGAGAACATACAGCTGATGATCTTCAGGAGTCATTATGAATACAGATAAATTCAATAATTAGAACAGTCCTTACGCACATTGCTGTCAATGCGTTTTAAGAATGTTTCTTCAGCATGCATCTGGTCTCTATCAAACTTCTGGTCTGAATGAGCGCCACCGACGACAATAAATGGAAGGACAAAATGAACATATCATGATGATAACACATTAAGACTGTTTTTTCGAAGTTTTTGTGGCGCTGGCCCCTCATAAGAACACTGAGTGATTCTAAGTCTGCGAAAACAACATATGGAGAATGTAGAAGCCGTTTACCAGTTCTTAACACTAACTTAGATCCTGTTGGTGGCGAAATAAGTTCTGTACAACGTCAACAGGGCCGTGATTAGCAATGTTTCATAAGTTTTCGCACGCGGCATGAACAGATGGCATTCTTGTTAAACATTCTGCAGAATTCAGTTTGTGCCCATACTATTGAAGTATGCTGTCAATAGTTACTCATTGTTCGAACACTGTGTAATGGGCAGCCCCGCTGGTGAAAACATTAGTAGTAAGCCAACATGATATTTGTCTGCTCGCCAATCGTTGGACAGATCTTGGACACACTTTAATTGGCACCAAATCAATGTTTCCCCTCAATCCCATGAGTAAACCATTAAACAGTTATGGTTTGTTATTGTTCTTCAAACAGATCAAAGTAAACCACGCTAACGGAAAGGATATTCCACTAAAGTTAAGAAATACTTGAAGTAAATGCGAAAGTTAAACAGCTCTCTCTGCGTATGTAGTTGCGGGCGTAATGCAGCCTTGCCATAAGAACACACCACATAAAGACATATAGTAGTCTGTATTCCATAAGTTTAGAACTGCTTTTTTTTGCGACTAATGCTGGAGGTATTGGAATGTGAGATCTTGCCAACAATCGAGCATACTTAGACTGTTTTAATCTGATCACTAGTACTTATTCGCCCTCTGACCAACCAGAGCCTCACATTTGGCTTTCTTCAAGAATCAGCAGCGTCAAACGTGCAAGCAGTTCGTCTGCCCAACCAGGCGAAAGACATTAGATGAAAGAATAGTCTGCTGTTTAGTTGATACCCCAGACTTCTATATTTTCTTCATTTTATTGATACATAGTCAATTAAAACAGTCTAACATTACTTTAACTGGCGGGTTCAATTGTTAGTTTACTTGGAACTTGAGAATAGCCAGACGCAACACTTGCCCGTAACGCTTGCTGGATCAAAGCATCTAAATCAATATCATTCAGTGCCTATGAACCAATTTCTTGCATTAGCTTCAAAAAAAAACGTCCTTGTCCTTCATATATCATCGCCATGTTGATTTCTCTTTCTGGCTAACTCAAAAAATTAATAAAATATAAAAAAAAATACTTAATCGAACCAAATATCAACGGTCTTTTTGCGCTTGGACACATAAACTAAAGTATAAACGCCCTTTGGCATTCGTAATGAGAGACGTTTAGAACCGAGTTTAATGTATTTCGATTACTTATTTTAAAAAAGCAGACCTTTTTTAATCTGCTCGGCGTCTGGCTGTTGAGACAAAACTTGTCCTTTAGCCTTTCATAGAAGATCAAACATTTGTCTTTTGTATGTCTTCAAATCTGCCTGAAAACGATGAAATTCTTCAAACCGTAGATGATTGAAGGTCAGCAAGCGGCTATTATATATTGTCAGTTTGAAACGAGCTAAGGTTTAGGTAGGCGCCGTTAAAGTTGAACCATAAGCTGTTGCTTTTGGAGTTTAGTTTTTATTTTTTTGCTAGCAGCACCTTTACAGCTAATAACAACAGACCGAGAGCTAAAGAGACAACCCGAACCCGCCAAAGGTAAAGCTGCGGGTGTCACCTATGCTGTTGGCTAAGATGCCAACACTCGTTCCTGCTGATAGAGGCGCTAATATCGATGCTCCAGAATTGACTATGTAACAGCAATAAAGCAGCAGAATACCTTCGAAAGGTTTTGCTGTTTTGAAAGGTGCTGCTCTAGTTTTTTGTTGCAGTTGTGTAATGTTTGTTAATCTAAAGGTTTTTAACTATCAGCAGCAGAATTGCCTGCTAAATATCCTCTTCATTTGGAGGTGCTGTAGCACATATTGGATAAACCTGAACAGACATGCAATTATAAAATAAAAATAATTTAGAATTGTATATCTTGTAATCTGCGACGCAGGGGGGGGGGGGGGGCCACTCACTTGGCAAGAGTGGGATGGGGGGGGGGGGGGGGGGGGGGATCGAAGTAGGAATAAGGGGGGGGAATTGGAAAAAAATTTAAAGAGAGTAAGGATTGTGATAAATAATGATGTGGGGTTTTTATTGGTATGGATAGGTGAAGGAGAGAGGTATTGGGTTGGGGGTGGTAGAGAATTGGAGAAAAGGAATGGTTAGTGTTTGGGGGGTTGTAAGAAGGTAAGGTGATGAATGTTTAAGTGGGGTGGGTTTGTTGATGATTTAGGTATATTTTGGTGTTGTTATTTTTAGATTGGAGAGGGGTTTAGTATTAAAAGAAATAAAAATTTATAGTGATTTGGTAGAAAAATGATTTTAGTAAAAGTAAGATAATTATTTGGTTAGAAAGCACTCAATCGAACATTTGTACTACTTTCGTATATTTGATAAAAAACTTTTCACTTCCTCTTTTAATGGTTCTATCATCTTCACACAGCAATAAAATACCTTAAAGCGATCTTGCTGAACCTAAAAAGTAACTAAAATTCCATATAGTGTCTGCCCTGCATTCTTCTGAAATATGATGCATGATAGACGGCACGTTTTTCGAAAAATTATAATAGTTGGGACTTATAATGATCCCCAATCAGCTTAGCTAAATCAGGGATGCTAACAACGTCAAACTCTAACGAGATGACAAGAATAAGTCTGTACTTTGCTTCGGTGTCTGTTGATATGATAACACGTTATGTATTCCTTAAAGATGATCATAAGACAATCAGTACATTAAAATAATGCTCCTTGAAAGTATGGGGCATGCGCATTAAACACCACAAAACCTAGGGGAATGGAAAACGCTTACCATAAACGCATAACATACAGCAAAGCCCTTTTGCTGCTTTAAGCACCAGAGCGAGTTCGTCGGCGCTATTCTAAGATTTAGTGCTATCTTCAATGCCAATTTCCTTGAAACGCAAGATCTTCCCTTTCATTCGGCGTTAGCCAGATCAGAATAGGTTAAAAATATGTCTGCATTGTTTAAAGAAAATACATCATGCCCCTCAAGTTTAACAGAAATTTTCATCAACGATTGCCCCGTCCCAAATTCAGGACAACTGTTGCTGGTTTGGTCTGATGATGAAGCGCGTTCTATTTTAAAAGTAAGCCGTGGCAGAGCCTAGGCACGATCAACATCATCCGCGTCCTAGGTCTTGGAAATCTAACAGTAAGAATTTGATCTGCATCAAAAGTAGATGGATTATTTGGAATAACAGTAATATTCCGTTTATTTCCCCGCACGCACAGGGTTTCTTTCAGCTTTCTATACCTGGCCAAGAATCGAAGCCATTGCATGTGACATTTTTTTATAAACAAAATAAAAAGAATAAATATTTAAAAAAGCATGGCAGGAATAGAAGGCGAAAGAAGATTATGAAGTATTTGATCCTGAGACGACATGAGTGAAATGTTCTCCTATTGACTACGGCATCGCTCACGCTCATCAATGCGACGTGAAATTAACAGAAAGTACGGTCGGAGCATTTTAACAAAAAGATTTAGGTCAAGAACCTCCCGAAATTATATAGACCCACATGACATTTTATGAATTAGAAGATGACATTGTTTTGTAAAGAGCGCTCAAGGAGAATCTGTTCGCTTACAACAAAAGCCAGGAATACCAACAAAGTTTTTAGCCAAGATACAAAAATATACAAAGACTCAGTGTGAAAGATCAAAATCGCCTTGGTCTTGTTAGACCAAAATTAGATAGGGATGTCAGATGCAAACCTTCAAAACACACTGCAAGAACAGCCCAACAGATATAAAACCAAATGCAAAACATGGAACCTTAAAGAATTAAATCAATCAGCAGGTGAATTATATAAAAGTAATAGAAGCAGAATACAGTTTTTCATGAAGAACAGCGTAGAATGACAATACCACGACTCACCACCGCTACCCATGGCGAGAAATAGAGGCCCTATGATCATGCTTTGAGAAGGATCAGAGGCGAAATAACAAACCATTTAGCAAAACTAGGAGCACCAAGACTGAGGGCAAAATAAAAAGAGAAAAATAAAAAACTCGAAGATGCTGATGACGCCAATTAGGGCCTGCTATAAAAGAAAGAATAATAAAAAGACGAAAAGATCTTAGAAAACAAGAAAGATCAGCAAACTAGAATGCTGGACTACTAACGGCGAGAGACCAATTACGAACTCAAGTAAAAAGAATACGAGAAACAATCCGAAAAAATTTTTATATGAAGACACAACACAAGCAGAACGAATACGAACACTGTTTAGAGATCAGGGATCACATAAGTAAGCGTTTATAACCGCTTTATGATTTGCAATAAGTACACTGTGAGGCTATTACAGGCTGCGTGGTCAAAGTTCATTACCTCCGCCGCAACGCCATCCGCCTGATAATCATGGTAAAATAACAGCTTGAACATCTTGCGAATTAGTATTAAAAAAATAGCTGGTAAAGCCTTGATGCTTTAACCAGAATATTGGGAGTATTGTTAGCTGGCGTATAGTACTACATCAAAGCAAAGTAGTATGGCAATAAGGGCCGATGCATTATGGACATTAGTACTCTTAATAGTTTATGGGTTAATATTTAGTAAGAAAAAGACCAAGTAATCCTATGCCAGTTAATCCAAGACACCAAGCGCTGTCTTTACATATACATGGATCATCGCGAACAGAGTCAGCGAGCTATGTCTGAGTACTATCAAATAGACTTTTGGGGGGTTTGGCTTCGGGGAAAAGAAGACATACTCTTGGGTGATCTTTATATGGTTGTAATAAAAAACATGGCTCAGAATTTAGTGTCGTATTTCCCAACCTTCTGTTCATTGCCTGCAAAACGAATATTCATTATTAAAGTTTATTAATATTCCAGACCTGTAGTCTGAGGTCAAAGGCAGCATGTATAGAATACTCAGTGCCAACAGCAAAGTCCAAGTCTACTAGATCATGCGTATATGTAAAACAATTAGTATCTTTCAATACATGTAAGGAAATCAAACTGGTAGAAATAATGGCATCCTCTAAAAATGCCTAAGTATTTGTTTTTGCGCGTTCACAGGCCAGTAAAGGATCAGTTATGGGCACGATCATCGCCTGTGCTTGCGAACCTATCAAACACCAAACGTAAGTGCGAATAGAGTACGTTTATTCGTTCTATTCGCCCCCTAGTTAGGCCCTAAGAGTGTCTAAGATAAATGTTGTCCAAGCTGTTTTAATGCACATGCTGTAGGGACCGCCCGGGGCTCAACAGTTTTTGCCAAAAAGAAAGATTGTGAAAGGAGGAATGCCAGACATAGATATACATTCTGTGCTGCCCCGAAAAAAAAACGGGGTCGCCTAGGCCATGATATGATCAACTTTTGTACAAAAGCCTGTCTTGAGTTAATATTGAAATTCGTTACGATCCTTTTCAAAAAGCCTTCAAGTCTATTATGTAGCTAAGTGGATTAAATGGTATTGTCATTTGTAATGGTGCACGCAGGAATCAGTCAAAATACGTCTGAAGGTGTACAGAAATGAAATCTGTACACTGACCTCACAAAGGAACATGGTGATTTAAAAGATCGTCTAACGAGCACTCCACACCCATATAGAAGACCCAGACACAGCGAAAAAGTTTAACTGGTTCTGATAACACTGCATCTGGGAAGACTAAAACCACTCTTTCTCAGGATGTGCATCTTTTTCAAAAGGGGGGTAAAAAAAAAGGGGGGGGGGGGGGGGGGGGGGGAAATTAAGATACTCTTCAATGGAGTACTCACCTTTTTATGGAAAACGAGGCAGTCTGGTCAGCAGCAATGTCAAGAGTATCAGTTCTATATTTTTCAAGAATGTAGAGCGGCCCAACAGAATAATTTGCGCCAGTATATTAGAATGCACTCATTTTTAATACTTTTAAAAAATAGTTTGTAACAATAACAACCGCAAGACCGTGCCTATCGTTTTTTAGAAACATGCTATTGATAACCGAAAAACGGGGTCCAAAAACGGTCGCGCTCCATAATATACTCAGAAGTCGATGTTTACTATAAAGCGCAGCCAAGGAGAATAATAAGGTTCTAAAAGTTGACAAACAGGTGACTAACAAGATATCCAGTTTAACAATACCAGCTGGTTATATACGTTTTTTTGCTCCCTAAAAGGGGGGGGGGGGGGGGGGGGGGGGGGGGGGGGGGGGGGGGGGGGGGGGGGAGCAATGTAGTAAACTTTGACATTAGCATCTCAAACTTAAGCAATGGCAAATCTAAAAACATGTTAACATTCACGCCAGAAGAAGAAGGGGTTACAATATTGATAAAGAGCAAGTCTAAAATGTTAGGCATTACGGCTAACACTTATAGATTTAGAGTTACACCTAACCAAACTAACTTAATAGGGGGAAATTCGCTCGACCTTGCATTACATTCATTACTCTATGTTCATTTTGGAATGAGCTAAGGGCAACAGATGAAAACTGATATGATGGAAGGCCCTCACAACAGTTATAAGAGCTCTTCCATCGGGGAAAGCTGGCATAATGCGATAGAAGAAATTGTACAATTCCTCTAATTTCCAGTTTAAAAGATTAGTTTGTAGGAGGGTCGGATCATTAATTATAAAAATCAAAGACAAAACAGGGAGATTGTAAAAAGTGATAACCAGCAGCTATTGTTTGGGAAATAAAATAATGCGTTATACTAAAAAAAAATGTCGCGAGGGTCCAAGAAGAACAGAGTTATAACATTCGGCCTGTAAGGTGTATAACTTTAGAAATAAAAGACCTTGCATCCGAAGCGGACATTTGAACAGAATGGTGAGATAGGCGCATTGTATGTTTTTGAGTACACTAAAGATGGTGATTATAAACGCAAAGAGGATGGCGACACCAAAAAGTATCCTAAACTGAGAACAGCTGCGCATCTAGAAGCAAATAATGTGGTCAGTAAGAATCTAAATAGTTCGAAAACCTGGACCACAAAATGCACTTAGAACCATAATTAGAATGGGACATAAAATTTGAATCAAATCCATTTACAATTTTAGCCGTCAAAAAAGTTTCAGAAAAGCATTCAACTCAGCCCATACTGTAAGATCTTATCCAGAATGACAATAGATCGGAAAGAGATTGAAATAAAGCCGTATGGTAGAGAGGAAAAACAGTAATCCACCACAGAAGAGAAGCGGTTTAAAAGAAGCTTCAATCAAAATTAACAGTTCATGGCCAGCAAATGAAATTAGGGGACACGATCACAGTCATCTATAGAAAATTCATTCTACAAAGTAAGGAGAGGGATGGGGGTTGTGGGCCGTTAGTGCCGACCTTATTTAAAAAGGAAATCTAATTAGCTGGCAAAACATAGGACGTTGACAGTCTTAAAGTTACTGTCGTCATTCTCACAATGGTGAGGATATTAAGGTAATAACAACAAGCAACAAAAACAATATAAGTCTCAATAAGGAAACACACATATTAACAGCCCTAAATATGGATTAAAACTTACACAATATAGACCTAATAGGAATTTTTTTATACTGAACAGTTTTGACAGAGCGCAAGATAAAACCCCTAACTAGGAATTAAGATTAAATTCTAGTATAAAACTATGGATGGCAGATTTAAACTTATGACAAAAACCCCACATTAGTTCATTAATTATGTGACAGACTGGTATGTGGAAAACAATGATTTGTCCTCGAACCTGTTACAAAACAGTTTATCGTTATAGATTTTAAACATATGTGTTTACTGTCCAACACTTAAATGGAACAAAGCATAACATGATAGACAGGTTTATATGGACAGATATGACTATACATTAGTTTAATACCAAGCAATAAACATAGTGAGAGTGATTATAACGGTTAGTTTTATAGACTGTTTGCAGGAACTCAGACACAATTTAATTATAAGACTGACTGATCGGCAGAAATGAGACATAGTTAAAAAGAGAAACCTTTTGTCGAAAACTAGCTTTCAGAGGAAGTACATGCTGGAAAAAGAGTGAGGATTTAATGGTTCAAAAATAATAACTCAGTTAAAAAAGACTTTAGAGTAACAAGTTAAAGACTGTAGTTCTATATTCACAGAAATACAAAGACACATTTGAAGAAAGTTTTGCGCGAAAATGAAGTATTGAAAATACGCATGGAAAAACATAGGATTAAACAAAAACTGAAATTCGAAAATATTTTAGTAACTAAGTATTGAAACCGAGATAACCCTGCACAGTAAGTTTGTTTGTAGGGTCGTTATTTTTTGGTTACATGTCAGAGAACAGAATAAGGCGGCTTAGGGCATCTTTCGCCCAAAAACTAGTGGAGATTCGTCAAGTGAGGCCGGGAGATTGGTAAAAAACGTTCACTGCCATTCACATAGATGCACGTGTCGAAGGTAGTCCACATGGGCAATGCACATCCACGAGCCAAAAACCTCTGACCCGTCAACATACACCCACTGTTACAAGGAACAACCGGCCAATGACACCACGTAACTACTACAATGTTGTCAGCGTGCCCACGACAATTGTCTTACGTCCCTGTTCACAATGTGAAGCAAACGAGCACTGACTCAATTATTTCGCGTTTTTTTTTTTGCCTCTGAGTATAAATATAAATTTAGTATATATAGTATATATATATATTATAATATATATTAAAAATATATATATATAAATATATATATGTGTGTGTGTGTGTGTGTGTGTGTGTTGTGTGTGTGTGTTGGTTCGTCGCGCTCACGCGCGCGCGTAGCTGCTGCGCCGCGCGGTTGTGTGAGTGTGTGAGTGTGTGTGTGTGAGTGTGTGTGTGTGTTTTGTGTGATAAAGTACTATACATACAACATGCATACATGATATAATCAGAGTCTGGAAACAGTGACTTGTATGGGAAACACCTGAAAATCAAATCATCATAAGCATGATTTTTTTTCCAGCAATGTACTCTTCAGTTTTATATCTTTAATGCAGTTTCTTCACGAATACTTTTGTTCTTTTCTACGCTGATATAGATAAAACTTAGCACTTGGCACAATGAAATATAAACCATGAGCCATATATGTATTTTTTGTCGAATGCACTCACGGTAAATGATTTAGTTATCTGCAAACTAAATGTAAACAGACTTTTTTCATTCATTAAAACTCATGTTTTGGTAACATACATGCCTATTCAAACAGTGTTTAGTATTTTCAACTTTAAAATTTTAAATTTTCGATTGTAGTTTTATACTCG
>CM031608.1:87156948-87159448 GCA_018398815.1 Conus ventricosus | reverse complement strand
CACAAACACACACACACACACACACATGCACACATGCACACACGCACATACACACATACACGCTCGCTCGCGCACACACGCGCACGCGCACACACACACACGCACACACACACATACATACACATACACGCACATGCACCCACGCAGCGCACACGCGCACGCATGCGCACGTTTCTGAGTGCAATAACATCCCGAGATGTTTTCGATAATTACACACATTTCCACCGTGGAACAAAAAAAAAAAAAACGATACATGACAAGAATAGCGTGTCAGTCACAACATCTTCGGCGTGGATTAATTAAACACTTCACTTCGTTGTCAACATCCCACGGGTTGATGCAGCCCTCAACGTTGTTGTTCTTCATCACACAACGGAACCACAGTTGTAATCCAACAAACGACCGCACACACACACACACACACACACACACACACGCACACACACAAACCTGCTAGCTTTCAATGACGGCTTCCGTGCACACGTCTGTCCTGGATCAAGACCAGAACACAAAATACTTACGAGGCGGGAACAAAACACACATTCACACTCGCAGCACACACACAACCAGGAAATGATTGGGGAAAAAAAAAGGGGGGGGGGGGGGGGGGGGGCGGGTGAGCTCAGATTACTTGTTGCCTCCAGCATTGTGGATGGGATAGAGAAAGAATTAGAGAGCAATGGGAATTCAAACACACTGGGAACAGCATCCGAACTCGCAACTCCCTCCCCCCACTGGGTTTTTACCCCCCTGGACCATTCTGGGAGAGCCACAAATGACCTTTTGAGGCAAATTCAAACCGATCGTCCCTACTTCCCATCACAACTCCCCCCCCCCCCCCCCCCGCCCCTTATAGGGAAAAGAGAATTATGGGGTTCGTTCTGGACTTTCTTGTTATGTCCCCCTCCCCACCCGCCACTCACCCCCGCCTCATGACAATCTCTTTCCCTCATCATTACCACGTGATGGAAGTGTAAAGAGATGTTATCTGTATTTATTGTTCATGTTTTCATTTATTTATCATTTATGTGTTCATTTATATATCCATGTATGTATGTATGAATATATGTACGATGTATGTATATATGCACGTATGTATGTATGTACGTAGGTATGTAGTATGTATGTAGACGTATGTATGTATGTATGTATTAATTCATTTATTCGGGGGAGGGGAGGGTAAAGCAAGCACTTGCCCTGTCCCTCCACATCACAGACCTAGCGAAGTAATGGAACAGTTAACTGTCGACTACTTAAAGTACAACCTTCTCCCCCACCCCTTCTTCCCCATCCTCCCCCCTTCTTCCTTCCCTTTACAATGCAACATGGTGGACAGTAAGGGGGGGAGGGGGGGGAGGGGGGCAGCCCTCAATTTGCCTCCACTGGCCCCCCCCCCCCCCCCCCCCCCCCCCCACCCCCACACACACTCTAAGCTTCAATGTGTGGAAAATGGATGGGGCAGAAAGGGGGAAGGGGTCGGGCGATCTTCTGGACTGGCTGGTATTGACCTCCCCCTCCTAACCAGGAGGTACCAGACAGAAGGCTGAGGGGGGGGGGGGGGGGGGGATTCAGGGGGCGCTATCGACTTCTGCTGTCTGCATTTTCGCTGCCTAGTTTCTAGCACCACTTTCACTATGTTTCTGAAGGCGCCCTGTCTCTGCCTGTTTCTCTGTCTCTGTTTGCCTCTGTCTGTCTTCCTGTCTGTCTGTCTTTCTGTATGTATCTCTGCTTCTGTCTGTCGTCTGTCTGTCTGTTTCCTCTCTCTCTCTCTCTCTCTCTCTCTCTCTCTCTCTCTCTCTCTCTCTCTCTCTCTCTCCCCTCTCTCTTTCTGTGTGTGTGTGTGTTTTGTGTGTTGTGGTGTGCGTGTCGTGCGTGCGTGCGTGCTGCGTGCGTGTGTGTGTGTGTGTGTGTGTGTGTGTGTGTGTGTGTGTGTGTGTGTGTGGTGGTGTGTGTGTATACGAGACGTAGAGGTGGAAAAGCGTGCTTCGTTTAAAAAGACAAGGCATGAATGCAAGACATGAGACATGAAGCAAGACGTTCTTTGTCCTTTTCTTACAAAGAGACGTGTATATGGAATATAGTCGGTCTAGGTTAAGCTTACTCCCAGATATATTCCTGGCTAGTCCAAAATAATCCTCCTTTCCTCCCCTGGGATTCAGTCTCAACCGGGGGACGTAATTCATGTTTTTCATGTTTAGCTAGGTCAGATTTAACTCAGGGCTAATTCCAAAGAAGATTATAAAGGTCCAGAAGTTGATCAAGACTAGCTCGGATAGAACGAATTTTAAAGGTTAGTAATAGCGCACTGCCAGAACAAAAACGTAGACAAACGAATCACAAGACCAAGCACGGCGCGTTTCGACCTCTTAGGTCTTCTAGGTCTTCTTCAGGCAAGATACGAAACACTTCGGGTGTTCAACGCGCATCTTGCGCCTAAGTGGATGAAGTTAGTGATTGCTTGTTCTTTTTCGTTGTCCTAAGTGTTTTGCATCTTGCCGGA
>CM031608.1:87144448-87149448 GCA_018398815.1 Conus ventricosus | reverse complement strand
AGGTGTTAGGGTCCCTGGCGGTGATTTGCTGTAAAGTAACCCCGCAAAGGGTTTACGGTCGTTGGCGGTGACTTGATGTGAATAAACCCCAGCAAAGGGGGTTTTGTGGTCGGCTGGCGGGATTCTGCTGAAATAACCCAGCAAGCGTGTTACTGGTCGCGGTGGTGACTTGCTGCAAAGAAACCCCCGCAAAGCGGTTCTGGTCGCCGGGCGGGACTTGTGCTAAAGGAAACCAACAAAGGTTTTATGGTGCCTGGGGGTGACTTGAGTAAAGTAAACCAGCAAAGGGGTTTTACTGGTCGCCGGATGACTTGATGTGAAAAAAACCGCAAAGCGTTTTTATGGTCGCCGGGCGGGACTTCTGCGAGCAACCGCAAATTTTGGTTACGGGTAAAACTGGGGGTGACTTGTGTAAAGTCAACCCCAGAAAAGTGTGTTACGGGTCGCCGGGCTTTGATTTGTGCTAAAGTCCCCCAGCAAAGGGGTTTTTCGGTCCCCCGGCGGTGCTTGCTGCTGAAATCAACCCAGCAAAGGGGTTTGTGGGGGTTGCGGTGACGCGGAAAGAAAACCCCCCCCAAAGTTTTACGGTAAATGGGGAAATTGATGTGAAGTCAACCCAGCAAAGTGTGTTATGGTCGCTGGCGGGACTTGTGCTGAATCAACCCGAAAAAGTGTTTAGGGTGCCGGGCGGTGACTTCTGCTGAAGTCAACCAGCAAAGGGGTTTTTTGGTCCCCTGGCGGTGACTTGGCGAAATAAACCCCGCAAGCGTTTGTGGTCGGCGGCGGGATTGTGCAAATAAACCCCACCCAAAGTGTGTTACGGGTAAACGGCGGTGTTGATGCGAATTCAACCAGCAAAACGTGTTATGGGGCCCCTGGCGGGACTTGTCTGAATCCCCCAGCAAATGTGTTACGGTCAACGGGCGGTGACTGATGTGAAGTAACCCCCAGCAAAGGTGTTATGGCCCCCTGGCGGTGACTTGCTGTAAAGTAACCCAAAGTGTGTTCTGTAACTGGGGGTGATTATCAAAATTAAACCCCAGCAAAGTGTGTTACTGGTCGCCTGGCGTGACTTGCTGCTAAAGTCAACACAAAAAAAGCGTGTTAGGGTCCCTGGCGGGTTGTGCTAAGTCAACCCAGAAAAGCGTGTTATTTGTCGTTTGGCGGGACTTGCTGCTAAATCAACCCAGAAAAATGTTTAGGGCGCCTGGCGGTGACTTGTGCTGAAGTCAACCGAAAAGCGGTTACGCGCCTGGCGGTGCTTGATGCTAAAATCAACCCCCCAAAGCGTGTTACTGGTCCCCGGGCGGTGATTTTGTGTGAAGAAACCCGCAAAGCGGTTACGGTCCCCGGGCGGTGACGAGCTGGAAAGTCAACCCAGCAAAGGTTTTATGGTCGCCGGGCGGTGACTTTGGCGAAGTAACCCGCAAAGGTTTTGCTGGTGCCTGGCGGTGATTTGCTTAAAAGCAATCACAAAGCGGTTATGGTCCCCTGGGGGTGACTTGAGCTGAAGTAACCCCAGAAAAAAGGTGTTACTGGTTTGCCTGGGGGTGCTTGGTGCTGAAGTCAACCCAGCAAAGGGGTTTTTAGGGCGCCTGGCGGGACTTGCTGCGAAGTCCCCCCGAAAAGTGTGTTAGGGAACTGGCGGTGATTTGTGCAAAGTCAACCCGCAAAGGTGTTCTGGTCGCCTGGGGGTCACTTGTCTGGTCAACCGCAAAGCGTTTTTACGGTGCCCCGGGACTTGATGCGAAGTCCCCCAGAAAAGGTGTTAGGGTCGCCTGACGGGTGACTGATGTGGGGTCAACCCCAGAAAAAGTGTGTTATGGTCGCCTGGGGGTGACTTGCCTGAAATCAACCAGCAAAGTTTTTATGGTCAACGGGCGGTACTTGTGCTAAAGTAACCCCCAAAATGTGTGTTTGGTGCCCGGTGACTTGCTGTGAATCAACCCAGAAAGCGTTTGCTGGCGCTGGGGGTGACTTCGCAAATAACCCCGAAAAGTGTTTTAAGGTAACTGGGGGTGACTTGATGTGAAGAAACCCCACAAAGGTGTTACGGGTCGCCGGGCGGTACTTGCTGCTGAAGTCCCCCACAAAGTGTTTTTCTGGTCAATGGGGGGGGTTTGATGCTGAATTCAACCAGAAAGGGTGTTACGGTCGCCTGGCGGTGATTTTGCTAAAAGCAACCAGCAAAGCGTTTTACTGGTCGCCGGCGGTGACGTGCTGTGAAGTCAACCCAAAGGGGTTACTGGTCGCCTGGCGGTGACTTGCTGCTAAAAGTCCCCCACAAAGCGTTTTACGGGTCCCCTGGGGTTGATTGCTGCGAAGTCAACCAGCAAAGCGTGTTACTGGTCCCCTGGTGGTGATTTGATGCTAAAGTAACCCCAAATTTGTTTGTCGCCGGCGGTGATTTTCTGCTGAAGCAACCACAAAGCGTGTTAGGGTGCCTGGGGGGTGATTTGATGCTGAAGTCAACCCAGAAAGCGTGTTACTGGTGCTGGGGGGGACTTGATGCGAAGTCAACCCAGCAAAGCGTTTTACTGGCGCTGGCGGGATTTGAGCTGAAGCAACCCACAAAGCGGTTAGGTGCCTGGGGGTGATTGAGCTGACGTAACCGCAAGGTTTTCTGGTCGCTCGGTTGAATTTTTTCAGGGAGTCTGCGCAATGCGGAGCGACTAATCCCCCGTGGGAGAAATTCTTACCTGTGCCATATTGTTGTTTTTGGTACTGCGACGAATGAGCGAACACGTCTTACCCCTTTATAATTTTTTTTTTTTACCCATTTTTAAAGCCCCCCCTATCTATAACAAAATATTTTCCCTCCCCTTTTTCGAAGACCCCCCCCCCTCACCGTTATTCTCTTCCTTTCCCGTGTCGTGCCCCCCCCCAACGACCAAAATTTTATCAGTCATTAACTGGACATTCCCTTTTTAAACCCCCATCTCGCCTCCTTTCACAATACTCTTTTGGTTTAGCGATTCCCCAACCCCCTGTCAATTGATGCCCCTTTCCCCCCCCTCCCCCCCTTCGCCCTGGAACTGTAGCGTGACCTTAATGACCCCCCATCATTAAAAGGAAGACCCCTCACTCCCCCGGTGAAAATTTCCCCCCCCCCTTTGCAGCCCTTTTATTTGATTCCCGATCCCCTGATTTTTTAAATTTCTACCCGACTGTCATCCCTCTCTCCCGTGGGCCCCAAGAAAAGGGAAAAGCCAGTTTTTTAGAGCGCCCGGGCTCTAAATTTTGGGGGGTTGGGGTTTGGGGATTCCCCCGGGCCGTTTTTGGGACAGGGGGGGGTTTTTTTCCCTCGGAGTTAACATTGGTTTGATCCATTCCCATCAGTCCTTCGAAGAGTATAAAAACCCAAGTTCCCTGGTGAAGCGGGAAAACTCTTGCACACCGTCAAAACCACACCAACTTTCGGGAAAAAGAATGCCATTTTGGTCGTTGGTATGGTGCACTTACAAAGCGCACTTCCCCGAAGCTGGGGTTTGGCTGCTTTTTGGCGAGATAAAAAAAAAGGTCTAACACGCAATGTCAGAATAAATAATTGTGATTGTGAAAACCTTTTTTCGGAAAGAAGAAAACCCCAAGAAAAAAAAAGTGCTGTGCTTGTGTTCATCATGTCCTACCAACCCCCTTTCTACAATCAGTTTATTTGAAAAAGCTCTTCCTTCAGCAAACAAATATCCAAACCTGAGTATTTCGAACATTGCATGTAAATAGCTCTCTCCATCAACATACACTTATCCAAACCTAAATATTTCGAACATCACATGTGAATAGCTCTCTCCTTCAACATACAATTATCCGAACTTAATTATTTCGAACATTGCCTGTAAATGGCCCTCTCCGTCAGCAAACAGTTATCCAAACCTAATTATTTCGCATGCATGCATTGCGTGTGTGCGTGCGTGCGTACGTGTGTGTGTGTGTGTGTGTGTGTGTGTGTGTGTGTGTGTGTGTGTGTGTGTGTGTGTGTGTGTGGTGGTGGGGGGGGGGGGGGGGGGGAGAGGGGGAGAGGAGGGAGAGGAGAGGAGAGAGAGTGAGGAGAGTGAGGGGGGGGGGGGGGAGGAGAGAAGAGAGAGAGGAGAGGGAGAGAGATGAGGAGAGAGAGAGAGGGAGAGAGAGGTTTGTGTATCTGTCGGTGTGTTTGAGTGTGTGTATGTGCATGCAGTCTCTCTTTTCTTTCCGACTACAAAAACAATCTGTTACAATTTGCCAGTATACAGAGATGGAAGGGAGACGGTGCGAACACAGACGGGCCTGAGCCAGACAGATCGAGTGGCAGGAGAGATTTGAAGGTAAAGAGAAACAGACAGATGGGGAGAAAGAGTTAAAAACGTACAGACACATAAACAAAAGTACAAGTAAATATCTTCCCTGGATGGAGGAACACCCCAATGTAATGAGACAGTGGTGCAGTGCAGAGACACTGCGAATAAAGAGATTAGATCTGATGGATGTGAATGTGCACACACACACACACACACACACACACACACACACACACACACACACACACACACACACACACACACACACACACACATACACACACGCGCGCGCGCGAAACATCCAAGAGCTAGCACAAAAGTACTAAGTTCCCCCCCCCCTCCCTTTTCACTGTTGTGTAATGGAGCATCGAAGAGACAACCAAACCTTTCAGTGAAAGGACACAACAGAGCAAAGTATACAGTCATCAATTACTGGCAACAGCTGAGCAAGCTGACAAGACACGGACTGTTCTTGACATCAGATACAGTCTGCCTCTGCACAATTGTAATTGGACTGCATTAGCTGCTCGTCAACCTAACCCTTTCAACACTGTCTGTCTGTCTGTCTGTCTGTCTCTCTCTCTCTCTCTCTCTCTCTCTCTTCTCTCTCTCTCTCTCTCTCTCTCTCTCTCTCTCGCTCTCTCTCTCTCTCTCTCGCTCTCTCTCTCACACACACACACACACACACACACACACACACACAACACACCACACACACACACACAC
>CM031608.1:87139448-87141948 GCA_018398815.1 Conus ventricosus | reverse complement strand
ATCAAACCCAACAGTAAGCCATCAAACCAAACAGTAAACCATCAAACCATACAGTAAACCGTTAAACCAAACAGTAAACCATCAAACCATATAGTAAACCATCAAACCAAACAGTAAACTATCAAACCAAAGAGTAAACCATCAAACCAAACAGTACACCATCAAACCAAACAGTAAGCCATCAAACCAGTCAACCATCAAACCAAACAGTAAATCATCAAACCAAACAGTAAACCATCAAACCAAACAGTAAACCATCAAACCAAACAGTAAACCATCAAACCAAACAGTAAGCCCTCAAACCGTAAAACCATCAAACCAAACAGTAAACCATCAAACCAAACAGTAAACCATCAAACCGTAAACAATCAAACCAAACAGTAAACCTTCAAACCATACAGTAAACCATCAAACCAAACAGTAAAACATCAAACCAACCAGTAAACCATCAACCCAACCAGTAAATCATTAAACCAACAGTAAACCATCAAACCAAACAGTAAGCATCAAACCAAACAGTAAGCCATCAAACCAAACAGTAAACCATCAAACCATACAGTAAACCATTAAACCAAACAGAAAGCCATCAAACCATACAGTAAACCATCAAACCAAACAGTAAACTAACAAACCAAAGAGTAAACCATCAAACCAAACAGTACACCATCAAACCAAACAGCAAACCATCAAACCAGTCAACCATCAAACCAAACAGAAAATCATCAAACCAAACAGTAAACCATCAAACCAGTTAACCATCAAACAAACAGTAAACCATCAAACCAAACAGCAAACCATCACACCGTAAACCATCAAACCAAACCGTAAACCTTCAAACCATACAGTAAACCATCAAACCAAACAGTAAACCATCAAACCAAACAGTAAACCATCAAACCATACAGAAAACCATCAAACCAAACAGAAAACCATTAAACCAAACAATAAACCATTAAACCATCCAGTAAACCATCAAACAAAACAGTAAACATCAAACAGTAAACCATCAAATCAAACCAAACAATAAACCATCAAACCAAACAGTAAACCATCAAACCAAACAGTAAACTACTTGGAGAGGAATGGGAGACAACCTACTGCCCTCGCTTTAATCATGTTGAATTTTTGTTTTCGTGAACGCTTTACGGACGTCCGTTGACAACACTTACTGCATACATCACCTGAAAAAAAAAATTTTCACGAGCGATTGGTTGCCAGCCTAAGGTAGTGTCTATGTTTATACAAAGATTGGTCTGGCGTGTCTGGAAGGACTAGTTTAACTTGAAGGGCCCTGCAGGAGAGCGTAGACTTTTGCCACGGTAGAACTGATCCTGGATCAACTGTGAGTTAGTTCATGAATGGACACAGATTCTGTTCTGACAGGGGAAGTTATTGTAGGTATAGATTGAAAGAGTGACAGATCTTTGTTGTTGTCGTTGTCATTGTTGTTGTTGTTGTTGCTGCTGTTGCTGCTGCTGCTGCTGCCGTCGTCGTTGTCAATGGAATGTGTGAAAATACGACAATTCAATATTTTGTCTGATTAAAAAGCTGTAAACAGTTCGTGACAGTACATTGCTTCGTAAATTGTCATCAGTTCTGAACGGAAACTTCACTTTGTGTAAGCTCAGTGAAACTTTCATCATAATCGTGTTGATGGAGCGTGGATCTACTGTCAGATCTGGATCTACATCAAAGATTTATAGATTCGCCCTTCACCCACTACCCATCTTTCCACCATGGTAAGTTAACATCAATGTGATAGTTTCCGCGTGAACCTGCAGAAAAGCACACATACAAACGAACGTGGGTTGCTGTTGTTGTTGTTGTCGTTGCCCTGGCTAAAAGACTCCAGGGATCATCCGAACAGCCAAAGTACTTGAACGCCATGGTTCAAATGCCTCAGCTAGGGATGAGAACATGACGTGCGTGACCTTTTTTTTAAATTACCCCCGCCACGTGGGCAGCCACACTCCGACTTCGAGGGATTTGGTAGACTGATAATGTTATTATGCTAGGGGCTTGTCACGACTGAAGACGATCCCGCATAACTATGAAGAGCATAACACCCTTCTGATATAGCCGTGATGTTCTAGCCTATTTTCAAGCGGTCTGACACTGCCTTAAGCCAAGGTGTCGAACGTGAGTAAATACTTACCTTTTTATTTTTTATTTTTTTTATTTTTTAGTAGAGGTGATTAGCGAGTCTTGGTGTTATTCGTTTTGGTCTGGGGTTTGTCTGTCATAAGGAGTGAAGGAGGAGAACAGAAGCCGTATACGGTGGTACGTGTATTCTCAGTGCTCCAACTCCCGCGGGAATATCACTTTACAGTTTTCCAGACAAAGCAGGCGAGGATGGCAGGCGCCAAGTGGACGTGTGTGATGACCACACACCCTAGGGCTGCTGGCAGCCTATCTTGACTACCGAAATCACACCAGCGAAGAGTTACTGGAGCTGATAGCTCAACGCTGAAATGTTTTGTTTTGCTTGAAGTTCATCTCG
>CM031608.1:87129448-87134448 GCA_018398815.1 Conus ventricosus | reverse complement strand
GTGTGAGTGTGTGTATGTGTGTGCATGTGTGTGTGTTATGTGTGTGCGTGTGTGTGTGTGTGTGTGTGTGTGTGTGTGTGTGTGTGTGTGTGTGTGTGTGTGTATGTGTGTACGTTTGTTGTTGTTGTTCTGTTTTACGTCTTTCCACATTACGTGATATTAGAGGGGAAAAAGGGGAGGGGGGCGGGGGAGGGAGGGGGGGGGGTTAAAAAAAAACGTTAACACTATGAGGTACAATAACAAACTTATCTACAGCAATAACACAAAAGTAGAAAATCCACTTAATCAAAGACTGAAAAACAAAAACAAAAAAACAAAAAAAAAAGAAAAAAAAACACACAAAAAAACCTGAAACATGTAACTTTTTCTGTCTCATCGCACCACTGACTGTTATATGTTATAAATATTTGCCAATTGGACTTTTAGCTAAGTGCAAAAAGAAAGTTAGTTTCACTTGCTGACAGTGACCGGAAAACATTTTGACTGGGCTGTACAGAGTAATTGGAATGAATTTTTCATTAAGTTACACAAAAGAATGTGATCAGTTGATATGCTATGACACAAAACAATGTTATATTTTTGACATATTTTGTTTTAAAACAATCCAATTTCCATCTACAGATAAAGGAACTTATCTGTCGTCTACGATAAATGTTTTGATCATACTTACTTAACATTTCATGAATACTTCTCATTTATCGTGTAAACCAAAACACCCGTTTCTCTTTTCTATCAAATGAAAATTAGAAAATTGTACTTTCTCTGCCAAAGTATAGCACTCTTGCATTGACATAGAGAAGTTCAAAAAATGCGAATCTGATGATGTTTTGCTCCTCTTTTGGGCCAGAACATCAACCTTTTCATTATAGTATAACCCACAGTGGGAGGGCACCCAAAGAAATGTTATTTCAGTGTCTCTGGTTTGAGAGGAAGTGTACTAAATTATTTATTTCAGTGATCATCTCAGGTCGAACTTTTAATCTAAATTCTCATTGCAGTAAGAACTGACTTGGAATCTACGCAAAAACAACTTTAAATAAATTTTGAGGGTTAATCAATAACACACTTTAAAGCCATAATTATAGCAGTTAACTCAGCAGTGATAATAGATTTGTTTTTTCCAAGATAATAGGACTTTTCTTCTGTTAAGACCTGGGATAATGTAGCTGCACCTGCATGTTCTTTGATTAATGACCCAATCAGTGTTATCTTAAAATGGTTGGAATAGTGATCATGCAAATGCATTTTTATATTGGATAATAACAAATTAGTATTTTCAGCCTTTGTTAAATCTGTATGGTCAAACAAAACGTGTCGTATTAGTTTCCATGGGGGATAGGAGACACAATAGATCTTTTGCAATAGATGTTATTAATTATCTGAGGATTCTAAAATCGAGGAAGTATATGTTCTTAGAGTCGTTTGAGATGATTTTATTTTTACCCCTTTTGGGAAAATCAATGTCCGATTTAATATTTATTTCGGGCCTATATTTGTTATCTATAGTAGAACTTCTTATAACAAATTTTGGTGCAGAAGATTCCTATATTCTTCCAGTGGAAATTCCCAGCAGCACTGTATGCTTTTGTACAAGAGGCATGGACTGGTAGTCCCATGGCATCTTATAGGGCTTTGGAATCAATACTTTGAAGTTTTTTCAGTTAAGTATTGGGTGCACTGAAGAACACCTCTTGTGCATCGTTAATTTTGATCTAACAGTGCATTTAAAAGGTGCAAAAGAGCAACTGTGTTCTGAGCCCAACATGCTTGCTAATAATTTTTAATAGATTTAAACTTTTTCGAGCTTTTTTAGAATATCTCTATATGAAAATTCCATGACAACTTTGATGTTAATTTACCCCAAGGAATTTCACATTTTGTATATTTGATGGGTATGCCGTTGACGTGAAATGAAGGCATATTAACTGGATCAGATCCAGTATTAAATAACATCAGTGTTTTTTTCAGTTGATATTGCAAACCATTTTCAGTCATGTAAGCAGAAAAGGTTTTAATTCTTTTTGATATAACTTTTTAATTATATTTTGTGATCTGACAGATGTACATTTTTTTAATGTCACTTTCATCCATATGCATATGTCATCTGCATATTGGGCTAGTTCTATATTTTTAGAAATTTTGTGGGTAAATCGTACATAAGAATACTAAAAAGTAAAGGGGCAAGACAGACCCCTGAGAATGCCCATGTGTAATTTCTTCTCGTAGAATAGGAGTTCCCCTACCTTCGTTCTAAAATTTTGTTTTCTAAGAAGTCTTTAAGAAACTCATAAAAGTTTTTCCCGATAATCCAATTTTCTTTAAGTTTATAAAACAAACGAGAGTGCCCTACTTGATCGTAAGCTTTGGTGATATCAAAAAAAGGTTGCCAGTAAAAAATTTTCTCCCGGAAAACTGATGTTTAATTTGAGTGGTAAGTTTGACCAAATGTTCAATAGCACTTCTTTTCCCCTTTCGAAAACCCGCTTGGTTTTGTTGGTACCCTTTTCTTTTCACAACGTAGTTTAGCCCATTCAAAAACAATTGTTTCATAAAGTTTACAGACATGAGAAGTTAATGAATAGGTCTGTAACTATCTATTCTTTCTTTCAGTTTTCCTTCCTTGTGAATCGGTACTATTACTGATTCTTTCCATATTTTTGGGAAAAGACCTGAACTCCGCATTTTTTTAAAAATACTAAGTAAATGCTTATCCATTTGTCTGGAAAATGTTTAATATTTCATTTAGAAATGGCGTCAATCCCAACAGCTGTTTTTTTTTTTTTGGTTAGAATCTATGGCGTCTTTCAGCTCTTGTAAAGTAATTGGGGGGTTATTGGGCGCTTGTGGCATTATCAGATACATCATTAAAGACATGGGCAGATTCTTTATCCTCTCTGAATTTTCTTTGGTTTTCGACAACCCATCTACCTGCTTACTTTAGCAAACTGGTTGACAAACGCTTCTGCTTTGTCTGCGGATGATGGTAACTTATTTTTATCAAGAATTAATTGGATATGGGAGTTTTTATTCCATTTTTTTTCGTTTTATCTCTTTCCATACCATTCTACTATCTTTATGATCGAATGTTTTTTTCGCAAAAATCTCCCAATAATCCGTTTTGGCTTGTTTCCATAACTCTGTTACTATGTATATTTGAGTGTTTCATTTCTTGAAATTTTCATCTACCATTTTCTTATCTTTGATTTTTCTTAGAGTGCACGTATTCCTTGAATAACCGTTTTTTCTCTTTAACTGCCTTATCGCACTCTTTAGTCCACCAAACATTACCGAGATGTTTTATCCCCTTTAGATCCATGATTCTTCAAATTTTGGAATACATAAACCAGACACTTTCAGAACAGAAGTACAAAACATATCATACATTGTTCAAATTCATTATCTGGGGGCAAGCTTATGTCTAGATCTTTAAGTGTATTGTAAATTTTAGACCATTTGGGATTTTATAATCAAATTTGGGATTGTATCATCAGGTTTTGTGTCTTTAAAACTTGGGGGCTGATTAATTGTAATAATGATTGGTATGTGATCACTCCCAAGGTTTCACTATTACGTTTCCCATGCACACAAAAGCCATTTTAGGTGAAACCATAGTTAAATCAATAGCAGTAGGTCTATGTGTAGATACATCAGGAACTCTGGGATAAGAACCATCATTGAGTAAACATAAATTGAGTCTACAACATTTTCCACAAACCTATTTCTACTGACCTTGTGCACTCTTTCCAGAAAGGGAATGGGCATTAAAATCCCCTCCTACTAACCATTTACCTTATCATTCTTGAATTTTTCATCCATTCATATTAGCTTCACTTGGACCCTTAGGGAAATATACAAAGCACAGTTTACTTTTAAGGAGTCCGAAAAATTACAGTTACAGCACATGAAAAAATCCCATGTAATCCACTAGGCACAGGTGATTGTTTTTCACAGTACTGTAGTTCCAGTGTAAATATAGATAGCACAATTTACTCTATCACCATTTTTTTTCTGTATCTACTACTGGTGGATAGTAGTACTGTTCCAGTCTTGGTAGTTTGTTCTTACTGATATTTTTTGTGTGTGTGTGGGTTGTGTGTTTTGTGTGTGTGTGTGTGTGGTGTGTGTGTTGTTGTGTGTGTGTGTGGTGTGCGTGCGTGCGTGCGTGGTGCGTGTGTGTGTGTGAGAGTGTGTATAGTGTGTGCATGTGTGTGTGTAGTGTGTTGTGTGTTGTGTGTTGTGTGTGTGTGTTGTGTGTTGTGTGTGCATGTGTATGTGTATGTGTGTACGTTGTTTTGTGTGTGTGTGTTTTGTGTGTGTGTGTGTTGTGTGTGTGTGTGTGCGTGTGTATGTGGTGTGTGTGTGTGTGTGTGTGTGTGTGTGTGTTGTGTGTGTTGTTGTGTGCGTGCCTTTTTGCTAAACATATCCCTGTAGGCAAGTTTTCATTTATTTCTATAAAGGTGTTTGACCTTTTTTTGTTTCTTTTGAACGTGTTTTTCTCCTGTTTTTTTCCAATTTCATAGAGCATAATTTAATGTAGCAAGAACAGGTTGGGAAACCCATCAATTGGTTGAATGTAGCATTCACCAGAGTTATGAGCCCTCTCTCTCTGGTCTCTCTCTCTCTCTCTCCTCTCTCTCTCTCCTCTCTCTCTTTTCTCTGTGACAGATAAAACCATCATACTAGACTTGTAAAAAAAAAAAAGCACAGCACAGCAGGAACAAAAACAACGACAGCGAAGACAAACCACAGCAACAAAATACAACAACGACAACAAAAACAATGACAAAAAAGCAACAACAAAAACAACAACACAACAAAAAAACAATGAAAAAGCAGCAACGACAACAAAAACAACAACGACAACAAAAACAACGGCAACAAAAATAACAACGGCAGCAAAGCAAACAAGACAACAAGCCCAGGCGGGAAGAGAGGAATGCTATCACTTGGGGCGAGGGGCGTTAAAAATCCATGGTTAAACGGCCCCAAAAAAAACAAAA
>CM031608.1:87125398-87129348 GCA_018398815.1 Conus ventricosus | reverse complement strand
CCCCCCTTTTCTTTTTCTTCCTTTTTCCTTCCCTCCCTTTTTCTCTCCTCCCAGTACTTTCCCCCCCCCCCCCCCCTCCCGGGGGCTTCACCCAGTTGGACTGGGGGTTTGCCACGTGTGGTTGAGGCCATGCTCTGGCTGGGACCGCGGACTGGATGGTGCCACGTGCTGTTGAGGCCACGCTCTGGCTGAGACCGCGGACTGGATGGTGCCACGTGCTGGTTGAGGCCACGCTCTGGCTGAGACCGCGGACTGGATGGTGCCACGTAACTGGCTGAGGCCACGCTCTGGCTGGGACCGCGGACTGGAAGAAAAGCCCGCCGGCTTGACTGCCCGACCCTGATCCCCGTCCAGGACCTCCAGTAACAACGCCACGTTTCTCCCCCCCCCCCCCCCCCCCCCCCCCCTCCGGGACCGCTCTTCACTGCCTGCTTGCGTGTCGAGGGTGTCGGCTTTGAGCGACTCCCTTCAAGAACCAACCCGGTTCGGAGCACCTAGTGCGACAGGGTGCTCCCAGTAGACTTGACGGAGGCGGGGGTGTGGAGGCACTCCAGGGTGTGGGAAGGGATGGATGTTGGAAATGTTTCTTTATAATTGTGTATATGTCATATGGCAGGTATGCTGTAATTGTGATTGTGTACGTCGTATGGTGAAATGTTTATTTATAATTGTGCATGTTGTGTGTGTTGGAGTGCTTGATTGTGATTGTGCATGTTGTGTGCGTTGAATGCTTATTTATGACTGTGTGTGTTGGTGTGAATAAATGGGGTGTTGTATCGTAAATCTTTCTCGTGTGGGCTCTTGCGAGGCGTGTGAGGTCAGTCACTCCCTTCACTCCCACCTAGACCGATCCTGTCAGGGCAGACCTCCAGGGTCGGTCGTGACACTCTCAAAACCAGGTATCCATCACAAAAATTAACACGGCCCAGTCTCTAAGACTGGACAGCAGTGGCAAAATCAACCTCCGTCTGTCGATCTGTCTGTCTGTCTGTCTCTCAAACCAGGTATCCATACAAAGCTGACAAGGCCCAGTCTCTCTTAGACTGGACCAGCAGTGTCAAAATAACCTACTGTACAAGAACTGCTTCAGCACGGCCCCGTAGACCCAGTGTAACCCTATAACCCCTCCCCCCACTCCCCGGTCTCCTTTACCTTCCTCTCCCCCTCATCCATCCACTCCCATGTCTGTGTTAGTGCCAGACCGTCGGCTTTGCGCTGACCTGCCGGACTTTGCTGATGGCGCCTCGTCCAGCCCTTTTTATCGGCATTCTGTCGCGGCTCCGTCTCCCGCTCTGACAATCTGGAGACAAAGAGGATCGCTTACTTAGGGGCGGATTTTGTAGATCTAGGCGGCCCAGTGTGCTCTCTCTCTCTCTCTCTCTCTCTCTCCTCTCTCTCTTCTCTCCTCTCTCTCTCTCTCTCTCTCTCTCTCCTCTCTCTCTCTCTCTCCTGTAGTGTTCTGATCTCCAGGACCGCGCGACTTTTGAAGTGATATTCGGGGACAAGTTAGGAGTGCAGCGTGGAACTGATGTCTGGGGGGAACAGGGGGATGGAGGTGGGGGAAAGGGGGGGGGGGGCTGTCTCATTAAGTTGACTCGCTCCGGAACTGGGGATTTTCAATCTGCACGTCATGTGATTTGGTTTGCGTGCAACCTTCTCCCACTCCCCCACTTCCTCCTCTTCTTTTATTTACTCCCTCCTCCCTTCCCGTTTTCCGCCTGTCTGTCTGTCTGTCTGCCTGTCTGTCTCTCTTCTCTCTCTCTCTCTCTTTCTTTCTCCTCTCTCTCTCTCTCTCTCTTTCTCTTTCTCCCTGTGTGTGTGTGTGTGTGTGTGTGTGTGTGTGTGTGTGTGTGTGTGTGTGTGTGTGTGTGTGTGTGTGTGTTCTCTTTCACACTCTTTTCCTTTCACGTTTAGTTCTGGCAATATCTTTCAGTGTGTTTACCAGTGTGATTCTCGATAGATTCATCACCACATCACCAGGATCATGGTACCCGAATCTCAGCCTGGATTCTAAAGCTGTTGGGGGCTCCAACAATTCGGTCCCCTCTGTCCACCAGGTGCCAGAAAAAAATACTGAGAGCAGAACCAAGAACTCAGCTTGGTCTAATGAACTTAAAATTTTTTTTTTTTTTTACATCCCTTGAATCGGGAGGGCCTTTCGATGATCTTGCGCAAGTCTGGGTGTGCCATCAACTCCTCGCTCTGACTTTCTTCTTTCAAATAACTCGTTGGCAAAGGTAGAGGAACAGAGGAAACATCAGACTATCTCCCAGTGAAACATGGAGCGACAGAAGAGCTGTCTCTTAGCCCCCAGCCTCTTTTCCATGGTGTTTGTAGCAATGCTGAGAGATGCCTGAGCAGACTTGGACAAGAGAGCGGTAGTGGAGGCTGGTGATGCTGTGTATTCAGTTTCGCAGTATAGCGAACATCTCAATCTGCGCCGTCATCAGACCATTGTTTGAGGATATTCTGCGTGAGTTCCTCTTTGTGGATGACCGTGCACTGGCCGCACACTCCCATGATGACCTCCACTCCGTGACGTACAGCGTCACACCAGCCTGCTGATGGTTTGGCCTCACTGGCAGTCTCAGCACCACTGAGGACACGTTTCCACCTTCACCATCGGAGGCCTGTAGCTGAGGATGGTCTTCAATAACACAAAGACCAAGACCATGGACAAGTTCTACTCTCT
Organism: Conus ventricosus; assembly: GCA_018398815.1. NCBI lineage: Eukaryota > Metazoa > Mollusca > Gastropoda > Neogastropoda > Conidae > Conus > Conus ventricosus. Next base: position 87,126,656 of record CM031608.1, on the reverse strand, counting down.
TGGCAACCCCGTGAGCAGTAGAGGAGCTCTGGGCACTGGGATGACAAAAGGAAGTGGAACAGGTCAGCATGAAGAAACTGTGGGAAACGCATGGCATCAGAGGCTTCACAGAAATGGCTGTGAACAGAGCGGTAGTCATCTAGTCATTAGTGCTGGGCTGGTTGCTGTGAGACCTGCTGAATCACCTACCCATGACACATCCACATGTCTGCTGAAGCGGCTCTGCCGGGCTTTCCTGCGCGAGGTTAACAACATCCTGTGGCAAGACAAAGAATCTAAATTTCAGGTTGGGGGGGGGGGGGGGGGGGGGGGGGGGGGGAGGGGGGGGGAATGGATTGAGTATATACTCAAATTGGTCACACTGGAGGTTATCCTTTTAGACAGCAACTTTCCCCTCTCTCCTCTCTAAAGGCACCTGTATGGTCAACTGAAGCAGGGACGGTGTGACCATGGTAAGGTAGGCCTCTCATGAGATACAAAAACACTCTTAAGACCAACCTCAAGAGCTGCAGGATGGACACAGTCACCTACAAACAAACTGCCCTTGACCTATTCCCACTGGAGACCCCTGTGCCACTTGGACGCAAAGACGTTTGAGCTGAACTGAGCAGCTGCCAGTTAGACAACAGGAACATTGGGAATGTAATGATGCAGAGCTCTGCCTCACCCAACACCGCTCCCCATACAGCATCTGCAGCCAACACCGCTCCCCATACAGCATCTGCAGCCAACACCGCTCCCCATACAGCATCTGCAGCCAACACCGCTCCCCATACACCCTCTGCAGCCAACACCAATAATTAATGCAGAGCTCTGCCTCGCCCAACACCGCTCCCCATACACCCTCTGCAGCCAACACCAGTAATTAATGCAGAGCTCTGCCTCGCCCAACACCGCTCCCCATACACCCTCTGCAGCCAACACCAATAGTTAATGCAGAGCTCTGCCTCGCCCAACACCGCTCCCCATACACCCTCTGCAGCCAACACCAAATAATTAATGCAGAGCTCTGCCTCGCCCAACACCGCTCCCCACGCACCCTCTGCAGCCAACACCAATAGTTAATGCGCCACGTCCTTGCTCATGGAGTCGACTGTATGTAGACTGGGGCAATTAGATTCTTTTGAAAATTGTGTCTGAAGGGTGATTCTCCTGATTTTCTTTCATAGGGCCATCAAGACACAAGCCAGGTGGTTCCAAACAGACAGATTAAAATCAAAGGAATGGGATTATTTTGGACTCGTGCAGCTGGCGCACA
>CM031608.1:87107898-87120398 GCA_018398815.1 Conus ventricosus | reverse complement strand
TTACTATTTTGTCACGTACTACATCGTTAGGAAGTCCATGAGGTAAGCTGAAAAAGCTGTTCATGAGATGGAGCAATATCATTAGGATCTTAGACCTTGAGATATGTATGCCCATGTCAATACCAGAATGGCATCGTCCTCGTTGGAACATTCCATTTTGGTTTCTGTCCATCTGGAAATAGTGGGCAAGAGGATGGATGGGTCTGAATTTTCGGATATTTGCCAGGAAGCTGCCGCCGTCAATTCTGGTTCTCGCCAACGGCATATTGACTAGCAGAAATTATGGTCATGCACTTTATATAGGGTCATGCTGGAATGTCTAGAGCAGCTGCTCATGATCAATCTGAAAACATCAGAACCAGGAAAAGAGCAGACTATGGGCTTCTTTGTCTCCGCGAAAGGGACCCTCACGCATAATACTGTGACATCTGCTTGGGGACGAAGATTTAGGATGATGTTATGATTGCATATAAGAACAATATAGGGTAGACTTCAGGGCCAGAAAACACAGCAGAACCTCCTCAGTTCTGGGTCGGCTGCATGGGTCACACCTGGATTGTTTTCTTCCTGCTGCATGTTATGGAAACCGAAACTACCTGGAGTGGTCAGTACTTGCTCACTATGCGCTCTGTCGTCAGCATGGAGGTTTTACATCGATGGACTTCGGAGTCTCTGAGATGGATACCACTCAGTCTGGCGAGCCTCCTCATACCTGCGTCTAAATGTGCTGTTAAAGGAACAAGACAATGAAGGATGTCTCCCTACAGGATGCTAAGAAGGGCTAAACAGCTGCAGCTGTCACCGGCTTCACATTTTCTGCTGCGGAAGAGAAGGAAGAGTTGGTTTTGATGCCACTGAAGACTCAGAATATGAGTAAAACGAGCGAATCAAAGAGAACCTTTCCTGATTCATACAGGTCTGTTTTCTAGATAGCTGAACATTTTAGATACCCACGAACGCTGGTGTAAGAGTGTGACAGATTTCTATTCAGGTTTGAATGTAACATGACGCAGAATTCAACAACATAACCTCAAATCAACGCTACATGAGTGAAATACATACAGCTGAAACAGAAAAAAGTGCCCAGTCTGCGGATGAGGCTGCAAAACACATACAGCAGTACAAATAAGCAGTGCGCTTGACCACATAGAACTACTTCCCTTTGCTCCGAAGATATTGCATTGAGAGTAGACATCTAAGCATCATATTTTGACGTACAAATCTGCCTTTTAATTCCCCAGTTGTTTTAGTCTTTTGCTGTACATTGTACTGAAAAAACCCCACATACACACTACACGTTTTCCTTTTTGTACTCCCAGTTCTTATAGAACATGGAGTACTTCACAATGGGAACGAAGAAATGCTGTCTGTGTGTCTGTCTGTCTGTCTGTCCGTGGTCAAAATGTGTTCCACTCCCTCCAGACCAAATTACTGGGCCGATCTTTCTGAAAATTTGTATGTTCGTTATGGGTCAAGGATGATGCCCGATGTTTTATTTTACCATTATAGCCGTTACTAACGGCTATAACGGTCCATAACGGTTTTCTTCTTTATGGAATATTTCAGAACGTACTTGGCGATCTTTCTGAAAACTTGTAGGTATGTTCATTATGGGTCATGGATGATGCCCGATGTTTTATTTTTCCGTTATAGCCATTACTAGCGGCTATTATGGCCCATAATGGTTTTCTTCTTTATGGAAAATCTCAAGTACTTGGCCGATCTTTCTGAAAATTTGTATGTATGTTCATTATGGGTCACAGATGAGGGCCGATGTTTACCAGAATAGCTGTTACTAACGGCTATAACGGCCCAAAACTTTTCCTCTTTATGGAATATCTCACGCGTATTTAAAAGGAAAGAAAACAAATAAAAGATCAAATTAATGCAAAACAGAGAGAGTGAGAGTGAGATAGAGAGAGAGAGAGAGAGAGAGAGAGAGAGAGAGAGAGAGAGAGAGAGGAGAGAGAGAGAGAGAGAGAGAGAGAGAGAGAGAGAGAGAGACAACGACAATGACAATGTTTTAATGTTACGCCTCCAGCCTGTAAACATAGGTACATGTAAACAATGTAGTGGCTATCCAAACAGACGAGCGACAGGAATCAACTTAAATTTGTAGCAATAATGATTATGTTCTTCCCTGTGCCTCAGTGCATAAAAAAATATACATAGCTACATCACGAATGACTCTGATTTCCTCACTACACAATAAATGTCGGCACTTTACCTCAGTTGACCAGAGAGAGAGAAAAAAAAAAAAAAAAGAGAGAGAGAGAGAGAGAGAGAGAGACAGAGCAGACAGACAGACAGACAGACAGACACAGACACAGACACACACGGAGAGAGAGAGAGGAGAGAGAGAGGAGAGAGAGAGAGAGAGAGAGAGAGAGAGAGAGAGGAGAGAGAGGAGAGAGAGAGAGAGAGAGAGAAGAGAGAGAACACTGAACACTGAACATGTTTAATGTCATTAGCTATACAAGCCTTAGTGACATGGGGGGTACAGCACAAAATATTCATATCGAAAATGAAAGTAACAACATAAAAGAAGCATCAATCAACTGAAAGTTTGAAATACAAGCAAAATAGGCCAGTATCTCGACCATCCAGTTTAATATTATTCGTAGAAGTAAATATGTAGATACGATATCCAAAATATTTTACTACTTCCTGTAGCATTCATTTTTTCATTTGAACATCGTAAGTTCTAGTTGATAATGACTTCTGCGCGTATCTTTAATGCCTCTGCAATGTATCGGGCAAGTGATTTCACTGAATTATCGTCATAGTTCAGTTTTAACATTCCGTATGTGTCCTGATTTATGGCAACATTCTTTTGAAAAACTATACACTTATCTCGTACAGCACTGTAATTTCTACAATGAAACAAAAAATGCGACTCATCCTCCCTAAGGAAACCACACAATGGACACGGTGACGCTGTAGATGACTCAGTATAGAACCATCTTTTATGGGCGTTTAGACCAAGAGTCCTTGTTCCAAGTCTGGATAAACAAATTTTATGCCATCTGTTAGTTATTACTGAAATATACTTTTCGTTTCAAATATACTTTTAAAGCCATAAAACCAGTTATATTTATCCGTGTTTTCCATTTTAGAATGCCAGTTTTGTTTATATGTAGCTATCATCCTGTCTTTGAATTCCAAAATAAAACCATCCTCATGACCAACTCCCTGGCACATCCATACAATCCCAAATCCGTGAGTAGTCAAAATCTTCTTAACAGAATATACCCAATTTTCTTTCCCTGTTCTGCTTAGTAAATCAAGTGTTTAAAATCATGGCCTAAATTTAGATATTTTAACTTATGTTGCCAATAAAATATCCTTTTCATGACGATGAGATTGGAACATTTAAAACGCAAATTTAAGTTGTTTTTCAAATCTTGTTAACCCCTATTACAACCATTGAAGACTTGCCTTTTGAATCAAATATTTCCGATTCTTAGGACCAAAATAATTTTGCGAACTCTTAAATTAACACCTTTTTTCCTTGACAAGTCCTGTTACAGGGGTATGAAAACAAGTTGAAAAAACAGTAAATATTTGTAGGAATTAGTTACTTAACCTAGGGCCATAAAACCATTTTTAAAGAGGAAGAGATGACCACCCTTCTAAATACATTATGTTGGTTTTATCAAATAACCTTTAAAATAAACGAATCTCCTTTTTAACCTTTTAACTTTTAACCCACATATTGCCAATAAACATCCACCTGCAAGCGAGGAAGAGAGGATTAGAGAAGAGAGGGAAGAAGAGGAGGGGGAAGAAAGAGGAGGAAGAGGAAACAACAACAGGGCCAGAGCAAGACAGACCAAACTCTGCTGACTCGACACAGCCCCTTTAAGCGCCGATATTTCCTTCCTTTCCATCCCCACCCCTCCCCCCCCCTCCCAACGCTTTCCCTCCTTCACCCCCCCCACCTCCAAACGGGTCTTCCCTTCTCACGTAGGCAACAGACAGGGTAAGCGAAAATCTTGTGGGATCTGCTACCATCCGATTAATGGCAGAAAGGTGGAATTGTGAACATTCCCGGTTTTCAAGCATGCAGCTTACCTCAATTGGCCGAAAACCACGTTAAGGCAATTAGAGACAGAACGCTTGATATTTGTTTCGTCCCTGGCAAAGAAGGAGTGGTTATCACGTAAGAGGTAACTGATAGAATAAGCGCACGTATACTGAGCAGTATACACACTATTAACAAACACACACACACACACACACACACACACACACACACACACACACACCAGACGCGCGCGCGCTACACACATGCACCAACACATACACAACACACACAACACACAACGCACGCACGCACCACGCACGCACGCCCACCACGCACACACACACACACACACACATACACACACATTCACACACACGCCTTGCGCAAGCACACACCAACACACACACACACGACACACACACACACACACACACACACACACACACACACAACACACACACACACACACACACACACGCACACACACACAAGCTGTAACTCACCACAGAGCATAGCCGTAGAAACCAAAGTTAGAAGGCACAAGAAAAACGGAAGTGTTCACATTTCCTCTCAATCATTCAGACGTTCCCTCTACATTCAGACCATTCCTTCAAACCCATCAGACATTTCCTCTCTATCATCAACATTCCTCTCACCCATTCAGACGTCCCCCCTATAAATCAACCATTTCCCTCTATCAGCAGACGATCCTCTCATCATCAGACGTTCCCTCTCTTTATCATTCAGGACGTTCCTCTCAATCATTCAAGACTTTCCTTTCTATCTTTCAGAACGTTTCCTCCTCTATCATTAAGGTTTCTCTCTATATTGAGAACGTTTACCTCCTACATCAAAACGTATCCCTCTCTCTATCATCAGACGTTCCTCTCTCTATCATCAGACGTTTCCTCTCTATCATTCAGGACGTTCCTACTCTATCATTCAGACGTTTCCTCTCTATCATTCAGAACGTTTCCCTCTCTTATTCATTCAGAAGTTCTCTCTATCATTCAACGTTTCCTCTCTCATCATTCGACGTTTCCTCTCTTTAACATTCAACGTTCCCCTCTTTTCATTCAGACTTTTCCCTTTTCTATCATTCAGACGTTTCCTCTCCTATCATTAGACTTTCTCTCTATCATTGAGACGTTTTCCTCTCTCTAATCATCGACGTTTCCTCTCTCTATCATTCAGAACGTTCCTCTCTCTATCATAAATACGTTCCTCTCTATCTTCAGACGTTCCTCTCTCAATCCTTCCGACTTTTCCTCTCAAATCATCAGACGTTTCCTCTCTCATCATTCAGACTTTTCTTCTCTATCTTTCAGACTTTTCCCCTCTCTATCATTCATACGTTCCCTTCTTCTCATTCAGACGTTTCCTCTCTATCATTCAGACGTTCCTCCTCTATCATTCAGGACGTTCCTCTCTACTTCAGACGTTTCCTCTATCATTCAGATCCCCCTCTCAAACATTCAGACTTTCATCTCTATCATCAGACACTTCCTCTCTATCATCAGACGTTCCTCTGTATAAATCAACGTTCCTCTCTATCATTCAGACGTTTCCCTCTATCATTCAACATTCCTCTCTACCTCTCTTATCATTCAGAACGTTTCCTCTCTATCATTCAGACATTTCCTCTCTATCATTCAGACATTCCTCTCTATCATTCAGACGTTCCTCTCTATCATTCAGACATTCTCTCTATCCTTCGACATTCCCTTTCTATCCATCAACATTTCCTCTCTATCATCGACTTTCCTCTCTTCTATCATTCCGACATTTCCTCTCTATCATTCAACATTTCCTCTCTCTATCAATCAGACATTCCTCTCTATCATTCAGAACATTTCCTCCTATCAATCGACATTTCCTCTCTCCAATCATTCGGGACATTTCCTCCTCATTCAGCTTCCTCCTCTCTTCATTCAGACATTCAACATTCCTCTCTCTATCATCCGAAAAATTTCCTCCGCTAATCATTCAGACATTTCCTCTCTTCTTTCAGACACTTCCTCCTATCATTCAGACTTTCCTCTCTCTATCAATCAGACATTCCTCTCTTACATTCAGACCTCTCCTCTCTCAACATTCAGACATTTCCCTCCCCTCTACTTTCGAATTTCCCTCTACATTCCACATTCCTCTCTCTATCATTCAGACATTTCCTCCTCTATCTTCGGACATTTGCCCTCTATCATTCAGGACGTTCCTCTCTCAAATCATCAGACGTTCCCAAAATTCAGAATTTCCTCTCTATCATTCAGACGTTTCCTCTCTCTATCAATTCAGACGTTTTCCTCTCATCATCGACATTTCCTCTCACATTCAGACTTTCCCTCTCTCGATCATTCCAACATTTCCTCCTATCATTCAGACTTTCCTCCTCTATCATTCAGACATTTCCTCTCTATCATCAGACATTTTCCTCTGTCTTATCATTCCAGCCCATTTCCTCTCTCTATCATTAGACATTTACTCTCTATCCTCAACATTTCCTCTCTAACTTTCGACATTTCCTCTTTCTATCATTCAGATTTCCTCTCTATCATTCGACATTTCCTCTCTATCATTCAGACATTTCCTCTCTATCATTCAGACATTTCCTTTTCCTAATCATTCAGACATTCCTCTCTCTCAAATCATTCAGACTTTCCTCTCTATCATTCAGACATTTCCTCTCTCTCTATCATTCAGACATTTCCTCTCTATCATTCAGACATTTCCTCTCTCTATCATTCAGACATTCAGACATTTCCTCTCTCTATCATTCAGACATTTCCTCTCAAACATTCAGACATTTCCTCTCTATCATTCAGACATTTCCTCTCTATCATTCAGACGTTTCCTCTCCTATCATTCAGACATTTCCTCTCTCTATCATTCAGACATTTCCTCTCTATCATTCACACACATTTCCTCTCTACATTCACACATTTCCTCTCTCTATCATTCAGACATTTCCTCTCTACCATTCGGGAACATTTCCTCTCTATCATTCAGACTTTTTCCCTCTCTCTATCATTCAGACGTTTCCTCTATCATTCAGACATTTCCTCTCTATCATTCAGACTTTTTTTCCTCTCTCTATCATTCGGGAAGTTTCCTCTTTTCAAATCATTCAGACATTTCCCCCTCTATCATTCAGACATTCCCTCCTCGATCATTCAGACATTTCCTCTCAAATCATTCAGACATTTCCTCTCTCTATCATTCAGACTTTTCCCTCTCTACCCATTCAGACATTTCCTCTTCTATCATTCAGACATTTCCCTCTCTATCATTTAGACATTTACTCTCTATCTTTCAGACTTTTTCCTCTCTATCTTTCGAACATTTCCTCTTTCTATCATTCAGACATTTCCTCTCTATCATTCAGACATTTCCTCTCTCTATCATTCAGACATTTCCTCTCTACATTCAGACATTTCCTCTCTCTATCATTCAGACTTTCCTCTCTCTCTATCTTTCCCAGACATTTCCTCTCTATCATTCAAAACATTTCCTCTCTCTCTATCATTCAGACATTTCCTCTCTATCATTCAGACATTTCCTCTCTCTATCATTCAGACATTCAGACATTTCCTCTCTCTATCATTCAGACATTTCCTCTCTCTATCATTCAGCCATTTCCTCTCTATCATTCAGACATTTCCTCTCAAATCATTCAGACATTTCCTCTCTCTATCATTCAGACATTTCCTCTCCTCTATCATTCAACCTTTCCTCTCTATCATTCACACTTTTCCCTCTCTATCATTCAGACATTTCCTCTCTCATCATTCAGACATTTCCTCTCTATCATCAGACATTCCTCTCAATCATTCAGACGTTTCCTCTCTCTATAAATTCAAACGTTTCCCTATCATTCAGAAAATTTCCTCTCTATCATTCAGACGTTTCCTCTCTCTATCATCAGACTTTCCTCTCTCTATCATTCAGACATTTCCTCTCTATCATTCAGACATTCCCCTCTCGATCATTCAGACTTTCCTCCTATCATTCAGACATTTCCTCTCTCAAATCATCAGATATTTTCCTCTCTATCATTCAGACATTTCCTCTGTCTATCATTCAGACATTTCCTCCTCTATCATTTAGACTTTTACTCTCTATCTTTCGACATTTCCTCTCTCAAATCATTCAGACATTTCCTCTCTATCATTCAGACATTTCCTCTCTCTATCATTAGATATTTCCTCTCTATCATTCAGACATTTCCTCTCTCTATAAATTTAGACATTTCCTCTCAATCATTCAGACATTTCCTCTCTCTATCATTTAGACATTTCCTCTCTATCATCAGACATTTCCTCTCATCATTCAAACATTTCCCTCTATCATTCAGACATTTCCTCTCTATCATCAGACATTTCCTTTCGTCATTCAACATTTCCTCTCTATCATTCAGACATTTCCTCTCAAATCATTCAGACATTTCCTCTCTATCATTCAGACATTTCCTCTCTATCATTCGAAAGTACTGAGCTTTGGAAACCTACCAGAAAAAAAAACAACAACAAACTATATGTCGTAAGAAAAGGGAAAGAGCAAGAGACAATTCAAGATGCACCCTTGCTTGCTGTTCATTAGGCGTGTTTCGGGCATTTCAGTCTAGAACATGGACTGGGCATTGTCTGCCGTACTTGACGTTAAGAGAGAGAGAGAGAGAAAGGAGGGGAGAGATGAGGAGAGAGAGAGAGAGAGAGAGAGAGAGAGAGAGAGAGAGAGGAGAGAGAGAGAGAGAAGAGAGGGGGAGAGAAGAAAAGAGAGACAAAAAAAAAAAAACAGAGACAGAGACACAGAGAGAGAGAGACCCTGAAGAGACAAACAACTGCTACAAAACTCATACTGCCCTCTGCAAAAACTGACAAGCCTCCATTCATTTTCCTTTCTTTTAACCCCCCTTCCCCCCCCCCCCCCCCCCCCCCCCCCCCCCCCCTCCCCAGTTTCCCCCTTCCCCTTCCCCCCCACCCACCCCTGTCCCACTTCTCACTGCCATCAGACAGGCTGACACAGAAGGGGTGTGGTGTCTGTTTTCTGGTCCATTCCAATGACGTGATACGGCCAGAAAAATGGCCCCTTTTATCCGCAATGGCTGTAACTCGCTTCCCTCCCTTGGCCATAAAGCACAGTTACAGCAGTCAACGTCCGACATTTGGGTCATCCTTAAAACACATTTCAGAACACACGCAAAACCGTCGTCGAACAAAATTTCTACCAGTAGCAAAATAAACACAAGATGCAAAGCATATAAACGTACTCCCAGTATAGTAGTACAAAAAAAAAAAGAAAAAGGATATGTATATATAAAAACAGTCACTATAGCACTTTCTCCCCTTTTGGTGGTAGAAATGTTTAAAAGAAAGAGAAAAAATGCTGCTCTCCCTGGCGTTTGGGAAATGAACCCCGGGGCTCTTTCCCCTGACAGGTGGGGGTACTAACCACTAACTACCGAGGAGCTTACACACACGGTAACATTAAAATTTATAAACCGTTATGCTGAAACTGTACATAACCAAAATTATCATTTATAGCCCTTAAAAACACGGCTATTCTGGTAAAAAAAACATCGGGCATCATCGCGACCCAAAATGAGCATATCTGCAAATTTTCCAGAAAGATCGGGCCACAGTTTTTGTCTGGTGCGAGGGGAACACATTTTGATCACGGACGGACAGACAGACCCGACAGACAGACAGACAGACACACACACACACACACACACAACACACACACACACACACACACACACACACACACACACACACCACGCACGCACGCACGCACGCACGCACGCACGCACGCACGCACCACGCACGCACCCACGCACGCACGCAGCACGCACACACACACACACACACAAAACACACACACACACACACACACACACACACACACACACACAGAGCATTTCTTCGTTTTTCATTGTAAAGTACTCCCTGTTCTATAAGAACTGGGAGTACAAAAAGTTATTAGCATGGAGTCAGACAACCCTACTTAGATGTAGAACATTCTGATGCAAACCAGCAAGAGAGGGCCGTCTTCTCATTTATATTTAAACTCCAGCAGCAGTGGTCCTAGCTTGACAGTGTTGCTGTTACTGTGCTACAGCTCTTTTCAGGGCTGCACCCTCATCAAAGCGAAAATGAAGGGGGAGGTTGTTGTTTGTTGTTGTTGGTTGTTGTTGCTGCTGTTGTCGTAAACCCCGGCTAAAAGACTCCAGGATCATCCAAACAGCCCAAGTATTTGAACGCATATGGTACAAATGCATCAGCTAGGGGTGAGAACATGACGTGTGTGACCGATGTGAATTTCCCCCGCCACATGGGCAGCCACACTCCGACTTTGAGGGATTTGGGAGACTGATAATGTTTTGATAGGAGCTTGTCACAACTGAAAACAATCTCCGCAAACCCGCAGACCATAACAAAATTTTGCTGTAGCCTTTGGGGTTCTAGCCTATGCAATTGGCCCGACACAGCCTTAAGCCAAGGTTTGGAAAGGGGGAGGGACTGGACTGCGTGTAAAACCACCAACTTGCTTCTGTCCATTGGGGCTGAGAACAGCGGTTTGTCGTCATCACCCCCCTGACCTGCGTTCATTTTTAGAAAGAGCCAGAGGAGGAGAAGAAAGACAGACACGCAGGTAGAAAGGCGGGGACAAAGGCCAAGGGGGAAACAAAAACCAAGCAAGTATTAGGATCTCCAACCGGCTCCCAACAATAGCACGACCTTCCTCATTTAACTTGTAATCCGCCTGTCCCCTTCTATTATCTCCTCCTTCCCCTCCCTCCCCCCCTCCACCCATTTCTCTCTCATTTCCCACAGACCCAGACAGCGGGTGAACCGAATCGCTGAGGGATCTGTTAATTGTCCATTTCTTTTAAAAGGCTTGAAGGATTTACTAGGTTTTGCATAAGAATTGGTTCACGCCCCCTTTCCTTTTCTCCCCACCACCACCACCAACAGGGTACTGGAAAGAACCGCTACTAACGATTTTTGGGTTTTAGAGAGAGAGAGAGAGAGAGAGAGAGAGAGAGAGAGAAGAGAGAGAGAGGAGAGAGAGAGAGAGAACCAGAACTCAGAACTCGAATTTTAATGTACGTCGGCCTTTGGCCACAATACAAAAGGATGTACCAAATGGAAATGGGAGTGGTGGGGCTGGGGAAGGGAGTCAAGGAGATGGGACGAGCAAGGAAAGAGGAGGGGGGGGGGTGAAGGGGGGGAGGTGAAAAAGATAAATATATTTCCCCAGTTTCACATTCCACAATCTTGACAGTCTCTTCTAAACATAAATTTGTAGTAGAAATTCTAAATGAACGTATCTTAGCAAAACAAAGCACGCTACATGAGTGAATGATGAAGATCTATAATATCATTGAAGCACAAAAAAAAGTATCAGAGTTATCGAGCCGTAATAAATCAGCCAGCATTTTCGTCTAAAAAAATAACCTTAATTTCTTTTGTTAATCGCATGGAACACTAACTTTTAAACATGTGCCCATGATTCCCTACTCGTTGCTTTCAACAGAACATTTTCAGGCATTTCATTGATTCTTTTTGAAATTTAGCTCGAAGGTCTATATACAGGCAACAATCAATAAGAAAAATGATGCTCATTTTTAACCCTTTACTCTCACAAAATAAACAATTTTTTATCTTCGACAGTTCACTGTACCGATGCACATTATTATTCAGAGGAAGCCGTTAAATCTTAACGAGAAATGGCTACACGAAAACAATAGATTCCATGTCACAAACATACCTTTCTTTTTCAAAAACAGTTTTAAAAAGCTCTGTAAGTGCTAAATCTGTCCCGATCTCTGATAGTTGCGTTCCACTCTTTAATAAGAGATCGACAATTCTTGTTTAAACAAATTCCAAAAAAAAGTTTTAAAAATCACCGACTCCTTGTTGCAACCAAACAATACTGAATCCCGTTTCACACAAAGTTTCTCTTACCTTTGAAACCCAACAGTTTTTGCCAGCTCTGTCTAATTCAAGCAACACCATGTAAGCTTTATGTGGCAGTCCTTTCAGCATCCAATATGCAACAATTTAAACCAAAATCTTAAACATGCAACGTAAGAATTAACATACAGAGGGAATCTTCCCAGATCTCCATATACCATCTTATTAGGAGTTTCTACTGGAACACCCATAAACCTTTTACAATGCCATTAAATGTACTTTTTCTACATGATCCAGTCTATTTAACCCCCACACTCTGATGAGTATAAGTATTGGGTGAATCTTACAAACAAAAATTTTAAAAAAAGGGAATTGAACTCATTTCCTATATACTTTTGGAAGACCCTGCACAGCTGTAAACGGCTTTCTTTCCTTTTGTTGCCAAATGCATTGTGCCCCTTTTTTAGCACTAATCATAGTTGTGAATTAAACCCTAAAAAAACATAACTATTTACCACCTCTAGTCTTGTACCATCAAGAACCATTTTTCATGCTTC
>CM031608.1:87084850-87100298 GCA_018398815.1 Conus ventricosus | reverse complement strand
CACACACAAAACACACACCCCTCCCCCACACAACCTTACACACCACACACCTCTACACACAAAAACACGAACACACACACACACAAACACACACACGCGCGTTGTTGTTGTAGTTGTTGTCCCTTCTTCCTTCTTCTTCTCCTTCTTCTTCTTCGTCTTCTTCTTCTTCTTTCTTCTTCCCTTATTATTATTATTATTATTGTTATTGTTATTATTATTATTATTATTATTATTATTTTTAATTATTATTCAGCCCACCCCCCCCCCCCCCCCCCCCCCCCCCCCCCCCCCCCTCCTTTGAGTACCTCTATAAAAACTCTTCGTGACATCCGGGAAATCGGCATTCCTCCGGAACCAAGCCCATGTTTCCATTTGTCCCACCTCATCTGGCATCCAGCCGTTGGTCCCCAGCTTCCTGATGCAAGCGTGAAAGGAAAAAAGCAGAAGAACAATGGCTGACGATTTGGCCCCCCCGGTGCAGATTATTCCAGACAGCAAATAATTCAGTTAATAGGTTTGTGCTGCAGGCTAAACCCACATTTGTCAAGGTAAAAAATTCGTGCGAGCTCTACAAGCAAGCAGTTATTCGAGATTCTTTAAAATCAACTCCACTTCCTCGTCATCTGCCCGTCGAACTTTATCCAAAGTTCGTGATTTTTTTTCTTACAAAATGATAACTGTCTTGACGGTGCTGATTCTCAGTGTATGCAATTGCAACACGCTCAACGCAGTTTTTCTTTTCGCCCATTTCCTCCACGAATTTTGAACTAATTGTGGGAATTGATAAAAATAATATGTCGTGAAAACTTTTAAACTAGATCCACTATCTTGTTCATATTTTACCTGAATTTCTGAACGATCTGATACATGTTTTTAATGCAATAGTAAATGATTCCCTCGCATGTTTTCGATCTGAGTTTAAATCTGCAATCGTGAAACCCCTGTTGAATAAAACCGTCTGCGATAACTCGAGACCCTTCTCAAACTCACCTTTCCTCTGCTAGATGGGTGAAAGTTTCCTTCAGTTTTCTGATAACTCTATTCCAATAATTTTGCTCCACTCTTTCCCAATCTGCCGGTCGCCCTGGTCATAAGCACTGAACAACACACTTTAAAATTGTCATGATCTGGGTGTTTTGCCTTTGATGGCGACCATGTTACTCAATTGCGCGCGCGCTGACTACTTAGTAAGAACAACGGGGGTTATTCATAGATTAAGAACCATGAATATCCATCATTATCATCATCCATCATCATCATCATCATCATCATCATCACATCATCATTACTATTATAATAGCTAATACTATTTTTATTTTTATTACCCGTACTATTATTATCATCATAAACATCATTATTATTAATAAATGTTGTTGTTGATGATGTCGTTGTCGTCGTCGTCGTCGTCATCATCATTATTAAATTTATTGTTGTTGGAAATCCGTTAGTCTCGGGAGACGAGGGAATTTTGCCCCCTTTTACAAATTTTTTCCCTTTTGTCATACAGCGTCTGCTGTGGCTGTATAGACCCACAGGGGAGTGGCAGTCTCTGCTGCATTTGATGCATTTGAAGGGCCGAGCAGCTGCTGGCAGCAGCTGCTTTTCTTTCCTCTGTGCAACCTTTGCGTCTTTCAAGCTTCCGGAGCTTCTCTTCGCCAGCTTCCAGCCCAGTGTTCACAGTGTGTCTCCAGCTGGATCTGTCCTGAGCAAGCTCTTCCCAGGTGTGTGGTGCCCGATGTCGAGAGCCTTCAGGTCGCGCTTGCAAACATCCTTGAAGCGGAGTTGTGGTCTTCCAGTTGTTCTCTTTGCCAAAAGGCAAGCTCTGCGTACAGAATGTCTTTGGGATCCTGGCCGTCGTCCATTTCGACGCACAAGCCAAGCCACCTGAGGCGACGCTGAGGGAGAAGAGTGGTCATGCTGGGGAATCTTTGCACGCTCAAGCACATCGTTGTTTGTCACGCGATCACTCCATGTGATCCCAAGTAGCGCCGGAGACAGCGAAATGGGGGAGGCACTCACCTCTTCTCTTGTGAGCATACAGGGTCCAGGATTCGCTGGCGTACAGGAGAGTGCTTAGCACACCAGGCTGGGTACACAGCAATCTTGGTGTTCAATGTTAACATGCTGTTGTTCCACACTCTCTGAGATAGTCTGGCCAGGTGGTAGAGGCCTTCCAATCCTTCTGTTGATCTCTGAAATCCAAGAGAGGTTGTCGGTGAGGGTGGAAACCCGGGAGGTACGTGAACTGGCAACGGCCTCAAATTTCATGGTTGTTGATGGTGATGGGGGGTTTGTTCAGAAACCTGGGGCCATCACGTTCGTCTTCTTCAAGCTTATTGTCAGGCCAAAACCCAAATCACAAGCCTTTGCAAAACGGTCCATCAGACTCTGTAACTCTGCTTGGGTGTGGGTGGCCAGAGCAGCGTCATCTGCAAACCAGCATGTCTCTGATGGTCACTACCCGTACTTGCTCTTTGCCTTCACCCCGAGCCAGGTTGAACAGTCGGCCATCTGATGGGGTGTA
This sequence comes from Conus ventricosus, assembly GCA_018398815.1. Lineage (NCBI taxonomy): Eukaryota > Metazoa > Mollusca > Gastropoda > Neogastropoda > Conidae > Conus > Conus ventricosus. Next base: position 87,097,774 of record CM031608.1, on the reverse strand, counting down.
AAGGGTAACACCCTCAGTTGATGTTCCAAAGGCGTGCTTCAGCAGGACAGCGAAGAAGATGCCGAAGAGGGGGAGCGAGGACACAGCCCTGTTTGACTCCACTGCGTATGTTGAAGGCATCTGATGTCGAGGCCGTCGTACTGCACTGTGCCTTTCATGTCCGTCGTGGAAAGACTGGTCACACTCAAAAGTCTTGGTGGGCACCTATCTTCGCAAGAGACGTTAAAGAGACCATCTCAGCTGACAAGATCAAATGCCTTGGTCAGGTCAATGAAGGCCAGAAAGGGGCTTGTGCTCTCTCTAACATTCCCCTTGCACTGTCTATGGAGAAGACCATGTCGTTTGGTTGATCTCTCCGAGCGAAACCCCACTGCGACTTCTGGGTACACTCTGTCAGCGATTTCTGCAACCTGTTCAGGACGACTCTTGCAAATACTTGCCTACAATGTTTCCAGAGAGAATTCCTCTGTAGTTATTGCAGTCACTTTTGCCCGCCTTTGTTCTTGTATATGTGACAAAAATTGGCATCTCTCATGTCTTGAGGTACGCTCCTTCCTCCCAGCACTGACAAAGGAGGTTGTGCAGGTGTTCAAGCAGTGCACTGCCGCCACACTTGATGACTTCTGGTGAATGGCCATCCTTCCCTGGTGCTTTTCCTGGGGACAGGCTCCGGATTGCTTCTCTAGTTCTGCCAAGGGGTTTTTCTCATCCAGTTCCGCCATGAGGGGGAGGCTTTCAATCGCAACAGGGCCTCGTCGGTGACGTGGTCTGTCTGGAGTACAATCGGAATAATGTTCCACCCCATCGCTCCATCTGCTTGTCCTTGTCCTGGATGGTCCTCGCCCGTGGCAGACCTTTAGTGGGGCTGTAGTCTTCTTGGGGGGCCCATTGCTTTTTGATGCCGTCGTACATGCCCTTGATGTTTCCAGTATCAGCCGATATCTGATGCTTTGACATAGCTGGAGCCAGTAGTCGTTAAGCGCACTGCCTTGCTAATCTCTGTACTTTGCTCTTTGCAGATCTGTACACCTGCAGGGTTCTCTGGCTTGGGGATCGCTTTTATTCCAGGTGGGCGCTGCGGCGTTCTTCTTGTGGCTGAGTGAGTGTGGAGGAGTTGGCCTCAAACCAGTCGTTGTTCTTGGGCTTTTTTTTTTTTCCAAAAATCTTCATGGCAGTGCTGTGTAACTGTCTCTCTGATGTGGTCCCATCCTCATGGGCTGAGCCACCAGGAGGTCTGATTCGAACAAACTCGCAGAGGGCTTGGTAAATTCCGCCCCCTTGTCAGGATGTGTGGTCTTGTTCGCATCGATGCGAGGTTTGCCTTCAGGCCTAGAGCGATGTACTTCTTAGGCTGGAGCTTGATCTTGCAGCACACCAGCGAGTGATCGGTGTCGCAAGGGCGGGGGCTGTGGAAGGTGCAGTAAAAAGGACACGCCTCAAGCAGACCGCCTGATGATAACAGGGCTAGCTGGTGCCAGTGCTTGGAGCCGAGGGTGTCTCCATGACACTTTCTGCTGAGGCTTGTCTGGAAGAAGGAGTTGGTGATGCGAGGTCGTGGTATGAGCACATCTCCAAGAGCGCTGCCCATTTTTCATTCATCTTTCCCACACCAAACTTTCCGAGACAGGAGGGCCAGGAGTCATGGGCCGCGCCCACTCTGGCATTGAAATCACCCAGCAGTAACAGTTGCTCGTCCCTTTGGGATCCTCTGGATAAGTGAGTCAAGCTGGTCGTAGAACTCATCCTTTGTTTCCTTTGGGGGCGCTGAGTGTTGGCGCATAGACGCTGATCAGGTTGACGGGACCAGTGGTGGTGTTGAAGGCGGAGTGATAGCAGTCTTTCAGTTCCTTGTTGGCAGGGTTCTATCATCCCCAGCAAGGAGTTCCGGACAGCAAAATCCAACGCCATATTCTCTGGGGTCTTCAGCGCTCCTTCCCTTGCCAGAAAAACGTAAAATCCTTTTCTCGGAGGGTTTCCAGAGTCAGCAAGCCTCGTCTCTTGCAGTGTGGCGATGTCGACCTGGAGTCTCACAAGTTCATTCGTTGATGAAAGGAGGTCTTTCGAGCATCGCTAATAGCCTGGAGGTCGTCCGACAGTCCAGGAGTCATTGTCCTTACATTCCAGGTGCCAAACTTGAGAGCTGGGGTTTTCTTGTTAATTTTGATTTTCCCTTGCTTTTGCCCGGTGCAGTGATTGCAGTCCGCTTTCAGATACTTCCGTACCCTGAGCCCTACGCACCCATTTAAAGGGAGGCGAACTGTGGCGAGACAGCACCCTATTGGCTGGGGGCTGCCCACTTAAGGCGGGTGGTACTGTCCAATGAGATGAAAGATCTCTCCCACCGACGGAAGCAACCCCTGGCGCCAGCTCTACCCAACGAGCGGGTGGCTTTTAACCGGTAAACTGCTGCTTCCCGTGTTGTTTCGACGCTTTGCAGCGAAGCTGAAGTGTCCTCTCCAGGGGGCAAGCCTGGGCAAGTTGGTATGGAGAATCAGCTGTTGCCCATGCAGCAGATTCCCCCTCCCACACAGCGATGGATTTCCCAAAGGGAAAGGCAGAGCCGATACAACTTGGCACCAACGGCGTCGCAGGAGTTGCCGGGATGAGTTTAAGACAAGGGCAAGCCGCCTTAGGACTCCGGCTCCGATTTTTTCCCCAGGTTTACTCCCGAAGCCTTTCCCCTGAGTGGGTAAGCCGCAAGCAGCGGAGGTTTAGATTCAGTGTTTTCCTTCCCTAGATGGACTACTTTCCCAGGTTGACGAGTTTTTATCTACCCGATCTATGCACAGGTAGTTTCCGGGCTACATTTTACCGGTAGCAGGGCGAGAGCGAGCCCCATCCACGAGCCAGACAGAAACCTCCTATGAGGGCCCACCATGATGCCCCCCAATGCGGACATTATTATTATTATTTTATTAATTTAAATTTTTATTATTATATTATTATTATAACCCTCATCATCATTTTTTTATGTTGTTGTTGCTGTTGTCGTTATTATTATTTAAATTTTTATTATTATTATTTATTATTATTAAAATTTTTATTATTTTTACCATCAACATCATCATTTTAATTGTTGTTGTTTGGTGTCATTATAATAATAATAATTATTATTATTATTATTATTGCTTTTTCTGTCTTTGTTGTTGTTTTAAAAGCTTTCTCTTTCTTCTCTTCTTCTTCTCTCCCCTGTTTTCCCGCGATTCTTCCTCCAATCATATGCCGTCCTTTCTTACGTTGGGGGAAAGAGGAGAGATCGAGAGAGCTCCGAGGGGGATGGGGGGGATACTGCTGTAGTGAGAGAAATGGGTTGGGGGTGTTTTCTGATTCTTGAATTACAGAACCGAGACTTTGTCGCTTCCTTGGGGAATGAGTTACTTTCTAGGTCGCTTGCTCGTTAAGTAAAGTGTGTGTTTGTGTGCGTGTGTGTGTGTGTGGTGTGTGTGTGTGTGTGTGTGTGTGTGTTTGTGTGTGTGTGTGTGTGTAAGTGTGTTGGTGTGTGTGTGTGTGTGTATAGAGTGTGTGTGTGTGTGTGTGTGTGTATGTGTGTGTGTGTGTGTGTGTGTGTGTGTTGTGTTGTGTGTTGTGTGTGTGTGTGTGTGTGTGGGTGTGTGTGGTGTGTTGTGTGTGTGTGTGTGTGTTCGTTCTTCGTTCGTTCTTCTGTTTAACGTCTGTTCACTTTGAGTGATATTAGACGTGAATGAATGAAGAGAATGACTGAATGAATGAATGATTGAGTGGATAAGCCTATATGTTATATAAGCGTGTATGTAGGCCTTTGTATGTGAGTGTATACGTGTATATATCTGTATATGTATCTAAACAACAACCAAAAAAAAAAAAAACAAAAAACAAACGAACCAAAAAAAAACAAACAAAACACCCCCCCCCCCCCCCACCCACCCCCCCCCCCCCCCCCCCCCCCCCCCCCCCCCCCCCCCCCCCCCCCCCCCGGTAGCTTAATACAACAATTAATGGGTAAAATTAACAGAAGATATAGATCTAACATAATATAACAATAACACAAAAATCCTTCACTATCTAAACTTACGAGTGAAGGAGTAAAATGCAGGCCATCATTATATAACGCACTATGAACTAACACAAAACAGTTTAAAGAAAAACCCCAATCGGACTATGAAATAAGTGTTCAGCAATTTCGATCAGCAAAAGGTGGTCCGAAAGTATATCTTGCAAGTTTTTTCAGAAAAATTATTAGACCTTAATGATGTTGGTAAGAAAGAAGATAACTTGCGACAATTAAATAAAATATGGCTCAATGTTATTTCTTTACCACAAATACAATTAGCATTTTTACTAAACTTTGTTTTTTAAAGCGTTTAGCTTTAATCGATCACAAGGGAATATATTTGTCTGGAATAATAAACTGGATGATCAGACATTTTCTTAGAACAAGGTCTATTGGAAAAGCTTCCCACTGTTTGGATGAAACATCAACATTTATTTGAGCTCTCTTCCGTGCAGTTGATTCAAGGATACGATAACATTCTACGACTGATGGTTTTATTTTCAGCTCGGACGATGACCCTGCTTTTTTAGCACCATTTTTTGCAGCCCTATCAGCCAATTCATTCCCAAGTATACCAATATGCGAAGGAATCCAGCAAAATTCTATAATAGTGCCTTTAGACGCCAGCAGTATAAAAGATATTTAATTTCAAACACAAGGTCGGTCGGGTCGATATATTTGATGAATCAAGGGCAAGTAAGACTGATTTTGAATCTACAAAAAAAACTATCTGAACAATATTACTGGGAAGATCTGTTAGAAATTCCATGCTAGCATAATAGCTACTAATTCAGCTGTGAATATAGATAGATAACTACCCAGAAAGAACGATCGTTGAGTTTTAAGCGAAGGAATAACAAATGCTGCACCAACATTTCCATCATCTAAAACAGAACCATCAGTAAACACCTGAAGATGATTTTGATATTTTTCGTATTACATGTGATTTTGCTAAATTAGCAATGATATTAATATTTTCCCCTTTTTTGATGTCAATGTAACCAATATCAAGAAAAGGTTTTGGTATTTCCCATGATGGAAATAAATGAAGAAGATGGATTTTTAGCCACATCTTTGATATGAATTTTTGAACGTTCAATCAAATCAGAAGTATATGTACCTATAGTTTCTTGCGATGTAATCATAATTGCCCTTTTTGGAAAGTCAGTGTTCGATCTAAATTTAAGTCTTCTTGAATGTAATTATCATTAACACTTGATTTTATGAAAAATTTTGATGCTGCTAGTTCACGATAATCATCAAGGGGCAAAATTCCAGCTTCTCTATATGTTTTTGCATTTGAGGCATGAACAGGGATACCAAGAGCATGTTTAATGGCTTTGCAATCCAAACTTTGTAACTTTTTCAGAAGACATTTTGGAGCACTAAAAATTTACTTCTTGACCATAAGTAAGTTTTGATCTAACAAGAGCTATGGAGAGATGAAGTAAAGTTTTTGAATCCATTCCCCAGGGTAGTCTGCTTACGATTTTAATAAATTCAAACTTTTCCTAGCCTTTGTTAATATATGTTCAAAATGAAATATTCCAAGATAATTTTGGTGTAAAGAAAACTCCTAAAAATTTAACACTTTGTTTATATTCTAAAGATTCACTAGAAGTTTGAAGACTGGTACATTTTCTGGATTGCTTCCTGCATTAAACAACATCATATTTGTTTTTTCAGTGGACAAAGATAGACCATTTTGTGTCATATAGTTGCCTATGCTGTCTAGATCTCTTTGATATAGTCTTCTAACATAATTCTGTGCTCTTTGTGGAGTTGACTTTTTCAGAGTTACTTCCATCCACATGCAGATATCATCTGCGTATTGCACTAGAACAACATTTTTGGAGACTGCTTTTGGGAGATCTTGTATAAGGATATTAAAAAGAATAGGCGCTATACTGAACCTTGCGGGATTCCCATGTCTAGTTTTCTGGTGTTGAGAGTGTCCTCCTACTCTGGCTAACATAGTTCTATTATCTAAAAACGATTTGATATAATTATATATGTTTCCTGATAATCCAATCAGTTTCAGTTTGTATAACAAGCGCTTATGCCAGACTTGGTCATAGGCTTTTTTAACATCAAAAAAAGTAGCGAGTATACTTTTCCTACGTGCAAACTGACGCTTTATTTGAGTAGATAATTTAACCAAGTGCTCAACTGTAGATCTTCCTTTCATAAATCCAGCTTGATTGACTGGTATTACATTGTTCTTTTCACAAAAGTGTGTGAGCCTATTTAAGACGATTCTTTCTACAAGTTTGCCACAATGAGAAGTGAGAGCTATAGGCGGTAGCTGTTTTTGTCTTTTATAGTTTTTCCATGTTTTAAAACTGGAACAGCTATTGAATCTTTCCATTTTTGAGGAACAACACCATTTTCCCAGCAATTCTGAATTATATGATGCAGGAAAATAATGCAGTTGTTAGGGAGATGTTTTAACATTTCATTACTCACATGTCAAGACCAGCAGAGCATTTTTTGTTGCTGATATCAATATTGCACTTTCCAACTCTATGATTGTTATCGGAGCATTAATAGGGATATCATTATCAGGAATAGGGTCTGAATAGAAAGACTGTGATTGTTCTTTTTCTCTGTATATTTTACAATTTGAGGACAAGCCTTCTGAACTACTATTCTAGAAAATATATCCACAAAAAATTCCGCCTTTTCTCCATCAGAAGGAAATTTATTCTCATTAGATTCTATTTGGATAGCTTGGGAGTCTGATTCCTTTTTTCATGCATTTCACTTGTTCCAAACTTATTAAAGTCTTTATCATCTGAAACTTCCTTTGTACAAAATGAATTCCAGTATAGCCGTTTTGCTTTGGCTATTACATTATTACTGTGTATATTTGCTTTCTTCATTTCTATATGGCTTTCTTCTATTGACTCTTTAAGCAAATTTTCGTCTAGATTTTTTTCTGTTTTCGACTTGATGTACAGCTTATATTTTTCTTTTTTGTAATTAACAGCTTGTTCACATTCACTAGTCCACAGACATTCCCCACATGATTAGACTGTTTTGTGGTTTGTAATCTTGGGATTGATGAATTGGCTGCCACAAGAACTGCATCCTTGAAATCTGATATATTGCGTGTCAATATGCTCTAGCGCACATTTATCAAAGTTTTGACAAGCTAGAATAGTTCGAAATTATCCCATTCTGCACGCTATAGTCATAATTTTATTGGAGTGTCATGTACGTCTTTATTACCCTGAATGTTTTCTTTCACCATAGTTATTAATATAGGCAGGTGATCGCTACTAAAGTATCTTTACATGTTTCCCATGAACTGATGGCGCAAGTTCTGGTGAAATAAGGGAAAGGTCATGCTGTAGCTCTATGTTTAGACACATCCGGTATCCGGGTTATGCTGCCATCGTTTAAAAGATGCAATGAACTATCTACGATGTTTTCAACGAAAACGGTTACTGGTTACAGTGTTACAATCATTTCCCAGAAGGGCGAGTGTGCATTAAAGTCACCCGCTATTAACCACTTATTACACTGTTGATCTTGAATAGCGCGTAACCAGTCAGAATTTTGATCATTTGGACCTTAGGAAGATATACTGACATGACATTCATTGTGAAAGAATTACCAAATTTTATATTAGCTACGCATGCATGTACATCACCGACAGACTTTGGGATTGGCGATGCACTTATGTTATACTGAAGCCCTTCACGGATATATATTGCAGTATTTACTCGCCCATTGGAACTTCCCTTGTCATATACTGGAGGGTAATAATAGTAAGGCAAACTGGGTAATTTCGAAGGGCTAACATTTAACGATTGTAATATCAAGACTTCGTGAGGATTTGTAGCTAGATGATGTCGTAAATATGCTTGGTTTGTGGTTATAGATCTACAATTCCACTGAAAAAACGACAGATTATGTACTTTCGACTTACTATGTGAAGTCATTATTTAAGAATTATATGGATTCAGCAGGAGACATCAAAGTATATACTTAATGTACTAAAGGATACAACGCGTGAATCTACAAAGAAATCACACAAACAATACATCTGAAAAGACTCAAGACAAATATAGGACATTAAGAAAAAAGAAAGTTAATAAAACCTCTTAGTGATAATCAACGTCTTCAAATGTTACTGGATGTATGCCTTAAGTTGGGCACAATCAAGCAGACTTTGGTTCTGTCAGAGATTATGCAGTGCTACACTGACTATGATGTAGCTGACTCGAGAAGTAGTGTTGGACATTTTCTCTTCAGCAGTAATCATACAACAGTTCAAAATGGATTCCACCACGGATCTGGAAAGTCAGCCAAGTGCTTGTGACGAAGTTGTGAAGGATGCACTCTGTTGGAAGGCCTGGTGTTGGCACGCGGTCTGGCTGTGCGCCGTGGGGATTGCCAGAATATGTTACGAAGATGCCTGCCGATATTGCCAGCAAGGATGCTGGTTCCTCTTTGATTGGGGTGGAGTTTGTCTCTCATGTAACTCCTGGTGGTGTTCAAGTTCTGGTGAGACACGATGGATATTTTCTTGTGTTCAGACAAATCCTCACATAGAATGGCATTGAACAGATTACGTTTGAGTTCCATCTTTGAGTCTCGAGTTGGAGCTAATGGCTAACAATGACTTTTGTTTCAGGATGTTTGTTCGAGACCTTCTTGACACACGCGAGAAAAGATCTGCAGGCTGTGTTTGCATCAGTGTTTTTGATGTCGTTCACCCCACAGTTGTATTAGGATGGCATCAGGTGGTTGACTCAACTGCGAATGGACAGATGCAAGAGTCTTTCTATATCTTCTGTGGTGTGTGCTTTGCTTGTAACAGCTTCATACCGTATGATCGACCTAACCTGTCAGCCTGGATTCCGTTCATTACAGAGTCGTGTACGATTACAGCAACAGGGAGATTTTGATCTTCAGATATTTTTTGACGTTTGTTTGGTATGACGTCATTTGTTTTGATGTCATGCGTTTTGCCCAGAGTTTGTTCCATGTTTGGGTTTTTTCTTGATTTGTTTGCCTTTCTTTTCATTTTCACAGGAACGGATGGGATTGTTCGCTTTGTGTTTGAACAGCATCGGCATACGAAGTGAAGGTGTCCTTGATGTCTGTCTGTGTTTGGGCGTCACTGACCTGTTTTGTTTTGGGAAGATGTGTTGCTCCATATGATCTAGTAGATCTACACGCCCTTCCATTCAGCGTAGTCGATTGTGCTTGTTCTCGTAGGGCTGCTTCTAGAGACGAAACTCTCTCACAGAGTAACGAGATCAAGCCGTACAGATCTTCAGTGTGGGAGAAATGTCCAGACCTGTCACTGTTGGACTGGGAGAACGCTGTGTTCCATCCCAGTGACTCGTCCCTGCCAGGTCAGATTCTGTTGGCGCCCCGCAGCTCTTCACCCAGTCCTGGCCCTGGTTCTTCTTCTGGCTGGGTTTCTTGGTGCTGGTGCTTCCCGATTTTGTCGGAATTCCTTTCTGAGGGGTATTAATACTCCCCATACTTCTGGTCCTCGTCATTATTGTGCGCTATCGCATAATCCCTGACAGTTGAAATTTAGGTGCTTGCGCTCTCCGCCATCTTGATGACGTGTCGTGTGTGTGTGTGTGTGTGTGTGTGTGTGTGCGTGAATGACTACGTGTGCATCCGTCTCTCTCTCTCTCTCTCTCTCTCTCTCTCTCTCTCTCTCTCTCTCTCTCTCTTTCTTTCTCTCTTCTCTCTTCTCTTTCTCTCTCTCTCTCTCTCTCTCTCTCTCTCCTCTCTCTCTCTCTTCTCTCTCTCTCTCTCTCTCTCTCTCTCTCTCTCTCTCTCTCTCTCTCTCTCTCTCTTTCTCTCTCTCATCGACTCGCTCTCCATCATCTCTTCTCTCTCTCTCTCTCTCGTCTCTCTCTCTCTCCTCTCTATATATTATATATATAATCATGTATATGTACTTGAGCGCCCCGGCATGCGCAAGCTGTGTGTGTGTGTGTGTGTGTGTGTGTTGTGTGTGTGTGTGTGTGTGTGTGTGTGTGTGTGTGCTGTGTACAGATGTGTGTGTGTGTGTGTGTGTGTGTGTGTGTGTGTGTGTTGTGTATGGATGTGTAGTGTATGTGTGAGCGTGCGTGTGCTTGTGCGCCCACGCGAGCACGCATGTGTTTGAGAGAGAGGGGGGGGGATTGACAGACAGACAGGCAGACAGAGACAGAGAGAGGTAGAGAAGGAGACAGACAGAGACAGAGAGAGGTAGAGAAGGAGACAGACAGAGATAGAGCGAGAGAGGAACATCAGACAGACAGAAAGAGAGACAGGGGAATACATGAGTGAGCGCGAAAGAGTATATTTCGTTTCAGTTTAATTGAAGCCCGTCGACCGGAGAGAGAGAGAGAGAAGAGAGAGAAGGAGAGAGAGAGAGAGAGATAGAACGTTTGAGGTGAAAAACCTCTAGTTCAACTAAAAGTGACTTGTTCAACACCACGTGGACGTGGATGAAGTATGTTAGTGTTGTGTCCATGCTTTGTCACCGTCAGGCAAATTCGAGATCCGAACGCACAATAATGGCTATCATATTGTTAGCCTGGGGCCATTTTGTTGGACTAGAAGACTGCCCGACAATGAGAAGTACAGTGTGTATCTTAAATTGCTCCCAGCCCACCCCGTCCTGTAGGTATGACTCATTTCAATACTGTCTTCTCCACCAGCGCTCCACACACACACACACACACACACACACACACAGAGTCAGTATTAAAAAGTTTGCATTGTTTAGAAAATACACAGGAGAGAGAATTATTATTTGAGATTAAGTACATGTTGCACTGTCTTTACATGAAAGGTACTAATGTTGTATTTTCTTGGGTTCCATCGCACACCTCCTTCGTTTTTAACGATCAAGCAGATAGAGCAGCAAAAAGCGGAGCAAAGAATATATTTGGTAGTATTAAGGTTGATTGTGCTTTGTCATACAAGGAAATTAGTCATATAATCGAGAGGGATTTCTTGAGTCAATACAGTTCCTCATCAAAACCTCGTCAGCGAACTCTGTCAAACTTTGTGTCGATTAGCCGACCGGTTTCAAGCCTGACTTTTAGACTTTTATGTAATTCCCTACGAACCAAGTATTGTCAGACTGTTAAGTGTGTATGTCGTAGGGATCTTTCAGTTCAACATGTGATTTTTGATTGTGAACTAACGAAACCCTTTTTGAATGGTGTTATACCAAGTGCTGACACTGGGCATGTTAATGTGTTTGACTTTTTAGATTCGTTGCCAGTTGTTTCTCTTGTTAAATTAACGAGTAGCCTTTTGAAAAGTCCATTAAGGAACACGTTGCAATCATGATCGTAAGTTAGATTACTTTAGTTATTTTTTCTCTAATTTTTCATAGTTACTGTCCTATAACTCATCTATCCTTTATTTTTGTTCTATGTAACCACATCGTCCTCTTCTCTTCTTTTATGATAATAGTCTAAAATTGTAAACACTATGTTATTCAGACGTCTGCAATCACCTGTATGTGTGACGAGACGTAAAACAGAATTCCTTCACACACACACACACACACACACACACACACACACACACACACACACACACACACACACACACACACAAACTGTTTCAGAGATTTCATGCCCTTTTTTCCGCCCATCCTGATCCCCGAGTACAAGGACATATACAGGCTGGTTCTGATGAAGCCACACACCCGCTGAATCCTGTATCAGTGTCAGGTCGCGGCTTTGAAATCTAGTTCCAGGGAGTATACTGTCTTGCTGCTAATGGTTCGGTCATACCTATCGTAATGTAGTTAATGAAGCTGGGCGTTACGCCTTGTGCCGTGCGGATTACTATTAATCTTTTAACGCAGTACATCTATACTCAACTTCTTCTTATGGAAACCCCACAAATGTTTGCTCGAACCTGCACATTAAATGACAAAGAGTTTTACGAACACTTAAAACGATAGATTCCCGAAACTTTATATATTTCATCATTATACACAAAACAGCAGGCTCTGTTCTGTGTGGCAAAGTATGACTGCTGGATCTTGAACACTAGAACGTACCTTGTTTGTAGATGATCCTTTGGAGATAAAGAACGCGATGGTTTTGGCTCAAAGAACCTTCTTCAAAGTTAAGCTCTTTGAGTCGGAACGTCGTGTTCTTTTTTCTCGAAAGGATCTTTTACAAACAAGGTACTTCTTAGTGTTCTGTATTCTGTTCTGTACACTTGGCCTTATCAAGCGATTTTAGCACATTATTTAGTAGAGGAGTAAATGTATCGGTGATCTGTGTAGTGGGATGCAGTTCGGATAGGTAGAACAACTTTCTAACCCATAAATATCCACCCATATCACAATTGTTCATCACTTTCCTCAGTCTTCAGTATTTTAACCCCCAATTTTAACGAACCAGCAGCACAACGTCCATTCTCTGATTGTGTTTACAGACCAGTAAGGGTTTCAGACAACAAAATAACGTCATCTGCTGGAAGGAGTAGGATTCATTCTGAAAAAAAAACAACTGAGCATCATGTCAACGTTAGATTTCGCCCTTCCTTTAATGCCAGTGGAGACAGAAAGAGTCTTCACTTCCCGCTCATCCTTCACCACCCTATCCACCACCTGGCCCCCACCCCTTCCTTTCTCCTCCCCGTCCCACTGACCCTTTCCTTCTGCCTCGTCACCCTTAATCCACCCCCTCCCCTCTTCTGTGTTGTCATGATTGTCGCTACGTCACTACATCATACCCGCCATGAGTCTGGATGGTGAAAACAAACATCTTTAAGATCGCAAGACATGAAGGTACACGAGAGAGAGAGGGGGGGGGGAGAGAGAGAGAGGGAAAGAGAGACAGACAGACAGACAGACAGACAGAAACATGAAGGTCCAGTGGAGAGAGACAGAGAGAGAACAT
>CM031608.1:87077350-87079850 GCA_018398815.1 Conus ventricosus | reverse complement strand
TCTACCAAGGAGTACACAACAGATTGGATCAACTTGGAAGTGGCATTGCAATGGGCTGTGCAATTTCCCCGATACTGTTCGTGCTGGCAATGGAACTCATCTTGAAAGCAGCAACAAACAACGCGAGACAAACAGACCTTGGCGATGGATACAAGATGCCTCCTCTCAAGGCCTTCATGGATGACACTACAGTGATTTCATCCAGAGAAGACGAGACACGTCATGTGCTGGAGAGACTGGACGACATAGTTGCCTCATCCAGAATGAAGTTCAAGCCAAAGAAATCACGGAGTCTCTCACTGAGGAAAGGAAAAGTGACCGAATCTGTGGTCTTCAGTGTTGCCAACCAGGCCATTCCAACAGTCACAGAAGAACCAGTCAAGAGCCTTGGAAGATGGTATGATAATACGCTGAAAGACACACAAAGAGCAAAAGAAACCAAGCAGATGGCGAAGAAGGCTTGGAGACCATTGACCATGTGGGCTCCCTGGCAAATACAAGGTCTGGTGTCTGCAGTTCATGCTGATACCAAAGCTCCTATGGCCTCTGATGATATACGACATCTGCACCAGCACAGTGGAGGCAATGGAAGCCAAAATCAACAAGTTCACAAGGAAATGGCTTGGTGTCCCACCCTGTCTGACTGACATCGCGCTGTACTGTCGCCAAGCAAAGCTCAAACTACCACTGAAATCCATCCTGGAGGAATACAAAGCAGGGAAGATCAGACTTCAAAGCATGCTGGAGGACTCAGGAGACAAGGTGGTAGAAGCAATCAAGCCCCAGCTAAAGACAGGCAGAAAATGGAAAGTTCAAGAGGCGATGGATTCTGCAAAAGAAAGTCTCAAGATCAGAGAAATAACAGGACACACACAGACCAACAGACAAGGACTGGGGTGGCCAAAACTGAATGGTGGTCAAAGGCCAAAGAAAAGCCAAAAGAGACATGATGATTCAGGTGATGAGAAAAGAAGAAGACCAAAAAAGACTCCAAAAAGCAGTCCAGGAGAGCCAGCAAGGGCAATGGACAACGTGGGAGAATGCACTCCAAAGAAGTCTAACTTGGAATGACATTTGGCACATGGCCCCTCTCAGGATCAGCTTCATTCTCAGATCTGCATATGACTTCTGCCCTCAAATGCAAACCTGGTGAAGTGGGGAAAACAGACGATCCTGCATGCCCCCTCTGCCATGAAAAACAAACAGTGGAGCATGTTCTAAGCTCATGTAAAGTAGCCCTGCTCAAGGAAGGTACACATGGAGGCACAACCAAGTGCTCAAAGAAATTGTACAAGTAGTCTGGGCTAGTACCAACACCACAAAAGGGAGAATCAGGACTCCAAAAGCACCCGCAACATTCTTCACGGCAGGAGGCAGCAAATCATGGCCAAGAACAACAGGCCACTCGAAACATGCAGGCAGAGTCTGCTGGATGGGGCAGATGACTGGGAGTGCACTGCAGACCTCCCAGAATGGAAGAGTCACCCAGAGATCATCAGCAAGAGTGGCATGAGACCAGACATAGTAGTCCACTCTAAGTCAACCAAGCAGCTGATCATGATCGAGCTCACAGTGCCATATGAGAACAGAATGGAGGCAGCTCAAATCTACAAGACTGAAAAGTATGCTGATCTGGCAAACAGCCTGAGGAGAGAAGGCTATCAGGTCAAAGTCCTCACTGCAGAAATTGGAGCTAGGGATTTGTAGAACGTCTGCATACAGCCTCATGAAACAGCTCTCAGTTGCAGGGAAGGAAAATACCAGAGCCCTGAAAGCAATGGCAGAAGCGGCAGAGAGGTGTTCAAGCTGAATCTGGTCAAGGAGGAACAAAAGTGAACTTCATAAGGCTTAATTTCCCTACAAATATCAGGTGTCCCTGTGGCTCAGTGGTTAAAGCGCGAGTCATTAAGTAGAAAATGAGCATGTCCAGAGGGTCATGGGTTCGAATCCCAGCCATGGCTCGTCCCAAGATGGGGAAAAAAAGGGCAGCAGAGGGACATCCGGAGTCATGAACCGGGTGTGGCCCAACCCCCTAGAGTGTCAGGAGATAAGGGCCGAAACACTTGCTTGAAGGGGGCTTCTCTTCTGAGGACTCTCTGCTGCCACGCTCTCCACGAGTTTCTTTCTACTTCAGCGACGGAACTGCCCTGAGCGCAAAGGTGTTGTGTGGGGTTTAGGGCAAGGATTATAATAGCACATGCAATGTCTGCAGTCTTCAACGATCGATGATGTGTTCGTGGGAAGGTTCTTGTTTAAAGGGGACTGGAAGGGGGAGGCTACAGTGTTGGGTGGGGTGTCACGGAAATCTATTGTATTACAAATTGGTAACAAGTGTCTGGAAATAACAAGTGGAACAAGGGGGCATAAACTCAAATTCTCTCTCTCTCTCTCCTCTCTCTCTCTCCTGCAGTATCGAATTCCATTAGATACTGGTTAAAGCTGTTACATATGAACCCTGATCGGTTGCCTTATAAGGCGTATCTAATGTTAATGGAATTGG
>CM031608.1:87067350-87069850 GCA_018398815.1 Conus ventricosus | reverse complement strand
CTCTCTCCTCTCTTCTCTCTCCTCCTCTCTCTTCTCTCTCTCCTCTCTCCTCTCTCTCTCTCTCTCTCTCTCTCCTCTCTCTCTCTCTCTCTCTCTCTCTCCTCTTTCCTCTCTCATCTGTTCTAGATCGAGTTTGTTTCTGTCAGGCATTGGGAGCATAGGGTGCAGTGCCCTCTCTCTCTCTCTCTCTCTCTCTCTCTCTCTCTCTCTCTCTCTCTCTCTCTCTCTCTCTCTCTCTCTCCCCCCCCCCCCCCCGCCATTGCCTTTTAATTAAGCAGGCCGCGTTTCTATATGATCGTGTTGATCCACCCAATTCACCATCCATTTGTTTTAGAGAATTGAAAGATATATTTGTTATCTCTCCTACATCCAAATCCGACCTTTCCCCTCCCTCATATCTCTAAACCCCACCCCCACCCCCCATCGCACCTCCTCTTTGCTCGCTCTCTCTCTCTCTCTCTCTCTCTCTCTCTCTCTCTCTCTCTCTCTCTCTCTCTCTCCACTGCCTTTTAAGTCAACAAGCTGATGTATATATGATCGTGTTGATCCACCCAATTTATCATCCATTTCTTCGAGAACTGAAAGATATATTTTTGATCTCTCCTAAATCCAGCTCTGACCTGTCCAATCCCTCCTATCTCTTAAGCCTACCCTCCACCCCCAAGCCCTCTTCGCTGCCTCTGTCTATCTATCTGTCTGTCTGTCTGTCTGTCTGTCTC
Source organism: Conus ventricosus (assembly GCA_018398815.1). Classification (NCBI taxonomy): domain Eukaryota; kingdom Metazoa; phylum Mollusca; class Gastropoda; order Neogastropoda; family Conidae; genus Conus; species Conus ventricosus. The sequence goes on along the minus strand of CM031608.1, from coordinate 87,069,131 downwards.
TCTCCTCTCTCTCTCTCTCTCTCTCTCTCTCTCTCTCTCTCTCTCTCTCTCTCTCTCCCATCTTGATTTTAAAGTACAGCCCAAAGCTTTTCAAATCAAAGACTTCACTTTTAACTGAACGCCTTTATCTAACCAATTTACGTCCAGCTTCTTTGAAAAAGAGAAGATATTGTCCTAATCCTTCTGCCCCCCCCCCCCTCTCTCTCCTCTCTCCTCTCTCTCTCTCTCTCTCTCTCTCTGGTATGCATATATGTCAATGACCGTGTTTGTATGTGCGTTTGTGTGTGTGTGTGTGTGTGTGTGTGTGTGTGTGTGTGTGTGTGTGTGTGTGTGTGTGTGTGTGTGTGTGTGTGTGTGTAAGGGAGATGATGATTGATGATGATGATGATGATGATGATGATATGATGTTGGTGATGTAGACGATATAACTGGTGATGTAGCCTCCAGCTGGTCTTATTCGATGGGACTGTCAACGTAAATCGTTTTGCTCCCTCCTTCCTAATTGATGAATACATGCATCATAATTGAGCACAGAATCCGCACCCTCCTATGCACTGGTTGACCTGCTGTCGGCATCTGCTGGGGGATTCAGGTCCGCCTGTCTTCCTTTGCTTTGTGCTGGGGCTGCTTTTGGCGTGGGGTGTACGCTTCATTTACACTGACAGCAGCAGGATAGGCGTAAAGATTAAACTGTCGCCTGCTTGGCCTAATGTCCGCTTTCCCCACAATCCACCTCTGTCTGTCTCTGTCTGTCTCTGTCTCTGTCTGTCTCTCTGTTACCTCCTCTCTCTCTCTCTCTCTCTCTCTCTCTCTCTCTCTCTCTCTCTCTCCTCTCTCTCTCTCTTCACATTTTCATTTCTCTGACGCTCAGTCTTGACCGCCTCTCTCTCTCTCTCTCTCTCTCTCCCCTCTCTCTCTCTCTCTCTCTCTCTCTCTCTCTCTCTCTGCTTGTGACATAATCCAGGTTTTGCATGTTAGTTCGGAACTTTGGACAGCACTCTCAGAGAATGACGAAACTTGACTGTGTTCTTCCGGCTTTTCTGTTTGGGCTCACAACACACTGAACACCTCATGCTGGTAGTATTGATACAAATAATAATATAATAATATAATAAACAATTAACCCTGCCCAATACATGAAGCAAAGAATCAAAACCATTGTGCCCACAGTATATGTTGCGTCAGATTTTGAAGGAACCCACATGAACACAAATGAAAATGAAAATAAAGAAAAGAGAGAACATGAAAAAAAAACTGCAACAGATTAGTATGAGAAAATGTGAAATATGGGTAATCGAAACTGTTGAAAGCACTTGAGCTATCATTTGCACATTTCCCCTTCTGTTGGAAACGTAAGATGCGAGTGACAAGCCATGACGGACAGAGAAAGGCGATGAGTTGCATGTTTCTAGCGCAAAAGAACTGAACGCTAATCCACTAGATTTCTCCGTCCTGAATTTTGCGCGTGAAAAAGTGTATCATCGACCAAAAAGCTAAAAAAAAAAAAAAAAACCTTGGTGGAATATAAACATTTTAAATTTGAGTTCAGGGTAGGAGTTGGTCGTTGCGAGATTTAAATCAGCTCTTTGAATTCGCTTGGAACCATTGGGCTGTGGCAATACCTCTGCATCGGAAAAGATCACCCCTTCATCTGGCCCCGTGTTATTCTGGGTGTCTTCATTTCAGAACCCAAGCCCACTGCCAAGTGCTCCCCAGTGTGTTCTGTTCAAGAGCCTGCCGTGTGATTATGGTAGAAAACTTTCGCGGTGTTTGGTCAATCA
>CM031608.1:87049850-87062350 GCA_018398815.1 Conus ventricosus | reverse complement strand
TCTTAACACTTGCTCATTAAAAGGTATTCCAGCACAATTATCGGGGAGACTGGTTACACACAGCCGACAGGTGCGTGGGATATTAGGGGCGTGGTATTCAACTGAAATGCTCAAAGCTTTTGCCAAGAATTCTTTGTAGATATCCCTTTCAGGATCCTCGACCTCTCTTATTTTCGCCTCCTCCACCTGCTCCTCCGTTTCCTTTTCCTATTTTCTCTTTCCCACGCTCTTGGGCATAAAGATAACACAATAAAGGTAACCGTTTGAAGAAAGTAAGTTTCAAAGTATAATGACAGCGTGCGAAGGTCCAAATATGAAAACAAAGGCACCGCCAGATAAACAAACCCAAACAGTGAAGTAACCAGCCTGTGCTATATGATTACTTTTCTTCAGGCAGGACGACGACGACAACAAACAAACAACAGAAATCCACATGGAGTGGGGAAAACAAGTGAGGAGGGACAGTTCTCAGAATAAAAATGATGTAAATGAGATGGGGCTGGAAGAGGGAGGGGGCGGAGGAGGTGAGTGAGGTGAAAAAAGGACGACGTTGAGACGTAGTCAAGTGGTTCAATTGACAGTCGTGGAAATAACTGAATCCATTGTTATTTCAAAACGGGCCTACAAACCGCACGTACTGCCGGTTATTTACTATTATGATGGACTGTTTTCGTTTCCGGCAAATATCATCTAAAACTTCATTGCGAACTAGAGATTTAAAACCCATTTATACGTAACCATGAAAATGGCAAATATGAAGAGACTATGATTGATCGTTTTCATTTCTGGCAAATGTAATGACAGCTATATTGTGAACTCGAGGTTTAAACAAACTCAAAAAGAAAGATGACTATGCCGCCCAACGAAACGACCAAACAAATTACGAGACAAACACGACGCGTTTCGACCTCTTTGGTCTTTTTCAGGCAACACAAGCAACATTCAAGACAATGAAAAACGAAGAACGAACAATCACGTACCTCCTCAAATAGCGCAAAATGGATATGGGTTTTGGAAACCCGTTTCTAATTAAATAAACTGTATTTAGAATATAAGGAAGTTGTTCTCTTTATGTTAAATCTGTGAGGATGTGATCCATGTTGTGTCAGAGCCCTATGGTGGGCGGATGGGTATTACCTGTCCAGTGAGATTGGTACTTTTTTATCATTTTGTATAGGAATGCATTTCCTCTGCAAGCCAACGGCGGCTCATCTGATTGTGTGATGTTCTGTCAGTGATGCTTTTCTCATTGATTCCACATCGTCTGATGTGTGGAATACTCTGTCAGTGATGCTATCTCATTGATTCCACATCATCGGATGTGTGGAATACTCTGTCAGTGATGCTATCTCATTGATTCCACATCATCTGATGTGTGGAATACTCTGTCAGTGATGCTATCTCATTGATTCCACATCATCTGATGTGTGGAATGCTCTGTCAGTGATGCTATCTCATTGATTCCACATCATCGGATGTGTGGAATACTCTGTCAGTGATGCTATCTCATTGATTCCACATCATCTGATGTGTGGAATACTCTGTCAGTGATGCTATCTCATTGATTCCACATCATCTGATGTGTGGAATGCTCTGTCAGTGATGCTATCTCATTGATTCCACATCATCTGATGTGTGGAATACTCTGTCAGTGATGCTATCTCATTGATTCCACATCATCTGATGTGTGGAATCTCTGTCAGTGATGCTATCTCATTGATTCACATCATCTGATGTGTGGAATATCTGTCAGTGAGCTATCTCATTGATTCCACATCATCTGATGTGTGGAATACTCATGTCAGTGATGCTATCATTGATTCCACACATCTGATGTGTGGAATACTGTCAGTGAGCATATCATTGATCCACATCTGAGGGTGGAATACTCGTCAGTAAAGCTATTCATGTGATCAGCATATCTGAGTGTGAGAAGAGCACATGTCGAGAATGCTATCATGAGTAAAACAGACGAGTGGGAAGGGATCGTAGATGACTGAGCGAATGATGAAGTACGGAGTAACAGGAGCGAGACATTGAAGGGAAGTAAGAAAGGAGAACTGAGAAAGAGAGGGAGGGAGGGGGAGGAGAGGAATGGGAGAGAGAAGGATGAGAGGAGGGAAGGAGGAGAGGGGGGAGGGGAGGGGGGAGGGGAGAGGAGGGGAGGGGGGAAGAGGGGAGGGGGGAGGGGAGAGGAGAGAGGTAAAGAGAGAGAAAGTGAGAGAGAGAGAGGAGAGAGAGAGAGGAGGAGAGATGAGAGAGGAGAGTAAGAAGAGAGAGAGAGGAGAGAGAGAGAGAGTGGAGAAGAGGAGAGAGGAGAGGAGAGAGAGAGGATGGAGAGAGAGAGAGAGTGGAGGAAGAAGTAGAGGAGAGGAAGATGAGAGAGAGAGAGAGAGAGAGGAGGAGGAGAGAGAGTGAGAGAGAGAGAGAGAGAAGAGAGGAGAGAGAGAGTGAGAGAGAGAGAGAAGAGAGAGAGAGAGAGAGAGGAGGAGAGAGAGGAGAGGAGAGAGAGAGAGAGTAGAGAGGAGAGGAGAGAGAGAGAGAGAGAGTGAGAGAGAGAAACATGGAAAACAAAACAGACCAGGAACAAGAAAGCATCGTGGAAAAGGGAAGTTAATGCTGAAAGGAAATGCATAGGGTTGCGGACGATTAACCTCAGACAGACAGACAGAGAGACAGACAGACAGAGAGACGACAGACAAGAGACAGACAGACAGAGAGACAGACAGACAGAGAGACAGACAGACGAGACAGACGCAGACGACAGACAGAGACAGAGAGCGAGACAGAATCAGTCAGAGAGAGGGATCAGACGACGCGAGGTCGATGATATTAAATTACAGAGAGAGAGAGAGAGAGAGAGGAGAGAGAGAGAGAGAGAGAGGGTAAACTATGGAGAAACAAAAAAAAATATGGGAAACATTGACATACAAGGAACATGGAAGCCTCGTGAAAAGAAGAGAAAGTGAATACTGACAGAAACCGCAAAGGACTGCAGATCAAGGTACCTCCACCATTCCCTGCGTCCCAAGCCCAAATCATGCGCCACGAAGTAACCTAGAAATAAATATTGATCTCAAGAGGGACAAATAAACAGGAAAAAAAAACATTGATAGCAATGGGGACAAATAAACAGAAGGAAAAAGAATTAAGAACAAAGGAACTAAAACAGACCAGAGCATAAAAAGGGAGAGGGAGGAACAACACCGAATGATCGATAGCTGCACAGAAAACATTTGTGTACATCATCTTTTGTTTGAATGCTCAGTGTTGACCTCGCTCTATCAGGAGAAAGGTATTGAGATGACTAACTTTGATCATGTCAAACTGTCTCATATGGTTCAGATGATGCTGAAATTGCCATGGTTATTTCGCAAGTCACAGGTAGCAAAATTGTGTATATAAAGATCAACATTTTTGTGTACCACTAGGGTATTTCACTTATGTAAATATGCATATATCAGATGTGGGTTTGAACGTACTAACGTGGATGATAAGTTAAGTGTGAGGTGTTTTCTTTCTTTCTTTCTTTTTTTTTTTTTTTTTTACTTTTCCTTTTTTTTCTTTTTCTTTTTTATTTGAATAAGTGTCTAATATCATCTGGCGATGAAAAGACATTAACTAAACCACTGAACTGAACTGAATCGATGAAATGAGAATGCTGAAGAACGCAGACGGAGCTGCTTCAAACGTTCCAGCGTCCAGAAACCAAATCACATAAGACGAAGTCACCCCGAAGCATTTTGCTGATCTAACGTTCAACCCAACGAGTTGGGCGTGGCCAGTTGGTCGACTGTAGAACGAACTACCAATGCCTGTCCAGCATTCTCACAGTCAGTGAGGGAGGAAACAGGGGTTGTTGATTATTCTCTGCCTCTGCTCGTTTGCTGTCATTGGTTGAGATGGGAGGGGGTGGAAGAAGATTTAATTCGGTGTCCTTAACTTTATTCCCATTCAACAAAACGATTATCTTTGTTTAAAAGTGTAATGAGATAGATAGACAGATAGACAGACAGACAGATAGATAGATGAATAGATATATAGGTAGGTAGGTAGGTACATGCATACATACAGACATACTACATACATACATACTACATATACATACATACATAATACATACATACATACATACATACATCACATAATATATACATACATAAAGGCACCATCACAGTTGCAAGTATTTCTTTCTAGCCTCATTAACAGTAAACAGACTGCACATTAATTACAGAAGAAATTACAGAAGAAATTTTGATTTTTATTTTATGTATGTCCGTTTTTGCGCCACCTAAATTTGCTATGTTTGACACTTTCGCTGCGGTTTTAAATGGTGTGCGGGGACACAACTCATCTTTTACTGCTGATAACTTTGCTGTCGTGTTTGTTTCCCTTACACCAAACAGGTTTGTTGTTTGGAGGAGAGCGTGGGGGGTATTCGTTGACTGGTTGGTTGGCTGGTTGGCTGGTTGTTGTTGTTGTTTGCGTGGTTGTGTGTTGTTTTATGGGTGGAGACGTGGGGAGGAGGTTAGACTAGTGTCAGTTGTAGTTGTTGATTTGAGGGGGTGGGGTGGGGGGAGGAGGGGGGGGGGGGGGGGGGCAGGGGGTGGCTTTGTCTTTTTGACCTCGGGACGAATGGCTAGATCCACGGCTCCTCACTGCCTCACCGCTCACTTGTATAGTCTCTCTTTCGCTCTCTCAGAACTCCCTCCACCTAATCCAGTACACCCCACCCCTCCTCCTACTCCACCAGCACGTACACTAGCGCAAGCAATAGACATCTGGTTAGCGTGTTGAATACATAAAAGTTAGAGTCGGTTCACGCCAAAGGAGGCGTGTACATAGAATTTGCGAATTCATTAAACACAGTGTCTGCTTATCATTCTTTTTTTTTATTATACAATTTGAATTTTAAGTTAACAAAGGCATGACACGATCTTGTATATCAAAACAGAATTTCGCAGGTTATTCATGATCATCGCTCTTTAAAACGTGATTAACTTTATTGTTACGAACAGATGTTCCATTACACAGAGAGAGAGAGAGAGAGAGAAGAGAGAGAGAGGAGAGAGAGAGAGAGAGAAGAGAGTCTCAGTCAATCAAGCAAGCACACTTATTATATGTTGTTGATGTGGCTGCTGAGCCTGCTATATTTTGTTATAGTAGTCGTTGACATTGTGTGAACGTTTATTTTCACACACACACACACACACACACACACACACACACACAGAGAGAGAGAGAGAGAGAGAGAGAGAGAGAGAGAGAGAGAGAGAGAGGGTTACGGCAATTATACCCCCAGCAAGATTGTTTACACGCCCCATGCATATGTTTGTTTGTTTACTTGCGTGTTTGTCTGTTAACACCGCTACGAAGAAAACTTACTGAAATCGTTATAACAAAATTTCGTTAAAAAGAAACGACAATAACCCAAGGTTGAACCAATTCAGTTTTGATGTAGATCCCGTGGACTTTGGTCAGTGGCGGACTCAGGATCGAGCAATTTCATAATCAAACGTTTGTTTCATGTAACTGATTTTGAACGAAACCTGGTGAAAAGATAGAATGTGTCCCAGGGACGATTCTGTGAAATGGTGGCGTGGATCCCTGATCAAGGTCCAGATCAAACCGGGAATCTGGGCTCTGTTGACGTCATTGATGACATTCATACAAGTTTCCATGGAACATGTTAGTTTGAAGTGACTGGTGTAGCTGATAGCTGCGTCTACAAGATTATATACTTTCTGGTGATATAAACATCATCATTTTTTTTTCATGTCTCATGGGAAACAAAACACCGGAAGAAACGTCATTAGCGTAACAAAACAAAAAAAGCAAGATGCGGGAAGTAACTCCATCAGAGAAAAATGAAAGAAAAGAAAAAAAAAAAAGAACGGACAGCAACACCTTGAGCGAAAAAAAAACAAGAAAAAAAACCTGGCAGTAACTCCTTCAGTTAAAAAACAAAACCAAAAACAAAACCTAAACACGGGAGATAATTCCTTCTCTCCGTGCCAACTACCCATTCCTCCGCGAGCAACATGATTTTGTTTCCATACATGAACTGACTCAGAGGACTGATCCACGATTCGTTTGACCTTGGCGGAGATCCGCCCTCGTTAGAGAGTGCCTTCCTAGTTTTGTTCAGAAATGATTTGTCTGTAGCGTCAGGCAGGTAATTCTAATTTTCTAGCCTGTCAAATCCATTTCCACTATTCTTTTCGTCTCTAACTCTTTTCTTCTTTCTTTGTGTCTTGAGTTACTTGCCCTTTTTAGCCTATTACTCCCACAAAGCACATTCCCGTTTAACACGCCAAAATATCTCCACGTCGGAAGCACCACTGCTCACTTGTCTTCAGTCAAGATTCAATCTCTCCATAATATTTTCTTTCCGTCAAGAATCAAAATGTTCTGTCTAACTGCCGATAAACCACGCAAACTGGGACATTTGTTACTTAATTAAGCGAATCCGACATCCGTATTTGACGTAAAGAAGCTGTCTTTCAAAGGGAATTAATCTTGATGTGTTTTGAACAGGGGCCTCCTTTTGAAAATCCCCTTAGATTACTTCCCTTGGTGGTGTTCTGGCGCGGTGGTGTTTGTAGCGCGTCACATTCGCTCTGGCCGTCTCATCTATTGTCATTTCACTCATTCCTTCCATTTCAGTTAACATTTTGAGACCCCGAGATAGTGAGAATTGCATACAAGACCGTAGAAGTGGAGGTGGGTTGTTTTTTGTTGTTGTTTTAAAAATCATATTACCCCTAATGTGGCAATCGGCGGTCTCCAAGGCTAGACACAAGAACTGAACTATATGTGTGTGTGCGCGTGCGTGCGTGCGTGTGTGTGTGTGTGTGTTCTTTTTAAGGGACAGAACGGCACAGGATTTCACAGATCTGTTTACCACCCTTTCTGTGGGGAGTGCACGTGTAAAGCAAACCACCTGTTAGTTGTCGACTTGTTGCCAGTGCCAGCATTCGAACCGTCGGTTTGTGGATCCAAGGATGAAGAGGCGACAGGATTCATATCTCGCCTCGTCTTCCCACGACTCGCCTTTGTCGGAGTCCCGTCCGTTCACGCTGGTAACAAAGCATTTCCAGGTGAGAGAATGTTCAATTAGCTTGGCTTCCCTCTCGGGTAATTCCCATGCATGCCAGCTTCTTGTCCAGTGTTTAGTGAAGTAGGCCTAGTACCCGAGGCAGCCTTTGCTTCTCTCTCGAACTACCGTGCGTGTGTGTGTGTGTGTGTGTGCGTGTGTGTGTGTTGTGTGTTGTGTGTGTGTGTGTGTGTTGTGTGGTGTGTGTGTGTGTGTGTGTGTGTGTGTGTGTGTTGTGTGCGTGTGTGTGCGCGCGCTTCAGACTTGACAGTTTGTTGTGTGGTGAACATTCAGGCAGAGAACAGGAGGCAGACACAGAGCAAATCAGATCAACAGGAAGTGATGAATGCCTACAGCGAGTTCAATGGAACTCCAACGAGCAGATGACGGAACATATTGACACTGCCCCTGCTACATCTTTAGCTGATGTTGCGCCGCCTACACCGTTCTTCGAGTGAAAATGATAAGATATCAAGCGTTGCCTCCGCCCTCCCGTCCGTCGTCCTCCCCCCCCCCCCCTCTCTCTCTCTCCTCTCTCTCTCTCTCTCTCTCTCTCTCTCTCTCTCATGATAGTTTGGCTGTTATTGCTGTTGATGTGTGTGTGCGTGTGTGTGTGTGTGTGTGTGTGGTGTGTGTGTGTGTGTGTGTGTGTGTGTGTGAGTGAGAGAGAGAGAGAGAGAGAGAGAGAGAGGGAGAGAGGAGAATATATGTTTGTGTGTGTGTGGTGTCTGTGTGTGTGTAAGTGTTTGTGTGTGCGCGCATGCCTATGAGCATGAATAGGAGAGACAGAAAGAGAGAGGGGGAGAGAAGGAGGGAGACGGAGAAGGAGAGAATCTGAACTGGAAATATCTCTTTCTCCTTCTCTTTGCGCGCGCGCCTGTCTGTCTATACGCCTCTGTGTGTGTGTGTGTGTGTGTGTGTGTGTGTTCCTTGCAGATAAAGCGTCATTCACACGAACACACGCGTGCGCGCGCTGCGCCCATATATTTTCAAAGGGAGACAAATACAGGCATGCACAGGTGGACAGAAAATGCATGACTTGACATCTCTCTCCCCCAACCCTCCCCTGGACCCAACGCCACTGGTATTTGTCCTTTGCAGACACACGAAGCATCACGACTAAATTTTGTATCCCAACCCCAACTTGCTTTGATGAAGAACTGTTGTGTTCTCTTTCCATCACATCAAGCCGACTTTGATTGCAAAATGCCCAACTTGCTCCACAGTTACCGAATAGATGCACAAACTGGCATAGATCAACTATTTGGGCAATAGTTTTTGACCGAGAGAACCTCTCTTTTGGCAAGTTATCTAGTGGGGATCTGAAAGGGGTCTCTCAAATTGATTCATCCAAGGTCCTGACCCATTTTGTGTCAGCTGACTTTGCAATTGATAAATAATTTTTCATTCATAACTGTACACCTTTACACCTTTTTTTTTCTACAAAATCATACAATACTAGTGATGATGGTAAACAACAAACGTCACGTATACCTTTCTACTGGATCCCATTAGATATACAGATATGTACAGACCTACGTTATTTGTAAATATCATGATCTGTCAGCGCCATCGTGTTTAGCGGAAGGAATGCAGTTTGGCAAAATAAAAAGAGCATGACTTTAAAGTACATTCCCAGCTGAAACAAACGTCTCATAACCACACACAAAAAACTTTCCCTCATAATGACAATGGCTACTTTATTTTGAACAAGGCTAATCTTTTTTCCATGGGTAGCTTCTGCAGGGTTCATTTCTGGAACATGACAAAAGCAGAAGATACGAACAGTGCCAAAAATAAGGAGAGAAGAGGAATGAGGCGGGGGGGGGGGGAGATTTGAGGATGGAAAGAACATGGGTAGCAGGAGGGGCTGGGGGTTGGAGGGCGGGGGGCTGGTGGCAAGGCAAAGGGGTGGTCATTTTGACGTGAGATGGGGAGGGGCGCCAAAAGCCGACACACTGTGGAAGGGGTCTGGGGCAGTGAGCTGGGAGAGTGTTTTGATGCAGGGAAGAGGCTTATGGAGGAAGATGGAGGGAAGCTGCTGGAATAGCCGGAGTAGGTGGGGGTTGGGGATAAGGATGAGGATGGGGTGAGGGTAGATGAGGGCATGGTGATAATGCTAGAGAAGAAGGAAAACCTAGGGACTGGTGTTGGCAGGAAGGAAGGGAGGAGGGAACGAAGGAACAGATTGAAAAGAAAAGACAGAAAAGGAAAACGAAAAGAGGCTGGAGTGGACGAAGGAAAAGCAGCAACCTAAATGATGACATGGACGATGATTCACACCACTCTAACGCACGACATAAAGGGGGAGGGTGAAGTGAGGAGGGATGAAATGACGGGAAGGCGTGCAAAGCGGCGAGAGGTGGAAGCGGGGAGGTGTTCATTCCCATTCTCAGTATATCACTATTGATAAGTACATTGACTCCTGTTTCCTAGTTAACTCATTCCCATTCTCAGTATCTTTATCACTATTGATAAGTACATTGACTCCTGTTTCCTAGTTAACTCATTCCCATTCTCAGTATCTATCACTATTGATAAGTACATTGACTCCTGTTTCCTAGTTAACTCACTCCCATTCTCAGTATCTTTATCACTATTGATAAGTACATTGACTCCTGTTTCCTAGTCAACTCATTCCCATTCACAGTATCTTTATCACTATTGATAAGTACATTGACTCCTGTTTCCTAGTCAACTCATTCCCATTCTCAGTATCTTTATCACTATTGATAAGTACATTGACTCCTGTTTCCTAGTCAACTCATTCCCATTCTCAGTATCTTTATCACTATTGATAAGTACATTGACTCCTGTTTCCTAGTCAACTCATTCCCATTCTCAGTATCTTTATCACTATTGATAAGTACATTGACTCCCGTTTCCTAGTCAACTCATTCCCATTCTCAGTATCTTTATCACTATTGATAAGTACATTGACTCCTGTTTCCTAGTCAACTCATTCTCATTCTCAGTATCTTTATCACTATTGATAAGTACATTGACTCCTGTTTCCTAGTTAACTCATTGCCATTCTCAGTATCTTTATCACTATTGATAAGTACATTGACTCCTGTTTCCTAGTCAACTCATTCCCATTCTCAATATCTTTATCACTATTGATAAGTACATTGACTCCTGTTTCCTAGTCAACTCATTCCCATTCTCAGTATCACTATTGATAAGTACATTGACTCCCGTTTCCTAGTCAACTCATTCCCATTCTCAGTATCTTTATCACTATTGATAAGTACATTGACTCCTGTTTCCTAGTCAACTCATTCCCAGCATCTTTATCACTATTGATAAGTACATTGACTCCTGTTTCCTAGTCAACTCATTCCCATTCTCAGTATCTTTATCACTATTGATAAGTACATTGACTCCCGTTTCCTAGTCAACTCATTCCCATTCTCAGTATCTTTATCACTATTGATCAGTACATTGACTCCCGTTTCCTAGTCAACTCATTTCCCATTCTCAGTATCTTTATCACTATTGATCAGTACATTGACTCCTGTTTCCTAGTCGACTCATTCCCATTCTCAGTATCTTTATCACTATTGATCAGTACATTGACTCCTGTTTCCTAGTCAACTCATTCCCATTCTCAGTATCTTTATCACTATTGATCAGTACATTGACTCCTGTTTCCTAGTCAACTCATTCCCATTCTCAGTATCTTTATCACTATTGATAAGTACATTGACTCCTGTTTCCTAGTCAACTCATTCCCATTCTCAGTATCTTTATCACTATTGATAAGTACATTGACTCCTGTTTCCTAGTTAACTCATTCCCATTCTCAGTATCTTTATCACTATTGATAAGTACATTGACTCCTGTTTCCTAGTCAACTCATTCCCATTCTCAGTATCTTTATCACTATTGATAAGTACATTGACTCCTGTTTCCTAGTTAACTCATTCCCATTCTCAGTATCTTTATCACTATTGATAAGTACATTGACTCCTGTTTCCTAGTCAACTCATTCCCATTCTCAGTATCTTTATCACTATTGATAAGTACATTGACTCCTGTTTCCTAGTTAACTCATTCCCATTCTCAGTATCTTTATCACTATTGATAAGTACATTGACTCCTGTTTCCTAGTCAACTCATTCCCATTCTCAGTATCTTTATCACTATTGATAAGTACATTGACTCCTGTTTCCTAGTCAACTCATTCCCATTCTCAGTATCTTTATCACTATTGATAAGTACATTGACTCCTGTTTCCTAGTTAACTTATTCCCATTCTCAGTATCTTTATCACTATTGATAAGTACATTGACTCCTGTTTCCTAGTTAACTTATTCCCATTCTCAGTATCTTTATCACTATTGATAAGTACATTGACTCCTGTTTCCTAGTCAACTCATTCCCATTCTCAGTATCTTTATCACTATTGATAAGTACATTGACTCCTGTTTCCTAGTCAACTCATTCCCATGCTCAGTATCTTTATCACTATTGATAAGTACATTGACTCCTGTTTCCTAGTCAACTCGTTCCCATGCTCAGTATCTTTATCACTATTGATAAGTACATTGACTCCTGTTTCCTAGTTAACTCATTCCCATTCTCAGTATCTTTATCACTATTGATAAGTACATTGACTCCTGTTTCCTAGTCAACTCATTCCCATTCTCAGTATCTTTATCACTATTGATAAGTACATTGACTCCTGTTTCCTAGTCAACTCATTCCCATTCTCAGTATCTTTATCACTATTGATAAGTACATTGACTCCTGTTTCCTAGTCAACTCATTCCCATTCTCAGTATCTTTATCACTATTGATAAGTACATTGACTCCTGTTTCCTAGTCAACTCATTCCCATTCTCAGTATCTTTATCACTATTGATAAGTACATTGACTCCTGTTTCCTAGTCAACTCATTCCCATTCTCAGTATCTTTATCACTATTGATAAGTACATTGACTCCTGTTTCCTAGTCAACTCATTCCTGATTGACAAAATCACAGAGAGGGGGAAAGGGAGAGAAGAGACAGAGGGTAGGATCTGGAATCAAGGAAAGCGAGGAGGGGGGCAGTATGCATTAGGTGCAAAAGGTGGTCAGAGGAGAGGGTGATGCTGGGGAGGAGGGGAGCTCGGCCCGGAGAGTCGTCCAGGTTGAACACCAGGGGGTGGGTACAGGGATGAACGAGGGGAAGGGATGTCCCGGGTTTCTGAACCACCCACCGCGGAGCTTCTTCACCTTCCAAAAGATAAGAAGGGGTGTAAAAGGAATGGCCTGTATGCAGACGGCACAAGACTGAGGTGGTGTTCTGTGCCTTCTTTTAAATACTGCGGAGCATCTTCCACTGCTTGGTTGGTTGTAACTAGTCGCCTGACCTCTCGTCCGAGTTTATTCCTCACCGACTACACTGAAAGTGTTAAC
>CM031608.1:87042350-87044850 GCA_018398815.1 Conus ventricosus | reverse complement strand
ACAGTACAGTCCGTGAACAGAGGAAACCAGGCCGTCTAGGACAACACTCGCTACTTAAAAAGGATACGGAACCCTATAAAACATTAAAGAAGCATATATACTGAACAACATTAAAAATGCACCGTTTTGATTTGCCGATTTCCCATTTGGAAAAAATGTGTATTTGGATTTGGTATGTTAACACAATTTTAAGGGACACAGATTCACACTGCAACTCGCCCGAAACACTTTTATGCCACTGGGGCCGAGACTAAACGCAGCACATCTTTTTTTGTCTCAAATGGTGAGTTTGAAGTCATGCCGACTGGAAAACGGTATCAGTTGTCATTCGACCAGATGAAGTAATGCGAAAACAATGCCGCGACTGTCTATGCAAGAACGCGAGCGAGCCATTGGAATGTTGATGGTCAGTATGTCATCGAGACAGACAGCCAGACAACTGAACAGCAGTCACCCTACAATTGTAAGGCTATCACAACGTTTGGCAGCAACTGGTTCCACCACTGATCGGCGTCGAACGGGCCAACCTCGTGTTACCACACCAGCGCAAGATCGATACATTCCACAGCTTCATCTTCGTAATCGATTCCTTACAGCAGCAGGAACATGTCGCCAGGTGGTTGGTCGACGGGGTCCAGTGTCTGGACAAACCGTTCGACGTCGTTTGCAAGACTCGGGGCTCAATGCAAGACGCCCTCATTTGGCCCAGTCCTCACCCGTAGACACCGTCAGCAACGCCTGCAGTGGGCCAACCAGCATCTGCCATGGACACGACGTCAGTGGAGAGCTGTGCTGTTCTGACGAAAGTCGCTTCGCGTTATCGCGTGCTGACGGGAGAATGAGAGTCTGGAGGCGTGTCGGGGAACGCTACGCCAACTGCTGTGTGTTTGAAGCAGATAGATGGGGAGGGGGCAGTCTGATGGTTTGGGGGGCATTCAGTCATGACTGCCGGACACCGCTGTACTTTTTTGACAACCATGTGAATGCCAACACGTACCAGCAGGTGCTGCAGAACCACGTCGTCCCACTGTTTGGCCAGCACCCGGAGCTGCAGTTCTTCCAGCATGATAATGCACGACCCCACACCGCTAGAGCCACCACTGCGTTTCTCCAGGCGAACAACATTGCCGTGTTGCCCTGGCAATCTGTCCCCTGACATGCCTCCCACTGAACACGTCTGGGATGAGCTGGGGCGTCGTGTGGCCCGTGGAAGACGTCCACAGACTCTCGATCATTTGAGGCGCGCTCTGACCCAGGAGTGGGATGGACTGCCACAGGCGTTCTTGCACAACCTTGTCTACTTCATGAGGAGGCGCTGCCAAGCGTGCATCGGGGCAAATGGCGGACACACTCGGTATTAGAGCTCGCGGACGGACATGCTCGTCGTCGTGCACTTTTTGACAGGGACCCTAGTGAAGTCACCAGCTAGTTTCAGATGAATTCGGCAATTCTTGTCAAGAACAGACATTTTCTTTAATTGAAAAATGGATGCGTAATCAAATGTGCTTACTTTCATTAAATAATTCTATACTACCAACGTTGTCTGGGTCTTTTGGCAAGCGGTGCGTTTTTAATGTTGTTCAGTATACTAATGCCCATAAAAGGAAACATTAAATACTATTTGAAAGATGACACCAAATAGTTCTAAAGACGGGACATAATACAGACCAAGAAGTCGCGGCTTAACGCCAAGAAAGAATACACTAAAGCATAAGAAGTAGAAACTAACGCCTGAGAATGGTGTTCATACACGCTGAGAATAAAAAAGACAGTAAAGTCTATGAAAAAAGATAGTAAACCCGGGACAGAGAAGACTGTGAATGAGGCTGAAGCCTTAGAAAAGACAAATCAACCTGCAGAACAAAGATTAGCGGTACCTGCAGAACAAAGATTAGCGGTACCTGCAGGACAAAGATTAGCGGTACCTGCAGAACAAAGATTAGCGATACCTGCAGAACAAAGATTAGCGGTACCTGCAGAACAAAGATTAGCGGTTTTGAAAGACGTTTACACGAAACAATGTGAAAGGGTAACACTTTTGTTCTATAAAAAAAAAGCCGACACTAACTCTTTTGCCAAAAAAACGATCATAAGCCCTATTGGAGGAAGACACTAAAACCTATCAATAAGACACTAAAACCTATCAAACACTCATGGAATACGTTCACAGCTGTAAGAAAGGGGAACACTAACACCTCGGATAGCAAGACGCTGTATCTATGGAGTGACAACACTACAGAACATAAAGGATCCCCATGTTCACGCTGATTACCATGCCACTGACAGACGTTCTGTGTATCAAAGGACGCTCAGATCAGGAGGTACCAGGTGCGCACTAGGGAGTATTTCAGGAAGAGCTCTTCCTCAACAGCTCTGCAGCTCAGTCCCCGATGATCTGAAAACATGCGTCCATGTTCCAGATCCCCGAAAAAATAGGAGGCCTGCTACGTAGCGGAGTCAACCATTCATGCTCTTCCAGAAAATATTCTCTCTGGTACCC
>CM031608.1:87017350-87032350 GCA_018398815.1 Conus ventricosus | reverse complement strand
ATTTGTTTGTCTACTTTTGTTTTGTTTTGTTTTGTTTTTGTTGTTGTTGTTTTCTTTGGCGGTGGGCTATTACTAACATTTAGAATGTGTTTAGGTTTCCGCTTTGCAGTCGCCTCACTTGGCAACTAGATCCATTTTTTCAATAGTTCACTTGTCTGGAATCCATCATAAACAAACCTTTCAAGGGCAGCAACGGCAACATCGGCACCGTCCAGTCTAAAACCTGTAAGGAAGGAGAAAAACATGCCCACAAAACTCGGGATCAGGGTCCTGTGTGCACCGCTATGTGCTATGTTCTT
Organism: Conus ventricosus; assembly: GCA_018398815.1. Taxonomy (NCBI): domain Eukaryota; kingdom Metazoa; phylum Mollusca; class Gastropoda; order Neogastropoda; family Conidae; genus Conus; species Conus ventricosus. The sequence continues at coordinate 87,032,051 of CM031608.1, read as the reverse complement.
GCGTGCATGCGAGACATGGATCCTCACAGCGGATTTAAAAGTAGAATCCAACCATGAGAATGAGGTGTTAGCACAAGAATGCCAAACACCAGGTACGCTGACTATGTCACGCGAAGAATGCATCAAATATCAAGATCTACTAACATCAGTTAGGAAAATTTTTGCTGGATTTTGGCAGGCCCGTGTCACAAAATCCAACGGCCTTACTAAAAATAAATCCTTCGAGGAACCGTTAAGGATGGCCGATGGAGGGGAAGACAGATAAAACGCCTGAATGACGTGCTTTAGAATGGAACGAAGGAAACATTTGTAGAGATCCCAAGTCTCGGCACACTACAGGCAGAATTAGAGTAATCCTAGCATACTATCATTCAGTCTGAAGCCCGAATGTCTCCCCCAATGGAGTAAAGGAAGAAGGAGAAGAAGGAGCAAATATGTTAAGTCGAGCGTCCAAGTGTGTGTCCAAATGCATTAAGACCTCCTATTCTATATCTAGCACAGAGGATCTCTCTTTGACAAAGAACGCCATACGATTAGGGCCCTAAAAAGCGAGTCTAAAGCAGAAGAAAAAAGGGAAAAGGAGGCAAAGTAGCATACACAAAAAGGCATCAAGCAGAGATGGGTTTTAGAGTCACGAGAATTCGCGAGTGGCTGGTGTTTGCTCAATGTGCCAGAAAACGAGAAACGAGAGCAGTGAAAACACGGGCGATAGGCCAACTTACTCCTAGTCAGCAAGAGCAATCAATCTAGCAGGGACTGGGGTGGAGGACAGCAGGGTAGAGGAGCCGAACATTGTGTCACATTGTAATTTTTGTCTTGTGGCATAAGAAATCGGTGCCTTCCTTGAACATGGCAACGAAAAACAAAGGGGGCACCATTCTCAATATGATAGTCACACAAGTAATAAAAACATAACCAAATCCGCAATTGACGAGCATAGAAAGAACGCCATAAAGTCTTCACCAACAACATTACAGACGATTGAAATGCCGATTTGTAATATGGTTAGAACATGTCATTTCTTTCCTGTAAAACGAGCAAACAAGACCGACTGACTGTTCTGAAGTGTCCAGCTTGCGAACCCTGCTAGAAAGGTCGACTTCTCTCCATTTATCCACTTACCGCCCCTTCATCCTTTGCAGCATACCCCCCCCCCCCCCCCCCCCTCCATTCCTACCTCTCTTCTCACTCCTCATTCCAGCCTTCTCTAAACGTTAAAGCCTTCAATGTCACAAATCAACATGCGTAATATAGCGTTTTAAACTGTCCGGAGATTCTGTCGAAGCCAAACACAAGCATCCGAATTAAAGTTACAAAAAGTACTGCATTACAATGGTTCACCATGGGGAAAAAGGCTGTGACCAAAGGAAGTACCATCTGTCAGTGTGTGCTATGTATAGGAAGCAGGGAGGGAGAGATAAAATGGATAGAAAAAAGGATGACCAATGTGCCGCTATCGATCCATAAATCTGTTCGGGTTTGTGGGCGACCGTGATACAAATCTGCACAATTCTAAATGGTTTGGATGCCTTAGTACATCGAAATCTCACAGAAGTAAATGAACGCATAAAAAGCTGTTTATGCCCCTTGAGTTTTTAATGGCTTCATCACCGTAACTGTTTTGATTATATCACAAAACCTAGAGATAAACATCCGCGAAGACGCTGGGGTAAAGAAGGGTCAGGTGAGGTTAGGGTTACCATTATTATTGTTATTATGTCAATAACCATTTCGCTTACCCATCTTCTGTTGGTGTCCGTATATCCTCAGTTAGGTCCTGAACATCACTAGCGAACCGGTCCGACGTCACTGCTTTTCATAAATAATGAATTACATAAGAATGTAGGTTTCTGGATTCTGGATTCAACATTAGAAAAGTAGTTGAGGACTCAGAACCAAAACCTTACTGGAGAATATTTCGACAGGGTCGCCCTGTCTTCATCAGATCACTTTTGCTGTTGCGGCCATCAGATCCTGACAACCGTTCACCCCACACAACAGTCTATCTATCTATAACCAGATCCTGACAACCGTTCACCCCACACAACAGTCTATCTATCTATAATCAGATCTTGACAACCGTTCACCCCACACAACAGTCTATCTATCTGTAATCAGATCCTGACAACCGTTCACCCCACACAACAGTCTATCTATCTGTAATCAGATCCTGACAACCGTTCACCCCACACAACAGTCGCCCCACCAGGCCTCGGTACCACCGACAGCAACAGTGAGCTGATGAAGACAGGGCGACCCTGTCGAAATATTCTCCAGTAAATTTTTGATTCTGAGTCCTTAACTACTTTTCTAATGAATTACATTGTATCGATCTTCTAACCACTGTCAACTTCTGGTTGTAAAAAAAAATGCACTCCGTTTCTGTCTTTCGATCAGGCGCAACAGGACAGAGAGAAACTGTGCACAGCCCCGCCCTTTTGTTCGGTTGACACTGTATGAAACGTTAGAGTAATGTAAGAAGAAAAAAATAAACAAGTGGGGGAAAAAATAAGAGAAAAATAGGAAAAGTGACGGAAGCAAAGCAGCTGGCTGAAGCAGCTCGTACATCATCGGATGCTACTGCATGATACAGCTATGTCACACTGTGGACTGCATGATACAGCTATGTCACACTGTGGACTGCATGATACAGCTATGTCACATTGTGGACTGCTTGATACAGCTATGTCACACTGTGGACTGCATGATACAGCTATGTCACATTGGGACTGCATGATACAGCTATGTCACATTGTGGACTGCATGATACAGCTATGTCACATTGTGGACTGCATGATACAGCTATCTCACACTGTGGACTGCATGATACAGCTATGTCACACTGTGGTAAACAGTGTTCCATGTTTTTGGCTGTGGGACAAAGAACAAAATGACAAAACAAAAGAAACCACAGCGATCCGTTAGGAAATAGAGAAGACATTGTTTTCCGGCTATCTCTGAAAACACAGTGATCCGTTAGGAAATAAAGAAGACATTGTTTTCCAGCTATCTCTGAAAACACAGTGATCCGTTAGGAAATAAAGAAGACATTGTTTTCCGGCTATCTCATCTTCCGTTTCCTCATGCTGGTCTTATTCCCACGTCTCTTACGCAGGCTCTTCCTCACAGAGCCACACCCAGAGCCTGCCCGTCGCAGCGTCTTCGTCCATTGTCCATCGATAGCAGCCTTTGTGAGGCAACCCACCGTTGAAGGCCCTGCGCTGCTGCTGTGTCGTCACATTGGTGGTGTTCGTTGGCGCCTGTTCTGATTCCAGCCAGGCAGGACAGCACGTTGCCACTGTCGGTCGACAGTTGCTTAGTAACAATGGGAGCGAGTTTTCCCCCTTTGGGAGGGCGCCACTACATCCAAAACGAGGCTGGACCATTCCCATTTGTTTTCACAAATCTTACTATTGTTATGTCAACGCGGTTGAATTCAAGAGCTTCAAAATCAAAGTCTATGAACGACACCACTGTTCAAATAAAGATGTTCAAACCGGCACTGAATAATAAACAATATCTCGTCAAGTGTATCTGTTATTCAACCCAGTTTCAAAACGATGTCACAAAAGAAATAGAAACAAAATATGATTTCAGAAATGGTAGAAGATATAGGAACACATCTTTTCTTTCCATAACGAGAATCACTATTTGTCGGAGATATCACAACATTGAACATACAGCATGTTCAGTAAATACAACTGGCAAAAAAGTGAATTTCAAAAAGGACATTTTACTACAAGGTATCTGAACTAATAAACTGATAAAAGGACAATTCAAGTATGGCACGATGGTGTAAAACCAGGTGATTACTGGTAATGGTTCTTTATTTGGAATTAGCGCTTGGCACTAAATTCGAAACTTATGCACTTCAAACGACGAAAACGGTTCGGTACCACCAATACTACGTATTCAAAGCAAAACTTTAGAAATGTTCATCAAACTATCATTTCACCTATCATGATTTACAACCGATGCTACACAGTCAGTCAAGTACCTTCAAATAAACAAAAAACTTCTAGCATTTTCCTTCACTGATCAAAAGAAATCCAAGAGGGGTAGTTCACGAAAACTGACCAAACACGTTCACAGATGAGAATGTATCGACAGTGATATTAACAACAACAAAAAACTGTTTGTTTTTTTAAATCAGAAATTAACTCCCTTGTCAGACACATTTCCAGAACGTAATCGATGACGTAATCAATGACGCAATCAAGACGTGCAGTGACGTGTAGACACAAAGGTTACAACGGTTGGCTGTGCGGGCCGGATCTTCCAACATGGAGTCGTGCACCGACTTTTCCCTTCCTGAAACAAAGTAGTGAAATGACGTGCATCAAGAGGCATGATGTTTCATCTCCTGTAACACGGCACAATAGTGACGTTTCATCTCCTGTAACACGGCACAATAGTGACGTTTAATGTCCTGAAAAAGGACACAACAGTGACGTTTAATGTCCTAAAACACGGCACAACAGTGACGTTTAATGTCCTGAAACACGGCACAACAGTGACGTTTCATCTCCTGTAACACGGCACAATGGTGACGTTTAATGTCCTGAAACACGGCACAATGGTGACGTTTAATGTCCTGAAACACGGCACAACGGTGACGTTTAATGTCCTGAAACACTGCACAATGGTGACGTTTAATGTCCTGAAACACGGCACAATGGTGACGTTTAATGTCCTGAAACACGGCACAACAGTGACGTTTAATGTCCTGAAACACGGCACAACAGTGACGTTTCATCTCCTGTAACACGGCACAATGGTGACGTTTAATGTCCTGAAACACGGCACAATGGTGACGTTTAATGTCCTGAAACACGGCACAACGGTGACGTTTAATGTCCTGAAACAGGGCACAACAGTGACGTTTAATGTCCTGAAACACAACACAACAGTGACGTTTAATGTCCTGAAACACGGCACAATGGTGACGTTTAATGTCCTGAAACACGACACTATAGTGACGTTTAATGTCCTGAAACGAGGCACAATAGTGACGTTTAATGTCCTGTAACACGGCACAATAGTGACGTTTAATGTCCTGAAACACGGCACAATAGTGACGTTTAATGTCCTGTAACACGGCACAATGGTGACGTTTAATGTCCTGTAACATGGCACAATAGTGCCGTTTAATGTCCTCAAACACGGCACAATAGTGACGTTTAATGTCCTGAAACACGGCACAATAGTGACGTTTAATGTCCTGTAACACGGCACAATAGTGACGTTTAATGTCCTGTAACACGGCACAATAGTGACGTTTAATGTCCTGAAACACGGCACAACAGTGACGTTTAATGTCCTGTAACACGGCACAATGGTGACGTTTAATGTCCTGAAACACGGCACAATGGTGACGTTTAATGTCCGGAAACACGGCACAATGGTGACGTTAATTGTCCTGAAACACGGCACAATGGTGACGTTTAATGTCCGGAAACACGGCACAATGGTGACGTTTAATGTCCTGAAACACGGCACAATGGTGACGTTTAATGTCCTGAAACACGGCACAACGGTGACGTTTAATGTCCTGAAACAGGGCACAACAGTGACGTTTAATGTCCTGAAACACAACACAACAGTGACGTTTAATGTCCTGAAACACGGCACAATGGTGACGTTTAATGTCCTGAAACACGACACTATAGTGACGTTTAATGTCCTGAAACGAGGCACAATAGTGACGTTTAATGTCCTGTAACACGGCACAATAGTGACGTTTAATGTCCTGAAACACGGCACAATAGTGACGTTTAATGTCCTGTAACACGGCACAATGGTGACGTTTAATGTCCTGTAACATGGCACAATAGTGACGTTTAATGTCCTGAAACACGGCACAATAGTGACGTTTAATGTCCTGAAACACGGCACAATAGTGACGTTTAATGTCCTGTAACACGGCACAATAGTGACGTTTAATGTCCTGTAACACGGCACAATAGTGACGTTTAATGTCCTGAAACACGGCACAACAGTGACGTTTAATGTCCTGTAACACGGCACAATGGTGACGTTTAATGTCCTGAAACACGGCACAATGGTGACGTTTAATGTCCGGAAACACGGCACAATGGTGACGTTAATTGTCCTGAAACACGGCACAATGGTGACGTTTAATGTCCGGAAACACGGCACAATGGTGACGTTTAATGTCCTGAAACACGGCACAATGGTGACGTTTAATGTCCTGAAACACGGCACAATGGTGACGTTTAATGTCCTGAAACACGGCACAATGGTGACGTTTAATGTCCTGAAACACGGCACAATGGTGACGTTTAATGTCCTGAAACACGGCACAATGGTGACGTTTAATGTCCTGAAACACGGCACAATGGTGACGTTTAATGTCCTGAAACAAGGCAGTATAATGGCATACACTGAGAGGCATGAGGCTTGATGTCCTGAAACAGAGCTGTGTAACAGTCTGCATCACGAGGCATGATGTTACATGTCCTGAAACATGGCAACATATTGATGCAGGCCAACGGTAGGATGCATACCACTCAATGTTCTGAAACAAGACAGCCTGATCCATACATTGCAAGGCATGAGGTTTAACGTTCTGAAACAAAGCTGTATCTTGCCGTGCAGTACGTGGTATCGTGTTCCATGTCCTGAAACTAAGCAGAATAACGATATACATAACGAGATACGAAGTTTCATGTCCTGAAAGAATGGCACAAAGTGGTGTGTGTAGCGAGGCATGACGTTTAATGCTCCAAACCAAAGGAGGAACATCATAATGGCACAATGGCAGCATTAAGAAGCACGAAGCTGAAAGTCCTGAACCAAAGCAGCATAATGGCACAATGGCAGCATTAAGAAGCACGAAGCTGAAAGTCCTGAACCAAAGCAGCATAATGGCACAATGGCAGCATTAAGAAGCACGAAGCTGAACGTCCTGAACCAAAGCAGCATAATGGCACAATGGCAGCATTAAGAAGCACGAAGCTGAAAGTCCTGAAACAAAGCAGCATAATGGCATACATTACGCCGCACAATATTTAAATGTCTAGAATCATAGCTGCAGTTTGGCGTACATTACGAGGCATGACGTTTAATGTCCTGAAACAAGGCAGTATAATGATGTTCATTTTCAGACAGGAAGTCTAACGTAATAATGGGGACCGAAATAGCTTAGTTGGTAGAGCATCGGACTCGTAATCTTGGGGTTGCGGGTTCGAATCTCCGCCGGGCCGTTTCGGTACAGGCGGATTATTCCCTCGGAGTTAACATTGGTTCTGACTCCATTCCCCATACAGTCCTTCGAATGAGACTATAAACAGAGGTTCCGTGTGTGAACGCACGCACAACATCTTCCACACACGTAAAATCCCAACACCAACATTCGGAAGAGAAGGCCAGTTTGGCCGTTGGTATGGTTGACACGTTACACATAGCATGCACCTTCCCGAAGATGGAGTATGGCTAACTTAACGGCGGTATAAAAACGGTCATACACAGGCAAGTGTCAGAATAATCAACTTGATGATCGTGGACATTATACGGAAAAAAAGAAATATTTGTTACATGACTTTATTTATGAAGAAATACGTGGTATTCGTCGAGAATGAAGTTAGTAGGAAATGCTTCTTGGAATTTAACACCGATGTTGCTAAACACAACTTTAAAATTGGGGAAAATGCCTTCAAGATGGGTTTTCATCATTTCCTGCAGTTCTCTCCCTTTTCATAGTGGACACTTATCTTCGTTCGTTAAAACCAGTGCACACTGCGTCAACTCGAGATACAGGGATTTTTTGCAGCCGAGGCCCACCCGGCACGCGCCCGCCACGTATGCGAGCCTGCAAGCGGCAAGATTTGATCGTTGCTCCGTGCATTTTCGACCCTGAGGATAGGACTTCTTCTATTTGTGCTGACGCGGAGATACGAAACGCGAATGCAAGCAATAATTCACCGGCATATCTGGAACTTGGAACTTCTGAGGAAAGATGGTGACTTGCATCGACGCTGAAGTTCGTAAGATAACATTGTCAGGTAGACGTTGGGCAGTCTTGTCTCTTCATCCTTATTTTCTACAGCTGCAGCAATACGAGCAAGACCAGCAAGAATGATGTCATCGGCTGCAGCCCTTCTGTCGTAACCGCATTTTGTTTACAAGGTCAGGTTTAGTTTGGAGTACCCCCCCTTGCTCCTTCCAAATTGGAAGTTCGACAAAGACGCAGGCGACTGCGGTGTTGTGTAAATCTATCAACTACGACGCCGCTGTGAAGCAGACGTCAGTGTCAAGTACATCTCTTCGTCAGCGCTTGACGCTAGTGTGCGCTGGGCCTAGTCGTTCAAAAACCTACATCAAGTCACCTGCCTCAACAGTGCTACAAGCAAAATGTTACAATCCTAAGCCCCCACCCCCCCCCCCCCCCCCCCTCACTCCCACCAACCCTCGCCCATTTCCATCCTCTCTCCCCAGGAGCATATCCTTCCCTTCTCCTGTGGCTGATAGCTGCGGTAGCATACTGTTCATAGGGAATGTTGGTCAAGTCCATCAATCCTTCCACCTTCTCCTGTGTCTGATAGCTGCGGTAGCATACTGTTCATAGGAATGTTGGTCAAGTCCATCAATCCTTCCACCTTCTCCTGTGTCTGATAGCTGCGGTAGCATACTGTTCATAGGGAATGTTGGTCAAGTCCATCAATCCTTCCACCTTCTCCTGTGTCTGATAGCTGCGGTAGCATACTGTTCATAGGGAATGTTGGTCAAGTCCATCAATCCTTCCCCTTCTCCTGTGTCTGATAGCTGCGGTAGCATACTGTTCATAGGGAATGTTGGTCAAGTCCATCAATCCTTCCACCTTCTCCTGTGTCTGATAGCTGCGGTGGCATACTGTTCATAGGGAATGTTGGTCAAGTCCATCAATCCTTCCCCCTTCTCCTGTGTCTGATAGCTGCGGTAGCATACTGTTCATAGGGAATGTTGGTCAAGTCCATCAATCCTTCCACCTTCTCCTGTGTCTGATAGCTGCGGTAGCATACTGTTCATAGGGAATGTTGGTCAAGTCCATCAATCCTTCCCCCTTCTCCTGTGTCTGATAGCTGCGGTAGCATACTGTTCATAGGGAATGTTGGTCAAGTCCATCAATCCTTCCACCTTCTCCTGTGTCTGATAGCTGCGGTAGCATACTGTTCATAGGGAATGTTGGTCAAGTCCATCAATCCTTCCACCTTCTCCTGTGTCTGATAGCTGCGGTAGCATACTGTTCATAGGGAATGTTGGTCAAGTCCATCAATCCTTCCACCTTCTCCTGTGTCTGATAGCTGCGGTAGCATACTGTTCATAGGGAATGTTGGTCAAGTCCATATCTTTTTTAACCAATGTACGTCTAGTATGCTTGTAAGTACGCATTTTTGTTGTTGTTGGAATCTACATGAATGTGTGCTACGGTGTTCGTTGGTTTCCAGTATAGACATACTTGAATGTTTGTGTGTGAGACAGCATGTGTACGCCCATAAGCGAAGGCCAGGCGTGTTATAAATGCGACGCCAAGTCGAGTCAGTTTGCAATACCGATTTCAATCAATACTACGTGCTGCCAGTAACAGATTGGGTATTTATACTTAACGTCTTCTTTTTCATCTGTTATCCCCTGATTGGGTATTTATACTTAACGTCTTCTTTTTCATCTGTTATCCCCTGATTGGGTATTTATACTTAACGTCTTCTTTTTCATCTGTTATCCCCTCTGCTTCCTTTCCATGCCCATCTGATGAGATCAGTAGGTCGAAGCTCGTTACTTTGTTGTTCGTTGTATCCATTTCACAGCCGAGTACCTCAATATTTATTTCATATTACGTAAATGAAGAAAGAAAGAGACACACCCGAAGTCGCCCATGGGACCAGGTGAAGTGTTGTCATCAACTGCCAAACTAACCAGCCTGGAGCAATCCTGCACCATTCTTAGAAGCCTGCGCGGTGTTCACATCGGGTGCAGGTACGCACAGGGCGGTCCATTAAGACGCCAAGGGACATACCTGCTCCTTGGTAGATACCATTGTGAGACCACCAGACGAGACACAACAGAGCCACCCATGGAAGCGCCTCCAACGGGTACATTAACCCTATGACTGGCACCTTCGGATGTTATTGTTATTATCATCATTGGTATTATTATTATTATCATTCTTCTTCTTCTTCTCTTTCTCCTCCTTCTTCTTCTCCTCCTCCTCCTCCTCCTTCTTCTTCTTCTTCTTCTTCTTCTTCTTCTTCTTTGTATTATTATTAATTTTATTATTATTATTATTATCACTATTATTATTGTTGTTGTTATTGTTATTATTATCATCATCATAATTGTAGTTGTTATTATTATTATTATCATTATCTTCATCGTTACTGTGGGTGCACCCCGATAGATCCCCGCACCGATAGATCCCTAACCCTAACCCTAACCCTATCCCTTTGCGGGGATCTACCGATGCGGGGATCTATCGGTGCGGGGATCTATCGGTTCGGTGCAGGGATCTATCGGTGCGGGGATCTATCGGGATGACCCCGTTACTGTTATCATTACTGCTGTTGTTGGTATGTTGTAATTATCATTGCTGATGCTGCTGCTATCATTGATAAAATCTGTATCATCATCATCATAACCATCGTCATCACAATACCCTCTTACCGTGGTGAGGGGAGGAGGAATGGAACACATGCCCGTCCGCTAACACTTGGCCGTTGGGCCCGAAGGGATACTCCAGGCGTTGGCGGTTTCGCGGTGGCGTGGGCACCACACTGGTCCTGTTGGTCGTCGTCGGTGTTGCTCGTGTTGTTGTGGTCGTTGTGGTCGTTGTGGTGGTCGTTGTGGTGAGGACTTCTGAATGGACATGAACAAAACTGGTATAAGGCAGAGAGAGGTTGATAACAGAGTTTAGGATGACAGAAAGATGTCGGGAACCAAAACGATGAATGGATGGTGTGTGTGTGTGTGTGTGTGTGTGTGTGTGTGTGTGTTGTGTGTGTGTGTGTGTATAGTGTAGTGTAGTGTAGTGTAGTGTAGTGTAGTGTAGTCCCACCCTTCAAAACCCACTGGGAATAGAATTTCCACCTTCACAAAACAATGTGAATGCATTCGGATAATATAAATCTATTACAGACAGACAGAAGGAGAACTGTGCCTATTTCTGTAACCGCAGTTGCAGTTGTGAACTGTATATCCATGTTTATGAAAGCTCCTGAGTTCATTGTGCATCGCGTGTGAAGGTTGTATCTCTGGCCAAGTTTGGAGGGGCTGGAGGGTAGGACAGGAGATTACGGACACTGAAATAAAAGTATTATATTGTTTGTATGATGTCATCATCTACAGTTCGGGCTTTTACAGGCAGGCACAGTTATGAAGCAACAGAGAGAGAGAGAGAGAGAGAGAGAGAGAGAGAGAGAGTGAGAGAGTGAGAGAGAGAGAGAGAGAGAGAGAGAGAGAGAGAGAGAGAGACTGATTGCTCGATTGATTGATTAATCTTTAATATGCAAGGATGGAGATTTTATGCCAAAGCTTAGTCTGAGAGAGAGAGACAAAGAGACAGAGAGAGAGAGAGAGAGAGAGAGAGAGAGAGAGAGAGAGAGAGAGAGAGAGAGAGAGAAGAGAGAGAGAGAGAGCGAGAGAGAGATAAAGAGAGAGAGAGAGAGAGAAAGAGAGAGAGAGAGAGAGAGACAGAGACAGATGTGGGAGAGGCGGGAAGGGATACGGCACCGACTGACTATCAAGATGACCTGATTTCCTTGAGACAAACTTCGCAGCCATGCATTTCTCTATGACTCCTTGTTCCAGACCAAACCCCTGCAGCACACGGCGACGGCGGACGTCCCACGGGCGAACCAAAGACGTTCTAGGAGTAGAACGTCAGGAACCGGTGACGACAACCAGTCTCTTCATGGGCACCGAAGGACAGTGAAGGAAAAGGGGGAGTGGAGGGATGAAAGGGTTTTTTTGTTGTTGTTTTTTTTTTGCGAACGCAGGCTGATACTCCTGTGGACACTCCCTGTGGAGACAGGCAAAGATGAATCCCATCTCCCCAACAAAGGGAGTAGAGTTTTGTGTGTATGACCGTTTTTTTTATCCCGCCACTAAGGCAGCCATACTCCATCTTCGGGGAAGGTGCATGCTATGTGTAACGTGTCATCCATACCAACGGCCAAGCTGGCCTTCTCTTTCGGAAGTTGGTGATGGGATTTTACGTGTGTGCAAGATGTTATGCGTGCGTTCACACACGGAAACCTCGGTTTATAGTCTCATTCGAAGGACTGTATGGGAAATGGAGTCAGAACCAATGTTAACTCCGAGGGGAAAATCCCCCTGTACCGAAACGGCCCGGCGGAGATTCGAACCCGCAACCCCAAGATTACGAGTCCGGCGCTCTACCACTGAGCTGTTCCGGCCCCCAAATGGAAGGGGTGAGGAGGGGCCTTGGAAACACCTTACAACCTTTAGAAGCGCCCGTCCTCACGACACGCATGATGACCCGAAGTCAGCAAGCAATGTTGTTTATGACTACCGTAAAAAGCTTTGAAGGAGGAGGTGAGGAAGGTGGGTTGGGGGGGGGGGGTACTGCCGTCTATGCAAGACTTTGTCATTTGCCCATAGAACGCGCGCACGTTTGTCCGTTAAACTCCTCGTTTGTCCGTGCAACACTCTTTCAAAACTCTACTGGCACGACCATTTGTTTATTGGCAACCCTCTCCTTTATCAATGCGTTATCCCCCCGTTCATCCGTGCGACATCCCTCGTTTATCTGTTGAACCTCCACTCGTTTGCCCGTTAGAAACCCGCTCGGTTGTCAATTGAACACAATCCCCTGCCCAGAAGATAACCCCACGTTTAACCATTGAACACCCCTTCCTTTATCTATCGAACACCCCCATCTGTCCGTTAACCAACCTCTCGTTTGTCTATTGAACACACATCCCTCCTCCATATAACAACCCCTCGTTTATTCATGTACCACCCCCTTTTTTTCGTCCGTTGAACAACTTAACCCCTCGACTGTCCACACCCGCCCTTCGCACCAAACACCCAGTCGTTTGTCCATTGAGCACACCTTCGTTAGTCCATGCACAACCCCCCCCCCCCCACCCCCCCTTGTTTGTACATGCAAACCACCATCGTTTGTTCATTGTACACCCCTGGTCAGTCCATTGAATACTCTCTCGTATGTCCATTGAACACCCTGTCGTATAACTATTGAAAACACCCTCCTTTGTCCGTACAACACCCCAATGTTTGTCCATACAACACCCCCTAGTTTGTCTGTACAACACCCCATTGTTTGTCCATACAACACCCCCTAGTTTGTCTGTACAACACCCCATTGTTTGTCCATACAACACCCCCTCGTTTGCCTATACAACATCCCTCGTTTGTCCATACAACACCCCCTCGTTTGTCCATACAATACTCCTCGTTTGTCCATACAACACTCCTCGTTTGTCCATAAACACCCCCTCGTTTCTCTATACAACACTCCTCGTTTGTCCATACAACACTCCTCGTTTCTCTATACAACACTCCTCGTTTGTCCATACAACACTCCTCGTTTGTCCATACAACACCCCCTCGTTTGTCCATACAACACCCCCTCGTTTGTCCATACAATACTCCTCGCTTGTCCATAAAACACCCCCTCGTTTGTCTATACAACACTCCTCGCTTGTCCATAAAACACCCCCTCGTTTGTCTATACAACACTCCTCGCTTGTCCATAAAACACCCCCTCGTTTGTCTATACAACACTCCTCGTTTGTCCATAAAACACCCCCTCGTTTGTCTATACAACACCCCTCGTTTGTCCATAAAACACCCCCTCGTTTGTCCATACAATACTCCTCGTTTGTTCATACAACACTCCCATGTTTCTCCATACATCCCTCGTTTGTCAATACAACACCCCTCGTTTGTCTATACAACACCCCTCTTTTGTCCATAAAACACCCCTTCGTTAATTGTTCATACAACACACACCTCGTTTGTCCATACAACACCCCTCGTTTGTCCATACAACACCCCTTTGCTTGTTCATACAACATCCCTCATTTGTTCATACAACACCCCTCGTTTGTCCATAAAACACCCCTCGTTTGTCCATACAACACCCCTCGTTTGTCCAAACAACACCCCTCGTTTGTCCATACAACACCCCTCGTCTGTCCATACAACACCCCTCGTTTGTCCATACAACATCCCTCGTTTGTCAATACAACACCCCTCGTTTGTCCATATACAACACCCCTCTCTTGTCCATAAAACACCCCTTCGTTTGTCCATACAACACCCCTCGTTTGTCCATACAACACTCCTCGTTTGTCCATACAACACCCCTCGTTTGTCCAAACAACATCCCTTCCTTTGTTCATACAACACCCCTCGTTTGTCCATACAACATCCCCTCGTTTGTCCATACAACACCCCTCGTTTGTCCATACAACATCCCTCGTTTGTCAATACAACACCCCTCGTTTGTCCATAAAACACCCCTCTTTTGTCCATACATCCCTCGTTTGTCAATACAACACCCCTCGTCTGTCCATACAACATCCCCTCGTTTGTCCATACATCCTTCGTTCGTCAATACAACACCCCTCGTTTGTCCATACATCCCTCGTTTGTCAATACAACACCCCTCGTTTGTCCATACAACACCCCTCTTTTGTCCATAAAACACCCCTTCGTTTGT
>CM031608.1:87007350-87009850 GCA_018398815.1 Conus ventricosus | reverse complement strand
TCTTTTATTGAAGGCTTTAATATTTCGTACTTGCAAGGCACTGGAACTGGCATATGATCAACACTTTTAAAGCTATGGGAGGCTCTGGCATTACTCTTGGGAAATGAAAATCCTGTCTGATATTCTTTTGTAGATGTTCTTCAACGAGCTTGCATTGATAACTGACCAGCATGAGTTTTCAAAAATGAGGACATAAACGTTTTAGCATGTCACATCATATTTCATAGAGAAGATGAACATTCAAATGGCCAGGAAGTGCATAAAGACGGATTGATTATCGAGAACATTACTTGGGATCTGCATTTAGATAACTGGTTTCATAAACGCACGCATCGAATTACACTACACGCACACACACACACACGGACGCACGCACGCACACACGCACGCACGGACGCATGCGCGCGCACACACACACACACACACACACACACACACTCACACACACACACACACACACACACACACACACACACACACACATATATATATATATATATATATATATATATATATATATATATATATATATATATATATATAGATAGATAGATAGATAGATAGTTTTGACCTGACACAGCGAAAGAGAGGTAACAACCACCCACCCTGAACCACGAGGGTGACCTTCTTGATCTGGGTGGGTCTGGTGTTCATCCGGCACTCGTACATGCCGCTGTCGTTGAGGCGAGCGTTGCGGATGAGAAGGTTCCACTCCTTGACGAAAGGCCGCTCCACACTCACCCGCGGGTCGTCGATCACACGCCGATCGTTGTGACTGAGCAAGATCTTGCGCGGATTGACCCAAATCACCTGCCGTAACATACCATGATCATTTCAAAACGGAGTGAATGAGGGCGAAAAATGAAGCAAAATTTAGAAAAAGAGGGGGTTAGCTGCCGCCAAGGACACAGACAAATAACGTGCAGGACAAAACAAAATGCATTTCGACCTCTTGGGTCTTCTTCAGGCAAAAACAAATAACATTAGAGACGGTGAAAACGAAGAACGAGAAACCACTTATCTTCTCATAATCGGCGCAAAATCAAAATGGCGGTTGGATGAAAACGAGGCCGTTAAGGAAGGGATCATGGGAGTTGAAATACAATGATGTTGATAGTCAATGATCTAGTCAAAGAAGCCTTATAGCCTATTCACGCAGGGATGGGGACAGCATTATGGGGAGAGAAAAAAAAAAACAGTACCAATAACTTAAGCGTTCGTCTGTCAGCAGGAATACATCCAAAACAGCTAAATCGATCTTGACCAAATTCTGTAGAAAGGTAGAACGTGGCATAGGAACGACACACGACAAGGTTTTCAGGTGAAATACCGATGGCCAAATGGCCCACACATCATACAGCAGTTATCATTCGAATATGTTTGCACTAGGACATGACACACGGTAGAATACTGGCAGCAAAGTGTCAGAGGTTCGAGTCGCTGCACAGCATCACCAACTCTCGACTGGTGTACAACATTGAATATCAGCAGAATCTGAGGGAGGGTTTGGTTTATTTATTTATTCATTCATTCGTTTATTCATTTAGTTATTTCTCTCTCTGTTTCTTTTTGTGTGTGCTTGTCAGTCTTCAATATCACAACCCATTTATTTCGTGGCACAATAGTAAAACGACCCGGAAAAAAACAAAATTCTGCTTCGTTAGAAATGTATAGCGAGTCAGTCCACGTCGTCATCTACAGTTTTGATTGTCAAGCGAAGCATAGTCACATGTCCACCTAATAGTGCCGTTCATTGCCTCACGATGCGACAACAAAGCAACGTGTTTCGACCTCCATGATCACGTCGTGAAATAAGTATACGGACAGAACGGCTTCCAAGCTTCTTCTTGCCAAAGTGTGTCAGACAGGGAGCATCGTACTGTGTTCATGTACCGGTGTAACAGCCCGTTCTTACCCCCCCCCCCCCCCCCCCCCGGAACTTACTCCGGGGTAAGTCTGGGCTAGCTTGCTCTTACCCCTGGGCGTCATTCTAGAACTCCCCCCCCCCCCTCCCTAGTTGGAACTTACCCCCGGGTGTGCGTGTTGGGAAAAGGCAGAGGAAAACCCCGAACAACCCTCTCTTGTTTGAAGGGTTGGGTGGGGTGGAGGAAGATTCCAAATAGACCTAGACTGACCCTTTGAGGAAGGAGGGGGGGGGTAAATCCAGGCTAGCCCAAACTTACCCCCGGGGGTAAGTTCCAACTGGGGGGGTAAATTCTAACTAGTCCTAGAATGACCCCCGGGTAAACGCAGGCTAGCCCAGACTAACCCCGGGAAAGTTCCAGAGGAAAAGGGGGGGGGGGGGGGTAAGTTCCAACTGGTGGGGGGCGGTTAAGTTCTTCTTTAGATAAAAATGTTTTAAAGAAATTATCGGCCTGTATCAAATTTGTCATTTCTATCAAAATTATTGGAGAAGATCGTTTTGGAACAAATTCTAGAACATCTCGAAAAGGGAATCATCTTTTGAATCCTCATCAGTCTGCTTACAGACAAGCCATAG
>CM031608.1:86984850-86997350 GCA_018398815.1 Conus ventricosus | reverse complement strand
TTGGTATTGAGCCCCTGCGTCACCGCGTGTGAGTATGTCTAAGGCATTATTTGTTAACGTGTACTTCTTCTGAGTATATGTTTGCCGTAATTCTTTGTTGTTGTTTTTTTCCATTTGTTATGACATGTGTGTGTGTGTCTGTGTATGTATGTTATGTGTGTGTGTGTGTGTGTGTGTGTGTGTGTGTGTGTGTGTGTGTGTGTGTCTGTGTCTGTGTGTGTGTGTGTGTGTGTGTGTGTGTGTGTGTGTGTGTGTGTGTGTGAGCGCGTGCGCGCGCGCGCGCCCGTATCTCGATCACCAGTTTCCAGCTTCCGCAAACTCCACTTCATAGAAAGTCGTCTTTGATCCCCCCACCCTCTCTCTCTCTCTCTCTCTCTCTCTCTTATAGGGCTGAAAACTCAATGGGCGAACGCCACGGTCGTCTCCCCTACCACAACTCTCACAAGATGCGAGCGAACGAAGTAGGGCTCAGTGCAACCCGTTTGGACTTTCGCACCACATTAATATCTCATCCAGTTCTTTCTTTTTTCCTTTTTAGCCTGATACTCCTGCGTTCTCCATTGTCCTGGACCAGTCACCCGCCCGCCACTCACAGTACTGAAGAACGCCCACGGCCGATCTGCCCTGAAGAGTACAAGCCATGGAAATGAGAATTTACCGTATGATACTAGACAGCAAGTGTATCGACCACTGATGAAAAGGTGCGCTAAACTGTCAAGCATGCAACGCGTAAGGCCATACGATATGAAGATGCTGATATCAAGAAGAAGAAGGAAAAAAAAAAGAAAGCTACGTCGGTGTGTCCACGTGCAAGATCAAAGGGCCTTGTTACTCCAAGAAAGATGTAAGATAGACAGACAGACAGACAGGGACAGAGAGAGAGACAGAGAGAGAGAGAGAGAGAAAGAGAGAGTGAGAGAGTGAAAGAGAGACACAGAGACAGACAGACAGACAGACAGACAGACAGACAGACAGACAGACAGACAGACAGAGAGAGAGAGAGAGAGAGAGAGAGAGAGAGAGAGAGAGAGAGAGAGAGAGAGAGAGAGAGAGAGAGAGAGAGAGAGAGAGAGAGATTCGGCTGCTGTAATAATTTATCTTACTGCGTTTTGTGGACTATCATATCATTTCTTTTTAATTGTTTGTCCCATCATTTTTTTCCATTATCTTTATTAATTACAAGATAATTTAAGATTGTTTTTATAGATAGATACTAATCTGAAGAATGTTCACACGATAGTTTAAGATTGTTTTTATAGATAGATATTGAACTGAAGAATGTTTACAGCCTAACCTCACACAAGCGTATGCGCATGCGCTCGCACACCTGCACGTTGCAATCAATGTAAATGAACGCTGATACACGGACACAGACAGAGACACAAAGACAGCCACACAAATAGACAGGCAGAATAAACCTTCTAAATTCTATAACTTCCCACTCATTAACACCACACAACAGACAATTAATAAATACGCATACCAGCACATTGTACCAAACATGCGTGAACACGAGCGAGTGATTTCTCCCACCGAGCAAATAATAAGCATCCATTAACAAGTGGTTACTTCATACTCTTTGATTTCCTGTCCAATATAAAGAATTAAAAATTCCAACGGCACTTTCACCCAGTCAGAAGGCGTTGCTCTTTTTAAACAAGGATAAAGATATTTGCCGAAGCAAAACTTTCAAGAAAATTCCTTTTTAACCACAGCCCTTAAAAGACAATACTTGTCGGGTTTGCAGCGAAGAGGAAGTTGATTCTGAACTGAAAGAAGATGAATTAGTTAACAAATTTGTTCAAACGTTGAATTGTTTATCACATCTGTTTATTTGGTTCATTAGCTGTTTTTCTTTCTTTGTTTTATCTCTGTCTCTTTCCTTCATAAGTATCAAGCTCTATATTGGTCGACGTGATTCGCCAAATTCTATAAACTTCGCCAGAATTCATTGGTTGGTACAGTACGGTTGATGACTACCAAGATGGTTGAAAATAAAAAAAAAAATAAAAAAGAGGAAATGATAAACTGAGAGACAGAGAGACCAAATACAATGAACACCGTAGCAAATTCTCCGACCAGACTGGCATGCAGACGACTAATATTGGCCCTCATCACCATTGTTGATCCGCACACGGCTCAGGGTAGATTGAGAAAAAAAAAACGAACAACAAACAAACAAACACAAAGTCATGGCCAGATAAATGTGTACATGCCGAAGAAGACATAATGGGAGAGCACTCTCTTCTTCGCTCGTGTCAAGACAGGCCAGAGTTATGGCAAGGGGAGACGAGCGTGACCTGCGCTCTATCAGTTGTCGGCTGACTGGTGGCACGGGTTTTAGTCTGGTAAAATTTTCGGCTGACCTTGAACAAAGTCTTTCAAAGCTGTCCTTTGGAAAATAAGTAGATGATACCAATCAGTAAAAGATTATGAAGAATCGAGGAGAATTGACTGGCGCGTTTTAAAAAAAAAAGAAAAATTTCGAAATTAGTTTTTCACGTTACGAGATTTTTGACAACTTTCGCCGACCATACACTGACCATGCACTTCCCCGCTAACTCCCGCATTCCTGCGCGCGCGTGTAACAGCGACACTCGCTCTCTTGGCATTCCTGAGCGCGTGTAAAAGCAATGGCAGCCGAGGCGACTGATTCATCACCAGAACAACAATCATGTTTGCCACCATCAGAGGTGAGTCTTTTTGCAAAATGTATAGATTTAATCATTTTAAACTGACCGTTTTGTTTACCGCACCTAACAGCAGCAGTTATCACTTGTTCGCTGGCATCTGAGAGTGTTGAAAGAGTGGAATCAGGTCAGTGCAGAGTCAAGCCAGTTTAGTATGGCGGACTGTTTGTGACACAAACGCGCCTTTCCTGCAAGTCTTCACGTCTACAACAATTACCTTTTCGCTTGTCTTACTGCTGTAACTGTATTATAATAGGTTTCTAATTCTGTGAAAGGAAAAACAATACGAGCTTAGTAAGTCATTTAGTCGGGCTAGTCTTCACGTCTACAACAATTACCTTTTCGCTTGTCTTACTGCTGTAACTGTATTATAATAGGTTTCTAATTCTGTGAAAGGAAAAAACAATACGAGCTTAGTAAGTCATTTAGTCGGGCTATGTTCATTTTCACCCCCTTGAAAGCACCACAGCAACTCATACACATATAAACTCACGCCCCAAAGTTAAGCAACCCAGTGAAAGATTTCAAAACTTATTTTTTAATTAATCACTCGGAGACATTTCGTTGAAGAACTCAAAACGTGTCGGCCAAAACACAGTCACACATCCACTATTATTTCATGGCATGGTCCATTTCAGGTAACATTTTATCACCGTTCAAACGTTGTGCAACGTCCAAAATAGTTGCTTAACTTTTTGGCTTGAGTTTAGTGTTAGTGTTTCACTTGATGATTTTAATGCCATCGTATTCTTGTTTTTAGGAACAAGAAGAAAAGACCTGTATCATCTGTGGAGAGGGGTTTGATGCCAAGCCAGTTACGCTCACAGAAAAGGGCTGCAAAACCATCAACAGCATCAGTGCAAAATTTGGAGAAGCTGTGTTTGCTAAGTCTGGTGACAATGTCCATAAGAACTGTAGAGATCGCCACACTAACAAACATTATTTTCCATCAAGGGATCCAAACTTGCAAAGTCACCTCGAAAACGTCGTGCACCAGAACAAGTCGTAGAACATGGAAAAATCCCTTTGTGTTTGTTTTGCGGTCAAAAGGCGAAAGAAAGCAAGAAAGGCAGGGGCGGTCATCCACTGATTTCTGTACAGACAACGCAATTCCAGGACTCTGTTCTGCAGTTTGGCAAGAAGAGGGGTGAGACTGACAGTTGGTCAAGAGAGGTAACAGGCAAGATAGAGTACATGCAGGATCTTTTTGCTCGTGATGCTGTCTACCACCGCGTCTGTTACACGTATTTCAGACAAGGGCAAGGAGTACCTGGTATTTTTGCGAGTGGTGAACCTGCTGCCAAAAAAATGTGCTTTGGGCGCCCCAGGAATGAACGCTGTTTGGAAGCTTTCCAAGCAGTTGTTGATTATCTGGAGAATGAAGATGTAGAGCAGGTGACTGTCCAAGATCTTGTGAGGCTCATGCAGAGCAAGTTGTCACCTGAAGACGCAGCCTACTCTTCCAAATACATGAAACAGAAATTACTGGAACATTTTGGTGACGGCATTGTCATTGCCGAGAAACTTGGGACACCAGACGTTGTCACATTGAAGGAAACTGCAGGTTACATCCTTCGGGAATTTTACAAGCAGCCCAAGGACGATGATCCCCAGCAGCAGAAACTTCAAATCCTAAAGACAGCTGCAAGCCTCATCCGTGGTGACATCAATGCAAAGGTGTGTTCAAAGGACAGCTACCCAGACATTGCTGCGGAAGATCAGCTGTCCTACCTCCCTGAATCACTCCATGTCCTGATTTCGAATATTTTCAAGGGGAAAGACTTGCAAACAAAAACTGCTGCAATAGGACAAGCCATAATGCAGCTTACCCGACCCAACACACTTCTTGCCCCACTGCAGATCGGATTAGCTGTCCAAATGCATAAAGTGTTTGCATCACGGTTTTTGGTGGATACCCTCAATCGCCTAGGCTTCTGCTCGTCGTACAGCGAGGTGCGTAAGTTCGAGATGAACGCAGCTGTGGAGCAAGGCACAGGCCTCCCGCCACTGTCAGAGGGTGACAATGTCCAGTTTGTGGCAGACAATGCTGACCACAACACAGCAACAGTAAGTGGTCACAATACCTTCCACGGCATGGGAATCATTGCCGTATCTACACCAAAGCGAGACGAATCCAAGAGGATCCGAGAAAAGACGTCAAAGTCAAAGACATCATTGCCACCGGACGAATTGGAATCTATTTTTACAAGTATGTTCTTGAACTTCTCTTTGCTCAAACACTTGTATTCTCTCTCTGTGTCTCTCTGATACTTCTGTGTAAATTTTGATAAATTGAGAACACCTGTTTTTTATTACTAATTAGGATTTAACGTCCTCTCGGCCAATGGCCATATGGGACATAAGAATGGGAACGAAGGGTGTGCATTGCCAGTGTGTGTGGAGAGGGAGGACGTTAACAGCATTGCCCCTGTCTATCTCCCTCTCTCTTTCTGTCTGTCTCTCTCTCTCTCTCTCTCTCTCTCTCTCTCTCTCTCTCTCCTCTCATCTCTCTTATTTTCAAGTCCAAATATGGAAACGGCTTGAAAGTGAGCAGGCTATGCCGCTGTCTGCAGAAGACTGGGGTTGGGGCGTGACAGATGGCATGCTCCTGCCTGTTTATACTGACGCTGCTGTTGCCCCTGAAGACTTGCTGCACGTTGTCACATGCAGCTGCAAGACAGGCTGTGGAGTAAGTTGTGGGTGTCGACAGCATGGACTGGACTGTACAGCAGCTTGTGGTCACTGTCGTGGGGAAAGCTGTACTAACAGCGTCATCAGTGACACAGCTGCTGATTCGGATGTCGAAGACTGAGGTCAAAGGGTGAACGGGCTGTTACGGACAACTTGCATCTCAAAGGTTGGTCGAAGTTTCCATGTCATTCCCTTAGTGAGAAACATTGCATTCAGTGCTGTAGTTGGAGTTATCAATCTTTCAATTGTATTGTGGAGAGGTACATGCCAATGAATTACTATTTTCACTTGTGGTTACACTGGACAGGTTTTAGGTCATCCTGACATATGCATGTTAAACTTTTGATCTTGTGCCGGACCGAGCAAAATTAAGGGGGGTACCATGAGAACGGTGTGTATTTTGATACTTAACTGAGGAATGTCCTCGACTGTGCTGTGTAGTTCAACTGAAAATAGTTCATGTTTAAGTTTGCAAACAATTCCACTTCCAATCTTGGGCTGCATGTCTCTGCTGGTGATGTACAATCCGACATGCATGCCAATTTGTCACGTGGTTTAGGGTCTCGTTTTGATATTATTGAGTATATCAACCAAACTGCTGAAGACTGGTACTTAGGATCTTTATATTTGGCTACTTACATCTTTTGAAGCATAAAAGTAACTTGAGTTTGCCAGTTTGTTATAGTGAATGCTGATTTATGTCACGGAGTGGATTTTGCCCGTTTTCGCTTATCGTGCAAGCCATTATTCCGCTAAAAAAAAATTTCCCCCCATTACATTTTTCTCGATTTTGGTTTGTGAGAAGGGCCATGTATTTCGAGTTTAAAAAACATAAAACGAGCTTTGAAAGACTTTGTTCAAGGTCAGGGCATATCAGGCCAAAATTTTACCAGACTATTTGGAGAACTTGTCTCCAACTTGTCTTTTCTTTCAAGATAATTGAAAAGATAGCACTTCTCCAACTCCAAAACCACCTTGACCAAAACAACTTGCTCTATTCGTTGCAGTCCGCCTATCGCACTGGACACAGTACAGAAACTGCTCTGCTGAAAATAATAAACGATCTTCTCTCTGCTCTGGATAATGGTCAGGTTTCACTGCTTTCTCTTCTTGACTTGTCCGCTGCCTTTGATACCATTGATCACTCCACCCTCCTCACTAGACTTCAACATACTTTTGGCATCTCTTCTCACGCTTTGGCATGGTTTTATTCTTACCTTTCTGGTCGAACCCAAATTGTCTCTGTCAATGGTTTTTCTTCAAGCTCTGCTGACTTGAATTATGGTATTCCCAAGGCTCTGTCCTTGGTCCCATTCTGTTTGTTCTATATACCCAACCCATCTCTGACATTGTAGCCCATCATGACATTTCACACCACTGCTTCTCTGATGACAATCAAATCTATATTTCTGGTGACATCTCTCTCCTCTCCTCCATCATCGATCGCTCACAGCTCTGCATCTCTGACATAAAGGCATGGATGACTTGCAACAAACTTCAGTTAAACAATGACAAAACTGAACTGATCTTCATTCTCCCAAAACGGCTCATGTCTACAATCTCTGTTCCTTCTTCTGTCCAACTTGGTACCTCTCTCATTCAGACCTCTACCACTGTGCGAAATCTAGGCGTTGTACTTGATCAGACACTCTCTTTTCAAAATCAGATTTCTTCTATCTGCCGTGCCTGCTACTTGGAGCTTCGGCGAATCAGTTCTGTGCGCCACCTTCTGTCTGAAGAAGCCACCAAGACTCTGGTTTCTGCTTTCATTCTTTCAAGACTTGACTACTGTAATTCTCTTCTTGCTGGCTGTCCACAGAATCTTCTTGCAAAATTGCAGAAAGTCCAAAATAATGCTGCTCGCCTTGTCTCGAAATCTCCGAAAACCTCTCATGTTTCTCCCTTGCTTAAATCTTTGCACTGGCTTCCTGTTGAAAAACGCATCAAGTACAAACTTTCTTTGCTCTGTTACAAGGCATTGGATGGCCTCGCTCCATCTTACCTCTCTAAACTTCTGTCGACCTATACTCCTTCCAGACAGCTTCGCTCTTCCTCTGACACTCGCATTATGCAGATCCCTCGTTTTCGGGCCAGAACACTTGGTGAACGTTCTTTTACTTTTCAGGCTCCTTCCTGCTGGAACAATCTCCCTTCTGCACTCCGAAACTCAAACAGTCTTTCTTCTTTCAAGTCCTCCCTCAAAACAACTCTCTTCAAAACATAATTTTTCTGCTCCTTCGCTGGTGTGTGTGTGTGTGCGTGGTGTGTGTGTGTGTGTGTGTGTGTGTGTGTGTGTGTGTGTGTGTGTGTGTGTGTGTGTGTGTGTTGTGTGTGTGTGTGTGTGTGTGTGTGTGTGTGTGTGTGTGTGTGTGTGTGTGTGTGTGTGTGTGTGTGTGTGTGTGTTAGGGCTTATTGCTGTAAGCGCTTAGGGCTTTTGTTTAAGATTAAGCGCACTAAATGTTCCTTATTATTATTATTATTATTATTATTATTATTATTATTAACTGATGGGGTGTGTAGAAGCGCTAAAATGCAGGAGGGGAGGGGGAAGAAGGGAGGGGGGAGGCGGGTGGGGTGAGGGGGAGGAGGGGTGGATGGGGGTGGCATGCTCTATGGAGTGAATCTGGGCGCGATGACAGCCATTCTGATCCACGCAGGGTGCTTCCAGAAATGCTGTCCCATGGAAATTTACGAAGTAATTGGCCAGTGACGGAACGCTCTCTCTCTCTCTCTCTCTCTCTCTCTCTCTCTCTCTCTCTCTCTCTCTCTCTCTCTCGGGGGGTGTGTGAGCAGCATTCAGGAGTGCGACACGTATATTAATTAGCTCTGTGTTTGCTTGTTAATTGCACCGCATCTGGAAAGTGTTTCGACTGTGTGTGTGGCAAGTACCTTCATGAAGCATCATGCCTTCATCACAACTCGAGTTTCGGGCAAGATGTGGGTGCTTTCTGTCAGTATTCTCTCATTTATGGCCAAAAGAGTGGAATTTAGCGTCGCCATGCGCGTGAAGACATTGACACTGAAAACGGCGGTAGACGGTGTTACGGCAGGCTGCCTCCTCACGCTTTTATTCTGGGGTAGTTTATTGCTCCAGTGTGGCGATGTGGAACAAAATCCTGGGCCACGTAAGGACAGCTACCGCCAGACCTGCCTGAGCTCTGACAGGAGTGCCAGTACCGAGAAAGCAGCAAATTCCTCGGCCAGCAAGCCAACAACCTCCAAGCCTACTGAGTCACCCACCCTAATGGATGTCGTGTCTATGCTGCAGGATCTGAACAGCAAAGTGGACAATATTAAAGATGACATTAAGGACATTCGTGACGGTTTTGCTGGGTTACAAGAAGAGATTCAGTTCCTGAAAGGAGAAGTGGCTGATCTTCGTCGTGAAAATGAAGCTTTGAAAAAGAGGATGCTGGACACAGAACGTAAAGCCGATGATTTAGAAGGACGCTCCAAGCGAAACAACTTAATTTTCTACGGTCTTCCGCGTAAGCAAAACGAGACGCCGGCTGAATGTGAAGGCATCGTCGGCGACTTGCTAGTGGACAAACTACAACTGACTGGAGATGTTCAGTTCGACCGGGTCCATCGCTTGAACGGCAAATCCAACTCGCCCGTCATCGCCTGCTGCACTTTCTTCAGAGACAAAGAGAAAATTCTAAAGGCCAAACGTAATCTGAAGGGAAGTGAGGTGTTCGTTGGCGAGGACTTCTCTCTACGTGTAAGAGACGTAAGAAAACAACTGTCCCCGCATCTAAAGAAGGCCAGAGAGGAGGGCAAGCGAGCGACTATGGTCTTCGATCACCTCTTTATTGAGGGGAAAAAGTACTATCTGGGAGAGGGGGGAGCTCCTACAGAATCAAGATAGGGGGGAGGCCAGCCCCAGCTCGACACCGGTGTCATCCTACAGATCTGCACGTGCTAGCTGTGCAGAACGCCAAAAGGCCGGGTGCGATGGCAGTGGTGTGCGGAAACTGTGTTGTGAACCAGTTTACGTTGACGTCGTAAATACTGAGCGCGCAAAGGCGGGGTGGGGGTCACATGTAAATGTGGAGGAAGAATTTATGTTGAATTGTATTGATCAAAATGTTTTTGTTGATATGAATATGACTGATTGTGTTAATGCAGGCGAAGCGACCTTCTTATGTTCTAAAAATGATAACATGAATATTTGTGGTGAAAACAGAGTTGAAGACATTTACCGATCAGTATCACGTGACACACAAACTGACAGTGGAAGTTGTAAGAGGGGGGGCATCTCAAAAGGAAAACGTTAACTCGGAAAGAGAGGACAGGGGTGATGATGATGTGTCTGGTGAACGATTGGAGAGGAACACACTGAGGGGTGAAAGGAAAGATGTCAGTGAGAATAAAAGTGTGTTACATTTTGATGGTTGTGGAAAATGATAAAGATTGTGATGTTTCCGTCTCTTTTTTGCATTGGAATGTAAATGGACTCTTATCTAAATTAAGCGATGTAGACTTTACGCCCTTTTTGTTGAAATTTGATGTCATATGTCTTGTCGAAACCTTCGTAGAGGATTTCCAAAACTTATATTTCCGGGCTATACCATTTTCTGTAAACCAGCAGTTAAGTTTTCAAAACAAGGAAGACATTCTGGTGGAGTTATATGTCTCATTAAAACTAAACTTACACCCTATGTCCATGAAATCAAGACAGACTCCCCAAATATTCTTTTATTTTTGGTTGATAAGAGTGTTTTTGGCTTTATGGAAGATGTGTTATATGTATGTACTTATATTCCACCTGAGGGTTCGCCATATTACGCTTATTTTGATGTTGAAAATGGTATTAGTGAGCTTGAACAATGTCTTTTTGATTCTCTACTTGAGTTTGAGGATGTGCATATAATTCTGTCAGGCGATTTGAATAGTAGGACTTCTGACATTTGTCCAGATATCTTTGATGAAAATGATGTTTATGATCACCTTGTTTATGATTGTTCTTTTCTGCCAAAGGCATGAGGAAGTCTGCAGACAAGTGTATAAATAATTATGGAAGATATCTGTTAGATATGTGCACAACCTTTGGACTGTGGATTCTAAATGGCACATGTAATGGGGATGCTGACGGCAACTATACGTTCATTTCAGAAGCAGGATGTAGCGTTAATGATTACTTTCTTCTGTCTAAGGAATTGTTTTTCGGTTTTGCGTCTTCATGTGAAATGGTGATCTCAGAGAGAATAGAATCAGATCATTTGCCTATCGAATTAAATTTCAGATTTTCTGAAAGAAAAACCAGATCGCAAGTAAATCCCACAGAAATAGACCAGGTCATTGAAAAGTTTGTGTGGAACAACGATTTAGGGTCAGTCTATACTCAGAAAATGACATCAGATGAAACACTGTTGGTACTTGATCGTGCCACAAATTTAATTGATCATGATTTCAATGGTGCTTTGCATCTGTTTAATGACTGGATTAAAAGGCAAGCAAGTTGTATGAAAAGAGAATTAATCTAACAAAGTATAACAAAAACAGTGATTGGTATGATAAGAATGTAGGTTAAGCAAAGTTAAGGCAAAAGGGCTGCTTTCTATTCATAGCAAAACGAGAAGAAAAGAAGACAGTGATGCCTACTGCATAGCAAGAAGAGAATACAAACATCTGATAAAGAGAAAAGAAAAACAGTATAACGATATGTTGGTAGACAGACTTATTTCATCAGTGAACAATCAGAGAGAATTTTGGGAAACTGTGCGTAAAATATCCTTTAAAAGAAAACGTGTTCAAAATAGTCTAACAGTCAATGACTGGTTCACACATTTTAAAGATTTGCTTGAATTAGAAGTAACAACAGATGTTACTAATTCATTTGGAAATTGCAATGATACCGATGAGGAGGAAATTAGTTTTATAAACCGTCCAATAACAAATGAAGAAGTTCTATTAGCTGTAAATAGGTTAAAAAATGGAAAAGCCGCCGGACCGGATGAAATTATTGGTGAGTTGTTGAAGTATGGTGGGGGCCGAGTTGTTGACTTTTTTGTAAAGCTTTTTAATACGCTGTTTGATAAAGGCGTGTTCCCAGACAACTGGACCAACTCTATTGTGCAGCCCTTGTTTAAGAAGGGTAACGTTAACGATCCAAACAATTATAGAGGCATTTCACTGTGTGATACGAGCAGTAAAATTTACAGCACAATCATTAATAGCAGACTGCAGGAATGGATAAAAGAAAATAATCTGACTGGTGAACATCAAGCAGGATTTAAGAAAGGTTACTCCACAGTTGATCACATGTTTACATTATTGGCACTCGTTCAAAAACAGTTTTGTTTCAATCGTAAATTATATGTAGCCTTCATTGATTTTGAAAAGGCTTTCGACTCTGTTGAAAGGAACTTATTAATGGCCCATAATATTGAAAAATGGCATCAAGGTAAGATATTTAGGTGTATTCGTAGTATGTATGACAATGTCAAAGCCAGAATTAAATGCGGAAGTAGCGTGACTCATTATATCAACTGCACCCGTGGAGTGAAACAAGGAGACGCCTGCAGTCCTGTCTTGTTTTCTTTATTCATTAATGAACTTGCATTAGAGGTGATGAGGAGAGGGAGGCATGGTGCAATGTTTACGTCTGACTATTTTGAATTATTCATATTACTTCTGGCAGATGATGTGGCCTTACTCTCAGAGACTGCCACTGGATTACAAACGCAGATTAACAGTCTTCAACGTGCAGCTGCTGCTTTGCAGCTGAAGGTCAATATGAATAAAAGCAATATAGTGGTATTCAGAAAAGGGGGGTATTTAGCTGCCAGAGAAAGGTGGACCTACAACGGGACTGTTATGCCTGTTGTGAATGTTACAAATACCTAGGAATTTATTTTTCAACAAAGTTAAGTTTTGTTGCTGCTTGTCGTGATCTCAGTGGCAGAGCAAAAAACGCGTTATTGTGTATTTTACAAAAGTTATTTAAGCTAAAGTGTTCTTCTCCTTCTTCCTTTTTTAAGTTATTTGACTCACAAGTTCAGTCTGTTGTTCAGTATGGTGCAGAGTTATGGGGCCTTGACAATGCAGCACTCCATTGCGAAAAGGTGCATTTATTTGCTATTAAGAGATTCTTGGGAGTAGAAATGAGAACACCTA
>CM031608.1:86934850-86962350 GCA_018398815.1 Conus ventricosus | reverse complement strand
GGACCATGACAGCAGAGACCACCAAGAGAGTCCAGACGTTTGAAACTAAATGCTTCTGGCGCTTGCTCGGGATCTCTTGGCAAGACCGGAAGACAAACGACCTTGTGAGGAGCCAAATAACATCACTTGCAGGCCCCCAAGAACCCCTCTTGGCAACAGTGAAGAAGAGGAAACTGTCGTGGTTCGGGCATGTCATACGCCGCAATTCACTGCCCAAAACAGTCCTCCAGGGCACGCTGGAAGGCGGCAGACGAAGGGGACGACAAGCCAAATGCTGGATGGACAACATCAAAGAATGGACCAGGATGGATGGCCCTACGCTGATGCGACAGGCAGAGGACAGGGCCGGATGGCGGTGCCTGGCTTCGAGAGTGTCTCTCATCTCTCCTCTACGCCCATCATGGGCAGGAGCATGATGGTGATGATGACTGAAGGGGCTGAAGAATGTATTCACCATTAGAACACAGCGCATATTTCTGTAAAACGTAATCTTTCTGCAGCCCATAATTTGATAATGTGAAAGACGACAAAGATTAACACTGTATTTTGTCGAAGGACAAAAACTGAAGCCCATAATTTGACAATGATATATGTGAGAGAGCAAAGATTAACTCTGGTGTTTTACGAAGGACAAAAATACGCCTCTATTTCGGTGAAGAGAACTCTTTACGGAACCCGATATCTGCATTCTTTCCTTTAATTCTCTTTGCTTTTAATTTTGTGGTGCATATTCAGTCTCCTTTGTATGCTTATTTTTAACTATGTTAATCTCCTTCCTTGGCTTTCTGGGTGTGGGCAGAAGATCTAGGAGGACTTTTGCGATTGTTCTTGTCGTTCTGCCTCTGTGTAGTCTCCCATCTGTCTGCGGGCTTTTCGTTATTCTCCCTCCCTTCCCCTTGCTCTCTTCTTCTTCTTCTTCTTCTTCTTCTTCTTTGTTTTTGTTGTTGTTCTTCTTCTTCTTGCTTTTGTTCTTCATCATCATCTTCTTCTTCTTCTTCTTCTTCTTCTTCTTCTTCTTCTTGTTTTTGTTCTTACATCATCATCATCTGCTTCTTCTTCTTCTTCTTCTTCTTCTTGTTTTTGTTCTTCTTCTTCATCATCATCATCATCATCATCATCATCATCTCTTCTTCTTCTTCTTCTTCTTCTTCTTCTTCTTCTTCTTCTTTTCTTTCTTTCTTCTCTTCTTCTTCTTCTTCTCTTTCTTCTTCTCCTTCTTCTTCCTCCTCCTCTCTTCTCCTTCTTCTTCTTCTTCTTCTCTCCTCTTCTGCTCTTTCCCTTTTTTCTTTTTTGTCACACTGATTTGTTCTTCTTATAAGTGGGATTATTTCTCAAGAGGAAGTGCGTGTTGTCAGTAATGTCGCTTTTCTGTCCTCGTAAAATCTTCGTCAAAGCAGGTAGCTCAGATACATGACTATGCATGGTCTTCTGTTACTAGAAGATAGGAAATAGAAGTAGAGTAGAAGTTAGAAGAAGAGAAGCAGAAGAAGAAGAAGTAAAGAAGAAGATGAGAAGAAGATGAAGAAGAACAACACAACAACAACAACAACAACAACTACAAGACCGAACAAGAAGAACAAGAACAAGAAGATAAGAAAACATGAACAAGTGGAAAAAGATGATGATGATGATGTTAATGATGATGTCGATTGTTGATGAAGATGATGAATGTTAATTGATGATGATGATTGATGTTGATGATGATGATGATGATAGGATGATGATGATGATAGTCCTAAGAAGGACCCAGTAGTAGTAGTAGTAGTAGAGTAGTAGTAGTAGTAGTTAGTTGTAGTAGTTATCATGTAGTAGAAAATACTGATATAAATTTTGTTACTACTTCTTTAAATCTTTTCTATTCTAACACTATTATATACATGAGCAAATCCATCCCACTGATTTTTTGTTTTTTTAGCTTACGCTGCGTATTGAGCCTTTGATAATTACTCTTCTACCGAAGACTAGCATTTGCAAAATCGCTATATGAATTTGGATGCAGAGTCCGATTTGCAGAACATCCAAACAACTGGTCTGGGAATCTCTTGCTTCCGAGATTAGATCTTTTCCACAGTGTCTCCACGCATCACGGCACTACTCCGCTTAGACAAGCGGTCAACCCAAACTTAACTCTCACTTGTTAGGTAACAGACAACTGAAAATTGTTTTCAAAAAAGTCTTGTGACGTGTCCCATGAGTTTTGAAGGGACAGATCATTGTATTCTAATCCAAAATATTGTGAACAAATATTGTTTCAGATTCACCCATGTTGGGCGCCCGATTCTAATGATACAAATTCTTCTTCGGTTCTCCTGGCGTACCGCAGGCTGTTTCTCCTGCGGAAAATCCACTGTATAACACAGGCCAAGGTATTAAAACCCTATTTGCCCAACAAAGGGTGTGGAGTTTTGTGTGCATGACACGTTTTTTTTTATCCCTGCTATTACGGCGCGCCTTTCTCATTTCGGGGATACTTGATAAATCATAGTTATATATCGGCACCGATTTTGTCATGGGGAGAAGCAAAACGTGACTGGTGAATTTGAACAGGTATTCGACTTCATCTTGCCAGCATTCGGATGTTGGTATCATTGCATTTTCATGGAATACATAACTTTTCTTTTTTTTTATGTCTGTGTCTCTTTCTTTTTAACTTTTACGGTGATGGTTAGTTTACTTCATCCTTATTCCGTCCTTTATTCCTCTTCCTTATTTCTTACTGGACTTTTTAATGAACCCATTCTAAGGACTCTCTGGTTGTGCAGCGTATTTCCTTTAACGTCCGGCTCATGTTTTGTTTTTTGTTGTTGTGTTTTTTTTTTGTTTGTTTGTTTTTGTGTTTGTTGTTTTTTTAACTTGAATTTTCTGACTAATTATTAATTCGCATCTCCCTGTGGAGCTTTTCTCTCTCTCTCTCTCTATTCTCTCTCTCTCGCTCCTCTCTCTTCCTCTTCTCTCTCTTCTCTCTCCTCTCTCTCTCTCTCTCTCTCTCTCTCTCTCTCTCCTCTCTCGCCTCTTTTTTCTTTCACTCTCTCTATCTCTGCCGCATTCACTATGTCTCTGTCTCTATCTGTCTCTCTCTGTCTTCTCTACTCTCTCTCTCTCTCTCTCTCTCTCTCTCTCTCTCTCTCTCTACTCCTTTTCCTACCCACCAGTACGAGCTACATTTTTTTTTTACATAAAACGCTACGACACGTAAATAAATCATTTCAAGAAACTCAGGACATTGAATTTATGGGTAAACATCTGACAGACGAGTACCAGTCTTTTAAAAAGCTTTACTTTGGACACATGTCCTTGTTGGCATAGTCTGACCACACTGTATGAAGGTGCGGTAACGTCTTTGATCGGTTGTAAGAACATCAAGTCTGATGGTTCTAGAACAAGATGGATGTATTTGACGTGAAAACGTCGTTTTGGTTATGTCAACAAATCATTTTAGTACCAGTAGTTTACGTTGCGTAATTATGCAGTGGCAATTTGTATCCAGATTTAATTTTTTTGTGTAAAAAAAAAATCACATTCAGTTTTTGTAACAGTGTGGAAGTAAAACAATCTTTCTCTGGCAGAAGTTGCTGTTGACTCAACATAGTTTTTTAAACCAGTTAGTTAAGTGCAGTAAATCTGAGAGTGGTGCGTTTGTATCCAGATTGCCTCATTTCAGTGCAAAAAACATATTGCATGCTGTTTTTGTGAAAACAGTGGGGAAAAAATCTTTCTTTGGAAGAAGTTATGAAGTCGCTCTCACAACAGAATTCAAGGCAGATAGAAGATCGCTACAGCAGCAATGGCAAAGCCTAAACAAGATCATTGGGAGAGCAAGAGAGTATCAGCTTTCTCTTACGAAGATGATGAAAATGTACAAGTCCCTGTTGCTGTCACATCCTGCAGTATGGGCGCGAAAAGATGGACCATGACAGCCAGAGACCACCAAGAGAGTCCCAGACGTTTGACACTAAATGATTCTGGCGCTTTGGCTCGGGATCTCTTGGCAAGACCGGAAGACAAAGAACCTTGTGTAGGAGCCAAATTACATCACTTGCAGGCACCCAAGATCCCATCTTGGAAACTAGTGAAGTAGAGGAAACTGTCGTGGTTAGGGCCATGTCATTACGCCGCAATATTCACTGACCATAACATCCTACGGGCACGCTGGAAGGCGGCTGACGTAAGGGGACGACATGCCATATGCTGGGATGGAAAACATTCAAAGATTGGACCAGGATGGAATGGCCCTACGCTGATGCTGACCAGGCAGAGGCAAGGGACGGATGGCGGTTGACTGCTTCGAGAGTGTCTCTCATCTCTCCTCTAAGCCCATCATGGCAGGGAGCATGATGGTGATGTTGACTGTTGGGGCTGAAGAATGTATTCACCTTTAGATCACAGGCGCATATTTCTGTTAAAACGTAGCGTTCGGAAGTCCATATTTTGATTATGTGAAAGACGACAAAGATTAACACTGTATTTTGTCCGAGGACCTAAAAAACGAAAGCCCATAATTTGACAATGTTATATGTGAGAGAGAGCTAAGATTAACTCTGGTGTTTTACGATAGGCAATAATAAGGCCTCTATTTCGGTTGAAGAGAATCTTTACGGAACCGATATCTGCATTCTTTTCCTTTAATTCTCTTTGCTTTTAATTTTGTGGTGCATATTAAGTCTCCTTTGTATGCTTATTTTTTACTATGTTAAATCTCCGTACTTGGCTTTCTGGGTGTGGGCAGAAGATCTAGGAGGACTTTTGCGATTGTTCTTGTCGCTTCTGCACTTGTGTAGGTCTCCCATCTGTCGGCGGGCTTTTCGTTATTCTCCCTCCCTTTCCAACTTGCTCTCTTCTTCTTTCTCTTCTTCTTATTCGTCTTCTTGTTTTTGTTGTTGTTCTTCTTTTCTTGCTTTTGTTTCTTTCATCATCAATCTTCTTTTCTTCTTATTATTCATTCTTCTTCATCTTCTTTGTTTTTGTTCTTAATTCATCTTCTATGCTTCTTCTTCTTCTTTCTTTTTCTTCTTGGTTTTTGTTCTTCTTCTTCATAATAATCATCATCATCATATCATCATCTTCTTCTTCTTCTTCTTCTTCGTCTTCTTCTTCTTCTTCTTCTTTTATTCTTCTTTTCTTCTTTCTTCTCCTTCTTCTTCTTCTTCTTCTCCTTCTTCTTCCTTGCTCCTTCTCCTTCTTCGTCTTCTCGCTCCTCCTCCTCCTCCTTCTCCTTCTTCTTCTTCTTCTTCTTCTCTCCTCTTTCCTGCCCATGTCCTTTGAAGCCCATCTTGTTTTTGTCCTCACTCTCTTTCTCAATCCACCCCCCCCCCCCTCCTTCCATTACAGACATTATCTATTAAACACTTCATCATAATCTGGGTGTCATCGACTGCATTTTTTCTTCTTTTCTTCTCCTCCTTTGTATTGCTGTTGTTTCTCGCCGTTTGGTCAGTTCTGGCATGATTCCATAGTTGAGGGAAACCTTTGACAACTCGACACAAACTGAGGAATACTGGTCAATCGTCTTTTCTTTTAATCAACTGCATTGTAGATTTGCTAGGCGAACTGTGAAGGGTCTCACGAAGCTTCCCCCTCGTTTTCTAAAATTGATTTTTCATATTCAGGGATGCAGGGGCGTTATAGACAGAAGTTTTTCGCTTTCACATCCAAAATGCGGCTCTCGCATAGGCACACGCACTATGTCCACTCACATCGGGGCCCGCACAAAGGTGACGGAAACACATAACATTTCATAGAAAATAATTAACTTTTATTCAACTTGACCTCCTGCCCACCTCCCGTCCCTACTCAACACAGAACTATCTGTATCATACAAAACAATGTACAGCATACAGACAATTTCATAAATCGCATCCATTTGCTTCAGTTATTCTTTACTTACGACCAGGAAAGTCAATTTTCCACTAATTCTGTTTTCGAAAACTTATAACCTTAAGAGCAAATAAACCGTTCTTAACTGCCAGCATTCCCTTGGGTTGATCGTCAAGTTTCTCTACATCCACTGTACAGACCACGAGCATGGAAGCTCGCCACAACGTTGTGTCATCCCGATTGGCAAATCCAGTGGGGGTCACTGGCAAAGTAGATTGTGTCGCACCTCACACCAAGTCTCCTGGGTCTTCCACCGTACTTTGCCACTCTCCACTGCTAAAAAGGGCTCCTGTCGGCCTCTCCCACAGGTCTTCTCTGTTTGCAAACTACCCCACCCGTTTGTCTGGCAGCTCCCTTGCCTAGGCTCCAAACAGGCTGACATTCGTATTGCTGTCGGCCGTACCCACACGGAGACAATTCTTCTCGTCGTCGGCTCCGAGTGATTAAGCAAACACTCCACTGTTCTTACGTCCCCACCCAGGAGACAACGAGGTGACAGCTATACCTCTGCTTCACGCTGTATTTTCATTGAAGCCTCAGCAAGACGGCGAGTTTCATTTCCCTTAAGTGTGTCACACACTTCATGGTTTTTTACATGCACCTTATATTCGTTCTCAAGAAAGAGGAGAACCCCGAGTTTATCTGGCTCAACCAATGGAATCACTGGCACACACACATCACCACGATTTGTACCAATAAATACCCAAGTTTATTTTTTATTCCACCAATGATCACTAGTAACCTACACACACACACACACCACAGATGCTAGCGCCAACAAGACTTGGGCTACAAAGTGGTTAATGCATAACCTCTATTCACAAAATCATGTTCTTTCCCCCAAGCTACCCAGTGTACTAACAGACTGGACTTCTCTACCAGACAGGACTGGATGATTCGAGTAGTTACTACCTCTATAGGCAACAAGGTGCAAACAAATCTATAGGCAGAAGCCTTCCATCATTCCCAGTATAAAGGATGACTGAATGGTCGCTGTATCTGCCTGCAGGCTGACGGTCTACATACCTGTGACGGATCTCCTGACACGATCGCCTTCCCTTAAGGCCCACTGGGAGAACCCAGTTCATACCCAGCAGTGGTCGGACTGGACACTCCTATACCCGGGAACGGCAAGGTCCGGGCAACTCCTTGTCACTATCACTAGGATGCGAACACTTTCCCGTAAACTCGCCCTCCTTCCAGGATACCGGACTCGGGTATTCCACTCTGGTGATGACTGAGTTCGCACACTTGAACACCCAAGGTAATTGCTCTCAAACACAAGCAAACTACCCTTAATTTGCCTAAATGCTCGAGTAAATTCGGCCGTACTCATGACACCCCCGTACTTAAGAATGTTGTTCCAATCTACATTTAATACAGGAAGAATGTTTACAGATTGATAATACAAACTCGTTGGCATGGGTCGATATATCATTACTTACCCCTATGCTTTCAAGATTCACTTCCATCATATATCTCTACACTTGGTAATGACCTATTTAAAACACAATAAATTTAATTAGATAATCCATAGATCATCTCTTTGGTCAGTCATAAACAAATGTGCAAAACATTAACTCCTAAACTGGCCCAAATATAATCAAGAACTTCTCTCTATGGACGTTCGTAAGCTATCAAGCATGTCCATACATATTATTTAATCATTTTATTAACTTCTATTATAGCACAAAACCATGATTTACACACAGGATCCAAATTTAAGGTGTGTGCCAGCATAATTAAACATCAAAATCAATTCAAGGCGTGTTCCACAATCAACAAAGACAAGATTCAAATTCAGGCGTGAGGCCCACACACGCTATCACAACCCAATATGCAAATCAAACCACTTATCATGATGTCACAAATAATAAGACATTTTCAACTTTACTGATCAGTGTACAAGACAACATTAGCAAACAGATATCAACCATGAAAAAATCATAAACCACATTGAAGCCTGTACTCAACCCCCGGCCCCATATTGGGACAATGAACATAGCAACAATACAGGTAAAACATATACATGTATCAATAAAACGAAAATATCAAATGAACTAGGATTAACCCAGCCCTATACATGGGCCAATCAAAAATCAATAAACATAACTGGTCAGGTAACATTATTTACACAGTAGCTGTATGCAAAACAGATGACTGCTCACACACCTCCACAAAACAACAGCAGCCCGTAGGCATTGCTCATACCCCATTGATTCTACTTTTGCTGTTAACACTACATCTGCAACGCCATGGAGGTATTATCTCGACCCTTGACCTACTCCTGCCACTCCCTCTCAATGTTGACCGAACACGTTTGTGGCTAGCAAATTAGTACTGGGGCAGTTAGTTTGGCGCATTCATGGCTTTACAAGGGAGTCAGCGAACCCTTTCACAAATTTTAGTCCTTAAGGAGCGAGTGAAAATCCTGCGCGATCCTCTTCTAGCCGCTTACGGCAAAATCCTCCTTTGCATTTCAGTCCACTTTGGCTTTCATTGCATTCTAGGGTCTGTTGTTCGAAGATCACTGTGAACTGGAGCTGTCGCACCCATTCACTGCGACGACGATCATATCACCTTTTCATAATACTGTTTATGAGATGGATCCCTCACTAATTTATCCGTAACCACGTTTTTTCCTTCTCTCTGAGGAAATTCATGGTTCGAATCCTGCTCATGGCCTATGCCCAATTACTTGATGAGCTTATTTACTATTACCCTTTCCTGACACTGGATTATATGCCTCCTTGAGCTGGACTGTCTTTGGCTTTTCCTAACGATAGCTGGATCTCCTCGACCTTACTTGCATGCGTATTACTGCCTCCTAGGTCCCAACAGCTGCTGGTTCCAGTCACTCTGTGGTCCAATGTTGGACCCGACCCTGAGGTCCAGCCACCGTGGTCCTACACTTCCTGAATGCACGGCAACGCCAACACTTTTGAACCACCTCTACGGCCACCATGGCCCACGGCACGCCACAGAAGGCCCCTCCATGGACCACGGCACAGCCACAAAGAACTATTTAATTGGTCCACTGCACCACCACCTCGGCCACCTTCATGGCCTACGCTAGCTCTATGCTAGCGGCGCTGTGCACTCCACCTGCTTCTGTTTACTTCCAGTAGAGTTTAATACCCTGCTCTCACTTGCTTTCCCTAATTGACTGGTTGCCTGGTTAGGCTTTGGGAGGATGTACCATACCCCATAACATATAGCTGGATAGGGAAAAGATTGTTTTCGCACTGCTGCAGTGAAAGTACTCCTGACAAACTCTGACTCTACTCTGGACACGGGCCAAAGGTAGCAGATTAATTCTTCCATTTGCATGATCGCACGCAGGTGGTTTCGCGGTTATAGTCTGTCTCTCTCACAAACGGCTCTACCATTGCGCTAGAGTCAGTCCTGTATATAATAAGCTGGTCACCGGCTTTCCGTTTACTACTATGCCATAGTAGTTGGTGGTGGTTACTCTGAACGTCCTGTTGATTTGTATCAAAGGCACAACAAAGGAATGTTTCCGCTGTACAGCTAAATTCCTTGGCGATTTGGACCCTCTCGCCCAAATTTAAAAATTGTGCGTTTCACTCTAACATTCTCTTGGGTCCCATGTTGCCACGAGACTTAGAATCGATTCTAAATGCGGTATCGCCTCCGGTTTGTAGGGAGTAGGCGAATCACTCCCTGACTGTTGTGGTCTGGGCATTACGGGTCGAATGGTTCGATCCCTTCTTCCCATTTACGCCTGTTCATGGGCAGATTCTTACCTGTCGGCAACTTTCACTAACTCCTTCTAAACTTCTTATTCTCTTTTGCCAAGAATACTGTGAGATCCTTCGGGCCAGTGGAGAGAATATGTGTTACTTCAACCGATATCCTCCTCAAAGATTCAAAAAGTTTGTTCGAGGTTCCCTAACACTTATCACATTGTCAATCGGAGAGCCCTATGAAGCCGTTATAGAAATGTTCGTTGCGTTCTACACATGATTTACGTACGGTTTCTCTGAACAATTTCCTTTATATCTATCGGCCGGTTACTTGATACATACTGTAACAAAGATTCGGCGCACCAACTCATAATCTGTCTGTTTTTACGGTGGCAAGCAGATAAATCGCATTCCCTAGCTTTTGGTTGTATGCAGCGCCTACAAATTTGTGGCCCACAGTTATTAGGGTAAGCCCTGATTCTTTGGCAATCCATTCAAATTGCAAATGAAATCCCTATATAGTGATATATATGCGTCGGATTATCATCGTACTTGGCATATTGAATCAAGGAGACGGACTGAACATGTGGTGCAAAAGTTCACTTGAGGTTTTGCTTTCCACGGCCCGTTGTTCTTTCTCCTGTCCTTCATTTTCCTACTCTAAATGCCTTATCTTCTCTCTTTCCTATCTTTCTCTGTCTCCCTCTCTCTTTCACCGTTCTCTTTCTCTCTCTTCTTTTACAGTTCTCTCTCCTCCTTTTTACGTTCTATATACTCCTTTTCCCGTTCTCTTTTCTCTCCTACTTTTCCATTCTCATTTCTTCTCTCCTCTTTTTCCCGTCCACTTTCTCTCTCCCCCACCCTTCCCACTCTTTTCATGTTCTCTACTCATCCTTTTACCGTTCCTCTTTCTCTCTACTCTTTTTCCCGTTCTCTTTCTCTCTCATCTTTCCTCCCGTTCCCTTTCTCTCTATTTTTTTCACCGTTTACTCTTTCTCTCTCCTCGTTTTCCCATTCTCTTTCTACTCTCTATGCCGTTCCCGTTCTATCTCTTCTTTTTCCCGTTAATCATTTTTCTCTCTCCCATCGTTTTCCACCTTTTTTCTGTTCCTCTCTGTTTCTTCCCGTTCCCTTTGTATTTATGAGCCTTCGATTACACGGGGCCAGTTATCATCTTCTTTTTGCACTTCAGTTCCGGACCCGTTAGTCATAAAGCTTTTCCTTCTTCATTTGAGGTCCATCTTTTTCAGGCGGAACAATTGTCTCAGCATCCTCTTCAGGTCGACAATTCTGAAGCTTTCTAACCCTCGTATCAGCTAGTGTATACACCACAGTAACTAGCGTGATTTCCACACGATAATTGTAAAATAAGCGATCAAATTGTTGTGCTACCACAATTCAACCTCAAACAGAAACCATAAATCTAGCAAGTTATATCAACATGCCCAGGTCATGATAAAATAATAAGATCAAAAAAGTCTAATCATGAATATCGTCTTTCATGGTAAGAATAAAGAATTCTAGTTGTCCTCAATTTCAGGGGATGGTTGGGCGGGTGGGTGGGTAACCCCAAAAATAACATTTATCCCAATTCCCACACAAGGAATGAACAACCTTCGGGTATACACACCATCATACCCACACTCACAACACACCTATTACAAGTTATACATAACCTAAATAAACACATTGCAATAAAGAACTACATGACAACACACTACATGCATGGTACTCAAAAAAGCAACATTACCGCCCTCCTAACCACAGACTACCCGTCCTCTACCCACTTTCAAACACCTCCTC
Source organism: Conus ventricosus (assembly GCA_018398815.1). NCBI lineage: Eukaryota > Metazoa > Mollusca > Gastropoda > Neogastropoda > Conidae > Conus > Conus ventricosus. The sequence goes on along the minus strand of CM031608.1, from coordinate 86,950,966 downwards.
CCAAGGCATTACAGCTTCCATCCCCCCTCCCCCTCCATCCTCACACCCCTATCTTACCCACTCCATAGCTTTAACCATTCCTTCAACCGCCTACACCACTTCTCACTCACTCTACACTCACCCTCCACCTCAAATACCGCACCTCACCCCCCCACTCTCCCCCACCCAGCTAACCCTACTAATAAGTTTCTCTCTCCCCCTCCCTCACACCACTCACCAACCCTCCACCCGTAATATCACCCACCAAACTCCCTCCTCCTTGAGTTTCTGCCCTTCCAATTCATCCTCTCTACCCCATCCCCCCTCCCCCCTCCCCCCAACATTCCTTCCCATCCTTTACCTCACGCATGCCACACTCCCCCCTCCCTACCACCTCTCCTCAACATCCAACCCCCAACCAAAAAACCCCCTAACCAAAACCTCCTCTCACCCCCCTCTCACAACCCCCCAAAGGGCAATCAAACTCCCTAAACTACACCACCCCCCACCCACCCCAAGACTATCACCATCGCACACTAACATCATCCTACCAACCATCAACTGCAAAATTTCTAAACTCCTTGCAATGGAACAATACCCAGATATTTCAAAATCACTTATGGCTCATTTTTGTTCATCCTGGATGAGCCCCCAATTGTGAGGGTCTCGAAGCTTACCCTTCGGTTATTAAAATATGATTTTCATATGCGGATATGCAGGGCGGTGGGGTTATAGACAGAAGTATTTACGCTTTCAACTACCAAATGCGCTCTCGCATAGGCACACGCCACTCGTCCTCAAATCGGGCCCGCACATAAGGTGACTGGGAAACCAATAACATTTCATAGATTAATAAATCAACTTTTATTCAACTTTGACTCTGTTCTTCAGTTATATTCTTTGCCAGGGAAAGACAATATTCCACTGTTATGTTTGTCATGACACTAAACCTTAAGAGCATATAAACGTCCATAACTTGCCGACATCCTTGGTTGATCGTAAGTTTCTGCCATCCACTGTTCGGACCACGAGCTGTTGATGATGACACCACCGTTGCTGTCCTCCGATTGGCCAAATCCCCGTTGTGGGGACACTGGCAACGTAGCTTGAGGTCGCACCCTACACACCGAGTCTCCCGGTCTCCACCGTACTTCGACCTCTCCTCGGAAAGAGGCTCCTGTCACGGCCTCTCATACAGGTCTTCTCTGGCTGCAAAACACCCCAACGTTGTCTGGAAGCTCCATGTTAGGCTTCCAACAGGCTTGACCGGTCTTGCTGTCGACCGTCCCCACACGGGAGACAATTTCTTCTCGTATTTCGGCTCAGAGGTACAGCAACCTCCACTGTCTTTACGTCCCACCCAGGAGACAACGAGGTGGACAGTAACCTCTGCTTCAGCTGTTATTTTCTTGAGCTCAGATTGGCGGGCGAGTCACTTTCCCTTAAGTGAGTCAAACACTTCCGGGTTTTTTTCATGCACCTTATATTTTCGTTATCATAATAAAGAGTGTAACCCGAGTTTAACTGGCTCAACCAATGGATCATTGGCACACACACTTCACCGATTTGTACCTATTAATTCCCCATGTTATTTTTATTCCACCAATGGAATTCATAGTACTACACATACACACACAAACCACTGCTGCTAGCGCAAAAAGACTTGGGTACCAGTGGTTAATGCATAAACCTCCTTTTCAAACTCATGTTCTATGCCCCCAAGCTACCCAGGTGTACTAACAGCATGGAATTCTACTAACACGACAGGAAATGATGCTTCGAGTAGTTACTAACTTATAGGCAATCAGGTGCAAACACTCAATAGGCCGAAGCCTTACACTTCATTCCCAGAACAAGGACGATCTGTATGGTCGCTGTCACTCTGGCGGCAGGCTGACGGTTCACCTACCCGTGTCGGTAACCTGCACGATCGCATTCCCTTCAGGCCAACTGGAGAACCCAGTCAATACCCAGCCAGTGGTCGGATGGACATCCTTACCCGGGCCGGCCAGGTCGGCAATCCTTGTCACTATCCCTCGGACATGCGTATCACTTCCACGTAACTCCCCCTCCTTCAGTGTACGACTCGGGGTATTCCCTCTGGTGATGCCTGAGTTCGCACACTTGAACAACCCAAGGAAACTTGCTATACAACAACAGCCCAAAACTGCCCTTTAATTTGCATAATTGATCGAGAACATTCGGCACGACCGCTCATGAACAGAGACAAAATAACAGATATCTGTTCCCCATTTCAATGAGTATGGAGACTGGTAGATTGACAGGGATAAACACTGGAACCTCTCCATCATTCTGACAGCGTCGGGGTCAATGACCAGACAATTTAATGGAAATAACGCTGAATTCGTCCCCCTTCACTGCTCCGTTGCAGACTGGCATTCGCCCGCGCACGGGTCAGAGCAGGCGTGAACGTGAAGAAGCGGTCAACCAAGGGGAGGAGAAGAAGAGAAAACTCTGGAGCTGGTACAGAAAGAGGAAGACAGAGGGGACAGCACTCACTGTCATGGTCAGAGCAGGCGTGATCGTAGCGTCAAGGGGGAGTAAAGAGTTGGTAACAGAGACAGGAAGGACAGAGGGGCAGCAATCTCAACTGTCTATGGCTTCAAGTGGGACCAAAAAGTGACTGCAGGGTAGATCGGTTGTGCTCTGTGTCTCATATTAACTGGCTGTTCAATCTAACGACGCTGGTTTTGTTGGTGATGATGATGATGATGATGATGTGATGAATGGATGATGATGACGACGACGGACGAAGTGTTGATAATGATGACGATGACGATGACGTGATGATGATGGTGAACGTTGACGATGTTGATGTTGACGACGCCGACAACAATGACGACGACGACGTCGATGATGTTGCAGATGGATATGACGTTGTCGATGCAGATGATGATGGTGATGATGACGACGATAGATTGCAAGCAACAAGAAATCTTCTTGGCGCGTGTCTGTGTAAAAAAACATTAAACATTGGGGGTCCAACTGAACATGAAACTATACTGTTTGATTGAAAATGATGACACTGGTGACATGTTAGCCGTTCTGATATTAGCTCGATTTTAAAGAATTTAAAATCTGTGTGATGAAAATAAAACCTTAAAATCTTTGATTGTCTTCTGTTAAACCTCCACGCCACTTTTTATCGATTAAGGCTGCTTTACAGAGCCTGTAAAGGCCGTTCCTTTGTAACCCCACAGTGTGTTCTGGCTCCTAAGAAGTGAGTGCCAGGACATCCATCATTGTTTGTTTGCATCACTGAGGGGTCAGCTGGTCTTGCTTTCAAGGTCAAAAATACAAAGAAAAGCTCTTTAGATGTGTGGCCAAACTTGCAAAATTTACACGTAAATCCAGAGAAATGTTTGTAAATGATTGGTTTCATATCGGCGCTATGTAGAAAGATGCTGTTGAATGGGGTAGGGGAATCGCAATATTTTCTCCTTTCTTTTATTTTACTCTATCTTCTGATGATTTTCTACTCCGTATGTTGGAGCTAAAAACATGTCTCAATAACTGGACAAGTTGAAATACTTTTGATCAAAACATAAACATGGATGTTTAATTTTATTTGTTTACAAATGGTGGATGTGTGCAATTGTCTGTGTGTGATCGCGCTGGTATGTATGTCTTTCACGCTGCATTGTCTGTTAACATTTACGCGTTGGAGATAGTTCTGGCTTTGTGTGCAAAAATGGTGTGCATTTGTTTTCGACACACACACACACACACACACACACACACACACACACACACACACAACCACACACACGCAAGCACGCACGCACGCACGCACGCACGGCACCACGCACGCCACGCACACACACACACACGAAGACTACCTACAAAGACGGAAAACACAGGGTGAATATCTAGAACTCCGTAAACACCAGAGAACAGATCCCAAAATCGTTCTGAAAGGAAACAAAAATAAAGACAATGGAAAACGCTCTCTCTTCTCTCTCTCTCTCTCATCTCTCTCTCTCTCTCTCTCTTCTCTTCTCTCTCTCTCTCTCTAGCACATCACACTTAAAACACTCTCACTCTCTCTCACCTCTCTATCACTCTTTTTCTTTCCCTCTCTCTTCTCTATACTCTCTCTCTCTCTCTCTCTCTCTCTCTTCTCTCTCTCTCTCTCTCGCTCTCTCCTTCTCTCTGTCTCTCTTGACTCTATAGGACTGAGGACTGGGAAAACAAAACCGATGATCTCATGGGGAGATCCAAGGAGAAAATTTGATCTTTTATGTATTTCTCGGGAGGAAAGTGAGACCCATGTCACATTGTGAATATGTGTTGAAAAGACCTTGTTACAAATTAATTTGGAGTTGTCACAGGACATCGATTTTGACAGGGTTCATCGTCTGAACAACCGGCAGACTCCCAGTGATCGCAGATGTGTATGTTACAAACAAATGGGGAGATCTACAAGTCCCAAGCGCACAGCTACAAGGCAGCCACGTTTTCCTAGGTGAGGACTCTCCACTAATGTGGTGATGTGGGGGAAAAGGATGACTCCCATTCTCAAGATAGCTAGGAATGACGGCAAAACGCGCGACCATGATCTTCAACTACCTCCTCGTCGACGGCAAGCGTTACACTGTAGGGACTGACGGACAGAACTCGTTGAAACTGAGGGTAGGAAATTGGCCGGGTCCATTACTTTAAATAGATTGAGTCCGCACTGGGGAAAGGAACCCAGACTGAATCGACACCGGCTTGTCCACCCTGTGTTCTATCTCGTCAGCACGTGAAAACTGGAAGTAGATGTGTTTTGATTCTGATGAAAACTCGGTCATCCAGCGGCAAGTTAAAAAAAAAAATATGAACAACAGGACGTTGGTGTTTGGTCTGGAAATGGCCATTTTTAACTGGAAATTACGTTTGCGTCATATTACTGTACCATGTCAGGACAATAGCATTCACGGCAGTTAGTCTGCTCTGCCAGGCCGAAGTTTTGTGTGGCTAATGCAGTGATAAGACAGTCACGTGGTGCCCAACCCACTTCGCCGTGGGAGAAGCCATTTGTAAGTCTCCCATACGTCATTCTCTCTCGGCCTGCCGCCCAAGCAAGTTAAGTCTTGTGCTCGTCTCGCCTTCTTTTGCCGTTGTGTTTAGATAGCCTTGTGTTTGCTTCTTTGCTTATTTGTTGTGGCTTGCGCGCTTCACCCTTTCATTCTAAAACCGGTGGGGCTTTTGGGTTTTTGGTGTGCTTTATTCATTTGTTTAACCCGCCATCTCGCCTTGTGCCTTTGTCTTGGCACTTGCGACTTTGCATTCGGCGCCTTCGTTCTTCGAAAGTCGGAACCCCATCGCCGGTTTCGCCTTTCTCCCCAGTTTTGGCTTTACGGCCCCTTGTTTAACGAATCTCGGTCCCTTCTCCTTCCATTGGATCCCGATTCGCCTAACTTTCACGTAGTCCATCGGATTCCATTTCTTCGCCGGTCGTTCCGCCATTTTTTTTTCGACCGGCCAAACCGCGTCACTTACGATCGACCTGCCTCGATCTCTCACTGACTTCTCGTTGCATTTATTACAATTTTTCAGTGTCTCTCACGACGTTGGTTGAGCCCTTTCTATCCCTCAATCCACCTCTTGTCTCCCCTTTGCGATCGTGCGTTCCGTGTTTGTTCCCCACACCAGTGCCCAACATGGTGAAGGAACATTAACGGCTCGAGGCGCTCCACTCTTCGGCAGTCGCTCTCTACCCGGAGGGGTCGTGTGTCGATTCCAGGGGAAACAAACCGTCAGCACACGATGAAGCGTACGGTCGGTGTAGAGGAGGGTTCCGTGCAGGGGACGCGGGGACCATCATTCGTTTTCCCCCTCTACCCGACCGGCGGATACACGATCGTCGCGATCGAAGCCCAACGGGTCAGTCCCACTCGGATGAACAATCGGCAGTCATTCCCGACTGTTTTTCATTTGTTTCCCTTTCCCCTAAGCCCAAATCCTCCAAGGGCAAGGCTCCATGAAAGGACCTTCCCGTTCTAAATCTTCACGTTCCTGATGGTTCGCCTGTTCGACTTCGACCGCGTAAGGAGACCCTCTCCCATCATGCCGGGGTCCGGCGATATCGGCCCCAGGGGACCCTTGCCGATACCCGGACCGGCACGGGTGGCGACTCGCGGACGGAATCACCGCATGTCACCCGATCATTGGGGACTTGTGACGCTAGCACCTCCACTAACGCACACAGTCTCAGGACGCTCTCCCCAACCGGGTCCGGGTTCAGCCACGACCCGGACACGAGGAGCGTCAACACTCCGGTGGAGGGAATGGGGCCCGGGTCTTCGGTGGAACCCCCCCACTGACCACAATCCGGGTCAGGTACGCAGGCATCGAGTAGCTCGGATCTGCGACCTCACCCCCGACGGTCGAACCACCCCGATCGATCGTCTCAATCTCCCCTAGGGTACAGGACGTTGGGGAGCCGACTTCTTCCGCTCCCTATTGGGCAACGTCCGGGTCCCGTTCCTCAGGGGAGGATGGGACCTGCGGAACCAGGGGTAACCCCTCGCCCCTTGATTTTTTACGCGTCGTCTCAGCCATCCCCGTCCGTTTACCCACGGCCAGGAGGCTCGGCGATCGTAACACTCCCCGACCCCTCTCCCACGCAAGGGGCCGGTGTGGACCCCACCCGGGAGATGCAGGAGGCTGTGCTCTCCCGGGGTGCGCAAGGTTCCCCGGGTCGAGGAGACTCTGCCTCTGGGCCTCCACAGCCCTCCTTTCCCCCCGGGGACGGTGGTTCTATTCCCCCGAGGGGAAATTCAGTGCTTAGCTCGGACTCTTCCCCTGACTCCATTTTTGGCCTCATGTGGCATCCGGCCTCCCAGAGCTGGATCGCCCTGGGGCCGATTCCTCTCGGGGGGCTGTCCGATCGGCATTCCCCTGTTTTCACGCCGATTACGGAACCACCGGGGAGTCGTCCTCGTTTTCCCCCTCTTCCCAACGATTTTCACGACTCCTACGCACCCCTGACAGGGCCCTTCCGAAGGTGGACCTGAAATTCCCCTCACGATCAGACTGACCCACAATTGGAGGAGGGTGTTTGAGGAATTCCTCCCCCAGTCTGGGGACCTTTCCATTTTGGAGAGCTGGCGCCCTGATCTTGTTGTTAGGGAATCCCCCCCCTCTAACAACATCTTCGCCTTTCCCGTTTCACTGGGTCCCCCCCTACCCAGCGATCACGGTCAAGGAAAAGCCGCCCCCAGACATCACTCCTTTGTTGGGCAGATCGGCCCCTCGCCAGGGGTACACTTTGCCGTTCCCCCACGGGGACTGACTTCTTATCAGCCCCAACGCGGCCCCAATAGGAGTATTCCTAAAGGGACCCGCGTCAGGCCTCATGCTTTTCTCTCTTTTCTGCCAATCCGGCCACCGGGAGATTGCCATTTCCCCGGCTGACCTCAGGCTCACTCCCAACCGCCCCCCTCCCACATCCACCTCTCTTTCTATCAAAACCCTGACAGAGTGGGACAGAATCGCCAGAGCTGGCATTCTGCACACCACCGGGGGCATGCCTTCATTGGACATGTTCCTACAGCGAGCGGAGGAACTCTGGCCAATGAGGGAGGCATTGTCTCAGCGTCTCAGACCCCGGGGGACACTGAGGCAGGCCCCAGCCTGTTTGATGACCCCCTTATGGGGTTTTTTGTCAACAAGATAGCGCAAACCCCCTTGGGGTGCGGCGCGACAGCGCAGCCAGGAGTCACTTTAACTGCCTTCTGGCAGTGAGAGACGCCCTGCTATCACAGGGCCCCTCTCTCCCCCGCGCTCAAGGCGGCCCTTACGCTGCATTCCGGGTCAGGGGCAGTCGCTTTTCGGGACTATTCCTCTCGGTCATTTCCCATGCCGTCGGGAGCGCAAACAGGCCCCTTCTTTTGCGACCCAACCCTCGTCAGCACCGCCCTTCTAGACCATTCTTTCGTCAGGCCCTCCCACAGCCAGAACCCCCGCCCTACCCCAAGCAGCGTCCCTCGAGGCCCGCCAAACCCCCTACGCCCAAACCGAAAAAACCCCAACAGATTTTCGGTTCGGCCCAACAGGCCCGGCCCCGGAGGTGACTAGCGGGACCCACCTTCCGAGGGGCGGGACATGTCGTCTTCCCGACAACCTCAGCCCTCTGCCCCCTGGCAGGCAGTCTGTCCCGGCACGCCCACCAGTGGCGGCGCATGGTCTCAACCCCTGGGTGGTCTCTGTTTCTGCAGGATGGGTTCCCTCTACCTGGGCACACGAACGCCCTCCCCTCCTGTCCTCCCCTCCTCCTTCCACCGGCGACCCACCTCCCGCCCAGGCGGAGGCCCCTTTGCCTGGAAATCGAGGAGCTTCTCCGCAAGGGCGCCATCACCGAGGTACCACACCCCAACCCCGGGTTTTACTCTCGCCTCTTTGTAGTCCCAAAGGCCTCGGGCGGCTGGAGGCCCACCTCGACCTTTCCCCTTCAACAGTTCTCAGACAAACCCGATTCAAGATGGAGACCCCGGCCAGTCTAGGGGACTCACCACCATCTGGACTGGGCACCCGATTTGATCTCAAGATGCTTACTTCCGATCTCATCCACCCGTCCCAAGGGGCGATACCTTCGTTTCGTTTGGCGGGGCCGGGTGTTTCAATTCAAGGCCCTCCCATTCGGACTCTCCTGGCTCCCCCTTTCCCCTTCACGAAGGTAGTCAAGGAGATGGCCCCCTTGCCAGACAGGAGGACATTCGCCTCCTTGTCTACCTCGACGACTGGTCGTCCTGGCCCCCTCTCAGGCCCTAGCCAATCCCACACCTCAAGTTTCTTCAGCTTTGCTCCTCTTGGGGTTCGTCACCCAACCCCGCAAAAAGCGAGCTCTCGCCCAGTCAGCAATTTTACCTTCCCGGGCATGAGATTCGACACCACCTCCATGGTAGTCTCCCGACCCCGGAGAGGTCCGCTCGCCTAGTGGATCTCATTTCCCCTTGCCTCTCTCCCCTCACTTCGGCAAGGGCACTTTCCTCCCTCCTAGGGATGATGGAGTCCCTGTCTCCTCTCATTCCCCTAGGCAGAGTTCCAAAGCGACAGCTTCAGAGGGAGTTCCGCCGTCGTTGGTCCCAGACCAACGACAGCTGGAACCAGCCCGTCCCCCCCAGGGCCTTGGTTCGTTTGGGCCACGGAGGAGTGGCTCAGCCCTCACCTGGCCCCGGAGTTCCCATCTCCCTCCCATCCCGGCCCTGGAACTTTTCACAGACGCCTCCAACTCGGGCTGGGGGGCCCATCTGGAGAGCAGTCACGCCTCGGGGGTTTGGGATCCTCTGACTGCTCGTCTTCACATCAACATCTTGGAACTGGAGGCGGTCAGACTCGCCCTCCTCCAGTTCCGTCCATAGTCGCCACCGATTTGTTCTCCTTTTCACGGACAACACTTCGGTAGTTGTTACATCAACAAGGGGGGGGGGGGGGCACACTCCATCGGGCCTCTCCCTCCGTACAGGGCCCTCCTCCGCTGGTGTCACACGCAGGGGGTCACCCTTCGCGCGAGACACATAGCAGGGACTCACAACATTCCCGGCAGACTCTCTCAGCCGATCCAAGTCTGTCCCCCACACGGAATGGGCCCTCAGCCGGCTTACCTTTCACCGTGTGGGAACATTGGTTCACACCAATGATCGACCTCTTTGCCACACGGTTCAACCATCGTCTGCAGTGTATGTGTCCCCGGTCCCGGACCCCCAGGGTTACGCCATCGACGGGCCCCGTCCCTTCCTTGGTCCGGCCTCATAGCTTACGCCTTCCCTCCCTTCCCGATCCCCACAAAGTTGATCAGGAAGGCGAGACTCGAGAGACCCAGGGTCATTCTCATAGCCCCTGGTGGCCCACTCAGTCTGGTTCCCGGACCTCAAGTCCTCACTCACGAACCCCTCTCCAGTTTAACACCAGGGGGGACATGCTCAGGCAACCCCGTTTTGGGCCTCCCTCACGCCAATCCCCAGGTTCTTCCCTCCACGCCTGGCTTCTGTGTCAGCCGGCTGCGAAAAATCCAATCCCCCTCTCGAAGGCAGGTCCCGTTCCGTCTCAATACCTCTCCATCGCCGGGGCCTCTCAGGAACTCCCAGACCTAGCCATGTCCTCTCGCCCGAGCTAGCACGGAGTCCCTTTATGGGCTGCAGATGGAGGAAATGGGTTCATGGTGCAAAGCCAAATTCTGTCCCTCACATTGCCCCCCCAACATCCCCAAATTTGGAATTTCCTGTCCAAACTTAACCTCTTGCTAGCTCCATCAGGGGCTACAGGTCGGCCATCTGCACGACCATCCTCCAAAAGGCCCGGGCCTTCCTTTGAGAATGATTTCCCTTTTCAGAGAGATCTCCAGAGGGGCTTCTCTTCGTGAGGCCCAATCCCTTTGACGTGTTCCCCTTTGGGACCTCTTCACTGTTCTTGGGCGTCCTCAATAAACCCCCCTTTGAGCCTTTGTCCTCCATTCCTTTCGACCTTCTGTCCTGAAGAATACCTTCCTCCTCGCCCTCGCTTCCGCGAGACGGCGAGGCGAGATCCATGCCCTTAGGGGGACCCCAGAGACATTGCCTTCCAAGACGGCCCTCTCCTTTTAAATTCTTCCGATTTAGCCAAAAACAGGAACCCCGGGAGCCCCCCCTTTCCTATACCGGGGGCGGATACATAGGGGCGAACCTCTTGGACATAGCCCCTTTTCCCCCTTTTCGATGTCTAACACCTTGGGAACGCTCGCGCCCCCGGCGCGTTTCACAAAGGCGTCTTCTCATTTCCTCAACCCCAGTAACCGAAAGCTCTCCGGCACTGTTCAGGTGGGTCTCCAAGACGGTAGAACTGCCCTTTCCAGGCATCCGGGATTCCCCCTCTCTTCCCCCCGGGGCCGAGGTCAGAGCGCTGGCCATTCGGCAGCATTCCAGCACTTGTTCCATGCGACCCCCTGGAGGCGCCTTCGGGTTCGGAGAACCCTTATAAAATTTTATTGGGGAAATCCGCATGACAGGGCTGTGGTTCTATGGGGTATCCTTTTTGGGGCAATGCATCCTATCGGGTAACCCCCGGAACCACTAGGGCACTCGCCCCCCTCCTTTTACTATGAATCTGCTATTGTCTGACATGGTACAGTTATATGACGCCAAAATGGGGAGTTTGTATTATACTCCTGTTTGGCTAGTATACTTACCATGTCAGACTCTAATGCCCGCCCTACCTTCCCCGCTAGCGCCAAGGTTCTGGGTTACCTTGCGCGCAGCCTCGATGAATGACGTATGGGAGACTTACACTGGCTTCTCCCTACGGCGGAGTGGGTTGGGCACCACGTGACTGTCTTATCACTGCATTAGCCACACAAAAACTTCGGCCTGGCAGAGCAGACTAACTGCCGTGATGCTATTGTCTGACATGGTAAGTATACTAGCCAAACAGGGAGTATAATACAAACTCCCATTTTCGTGTCACGTTGACATTTATAATATATCTGAACTCTTTTTTTATTTCTTCATTGGAATATCAATGGATTACTTCCGAAAATGAATAATAACGATTTTATTTCATACGTTTCTAGTTATGATTTTGCATGTTTTGTTGAAACATTTGTTGATGTTTTTCAATCGTCTATGTTTGCTGGATACACTGTGTACTGTCAACCCGCTTTTAAAGTTCACGGCACGTGGAAGGCGTTCCGGTGGACTGGTGTGCCTGGTGAAAACAGATATCTGTCCCTATGTTAAAGCAGTGGGTGTTGCATCTGATTTGTTTTATGCCTTTGTTATTGATAAATCCTTACTTGGCATATGAAAATGTCATGTATGTGTGCGCATATATTCTCCAGAGGGCTCTCCATATTACTCTCATTTTGAGAAGGAAAATGGAGTTCCTTTGCTTGAAGAATTTTTGTGTGATTGCTTACTTTATTTAAAATGAAATGCATGTGATTGTTGGCGGTGACTTAAATAGTACAGTTTCAAACTTTTCTTGTGATTTTGAACAAACTTATCAGTGAATGATGACAACATAAAAGTGGACAATTCATGTTCGAAACTCTGAAGATACTGTGCTAAATAAATGGAAAACTACTTCTCAGTCTGTGTACTGCTCGAAAACTGTGTATTTTAAACAGTGTGTGTAAGGGGGACTTCAAGGTCGCTACACATACATATGTGATAATGGCAGCAGCATTAACGACTATTTTTTGATGTCCTTTGACATGTTTTCGATTATTTCTGATAGGTGTGAGATGTACATATCTGCGAAAATCGTGTCTGATCATATGCTGTTGAATTGAATCTCACTGTCTCATGTCAAAACCAGAACTCTGCACAAGTAAACAACAGGCGCTGTATGATTGAGAAATGTGTCTGGAATGACGATCACATTGATTTGTTTTAAAATGCAATTTTTTCAATAAATGCATAGAGGGTATGCAAAGGCCAATTAGTCTGATCGATATAATGTTGACGAGGCATTAGATGTTTTGAACTGTTGTGTGAGAAAGGCGGAGCAGTGTGAACAAGCAGTTTACTCTCGGTATACATGACCAAGAAGAGGACTAGTATGATACCAGTTTACTCTAGGTATACATGACCAAGAGAGGACTGGTATATACCCAATGCCGGTTAACAAAAGAAAAGCTCGAAATTTATTGAAGAAATTCCGGCGTTCTTTGCCAGACCTTCTCGTGAGTCCTACTGTAAGGCCAGGAGGGAATATAAACATCTTTTAAAGAGAAAGGATAAACAGTGCAATGATGCTCTGTTGGGAATTACTTCAGTCTGTAATAGCCAAAAAGATTTTGGGATTGCTCACAAAATTCAGAAAACAAAAAACTGTGATGATATTGTCCGAATTGGTTGCATCATTCAGAGATCTACTGGACGAAAAATTTGATTCCAAATTATTGTCGGTGATCATTCAACAAATCGAAATCGGGGGGCCCAAAAATTTTTTTTAGAAGGGTAAAGGGGGGGGTTTTTTAAACCCCCCTTTCCCTTTTTTTTTTCCCCTTTTTTTCCCCCAAAATTTTTTTTTCCTTTTTTGAACCCCCCAAAAAAAAATTTTTTGGCCCCCCGGGGGGAATCCGGGTTAAAAAGGGAAAATTTTCCCCCCCCCCCTTGGGTTTTTTTTTTAAAAACCCAAAAGGGGAAAAATTTTTTTTTTAAAATTTTTTTCCCCCTTTTTAATTTCCCTTTTTTTGGGGGGGGAAAAAAACCCCCGGCCCCCTTTCCCTTTTTTTTTTCCCCGTAAAAAAACCCCAAAACCCCTTTTTTTTTTTAAAAAAAAAAAAAAAGGGGGGAAATTTTTTTTAAAAAAAGAGGGGCCAAACCCCTTTTAAACCTTTTTCCCCCCCTTTTTGGGGGGGGTTTTTTTTGGGGGAAACCCAAAAAATTTTTTTTGGGGGCCCCCCCCCTTTTAAAAAGGGTTTTTTTGGGGGGGAAAACCGGGGGAAAAAACCCCTTCCTTTTTAAAAAAAAATTTTTTTTTTTAAAAAAAAAAAGGGGGGGGGGTTTTTTTCCCCTTTTTGGGGGGTTTTTTTTTTTTGGGGGGGGAAGGGGTTTTTGGGGGTTTTCCCCGGCCCAAAAAAAAAGGGTTTTTAATTTTTCCCCAAACCAAAAAAAAAAATTTTTTTTTTCCCAAAAAGGGAAAAAAAGGGGCCCCCGGGGAAAAAAAAAATTTTTGGGGGGTTTTTTGAAAAAGGGGAAAAAAAAAAATTTTTTTAAAGGGGAAATTTTTAAAATTTAAAATTTTTTTTTTTCCCCCGGGGGTTTTTTTAAAAAAAAAAAAAATTTTTTTTTTTTTTTTTGGTTTTTTTTTTTTTTTTTTTAAAGGGAATTTTTTTTTTTTTTTTTTAAACCCAAAAAAAACCCCAAAAAAATTTTTTTTTTTGGGGAAAAAATTTTTTTGGGAACCGTTTTTTTTTTTTTCCCTTTTTTTGGTTTTTTTGGGAAAAAGAAAAAGGGGGGGGGAAAAAACCCCCGGGGCCCCCAAACCCTTTTTAAAAAGGGGGGGGGTTTTGGGTTTTTTTTTTTTTTTTTAAAAAAAAGGGGAAAAAGGGGGGGTTTTTTGGGGGCCCCTTTTTTTTTTTCCCAAAAAAAATTTAAAAAAAAAATTTTTTCCCTTTTTTAAAAGGGGGAATTTAGGAACCCTAGGGCTCGCCTCCTTTTACTATGATTCTGCTATTGTCTGACATGGTACATTTATATGACGCCAAAATGGGGGTTTGTATTATACTCCTGTTTGGTAGTATACTTCCCATGTCAGACTCTAATGCCCCCCTACCTTCCCCGCTAGCGCCAAGGTTCTGGGTTACCTTGCGCGCAGCCTCGATGAATGACGTAATGGGAGACTTACACTGGCTTCTCCTACGGGGGAAGTGGGTTGGGCACCACGTGACTGTCTTATCACTGCATTAGCCACACAAAAACTTCGGCCTGGCAGAGCAGACTAACGGGCCGTGAATGCTATTGTCTGACATGGTAAGTATACTAGCCAAACAGGGAGTAAATACAAACTCCCCATTTTCGTGTCACGTTGACATTTATAATATACTGAACTCTTTTTTTATTTCTTCATTGGAATATCAATGGATTACTTCCGAAAATGAATAATAACGATTTTATTTCATACGTTTCTAGTTATGATTTTGATGTTTTGTTGAAACATTTGTTGATGTTTTTCAATCGTCTATGTTTGCTGGATACACTGTTACTGTCAACCCGCTTTAAAAGTTCAGGGCACGTGGAAGGCGTTCCGGTGGACTGGTGTGCCTGGTGAAACAGATATCTGCCCCTATTTTTAAAGCAGTGGGTGTTGCATTGATTTGTTTTATGCCTTTGTTATTGAAAAATTTCCTTACTTGGCAAAATTTGAAACATGTCTGTATGTGTGCGCATATAATTCCCCCAGAGGGCTCTCCATATTACTCTCATTTTGAGAAGGAAAATGGAGTTCCTTGCTTGAAGAATTTTTGTGTGATTGCTTATTTTTATTTAAAATGAAATGCAGGGTGTTGTTGGCGGTGACTTAAATGGGTACAGTTTAAAACTTTTCTTGTGATTTTAAACAAACTTTCAGTGAATGAAAAACAACATAAAAGTGGACCAATTCATGTTCGAAACTCTGAAGATACTGTGCTAATTTAATTATGGAAAACTACTTCTCAGTCTGTGTACTGCTCGAAAACTGTGTATTTTAAACAGTGTGTGTAAGGGCGACTTCAAGGTCGCTACACATACATATGTGATAATGGCAGCAGCATTTAACGACTATTTTTTGATGTCCTTTGACATGTTTTCGATTATTTCTGATAGGTGTGAGATGTACATATCTGCGAAAATCGTTGTCTGATCATATGCCCGTTGAATTGAATCTCACTGTCTCATGTCAAAACCAGAACTCTGCACAAGTAAAAAAAACAGGCCTGTATGATTGAGAAATGTGTCTGGAATGACGATCACTTGATTTGTTTTAAATGCATAATTTTTTCCAATAAAATGCAAGAGGGTATGCAAAGGCCCAAATTTGTCTGATCGATATAATGTTAGGGCATTGATGTTTTGAACTGTTTGTGTGAGAAAGGCGGAGCGTGTGAACAAGCAGTTTACTCTCGGTATACAGACCAAGAAGAGGACTAGTATGATACCAGTTTACTCTAGGTATACATGACCAAGAAGAGGGCTGGTATATACCCAATGCCGGTTAACAAAAGAAAAGCTCGAAATTTTTTGAAGAAATTCCCGGGGTTCTTTGCCCAGACCTTCTCGTGAGTCCTACTGTAAGGCCAGGAGGGAATATAAACATCTTTTAAAGAGAAAGGATAAACAGTGCAATGATGCTTGTTGGAGGAATTACTTCAGTCTGTAAATAGCCAAAAAGATTTTTTGGGGTTGCATTCACAAAATTTTAAGAAAACAAAAACAACCTGTGAATGATATTAGCTCCGAAATGTGGTTGCATCATTTCAGAGATCTACTGGAACGAAAATTTGATTCCCAAAATTATATGGGCCGGTGACAGTTACCTAAATGATAACGATTATGATGACAATCAAAATCGTCCGATTTCCAAGAAAATTTTAATGACCTTGAGAAAAGTAAAACCCGCAAACGCTGGCCCCCAAGGGGTTATAGGTGAAAAACTAAAAGCTGCTTGCCA
>CM031608.1:86923394-86933850 GCA_018398815.1 Conus ventricosus | reverse complement strand
ACCAGGATGTTTCGAATACCTATAGGCAAGCAAACACTCAATACCGAAGCCTCCATTCATTCCCAGAAAAAGGGGACGACTGAATGGTCGCTGTACTCTGCCTGCAGGCTGACGGTCACCTACCCGTGACGGTCACCTGACACGATCGCCTTCCCCTTCAGGCCCACTGGAGAACCCAGTCAATACCCAGCCAGTGGTCGGACTGGACACTCCTCAACCCAGGGCCGGCAGGTCGGCAACTCCTTGTCACTATCCCTCGACATGCGAAACACTTCCCCGTAACTCCCCCTCCTTCAGTGTACGACTCGGGTATTCCCCTCTGGTGATGCCTGAGTTCGCACACTTGAACAACCCAAGGAACTTGCTCTCAACAACAGCAAAACTGCCCTTTAATTTGCCTAAATGCTCGAGAACATTCGGCCGACTCATGACAGAGAAAAAATAACAGATCTGTTCCCCATTTCAATCGAGTATGGAGACTGGTAGATTGACAGATAAACACTGACCTCTCCATCATTCTGACAGCGTCAGGGTCACTGACAGACAATTTCATGGATAAACGCTGACTTCGTCCCCACTTCACAGCTCCGTGCAGACTGGCATTCGCCCGCGCACGGGTCAGAGCAGGCGTGAACGAAGCGTCAAGGGGAGAAAACTCTGGAGCTGGTACAGAAAGAGGAAGACAGGGGGGACAGCACCTCAACTGTCCATGGTCAGAGCAGGCGTGAACGTAGCGTCAAGGGGAGAAAGAGTTGGTACAGAGAGAGGAAGACAGAGGGGCAGCACTCTAAAACTGTCTATGGCTCAAGGGGACCAAAAAGTGACAGCAGGGTAGATCGGTGTGGCCTGTGTCTCATTAATAACTGGCTGTTCAAACTAACGACCTGGTTTGATGATGATGATGATGATGATGATGATGATGATGATGATGATGATGACGACGACGACGAAGATGATGATAATGATGACGATGACGATGACGATGATGATGATGGTGACGATGGACGATGATGATGATGACGACGCCGACAACAATGACGACGACGACGACGATGATGATGACGATGACTATGACGATGACGATGATGATGATGATGGTGATGATGACGACGATGATTGCAGCAACAGAAAACTTCTATGGCGCGTGTCTGTACTACCTGCCTGAACAAGAACTAACTGATGATAGAAAATGTGACACTGGTGACATGTAAGCCTTTCTGATATTAGCCGAATTTTAAAGAATTAAACTGTGTGATGAAAATAAAACCATAAACTATGATGTCTCTACACACCTCCACGCCACTTTTTAACGATAACGGCTGCATATACAGATCCTGTAAAGGCCGATCCTGTAACCCCACCGTGTGTTCGGCATCCTCAGAAGTGAGTGCCAGGACATCCATCATAGTTGTTTGCCTCACTGAGGGGTCAGCTGGAATGCTTTCAAGGTCACAAATACAAAGAAAAGCTTTTAGAAGTGTGGCCAAACTGCAAAATTTCCACGTAAATCCACTAGACATGTTTGTAAATGATTGGTTTCATATCGGCGCTATGTAGAAAGATGCTTTTACTGGGGTAGGGGAATCAATATTTTCTCCTTTATTTTATTTTCTCTCTCTTCTGTGATTTCTACTCCGTATGTTGGAGCTAAAAAAATGTCTCCAAACTGGACAAGTTGAATACATTTGATCAAAACATAAACATGGATGTTTACTTTATTTGTTTACAAATGTGGATGTGTGCAATTGTCTGTGTGTGATCGCGCATGTATGTATGTTTTCACGCTGCATTTGTCTGTTACATTTACGCGTTGGAGTTCTGGCTTTGTGTGCAAACAATTGTGTGCATTTGTTTTCAGACACACACACACACACACACACACACACACACCACACACACACACACACACACACGCACGCACGCACGCACGCACGCACGCACGCACGCACGCACGCACGCACACACACACACACGCAGCTACATACAAAGACGGACAAACACAGGGTGAATAATCTAGAACTCCGTAAACACAGAGAACAGATCCCAAAACTCGTTCTGAAAGGGAAACAAAAATAAAGACAATGGAAAACGCTCTCTCTCTCTCTCTCTCTCTCTCTCTCTCTCTCTCTCTCCTCTCTCTCTCTCTCTCTCTCTCTCTCTCTAGCACACACACATAAACACTCTCACTCTCTCTCCCCCTCTCTCCCCCTCTTTTTTTTTCCTCTCTCTCTCTCCCCTTCTCTCTCTCTCTCTCTTCTCTCTCTCTCTCTCCTCTCTCTCCTTCTCTTCTCTGCCTCTGACCATAGACTGGGGACTGGAAAACAAAACGATATCTAAAGGGGGAGACCAAAGAAAAACAATTTGATCTTTTAGGGATTCCCGGGGGGAAAGTGAACCCCTGCCATTGTAAAATGTGTTGAAAGACCTTTTTACAAAAAAAATTGGGTTGCACGGGACATCGAATTTGACAGGGTTATCTCTAAACAACCGGGCAGGACCCCCCAGTGTCGCAAGAGGGGTTTTACAAACAAAGTGGAGATTACAAGCCCAAACGAAAGCTACAAGGCAGCCCCGTTTTCCTGGGTGAGGTTCTCCAAAAAAGTGCGTGATGGGGGAAAAAGGGTTGACTCCCCATCCAAGAAAGCTAGAATGACGGCAAACGCGCGACCAGATCTTCAACTACCTCCTCGTGCGGAAAGCGTTACCTGTGGGGACTGACACAGACCGTTAACTGGGGAAGGGAAAACTTGGCCGGTCCTTTACTTTAAATAGAAATGGTCCGCACGGGGGAAAGGAACCCAGAAGAACGCCCCCGGCTTGCCACCCTGGTTCTACTCGTCAGCACGTGAAACGGGAAGTAAAATGTTTTTGTTTTGATGAAAACTCGGTCATCCCAGCGGAGTTAAAAAAAAAATATGAACAACAGGGGTTTGGGTGGGGGTTGGAAATGGCCATTCTACGGAAAAATTACGTTGGCGCCCTAACTGTCCCATTCGAAAATGACCGGGCAGTTAGTCTGCCTGCCGGCCAAAGTTTTTGTGGGGGCTAATGCAGTGATAAGACAGTCACGGGGTGCCCAACCCCTTTCCCCCGTAGGGAGAAGCCAGTGTAAGTCTCCCAAACTCATTCTCTCCCCCGGCCTGCCGTCCAAGCAAGATAAGTCTTGTGCCTGTCTCGCTTCTCTTTGCCGTTGGTTTAGAAGCCTTGTTTGTTCTTTGCTTATTTTTTTTGGGCTTGGCGCTTCACCTTTCATTTTTGAACCGGTGGGGTTTTTGGTTTGGGTGTGCTTTTATTCATTTGTTTAACCCGCATCCTCGCCTTTCCCTTTTTTTGGCATTTGCGATTTTGCATTGGGGCCCCTTCGATTTTCGAAATCACCCCATCGCCGGTTTCCCCCTTTTTCCCCCATTTTGGCTTTTGGGCCCCTTGTTTAACGAATTCGGTCCTTCCCCTTTCCCCTTGGACCCCCATTGCCTAACTTTCACGTATCCACTGGATTCCATTTCTTCCCGGGTCTTTCCGCCATTTTTTTTCGACCGGCAAAACCGCTAACTTAGATGACCTGCCTCGATCTTCACTGACTTCTCGTTGCATTATTACAATTTCAGTGTCTCCACGACGTGGTTGACCCCTTTTACCCTCAATCCACCCTTTGTCCCCCCCTTTGCGATGTGCGCCCCGTGTTGTTCCCCCACCACCGTGCCCAACAGGTGAAGGACATTAACGGCTCGAGGCGCTCCCTCTCGGCGTCCTCTCTACCCGGGGGGGTCGTGGTGTTTCCACGGGCAAACCGTCACGCACACTGAGCGAGGGTCGGGTAAGGGGTTCCGTGCGGGGACGCGCGACCATCAGTTTCCCCCCTCTACCCGACCGGGGGATACCATCGTCGCGATCGAAGTCCAAATCAGTCCCCCCGGGAGAACAATCGGCATCATTCCCGATGTTTTTCATTTGCTTCCTTCCCTAACCCCAAAAATCCCCCAAAGGGGCAAGGCCCCCATAAAAGGGCCTTTTCCCGTTCAAAAAATCTTCACTTCCTGACTGGTTCCCTTTTCGATTTCGAGGTAAGGGACCCCCCCTCTGCCGCGCCCGGCGATCATCGCCCCAGGGGCCCTGCCGACCCCCGGGCCCGGCACGGGTGGCGATCGCGGACGGAACACCGCAGCACCCGACTTTTGAACTTGGACGCTAGCACCCCACAAACGTCACCATCTCACGCTTCCCCAACCGGGCCGGTTCACCCACGACCCCGGACACGGGGAGCGTCAACCTCCGGGGGGGGGAATGTGGCCAGTCTTCGTGGAACCCCCCCACGACCACAACCCCCGGGGTCAGGTCGCGGGCTCGGTACCCCGGATCTGCGACCTCACCCCCGCGGCGAACCCCCCCGACTCGTCTAAAACTCCCCTAGGGGTACAGGACTTTGGGGGAGCCGACTTCTTCCGCTCCCCTTTTGGGGCAACGCCCGGGGTCCCGTTCCCGGGAGGGGGGGACGCCAGCGGGACCGGGGGTAAACCCCTGCCCCTTGAGTTTTACGCGTCGTCTCAGCCACCCCCCGTCCGCTACCACACCCAGGAGGCCGGCTTTTCGTAACACCCCCCCGACCCCCTGCCCGCAAGGGGCCGGTGTGGACCCCCCCCCGGGGAGATGCAGGGGCAGTGCTCTCCCGGGGTTTTGCCAAGGTTCCCCGGGGTCCCCGAGGAACTCTGCCCTGGGCCCCACAGCCCCCTTCCCCCCCGGGGACCGGTGGTTTCTATTCCCCCCGAGGGAATCAGTGGTTAGCTGGAAACTTTTTCCCCTGACCCATCTTTGGCCTCTGTGGCACCGGCCCCCCCGAGCTGATCGACCTGGGCCCGATTCCCCCGGGGCGCTGTCCGATCGGCATTCCCCTAGTTTTTAAACGCCGTTTACGGAACCACCGGGGATCGTCCTCTTTTTCCCCCTCTTCCCAACGAGTTCACGACCCCTACCACCCCGACAGGGCCTTTCCCCGAAGGTGGACCTGAAACCCCCTTTCCCCGATCGACGCCCCCACAATTGGAGGGGGGGGTTTTGGGGAAATTCCTCCCCCAGTCTGGGCCCTTTCCATTTTGGAGAGCTGGGCCCTGATCTTGTTGTTGGGAATCCCCCCCCTCTAACAACATTTTCCCCTTTCCCCCCCTTTCAGGGTAACCCCCTACCCACGATCAGGGCAGGATCCCGCCCCCCAGACCATCACCCTTTTTTGGGGCAGATCGGCCCCCCTCGCCGGGTACACATGCCGTTCCCCCCCCCGGGGGACTGACTTTTATCCCCCCCAACGGGGCCCCAATAGGAAATTTCCTAAGGCCCGCGTCGGGGCCCCTCATTCTTTTCTCTCTTTTCTGCCAACCGGCCCCAGGGAATTGCCATTTCCCGGCGCCTCGGGCCACCCAAAAACCGCCCCCCCCCACATCCATCCCCTTTCTATCAAAACCCTGACAGAGTGGGACAAATCCCGAGCGGCATTCTGCACACCACCGCGGGGATGCCTTCATTGACATTTTTCCTACAGCGAGCGGGGGGAACTCTGGCCAAATGAGGGAGGCATGTCTCGCGTCTTCAGACCCGGCGACACTGAGGGGGCCCCCACCTTTTTGATACCCCCTTATCTTTTTCTTGTCAACAAGATACGCACCACCTTGGGGTGCGGCGGACAGCGAGCCAGGGCCTTTAACTCCCTTTCGGGCGTGAGAGACGCCCTGCTATCACGGGCCCCTTTCTCCCCCCGCGAAAGGGGGCCTTACCTCATTCCGGTCAGGAGCAGTCGTTTTTTCGGGCTATTCCTCCCCGGGAAAACCCATGCCGTCGGGGAGGCAAACGGCCGTTTCTTTTGCGCCCACAAACCCTCGTCGCACCGCCCTTTTTAGACCATTTTTGTCAGGCCTACCCCCACCAGACCCCAGCCCACCCCCAACAGCGTCCCCCCGAGGGGCCCCCCAAACCCCCACCCCAAACCGAAAAAACCCAACGAAATTTCGGTTCGGCCCCCAGGCCCGGCCCGGGGTGACTAGCGGGCCCCCTTCCGAGGGGCGGGAATGCAGTCTTCCAACCACCTCAGCCCTCTGCCCCCCCGGGAGGAGTCTGTCCCCGGGGACCCCCCAGGGGGGCGCATGGGTCCAACCCCTGGGTGGTCTCTGTTCGCGGTGGGTTCCGTTACCCTGGGCAAACAACGCCCTCCCTTTCCCGTCCTCCCCTCCTCCTTCCACCGGGGGGGCCCACCTCCCCCCCAGGGGGAGGCCCCTTTGCTGGGAAATCGGGAGCTTTTTCCGCAAGGGCGCCATCACCGAGGTACCCCACCCCCAAACCCCGGGGTTTTTCTCTCGCCTCTTTGTGTCCCAAAGGGCCCCGGGCGGTGGGGGCCATCCTCGACCTTTCCCCCCTTTAACAGATTCCTCAGGACAACCAGATTCAAGATGGAGCCCGGCCCCGATCAGGGCTCCATCCCCCTCGGGGCTGGGGCCCCCTCGATAATCTCAAAGATGCTTTTTTCCAGACCCATCCACCCGTCCCACAGCGATACCTCGTTTCGTCGGCGGGGCCCCGGGGTTTCAAATTTAAGGGCCCCCCCCATTCGGGCTTCTCCCGGGTCCCTTCCTCTTCACGAAGGTAGTCAAAGGGGAAAGGCCTCCCTTTCCAGACGGGGGACATTCCCTCCTTTTCTACCCGACGACGGTCGCCTGGCCCCCCCTTTAGGCCCCAGCCCAAAACCCACACCTCAAAGTACTTCGCTTTGGGTCCCCCTGGGGTTCGCACCAACCCCCCAAAAAAGCGAGCTCTCGCCCCCTCAAATTCACCCCGGGGATGAGATTCACACCACCTCCATGGTAGTCTCCCCGACCCCGGGGGTCCCTCGCCTGTGGATCCTTTTTCCCCCCTTCGCCTCTCTCCCTCACTTCGGCAAGGACACTTTCCTCCCTCCGGGATGTGGAGTCCCCGTCTCTCTATTCCCCTAGGGGAGAGTTCCAAAGCGACAGCTTCAGAGGGAGTTTCCCCCCTCGTTGGCCCGACCCAAGACAGCTGGAACCCCCCGTCCCCCCAGGCTTGGTTCGTTTGGGGCCCGAGGAGTGGCTCACCCATCCACCCTGGCCCCCGGGGGTTCCCATTCCCTCCCATCCCAGGCCCCGGAACTTTTACGACGCCCCCAACTCGGCGGGGGGGCCCCTCTGGAGAGCTCACGCCCCCCGGGGGTTTGGATCCCAATTTCTGCTTTACATCACATCTTGGGAAATGGGGGCGGTCAGACCGCCCTCCTCCAGTTCCAGTCCATACGCCCACCCATTTGTTCTCCTTTTCACGACAAAACCTTTGGTAGCTTGTTAATCAACAAGGGGGGGGGGGGGCACATCCATCGGCCTCTCCCCCCGTACAAGGCCCTCCTCCGCTGGGTCCACGCAGGGGGGCACCCTTTGCGCGAGAAAAAAGCGGGACCACAACATCCGGCAGCTCTTAGCCGACCAAGTCTGTCCTCCCCACGGAAGGACCCTCACCCGGGTTTCCCCTTTTAACCGGGGGAACTTGGTTTACCCAAGACGCCTCTTTGCCACACGGTTCAACCCTCGTCCCGTGTATGTTCCCCGGCCCGGACCCCCCGGTTTCGCCACGACGCCCTGTCCCTTCCTTGGTCCGGCCCATAGCTTACGCCTTCCCTCCCTTTCCCCCATCCTCCACAAGGGGACGGAAGGCGAGACTCGAGAGACCCCCGGGTCATTCCTGCCCCCTGGTGGCCCACTCAGTCCGGTTCCCGGGCCTCAATCCCCACCCGACCCCCTTCGGAAACCATACACTAGGCAACCCCCCTCCCCCACCCAACCCCCCGGTTTTCTTCCCCCACCCGGGGGGTTTTGTTCACCCGGGTGCAACACCAAAACCCCCCTCAAGGGGCCCTCCCCCCGCCCATTTCCCTCCCCCATCCCCCCCTCTCAGGCCCAACAGCCAGTCCCTCCCCCTCCGGGGCCTTTAAAATCGGGGGGAAAAAAACTCTGGTGCCCAAATTCTTTCCCCCCAACCCCCTTTTCGCCCCCCCCATCCCCAAATGGAAATTTTTCCGTCCCTTCCCTCGATCCTCAGGGCTACTCGGCCATTCCCCCACCCCCCCTCCTCCAAAAACCGGACCCCTTTTAAATGACCCCAGGGTTCCAAGGGGCCCCGGGGGCCCCCCCCCTCCCCCCGGTTTCCCCCCTTTTGGGACTTTCCCCGTTTTTCGCCCAAAAACCCCCCCCGAGCCTTTGTCCTCCATTTCCCCCCCGCCCTTTGTCCGAACTACCTTCCCCTCCCCTCCTTGCGAGAGGCGAGGGAGACCATGCCCTTTCGGGGACCCCAAGGAAATTTCCTTCCCCCCAGAAACGGCTCCGTCCTCTAAGTTCCTTCCATTCCTAGAAGAACCCCCGGAACCCCGGCTCCCCCCTTACCCCAAACCCCCCTGGCGGTACCTTTGGGGGGGCCCTTTCTTCGGAAAAACCCTTTGCCTTTCTCATTCTTCACCTTTTAGGGAAACCTCACCCCAGGCCCCGTTCCCCAAAAACCCCTTTTTATTTTCCATCAAAACCCCCGAAACAAAGCACCACGGCCTGTCTCTAGGGGGTTTTTTCCCAAATTTTCAGAAGAACCGGAACCGAGTCCCCCGCCTTTTTTCCCCCCGCCCCTGGGGTCAAGGGGGCCCCTTCGGAGCTTTGCCCTCTGTTCCCATGCGCCCCCCTCGGGGCAAAACCCTCTCTTTCAAACCCCAAAAAATTTTAGGGAAATCCGCTACCAGGGCGTGGTTCAATGGGTACCTTTTCGGGGAAAAATCCATTTCGGCCAGGAAACCCCCTGGGCCCTCCCCTCCTCCTTTCTTGAATTTTCCCCTTCTAATTTTAATTTGACCCAAAATGGGGAGTTTTTATATATCCTTTTGGCTAATCTTCCATGTCCCCGACCTATGCCCCCCCCCCTTCCCCGCTAGCGCCCGGGTTTCCTGGGGTTTTTCCTTCGGCAGGCCTATGAAGACGTAGGACCCTTCCTGGCTTCTCCTCGGGGGGTGGGGGGGGGCCAACTGATGAAAAACGATTAGACCAAAAAATTTTCCCTGGCGGAATTGGGTTTTGGAAGTATTTTCTACATTTTCTTTCCAAACAGGGAGGGATAAACAAAATCCCCACTTTTCCCCCTTTTGACATTTATAATAACGAACTCTTTTTTTTTTCTTCTTTGGAAATCATGGATTACTTCCAAAAAATGAATAATAACGTTTTTTTTCATACTTTCTAGTTATATTTTCATGTTTTGTTGAAACTTTTTGTGTGTTTTTCACGTCTATGTTTGGGGATACACTGGTCTGTCAACCCGTTTAAAGTTCAGGCACGGGGAAGGCGTTCCGTGGACGGTGTGCCTGGTGAAAAACGAACGCCCCATTTTAAAAGCAGTGGTTTCATCTGATTTGTTTTAGCCTTTGTTATTGATAAATCCTTACTTGGCATAATAAAACATGTCATGATGTGTGCGATATATTCCCCCAGAGGGCTCTCCAAATTATCTCATTTTGGAAGGAAAAGGTTTCCCCTTTTCTTTAAAAAATTTTTTTTTGTGATGCTTCTTTTATTTTAAAAATGAAATGCATGGATTGTTGGCGGTGATTAAATAGTACATTAAAACTTTTTTTGTGATTAGAAAAAATTTCAGGGGAAAGAGATCAACATAAAAGTGCCAATTCATGTTCGAAAACCCGAAGATTGGCCAAATAATTATGGGAAAACTCTTCTCATCTTGTACTGCTCGAAAACGTGTATTTTAAAAAGTTTGTAAGGCGACCCTTTAAGGTCGCTACACATAAAATTTGAAATGGCGCAGCATTTAAAGACTATTTTTTGATGTCCTTTACTTTTTTTCGTTATTTCTGATAGGTGTGAATGTACATATCGCGAAAAAAACGGTCTGATCTATGCCTGTTGAATTAAACTCACTGTCCATTTAAAACCAGAACCCGCACAAATAAACAACAGGCCTGTTGATTGAGAAAAGTGTCTGAAGACGATCACATTGATTTGTTTTAAAATGCAATTTTTTTTTAAAAAAATGCAAGAGGGAGCAAAGGCCAATTGTCTGATCGATATAAGTTTTACGAGGCATTAGATTTTTTGAACTTTTTGTGTGAGAAAGGCGGGAGGGGGTAACAAGCAGTTTACCCGGTATACAGACCCAAAAGAGGATGTATGATACCAGTTTACTCTAGGTATAATGACCAAGAAAAGGACGGGATTACCCCAAAGCCGGGTTAACAAAAGAAAGCTCGAAATTTTTTTGAAAAATTCCGGGGTTCTTTTCCCCAGACCTCTCGTGGTCCTAGTAAGGCCAGGAGGGAATAAAAATCTTTTAAAGAGAAAGGATAAACTGCATGATGCCGTTGGAGGAATTACTTATCTGTAAATACCAAAAAAGATTTTTGGGATTGCTTCCAAAA
>CM031608.1:86912018-86922394 GCA_018398815.1 Conus ventricosus | reverse complement strand
TTTGTAAGAACTTTTCTTGTGATTTTAAAAGACTATCAGTGAATGATGATAACTAAAGTGGACAATCATGTTCGAAACTCTGAAGATACTGTGCTAATAATATGGAAAATACTTCTCAGTCGGTACTGCTCGAAACTGTGTATTTTAAACAGTGTGTGTAGGGCGACCTTCAAGGTCGTACACATACATATGTGATAATGGCAGCAGCATTAACGACTATTTTTTGATGTCCTTTGACATGTTTTCGATTATTTCTGATAGGTGTGAGATGTACATATCTGCGAAAATCGTGTCTGATCATATGCCTGTTGAATTGAATCTCACTGTCTCATGTCAAAACCAGAACTCTGCACAAGTAAACAACAGGCGCTGTATGATTGAGAAATGTGTCTGGAATGACGATCACATTGATTTGTTTTAAAATGCAATTTTTTTCCAATAAAATGCAAGAGGGTATGCAAAGGCCAATTAGTCTGATCGATATAATGTTGACGAGGCATTAGATGTTTTGAACTGTTGTGTGAGAAAGGCGGGAGCAGTGTGAACAAGCAGTTTACTCTCGGTATACATGACCAGAAGAGGACTAGTAGATACCAGTTTACTCTAGGTATTACATGACCAAGAAGGACTGGTATATACCCAATGCCGGGTTAACAAAAGAAAAGCTCGAAATTTATTGAAGAAATTCCGGCGTTCTTTGCCCAGACCTTCTCGTGAGTCCTACTGTAAGGCCAGGAGGGAATATAAACATCTTTTAAAGAGAAAGGATAAACAGTGCAATGATGCTCTGTTGGAGGAATTACTTCAGTCTGTAAATAGCCAAAAAAGATTTTTGGGATTGCATTCAAAAAATTTCAAGAAAACAAAAACAACCTGTGAATGATATTAGCTCCGAAATGTGGTTGCATCATTTCAGAGATCTACTGGAACGAAAATTTGATTCCCAAAATTATATGGTCGGTGACAGTTACCTAAATGATAACGATTATGATGACAATCAAAATCGTCGATTTCCAGAGAAGAAATTTTAATGACCTTGAGAAAAGTAAAACCTCGCAAAGCTGCTGGCCCAGATGGAATTATAGGTGAAATACTAAAAGCTGCTTGCCAGTCAAAAGTGTTTTTTAGATTTGTTCGTTAACTTTTTCAACTCTTTATTTGATAACGGGATACGCTCGTATAGCCCAAATGTTAGTCAGAATCTATAGAGATTCACTATATAAAAAGGCGATGCAGAGACAATCCTGATAATTACAGAGGAATCTCGTTATGTAATGTGTGCACAGATTCTTCTTCTTCTGCGTTCCCTGGTCATGCTGGTCAGATAGAAAGTCCGGTAGCTTGGGCAAAGTCAGCGGTCCGTCGGAGTGAGTCCGCCGTTCCCCACAGCTTTTCTTGGAGTTCCACTTCACCGGGCCAAAACTCACGCCGCAGGCTGTCGAAAATGGGACAGGACTGAAGTACGTGGGCTGGGTTTTGTGGGCCAGTGCCACATGGGCACTCATCTGTGTGCGATATATTCAGGCGATAGAGTGGGAGAGCAATGACAGTGTCCAGTTCTTAGTCTCAAGATGGCGACTTGTTGGGCACGCTCAAGATGGTGAATGTCATCCTTCTCACCCTCCACCTGTAGTCTTTCTCTCCATGCTGTCCTCAAATGGCTGCGGATGATGGTCTTCGCTTCTCTGTAGGATACAGCATGGGCTATTTGGTCTCGTTGGCTGCCCGCCTTGGAGAGTCTGTCCGCCTCTTCATTTCCTGCAATACCACAGTGGGAGGGAATCCACTGCAGGACTGGTGTTGTCTTCCTGCTCAAGGTGTGCACTTCCTGTATGATTTCCTGTAGGATCTGCTCTCTTTCTCTCCTCTGGAGACTTTGAAGGACGGAACACCGAGTGGTTTGGTAAGATTTCCCTTTCATTTAGTATCTGTACAGCAGTGAGAAGGGCACGTGCTTCTGCTCTGTAGTTAGTGAGAAGCTACCGGTGGCTACAGACTTGCTGATAGAACTGCCATCTGGGAACTTGATGAAAACACCGCCTCCCCATTTCTTACAGCTTTCTCTGCAGAGTCATCTGTGTAGACTCAGGCCCAAGTAGTGCTTGGGTAGTCCCTGGCTAGGGCCTCAAGAGTCCGGGACTTGAGTTCTGTTTCACTGTGGTCTTCTTTAGCTCCAATGCCAAGAATGTCAAGGCTGATGGGGGGAGTATCAGCTGTCCACTCTACGCAGTCTTGGAGCATTTCCACTGGGTGGTCTGCTGTTGGTAGCAGTTTTCTGTACTTTTCCTGAAGCGCCTTGCTTCGATGGTTGGGGCTCTGGCGCTTGAGTCTGTTGTTTGTTGGAGCATGGAGGTTGGTGTGCAGTGGATGGGATGGGAGTCTGTTCTTTGTTGGAACATGGAGTTTGGCGTGCAATGGATGGGATGGGAGTCTGTTCCTTGTTGGAACATGGAGTTTGGTGTGCAGTGGATGGGATGGGAGTCTGTTCTTTGTTGGAACATGGAGTTTGGTGTGCAGTGGATGGAATGGGAGTCTGTTGTTTGTTGGAACATGGAGTTTGGTGTGCAGTGGATGGAATGGGAGTCTGTTGTTTGTTGGAACATGGAGTTTGGTGTGCAGTGGATGGAATGGGAGCCTGTTGTTTGTTGGAACATGGAGTTTGGTGTGCAGTGGATGGGATGGGAGTCTGTTCTTTGTTGGAACATGGAGTTTGGTATGCAGTGGATGGGATGGGAGTCTTTTCATCTTCTCACTTTGTCTCAGTTGTTTTTCCTCTCTTCGTTCGTCCAACGAGTGGAGGCCTGATGTTTTCTCCATTGCAGCAATGGGAGTGGTCTTCATTCCTCCTGTGATCAAGTGGAGGCCTGCATTCTGCACTCTGGTCAAGCTGTTCATGTTGGTCCTGGCAGCTGTTGACCAGGCGTTGGAAGCGTATTCCAAGCGGAGTCTTACAGTGCCACTGTATACCTGGGTCAAGATTTTCATGTTAGCTCCCCATTTTGTTCCAGCCAGTTTCTTCATCACAGCCATCTTTCTCATGCTTTGCTGTGCATGGTGTTGATGTGAGGGGACCACGTTAGCCTTCTGTCCAGCTTTACCCCGAGATAGGTTGGTGTGTCTTCTTGTGGAAGTGCAGCAAATAATACTGTGCTGTTATTAACATGAGACTGCCAGAGTGGGTGGAAGAAAAAAAAATATATATACACTATATATATATATATATATATATATATATAATATATATATATTATATATATATATATATATATATACCAGTTTAAAACAAGTTTTAAAATGGAAAAAGTAAAAACGACAAAATTGTTTCGAGCGAGATGCTCTCCTCAGGTTGTACAATCAGGGCACGCCACCAGTATTATATAGTGTGTTGTGTGGCTCTAACTTTTATATATATATATATATATATATTATATATATATATATATATATATATATATATATATATATATATATATATATATATATATACATATAGTGGTAGTGGTTGTGGGGATGATGACGATGATGATGATGATGACGATGATGCAGATGGTGATGACGATGACGACGACGATGATGATGGTGATAATAATGGAATTATCGTCTCATCCAGAAGACTACCACTGAAACTATCACGTCACCTTTCCAGTCATTGAACAGTCAAATCTTAAAACAAAATATAAAGTCCTCTTTAGCAACAGGTTTTGAATGGACAGGCCGTTTTATTCTCCATCCAAACATGGCGAACAATATTTATGTTAGAAGCCTGACATGTGGGGACCCGATTTTAATGATGCATATGAGGCCAAATCTTGGCATCCACATTTTCTTACAGCAGCAAAACCGTAGTGGTAAAACTGCACAGAATTCTGCGCATCTTTGCAGAATTGTAAATTTCTATCATTTTCATTTCCATGGTTTCGTGTACGTTTGTCTTTGATTATTTTCTTTTCATTTTCCGGTGCATGTAAGTTTACTTCCTCCTCCTTCATTCCTTCTATTCTTAATTTCTTCCTCTTCCTCCTCCTTCATTCCTTCTATTCTTAATTTCTTCCTCTTCCTCCTCCTTCATTCCTTCTATCTTTAATTTCTTCCTCCTTTATTTTAATGATCCCATTCCTCGGCTCTCTAGTCACGTATCAGATTTCTTTCATGTCCTGCTAAATTCTTTTCCTGGTTTTCTGCCTCATTATAACCTTTCACGCCCTGTAGGGCTTTTTAAATAAGTATTTCATCTCTCTCTCTCTCTCTCTCTCTCTCTCTCTCTCTCTCTCTCTCTCTCTCTCCCGCGCTCCTTCTCTCGCTATCGCTCTTTCTTTCTCTCTCTGTGTCTCTCTCTCTCTGTCTCTCTCTCTCTGTCTCTCTCTCTCTCTCTCTCTCTCTCTCTCTCTCTCTCTCTCTCTCTCTCTCTCTCTCTCTCTCCCTCGCTCTCTCTCCCTCCCTCCCTCTCTCTTTCGCTCTGTAAAAGCAACTTTCCACTCGCGTCGAGGTAAGCAAATCATTTTTAAGAAACGCAGATACACGATTGATGAGAAGAATCTGCAGACGGGCCAGACTTTTAAAAGCCTTACCTTGTACATGTGGCTTTGAGGGCATTCCATCTGACACTAAAGTGACGTAGACGTCTTTGATGGTTATATGGGCACTCCGCTCTGAGGATACTAGAAGAAGATGGATACATCAGATCGAAATGTTGTGTTTTTGCATAACTCATATTACTTCATAAATCAATGATCACAGTACTTAAACCTTCAGGGGAACGTTGCGCCCATATTTCCTGATTTGCGCTTTTAAAAAAAAGCAATATGCAGTTTTCAAATAGAGAAAATCAACTGTCTTTCTCCATAGACTGACGATTTTTTTTTAAACCTCAGAACACAGTATTTCTGAAAGACGTCTTGCGTTTTGCAACCATAATAAAAGGCCAAAGATTAACTCGCATTTTTCGACGGACAAGAACTGGGCCCTCAATTTGATAACGTGTGAGTGGGTAAAGATTAGCTCTAGTCTTTTTTCGAAGGCCACAAATGCGCCTCTATTTGTGTGTAGAGAACTCTTTACGGAGCTCGATGTCTGTAGTCTGTCCTTTTTATATCTGTTTGCTTTTGATTTTCTGGTGCATATTCATTTGCTTCTTTTTTCGATTTTTTTTCTCTGTAATCTACTTCCTTGGCTCTCTGTGAGAGTGCCAAAAATCTGTCCATTAGGATTTTTGTAGCTTTCTTGCATTCCTGCATCTTTGTAGTCTTCAATCTCTCAGGAGGCTTCTCTCTCTCTCTCTCTCTCTCTCTCTCTCCTCCCCTCTCTCTCTCTCTCCCCTCTCTCTATCTCTCTCTCTCTCTCTCTCTTCCTCTCTCTTCAGTTTTGGATAACAAGCTTTCTTTTGATGGTAACGTTCAATCAGCCTTTAAAAAAAATGTCAGTCCAGAGTCTTCTGTTTGCAAAAATTGAGAAATATTGGTGTTTCCACAAATGTTCTTAAAACTTACTATCGGTGCTGCATTGAATCGGTTCTCACTGGATCTTTCATGTGTTGGTATGGAAGTTTGAATGTAAGGAATAAGCATAAGCTGAGGGATATTGTGAATGTTTGCAGTAAAGTTGTGGGTGAAAGACAAAGAAGTTTGCAAGATCTGTATGAGGAGCGAGTGAAGAGAAAGGGACGGCAGATTGCGAATGATGACAGCCATGTTTTAGCTCAACACTATGATCTTTTGCCTTCAGGACGCAGATTTAGAACCTTCAAGTTTAAAACACGAGCTCAAAAATCTTTCCTTCCGCAGTCAGTCCATCTGTTGAATTCTTAATTGTGTAGATTCTGTACATTTCTCTTACTGTGAGCAGTTGAACAGTATAATTATGTATGTATGTGTGTGTGTATGTGTGCATATGTACATCTATGTGTGTGTGTGTGTGTGTGTGTGTGTGTGTGTGTGTGTGTTTTTCTTGTGTGCAGATGTGTGTGTGTGGTTGTATGTGCATGCGCGCACATGTGTGTGTATGTTCTGTTGCAGATTCGCGCATGTATCATGCATGTATTTTTGCATATGTAGTTGTGTGTTGGGGGGGGGGGAGGGGGGTCTTAAAATGCATTTGATCTGTAACATTTGTAATGCTGGGATCCTGCTTTTAAAAGGCTCTTAAAGACCCTGTTTAAAAGTATGTAAATATCTTATTCATGGTGATTTAAATGTGTGTTTATTGTTCGTAGGCCTCTTAATGAAATCCTGTCTTTTCGTGTTCTGTGATATGTTTTTATGTAATATGTTTGTAATAAATGGTGTTGCACCTGATAATAATTTCTCTTTTTGAGATAATAAAGTATACTTGACTTGACTTGACTTGACTCTCTCTCTCTCTCTCTCTCTCCTCTCCTCTTCTCTCTCTCTCTCTCTCTCTCTCTCTCTCTCTTCGTCACTGTCTCGGTCTGTCTATTTGTCCGCCTCTGTGTGTGTGTGTGTGTGTGTGTGTGTGTGTGTGTGTGTGTGTGTGTGTGTGTGTGTGTGTGTGTGTGTGTGCGCGTGCGTATGTGTGTGCGTGTGTAGGTGGGTGTGGGTGAGAGAGAGAGAGAGAGAGAGTGTGTGTGTGGGGTGTGTGTGTGTGTGTGTGTGTGTGTGTGTGTGTGTGTGTGTGTGCGTGCGTGCGTGCGTGCGCATGTGTATGTGTGTGTGTGTGTGTGTGTGTGTGTGTGTGTGTGTGTGTGTGTCCGCGCGCATGTATGTGTGCGTGTGCGCATGTGTGTGTGCGTGGGGGGGGGGGGCGTGGTACCCCCAGCTATTATCTTCGACCACACCAAGTCTTTTTCTTGTTTTTTCCCCCGCTCAATCTCCCCCGACACTTCACTTGCATATTGCTCCTCGTCCTCGTCCCTCCTGCTCCTCCTTCTCCTTCTTCTTCTTCTTCTTCTCTGTATTGCCAGTGGACATTGCAGCTGGTGTTCATTTTATGTCACTGATCAACTCATGCCGGTTGCCTTGATGAAAATCTCTTGTTACAGCTCGTGGCATTGACTAAACGCTAAGCCTTCCACCATTTCAACAACGTCATGCAAACTAAAGGACAGATGACTAAGTATGGTCTCTCCACCAACTTAAAAGCAGCGTCATTCAGACCGACAGGCAGACGACTGAACGCCGACTTCTTCATCACTGTAACAACTCCTTACAGAGTGGCAGACGGTCGACTAACAGTGTCCTCCACATTGCTCTAAGAGTTCCATGCCTACTGGTGAACAGACCTGTAAAACGGCAACATCATCAACACTTCCGAAGCGTCTGCCAATCTGCTAATCCTTATGCCGGGCAGGACATGTCTAGCAAAGGCGCCAAGCAGAGAAATGGCGGATACGTGTACATAGCGAGGAAGACAAACGGGACAGCACTCTCAACTTTCAATCGAATCAGGGGAGGCAAGATTTATTGGCGGGGAGTCAGCCGTGACCCGTGTCCCATTCGGTATCGGCTGTCGACACTGGTGAATAAGTTGCAGGCTGGGAAGCAGGGCTTTGGAGAAAGAGCTTGCTTCATGAAGAAGCGAAGTTTATGAAGTAAATGGTTGACAACAGGATCCACGCCACCAGTGGATTTTTTTTTAATGTTTGTGTGTGTGTCTTCCTTCTTCGGCTTAATGTCTTCAGTGAGAGAGAGAGAGAGAGAGAGAGAGAGAGAGAGAGAGAGAGAGAGAGAGACGGACAGACAGACAGACAGACAGACAGACAGATTAACTATATGGATAGAGACAGGTATATAGACGTAGTAAATACAGATAGATAGATAGATAGATAGATAGATAGATAGATAGATAGATAGATAGATAGATAGATAGATAGATAGATAGATAGATAGACAGATAGATAGATAGAGTACACGTAGAGATAGATTTATGGATAGGCAGGCCGACAGGCCGACAGACAGACAGACAGGCCGACAGACAGACAGACAGGCCGACAGACAGACCGACCGACCGACCGACCGACCGATCGACCGATCGAGATAGATAGATAGATAGATCGATAGATAGATAGATAGACAGATATATAGACAAATAGATAACAAATGCTAGAACAAGCGCATGCGCGTTGAAATTTCTAGCACATTACCTCAACCTGTCCAATATTGACACCACAAAACTGAAACACGTCCAGGTCCAATATTGACACCACAAAACTGAAACACGTCCAGGTCCAATATTGACACCACAAAACTGAAACACGTCCAGGTCCAATATTGACACCACAAAACTGAAACACGTCCAGGTCCAATATTGACACCACAAAACTGAAACACGTCCAGGTCCAATATTGACACCACAAAACTGAAACACGTCCAGGTCCAATATTGACACCACAAAACTGAAACACGTCCAGGTCCAATATTGACACCACAAAACTGAAGTATTTGGTTTTATTTTTATCGTATTGTTTTTAGTAGTAGCTTATTGTGTCGCGTTATCTAGTCACCAGATGACAAACAGGCAAAAAGAGAAAACTCACTGTCGTTATGGACAGCCTCCAGTGAACCCATCAGTGCACCCAGCATCTACACTTTGACAACATTCTAGGGATACAGCTGCAGGATTTACGAGCTGCCTTGGCAGCCCCTAAGAGCATTACTCTGGGCGTGTGACCACGAACACTCTCCGTCTGACTCCTCAGAGCTTTACTCTGGGCGTGTGACCATGAACACTCTCCGTCTGACTCCTCAGAGCTTTACTCTGGGCGTGTGACCATGAACACTCTCCGTCTGACCCCTCAGAGCTTTACTCTGGGCGTGTGACCATGAACACTCTCCGTCTGACCCCTCAAAGCTTTACTCTGGGCGTGTGACCATGAACACTCTCCGTCTGACCCCTCAGAGCTTTACTCTGGGCGTGTGACCATGAACACTCTCTGTTTGACCCCTCAGAGCTTTACTCTGGGCGTGTGACCATGAACACTCTCTGTTTGACCCCTCAGAGCTTTACTCTGGGCGTGTGACCATGAACACTCTCCGTCTGACCCCTCAGAGCTTTACTCTGGGCGTGTGACCATGAACACTCTCCGTCTGACCCCTCAAAGCTTTACTCTGGGCGTGTGACCATGAACACTCTCCGTCTGACCCCTCAGAGCTTTACTCTGGGCGTGTGACCATGAACACTCTCCGTCTGACCCCTCAGAGCTTTACTCTGGGCGTGTGACCATGAACACTCTCCGTCTGACCCCTCAGAGCTTTACTCTGGGCGTGTGACCATGAACACTCTCCGTCTGACCCCTCAGAGCTTTACTCTGGGCGTGTGACCATGAACACTCTCCGTCTGATCCCTCAGAGCTTTACTCTGGGCGTGTGACCATGAACACTCTCCGTCTGACCCCTCAGAGCTTTACTCTGGGCGTGTGACCATGAACACTCTCCGTCTGACCCCTCAAAGCTTTACTCTGGGCGTGTGACCATGAACACTCTCCGTCTGACCCCTCAGAGCTTTACTCTGGGCGTGTGACCATGAACACTCTCCGTCTGACCCCTCAGAGCATTACTCTGGGCGTGTGACCATGAACACTCTCCGTCTGACCCCTCAGAGCTTTACTCTGGGCGTGTGACCATGAACACTCTCCGTCTGACCCCTCAGAGCTTTACTCTGGGCGTGTGACCACGAACACTCTCCGTCTGACCCTCTGTGGAAGTCAACATCTTGGACGGCTGCACCCGAAGCCAGCTCTGAGGATTCTGAAACAAGATGGATGCATTAGACCAGCAGGACGTTTCTACCTCACTTCGCCTCTGCTTGATTAGAAAGGTAAAGACACAGTTTTCTTTCTCATAAACAGATTGCCTCATTTACGAAGGAAACACTGACAATTTTTACAGATTCAACTTTTATGCAGCTGATCGCAACCATTTTGCGATGACAGTCCCACTCTCACAGTATATCTGATTTTTGTCAACGTCACTATTAAAGCGGTAGTGGCAAAATGTATGGAATGAAGGAGTTCAGTATTGTACCAGACAAAGCCACGTCTGTCGCCGATAGTCAGCTAATGGGGTTACCGCGAAAGATAGTCT
Organism: Conus ventricosus; assembly: GCA_018398815.1. Classification (NCBI taxonomy): domain Eukaryota; kingdom Metazoa; phylum Mollusca; class Gastropoda; order Neogastropoda; family Conidae; genus Conus; species Conus ventricosus. The sequence goes on along the minus strand of CM031608.1, from coordinate 86,912,360 downwards.
GTCACTTTGTCAAAGTACTTATTCATTTTTTTCTTCAGTTCTTGTCCTCTTCAGTGGTGCTGTCTTCCCATTCTTCAAACCCGATGTTCCTTGCCTCTTTCAGGTCTTTTTTATCTTGAAGCTTCACGGTCCTCGTTTGTACAGCTGCTACTGGGTGTAACAAGTGGTCGTTACTATGCCAGGGGATCAATGAGTCTTCAGTACAAGAAAGAAAACGCTTGTGGCAAAATCACGAGGATTGGGGGCACAGGTTACTTTTCAATCTGCTGGCAAATCCTGAAAAAAACCCGGGGCAGACAGACGACTATATACTGATTACTTTACCAGTTCCATACAGACATA
>CM031608.1:86864518-86869518 GCA_018398815.1 Conus ventricosus | reverse complement strand
AAGTCCTTTTAGACTGTAGGGACTACAATCGCATTCACCGATATCAAAAGCACAAAGCAGCCTCGAACCGTCAACGCCACCACTTAACCACGTGCGCCCCGTACGGTACACTGTCACTCCGGTTATCCGGGTTGAGGCGATGAGGGGAATCCCCGTCAGGCCTTCCACAGTCGTTCTCCTGATCTCTGCCCCGTGTCGTCCGGCAGCTGACTGTCTACAGGTGGTGTTGGTGCCCTTGGCTGTCCCTCTGGCATCAGCGTTAGCATGGTCGTCTGATGCATTCGCCATCTCAGCGTCAGATCTGGAGTCAGGTCTTTTGGGCGGCTCTACAATCAATCTGCCTCTCTCTTTCTCTCTGAAAAAAAGGGGCGGCGGTGGTGGTGGTGGAGGTGGCAAATCACCCCTCCTGTCTAGCTTCTGCACCAATGCTTGACAGTTGTCTGGTCAGTCGCTGGACACTGCCACACCGTTTGCTTTCAGTCTTTGCCAGATGTCCCGATCTGTGATCACTGTCATCTTCTTCTTCCACTAACTCAACTTCACTGTTGTAGGCTTGGACCTGTCGTGTCTGTTCTCTCTCTCTTGCCCTGTGTGCTTGAATGGTGTCATCGGTCGTCCATTTCAGTGGCCCCTCAACGGAGCTGAGGCTATCGGCGACCAGTCAGGCACAGATGTCATCATGTTCAAACTTGCCCGACTCAGGCACACCTTAGAAGCGAAGATTGCCCCATCGTGAGAAACCTTCCAAACTTCCCCAGTCTTGTTTGAGAAGTTCCTTTCTGTTCTCTTTTGTATCAACAGTGGGGGCGAGTTTTCCAATTCCTTCTTGATTTCTTGATTTACGGCACATCAACTACACAAATAACCGATGCCTTCTTTGTTTTCTTTTCTCCATTGACGAAGCCATATCTTGTGTATGTCTTTCTAGATCACCACACCGCCTACCAGTCTCCACACCCTTGCTAACGGTAAGTCTTGATCACGGTGAAGTCACTCCCCATGGTGGACAGACGGTTGTCAATAGACTGAAATTTCTCGCTCTAGAGTTTCAGCATCTCCAGTCTCTGTGATGCCAGGGCACGGGAGGTGCTAGAGTCAAAGGGCGAGCTTGCAAGGGAAACACACGGTAATCCAGTCACCGAGTCACTGTTTGTTGTGAAGTCCTCCTGTATGACTGTGGTCTTCAATGTCTGTAGTGAAGTCCTCCTGTATGACTGTGGTCTTCAATGTCTGTAGTGAAGTCCTCCTGTATGACTGTGGTCTTCAATGTCTGTAGGTGCAGGGTTCATTTCCACATCGTTACAGCACAAGAGCTAAGCAGCGACAAACACAAACAAGACACCCTGCAGTCTGTTGGGTTTTTTAGGGCCACCACCCCAATCTGCATTTTCAACACAAAGTTTACACGCTTGGCCATAAAGTTGAAAGAAAAAAACGTGCCAATGAACCGGCCCCAACTGACATGAAATCATGGATTGTCTTCCAGGATGGTCACTGAGAATCATAAAACATGTATCACTATCGTCAGTGCACTGGTGCAAAGCTAACTGTCAGAAGTTGTACTCCAAAAGGCACTGATTACAGCGCTAATTAACAAAAAAGGTCTAATTTTCAGGAGAATTGAAAAATGCGAGCTGTCACCACGGTGAGTTGATTCCATTCCAAAACAGAGAGAGAGAGAGAGAGAGAGAGAGAGAGAGAGAGAGAGAGAGAGAGAGAGACAGAGAGACAGAGAGAGAGACAGAGACAGAGACAGAAGACAGGCAGATAGACAGACAGATGGATAGAAAGGCTGACAAACAGATGGACAGACAGAGAGAGAGAGAGAAAGTGAGAGAGAGAGAGAGAGAGAGAGAGAGACAGAGACAGAGACAGAGAAGCAGAAAAACAGGAGGGAGGAGAGGGAGAGGATGAGATTAAAAGGAAAACATACACTAATATCGGGGGAACAAAAAAACACTAACAATCACATACGGACACGAATATGCAGGAGGAAATAACACACTAACAGACACCATGTATGCACAAAGGCATGCAGGAGGAAAACACACTAACTATCATCACATTTGGACACGAACATGCACGTGGAAAAACGGACTAACAATCACCACACATGGACACGGGTATGCAGGAGGAAAAAACACACTGACAAATATCACACACGGGCAAAAACATGCACAGTCACGCACTTGCATTCATGAGCACACACACACACACACACACCACACACACACACACACACACACACACACACACACCACACACAAGAACAAGAAGAACAATATTTATTCATTTCGCCCCTTTGGGGGTATGGAGGAATATTGCGTTTAAAGCAATAACAAGAAAAGGAAAACAAACAAACCAAAATAAAACATAAATTGCAAGTCGATGCTGACCTAGACCAACAATTTACAACACGTGAGATAATCTAATATACTTTGACAATAGAGGCATTAGTTTTCGATTAGTAGAAGACGCCATTTGACAAAAAATTATAGACAGATCTTGGGGAGAGAAATCGTTTTGGCAAATACGTGTTGCGCAAAGTAACGTATAATGACCATTCCATGACAAAATGAAATTCATCACCTATTGCAGACATGTCACATTTATTACACACACACACACACACACACACACACACACACACACACACGCACACGCACACTATAAAAGTGAGAGGGGGGAGGTTGTTCTTGATCCATGGCCAGGTCAGGACACCTGTTAAGCAGCGCCATCAGAAGTCATGGCAGAGATGTGTCTGTGGCCAGGAAGTCAAACGGCACAGTGCTCTCCCTTTCACTGCAGTCAGGACAGGCAAGGTTTACGGCAGAGGGGGGACAAGCGTGATCTGGGCTTATTTATTATCGGCCGTTACGATGGCAGAACTGGTTGCGGAGCTGGAGCTGAGACTTGAGGGGAACAGGGAGTGTGTAAAACGATGATTGTGTCCAGTGGAGTTTGTCCCGATATTTGTTAACTCTCTCTCTCTCTCTCTCTCTCTCTCTCTCTCTCTCTCTCTCTCTCTCTCTCTCTCTCTGTCTTTTTCTCTCTCTCTGTCTCTCTCTATCTCTCTCTCTCTCACACACAATGGTAGTGAATGGTAGTGATCTACAGACAATAGAAACTTCTCTCCAGGAAAGTCTAAACGACGTGTCAGACTGGTGTCATTCAAACTCAATGGTCATACACCCAGCCAAAACCAAATCTATGATTATAGCTACCCGCCAAAAACACCAGTTGACTCCTCTTTCCCTAAAACTTCAGTTGAATGGCACTTCTATCGAGCAGGTAGACGAGCATCGTGTTTTAGGGTTAACGATAGATAAAGAATTGAAATGGCAATCTCATCTAAATAACGTATGCAAAGTTGTCTCAAAACACCTTTTCCTGTTATCTCAATTAAAGCGCTACGTCAACAGTAATGTGCTTAAACTTTTCTTCAATGCACACATAATGTCACGTATCAATTACGCCTCAACAGTGTGGGACGGCGGTAGTGACGTCCACAAAAAAAGGCTGAATTCTCTCCATAGACGTGCAGCAAAGCTACTCCATCCAGCTGTATCTCTAACAACAGACGAAAAACTAAAAGCGCTGAACATACTTCCTCTGAATAGGCAATTGGAATTCAACAAGGCATCATTTATGTTTTCAATCTTGACAGATACTATGCCATGTTATATCAATGCCCTTTTTACAAGATCGAACAGCTTTTCTGGCTCGACGAAATTCCTTCTTCCCTACCCACGCATTGATCTATACAAAACAAGCCTAGCTTACTCTGGACCATATGTCTGGAACTCACTTCCACCGAATCTACAAAACATGAATACTTTAAAACTTTTCAAGGAACATTTGCATAAACATTTTATGTCTCAGTAGTTAAATTACTCGATTACAATGATTAGCGTCCACTCGCTAAGTCTTCTGTGAACCATACTTTGAATAAATCGTCTAAACATAAAACCTACTCCGTTAAAATCGCTCATCCCCACTCCCACTCTGTCTACCATCCCTTTTCTCCTCCCCCTACCTACCATTCTCTCTTCCCCACCCTCTGACCTCTCTCTCTCTGTAGTTTTTGTTTGTTTGTTTGCTTGTAAGTTTCCTTTTGTTTTACCATCTCCCATCTCATTAGTGCTTTTATGACTAGTTTGCTTATCATTGTAGAATTAGATTATCATGTTGCTATGCTGAATTGTCTGTATGAATGATATGTGCTGAAATAATGTATGCATGACAAGGACAGATTGTAAGACTAGGCTTTGGCCTAAAATCTTCATCCTTGGGTATTAAAGATCAATCAATCAATCAATCAATCAATCAATTCTCTCTCTCTCTCTCTCTCTCTCCTCTCTCTCTCTCTCTCTCTCTCTCTCTGTGTGTGTGTCTCGCTTTCTCTCTTCTCTCTGTCTCCGTGTGTGTGTGTGTGTGTGTGTGGTGTTTTGGGTGTGTGTGTGGTGTGTGTGTGTGTGTGTGTGTGTGTGGTTGTGTGGGGTGTGTGTGTGTTGGTGTGTGTGTGTGTGTGTGTGTGTGTTGTGTGTGTGTGGTGTGTGTGTGTGTGTGTGGTGTGTGTGTGTGTGTGTGTGTGGGTGTGTGTGTGTGTGTGTGTGTGTGTGTGTGTGTGTGTGTGTGTGTGTGTGTGTGTGTGTGGTGTGTGTGTGTGTGTGTGTGTGTGTGTGTGTGTGTGTGTGTGTGTGTGTGTGTGTGTGGTGTGTGTGTGTGTGTGTGTGTGTGTGTGTGTGTGTGTGTGTGTGTGTGTGTGTGTGTGTGTGTGTGTGCATGTGTGTGTGTGTGTGTGTGTGTGTGTGTGTGTTGTGTGTGTGTGTGTGTGTGTGTGTGTGTGTGTGTGTGTGTGTGTGTGTGTTGCAGTGTGGTGTGTGTGTGTGTGTGTTGTGTTGTGTGTGTGTGTGTGTGTGTGTGTGTTGTGTGCATGTGTGTGGTGTGTGTGTGTGTGTGTGTGTGTGTGTGTGGTGTGTGTGTGTGTGTGTGTGTGT
>CM031608.1:86824518-86849518 GCA_018398815.1 Conus ventricosus | reverse complement strand
GTTTTATCTTAAATAGTAGATGTCTAATATAGTACACACACGCCTCAAAAAACGCGTCATCACTGAGGATGTCTTGCTCAGCGTTCTCTGCGCAAGATCGGTCAGCATAGATCTTAATGAAGTTCTTACATCCTAAGCAACTGCATTGATTACAATTCTGGTCTATGGAAATGTCTTCTATAGACTCCATGTCTTTATTTATTGACTTCATCATTTTATAATACGCCATGATCTATTTTTATTAAAAAAAATTAAAATTAAGTTCTTAAAATATTATTCCATCTGAAATGGATCAAAATGATCTTTTGTTGTTGACGGTTCTGGCGTGCTGTTGTCTTCTGTATTTAGTGGTTCAGATTTTTTTGATTGCTTTTGTTTCTGTTGCCATTGTGTATATATTTTATAACCGTAATAACCGCCCCCCACAGCAGCAAGGGCGCCAAAAATGGCAACAGTTTTAAGTTCAATATACCATGAAGACTTTGGTGCTGTAGGCCTTGAATCACATGGAGTTTTTATAGCTGGCATTGAATCAACTTGTTCTGGCGTTGGCGGCGTTATGTTTTCATGATGAGTTATATTCTGTAACATTAATTTTTTTTGTCTGTTCCACTCTGCTAATTTTTTTCCTGCTTTAACACGCCCAGGATGAGGATGCTTTTCACGGGTCTCCACCTGATTCAGTGTTTTCTGATTCTGCTGATTTTCTGGCTTGGTTACTTTCTCCACCTGATTCTGCTGATTTTCTGGCTCGGTCATTTTGAAGGGAAATAAAATCTATATGATTAAAAGTTATTAATCCCATGATTAATGGCGATAACAATGTTCCAAATCTGTAGTATAGATCACATCCTAGAGACTCTAATGACTTTGTTAAACTGGATCTTGCGTTAAATCATACGTAAGATCTTGTTCAGAATCAATGGGAGCAAATCTACTGACTAGTTTAGTGTACAAATAAGAACCGTTTGCCCCACACTTTTCACCATTCTAGACCCAGCTGCGCTTCATACCTGTTATGATACTTTATAATGTCTTGTGGCGACATCTGTTGAATCTGTTCTATGCTGAATTCAGTTCCGAGGAATTGTTTTGTTTTCCCACATGCTGCCAAAGAATACAGCCTTTCCTTTTTGGGCATAATAGCTTGGTCATCAACTTGATCATTCATAAGTTCAGGAAGGTTTAGGCTGCCTTGTAGCTGTAGTAGATCATCACTGTTCATGTTTTTTATTAAATAATTATTTTATTTTCTAAAAATGAGCACCGAAAAAACTGTCGCCAACCTTGTATACCTTTTCTGCTGTTATTGGGGGGCTAAGTGTAGGATACACAATGCTTGGTAAAAGCCTGTTAAAAATAAAACCGGCAGATCTTGGCAAACTAGACTTTGAAGACTCGGCAAAGCTGATTGCTATTATTGCAGCTTCATTTGCCACGAAAGATTTTTTAGTTAAGCAAGGAATAATTCCAGACAGTATTAATATGTAAAGTTAAAAAAAATACATTTATAAAAATGGCTTCACTCGTAATGATGATTGGTGGTGCTGTGGTTAATGCGCTTGCTTTTAGCGGAAGTAATTACGCGTTTAGTAAACTGCGGGATGATGGCGAGAGAAAAAAGACATAACAAAGCTGTGGAGCAACTAGCTGCAGCACAAGATCGCTATGAAAAGCAGAGAATCGAGCAGTTAGATTTTATTAACGACAAACTGAAAAAACAGGGACATGCAGCTTACACATTTAAAAATGTTGACCAGGAAAATAAAAGAATATTATCTTGTAACAGGCAAACCAATCGAGACATTGCCCCCACCAAAATTCAGTGACTTTTATCAGCCATCAGAAAAACAAAAGATGCAAGAAATCGGGTTTATTGTCGTTGGTATGACTGTTGTGTATTTTGTTGCGCATAATATTGGCTGAATAAAAAATGAACAAAATCTATTATTCACCCAAAGGATATTGGAAGGGAATCACGGCAATTAAAAAGCTAAGCCAAGCAGCGGGGGTTAGTGAACAAACAGCAAAAGAATGGTTATCTAAACAAGCGATTTGGCAAATTTATTTACCTGCGCCTAAACGAATACAGAGACCACACTTTGTGAACACAATACCGAACGACACCCATCAAATGGACCTTCTATATTTACCCTCCGATACGATTAGACGAAAAAGGTTTAAGTACGCGCTCACAGTCATTGACATAGCTTCAAGATATAAACATGCGGAACCATTAACACAAAAGAGTGCTTCTGCTGTTGCTGTTGCCATACAACTGATATACCAACGAGGCCCGCTAACTTATCCTCGCATGATTCAAGTCGATGATGGAAAAGAATTTAAAGGCCAAGTGAATCAATTATTGTTAAAATAGAGTTACCATTTAAAAGAGGCATTCCGGGAGTTCACAGATCACAGGCTTTAGTTGAAAACTTTAACAAACAGTTAGCTGAAAGACTTTTTTCCTACCAGTATCACAGAGAGCTGATTGACAATTCTCGCAACACAGAATGGGTTAGAAGATTGCCCTCAGTTTTGCGCGCAATGAATAATGAAGAATTTAAAGGCTAAAACCAGTACAAGCAATCAAAAGAAAAACAATAAATGTTGTTGAAGGAGAGCCTTCATCCGGCAAACTATTACCATTTGGTTTTTGAAAGTAAGGTACCTTTATTTACCGGGGGAAGCAGAAGGGGACACTCGGATCAGGGCAACAGATCCAGTTTGGAGTGTTGATCCATATGAAATAAAAAGAATTGTAAAAATGAATCCGCCCATGTATTATTTACGAGAAACTGACACAACAAAACAACCAGCTCCTCAAAGATCTTTTGTGAAGGAAGAACTGCAGATAATCCCGCCAGACACAGTTCCGCTTAATTAATTTACGTAAATATATTTGAGTTTAAAATGGAAGCTCAGAAGGAAGCGCAGAACGAAACAAGAATGGTGAAGGAAGAGACCTTGAAAATGATGCGGGAATCATTTCATGCGTGTAATGCTATTAAGGAAACATTTTCGGGGATTAATCAATGCATGCTAAATCATCCAGATCACCTACAACTCAAACCCCCAAATTGGGAAAAAGAATATCTTGAAATAATAAAAAAAATTCGAGCACATCAAGCAAACATGAAAAAAGAATTAGCTGAATTGGATGAAGCTATGATTGATCTTATAATAAAAGTTGATGAAAAATATAAACCCCCCTGTTTATGCTGTTCTCCAATGCCCGATTGCATATGAAAACTCTGGATTAACAAACACACGTTTTGTGTTTGTTCTATCTAACGACTTCTTTGTTACAACTGTTGTGTTGATCTCATGTAGATTAGATCGCAGTTTTACGTTGTCATGATGAAAAGTCTTATTGTCAAACAATGCTTCTTTATAGTTGTCATGCGATATGTTTGACTGCACAACGCTGCGAGATATTCCCTTTGCTTTTTTGATAGTTTTCTCCTGGCTCGAAATACTGTACATTTTCGACCTTAACCCAACAAACTCCTTGATCACCTTTCCAGATAATTCATCCTTCATCTTTCCTAAAACCTTCTTATTAGTAATTGAATGCAAAGGCGAATCTTTAGGGTAATCAGAGGTGTCATACCATCCTGCATGCCCTTTAGCTACTTCTAATTCCATGTCTTTATAGATGTCTTCAGTAGGGATATCTATAACAAAACTGTCTGTATCTGTGTAAAGTACTCTGGACTCTGGATACAAGGGCTTAAAGCAGTCATAAAGAAATTCTAACATCAAAAGCTTTGATAATTCTAAAACAGTAAACCCAATAAATACAGGCTTGTCTAATTTGACTTTCTTTTTTTCATCATTATGCCAAAAAGCTGATCATGAAATCTTCTAAAGTCCTGATAATTAGGTTTAGAAGTCAGCTTAATTGCTTCGTTCTCTTGGTGACTAATCTGACATCTTTGCGCTTGTGCGGATTCTCCATAGTCTTTCCGAAACAGCTGTTGTTCATCAACTTGAAAAAGTCTTTTTCTGAAGCATCTGTGGATTTAGTTCTGAGATCAGTGTTCTTCATGATGTATGGTTTCATGAACTGTTCTTGATCAAAAGCAATTATACGATGAACTGCTGTCAACTTCAACCCATGTCTTAAATAAAATTGTAGAAGTCTGTAATGACAGACATAATTTTTTTGCCTCGAAGATTAGGCACAAGTTTAGGTGGTTCTGTTTTCGCCATCTTTAGACTTTCTGCAGCTAATGGATAGTCATTATGCAGGTCATGGAGTTCATGAGGATATTCTAAATCAACTTCTAGAATGTATCCACGCTGTTGACCCGGCGTCAAACTGCTCAACCACTTTAATGCCTTTTGAATATTTTTGGATCGCCGCCTGTGTACATTTTAAAGTTGCGTAATGGAAGCGATTGCGCCATAGCCCAACCATACAGATTGTTTGCATCTAAATACATGAGATAGTTAGACCTTTTACTTGGATCATAGTCTTTCCAAGTATTTGTTGTTTGCTTTACAGTAATGATGCGACGCCATACTAATTCCTCCACGCAATCCGTTCTCAATCATCTGAATCATTGGTAAATCCGACAATAAATCAATCTGTACTCCAGTAAACTTTAAGAAAGCATCCCAACTCATCCCGGGCGCAGAAATGTAATGCGCGGGATCCAGGCTATAATGTTTCATGCAGGTCTTTCTATAATTTTCAAAGACGTCCGCCAACAAACATGTATCAGCCATTATGTAGGAGTCATGATAGTCTCCCATCGTTTTACACTCTAACTTCTGCCACGCATCTTGAGCATGTTGGTATCGGAGTCGCTGATTTCCTTTCCTCTAAGACTAGAAAAGAACGCGCCTTTAGGCGGAAGTGTATCTTCGTCAAACCTTTCCCAACTGTTCATGTACTCATAAGGGTAAACACCCTTTCTAACGAGAGTAGGGTCAAAATATTCTTCCGTTATTGGGCAGGACTTAAGGACATAGCCAGTGACTCTAATGAACCCATCATGTGTTGCATAGAGTCATAAAAAGACATGTTATTCAGATTAAAGCACATGTACTTTTCTGATGACTGTGCGATGCATGACACCCTAAAAGCATCGTCTACTGCTTTCATTATAAGATGAGAGTCATAACCTCGCAAGTTATGAAAGAATATAGGCAGCTTCCATGTCTTTGGTTCAAACTTTAGTTGAAGATTGCATTTACTGTGTGCTGCTCCTCTGAACTTCCCACTAATGTGATCATGGTCTCTTACTGTTGGATTTGTTGCTTCTTCACTAAGTTCTAAACCGCAAATCCAACAGTGAGTGGCTGAGTCATACTGTTGTTGGTCTTCAGGCGTCATCATGATTTCAGATAAGTTTAGATTATTAGAACAGGCGTTACGCACTTGCTGCATGCGTTCTAAGAAGTATTCTGCAGCATTAGGCCCTCTATATAATTCTGGCTTTGAATGAACGCCATCCGACCTGACAATAATGAAGGCAAATGAACAAATCTGATGATTACTCATTAAGACTGTTTTTTTCGAAGTTTTTGTGGCGCTGGCCCTTCATAAGGAACAATGAGTGATTCAAAGTCTGCGTAAACAACATATGGAGAATTTTGCATCCGTTTCCAGTTCTTAAAACTAACTTTAGATCCAGGCGGGGGGCGTAATTAGTTCTGTATTACAGTCAACTGGACCAATACAGTGTTTCTTATGTTCACTCGCCGCTTTAACAGATGGAATTCTTGTTAAACATTTTCTACAGAATTCTTGTTTATGTCCATCTTTTGAAGTATGCTGCATTAGTTTACTCATTGTTCGTATCAATGTGTAATGCGGTAGCCCGCTGGTGAAAACATTAGTAGTAAGTCAACATGATTTTTGTCTGGCTCGCCAATCGTTGGACTGTTCTTGGACACTTTAATCGGCTGTAGATTGTTTCCTCATCCCATGTGTAGATATTGACAGTTATTGGTTTGTTTTGTTCTTCAAACTGATCAATGGAATCCACGCTAACAGGAAAGGATATTCCACTAAAGTTAAGATCATTGATGTAAGGTTCATAGTTAGATACTCTCTCTGCGTTTTTGCGGACGTAATGCAGCCTTGCGAGAACACACCACATAAAACATTTGTTGTCTGTATTCTTTATGTTTAGAACTGCTCTTTTCGCTACCAACTCTCGAGGTAGTGGAATGTAAGCCTTACCAACAATCGGCGCATACTTAGATGTTTTAATCTGATCTCTAAGACTTCGCCCTCTGACCAACCAGAGCCTCTCATTTTGGCTTCTTCAGCGGCAGCGTCAAACTGTGTAAGCAGTTCGTCTGCCCAACCGGGTGTTAAGTCATTAGAGGAAAGAATAGTCTGTTGTTTAGTCGAGACCCAGACTTCTAGATTTTCTTCATTTATTGTTACATAGTCGATTAAAACAGCTAACATTACTTTAACTGGCGGGTCTATTGTTAGTTTACCTGGAACTTGAGAAATAGCATAACCAACATTGCCCGCACGTTTGCTGGATCAATGACTTCTAAATCAATATCATTTAAAGCTCTTGACAAACGCTCTTTCTCAAGCATTGCTTCAAACAATTCGTCTGGACCTTCATATATCTTATCCATGCTGAGTTTCTTTTCTAACTCAAAATATTTATTTAAATTAAAAAAAATTCTTAATCAGAATCAATATCGACGGTCTTTTTACGCTTGGGGCTCATAAACTAAAGTATAAACACCTTTTGGTGTTGTTAATGTGAGCTGTTTAGAACAGAGTTTAATGTCTCCTTTACTTTTTTTAAGCATTCCTTTTTTATCTGCTCGGCGTCTGGCTGTTGAGAAAAACTTGCCCTCGCCTTTCTTTGAAGATCAAACTTTTGTCTTTTATAGTCATCAAAATCGGCCTGTAAACGATTAAATTCTTCATCCGTGATGTTTGAGTCAACTAGTGCTTTATTTATTGTCAGTTTGAACGAGCTAAGTTTAGCTGTTATTAGCTGAACCATAGCTGTGTGCTTTTGGAGTTTAGTTTTTAATTTTTTTGCCAGCAGCACCTACGGCTAATGAACATAGGCCAAGAGCTAAAGACAAACCGCCTAGAGGTAAAGCTGCGGGTGCGCCTATGCCCGTTGCTAAGAGACCAACACTCGTTCCTGCTGATAGAGCACTTATAGTCGATGCCCCAGTATTAACATAAGTAACAGCATTAAAGGCAGCAGAATACCTTCGTTTGGTTTTGCTGTATTTTGAAAGGTCTTGCTCTAGTTTTTGTTGCATTTGTGTAATGTTTGTTAATCTAAAGGTTTTTATGTTGGGGGTTTCTACTATCCCTTCTCTTGGCGACTCCGGTGCTGTAGGCACATTTGGATAAACTTGAACAGACATGCTTTTTATAAAATAAAAATAATTTAGTATTGTATATCTTTTAATCTGTTATCTTCAATATTCAGCTGCGCATCATATATTAAAAACAAATGTACATTAAGCGGTTTATCAGCTTCTTCTTCTTTATCAATTTGAATGTTTATTACGTCTCTCACAGTTCTCCCGCTTCCATGCAACTGATTATCCTCTGTTGACCTTAGGTCAATCCATAAACCGTATTTCGTTGTTAAATAATCATCAAGCCTAACATTGTGAAGATGTAAATCTTTAGACACAAGGTCAACTGTTGGATTTCTACACCTCCCGCCTCCAAACAGTTTTCTTATTTCATCAAAATGCTGATAAGGTTTAAGCCCGCTAGCGTAGATTTGGTTAGGACTACCCTCAATCGAACATTGTACTTTCGTTATTTTAGGATTAATAAACTTTTCACTTCCTCTTTTGAATGGTTCTTCATCTTCGCACAGCAATAAAATACCATTAAGCGATCTTGCTGCGACACTAAAACTAAAATTCCATATAGTGTCTGCCCTGCTTCTGGGATATGTTGTATGGTGAATCACTCTTTCGTAATATATTGCTAATTTTGACTGATATTGTTGCTCAATCAGCCTTGCTAAATTAGGGTTGCTAACAACGTCAAACTCTAACGAGATGTCAGAAATGCTGTACTTTGCTTCGGCATCTGTTGATCTGATAACACGTTTGTATTCATGAAAAGTTAGTTCATATGACAATCTGTCTTTTAATGCTCCTTGAAAGTACGGTGCATGCGCTTTTAACAACTCAAATCTAAGGGGATGGAAAAGCGATTTCCATACGCAAATTTTACAGCTACATACTTTTTGGCCGTCTTTAGTATCTCCAGCGCCTATTCTATGTTTTAGTGCTTCTTCATTTTCGATTCCTTGAAACGCAAAGTCAGCCCTTTCATTCCCGGTTAGCCATAGATCAGAATAGGTTAAAAATATGTCTGCATTGTGTAAAGAAAATATTTCTTGCCCCTCAAGTTTTATAGAAATTTTCTTAACGATTGCCCGCACCAGATTCTGTACAACTGTTCTGTTTGGGTCTGTTGTTGAAGCGAGTTCTATTTTGAAAGTAAGACGCGCAGAGCCTGGCACAATCACTTCATCTGCTCCTAGGTCTGGAAATTTAACAGTAAGAATTTGATCCGCATCAATAGTAGATGGATTATTTGGAACAGTAATATTCCGTTTATTTCCCTTCACGCCAAAGGGTTCTTTCAGTCTTCTATGCGGGTCAAGAATCGAGCCATATGCTTGTGACATTTTTTTTATAAAAAATTAAAAGTTAATTATTTAAAAACATGGCAGGCAGAGAAGATGAAGATTATGATGTTCCTGATCCTGGAGACAACATGAGTGAAATGATACAGCATCGCTCAGCGCTCTCAATGCGGCGTGAATTAACAGAAAGTCATGTTAGATCATTGTACCAAAATTTAGGCCTTGAACCTCCCGAAGTTTTAGACCCTAATGATTTTATCCGAGATAATGATGGCCATTTGTATGTGAAAAACGACCAAGGACAACGCGTTCAGCTTACAACTAAACGAGACCCATTAAAGTTTTTAGCCGTGGGTTCAATTAGACAAAGACTCCCTGCGAGCGTACAAAATCGCCTTGGCATTGCTAAACCAAAATTAGATAGGGATGCAGTTGCTAAACTTCAAAACACACTGCAGGAACTCCCGACAGATAACCAAATGCAAAACATGGAACTTAAAGAATTAATCAATCGGCAGACGAATTAATAAATGCAATAGAAGCAGAAACCAGTTTTTCAGAAGAAACAGCATTAAAGACTATACACGACTCACCGCTACCCATGCGAGAAATAGCGGCCCTTGATCATGCTTTGAGAAGCATCAGAGGCGAATTAACAAACAATTTAGCAAAACTGGGTGAAATAGATGAGCATATAAAAAGAGAAAAAGAAAAACTCGTTGAGGCTGATGACGCCAACTTAGGGCCTGATATTAAAGAAAGAATAACCCAAAGACTAAAAGATCTTGAACAAGAGAGATCAGCAAGACTAGAAGTGCTGTCTACTAACCGAGAACAATTACGAACTCAAGTGAGCAGAATAAGAGAAACTATCCAAAGAATTTTATATGAAGACACAACGCTAGCCAGAACGAATACGAACACTGTTTTGAGAGCAGGGAGTCACATTAGCAAGCGTTAAAACAGCCTTAGGATTTGCAATAAGTACACTGGTGTTGGCTATTACAGGCGGTGGTGGTCAAAGTCCAGTGCCTCCATCGCCATCGCCTCCACCTGATAAATCATGGGTTAAAAAAAACAGCTTGATCATCTTGCGAGTTTATTAAAAAAATTAGCTGGTAAAGCTATAGACTCTTTACCTGGTATATTAGGAGGTATTGTTAGCTGGCTTTTGTCTACTGCAAGCAAAGTAGTTGGCTTTATGGCCGAGCACCTATGGACATTAGTTCTCTTAATAGTTGGGTTACTCTTTAGTAAGATAAAGACCAAGTAATCCTAGGCCAGTTAATCCAAGAACAAGTGCTGTCTTTTCATATTCATGGTCATCGCGAACAGAGTCCGCGTCTTCAATGGCCTTTAGGCTTTGGACCTTGGGGATTGGATGATTTATTCTTGGGGGTTCATCTTGTTTTTTTACTGCTTGCAATATTACTGGCTCAGAATTTATTTCGTTTTTTTCCGACCTTCTGTTCATTGCCTGCCACAAGGATTTCATTATTGTAGTTTATTATTGTGCCTATCTGGAGTCTGAGGTCAGAAGGCAGCATGTATAAACCAGTGCCAACAGCAAAGTCTACTTTCGATCTTGCGTATTGTAAAACATTTTGGTACCTTTTTATACTCGAAGGTAAATCAACTGTAGAATTAATGGCGTCCTCTAAATTTGCTAAGTATTGTTTTTGTGCATCAAAACCAGTAGAAGGATCAGTTATGCTCGATCTTGTCTGTGCTTGTGAACCTAGCAAACACAAACGTAAGTACGAACAGAGTCGTTTATTCGTTCTATTCCTGCTTTAGTTAGGCCTTTAGAAGTGTCTAAAATAAATGTTGTCCATGCTGTTTTATGCTCTTGCTGTATGGACCCTAGGTGAACAGTTGTGCCTGAAGAGAAAGATGTGTAAGGGGGATTCCAGTCATACTTATACTTTCTGTGCACGCCCCAAAAATAAGGGGTGCCTAGACCATGATTAAGATCCGACTTTTGTCTAAAGTCTTCCTTAACATTAATATTGAATTCGTTACAGATCCTTTCAAAAGCCTTCATGTCTATTCTGTTGCTGAATGGATTAAACGGTTTGTCATTTGGCAATGGCGCTTGCAGTTCAGTCAAAATACGTCTAAATGTGTAATAGAAATGAAATCTATACACTGACCTCACCAAAGGATCAGGATGATTTAAATGATCAGCATATGATACTCCACACCCAGTTGATGCACAAAACACAGCAAAGTTTAACTGGTTTTGATAAAACTGCAACGGATGACTAAACCACACTTTCGCGATGTAGTCTTTTTTAATAGGGGGGTTAAGATATCTGTTTAATGGCGTACTCACCTTTACTTGAAAGGCGCCAGACTGAGTCACAGAATGTCAAGAGTATCAGTTGTTATGTTTTTAAGATTGTAGTGCGGCCCAGCAGAATATTTTGCATCAGTATATTTAAATGCACTCATTTTTATTTCGTTTAAAAAATGTTTGTAACAATAACAACTCAAGACCGTCCTTCGTTTTTAGAACATGCTATTAATAACGAATGCGGAACCAGAACGGTCGCGCTCCATGAAATATTCTACAAAGTCGTATGGTTTAATATAAGCAAAGCCAAGGAGAATAATAAGGTTCTAAAAGTTGACAAAACAGGGGCCAAAGTTAGCCAGTTAACAATACCTGATGGTTATTACGGGTTTTGCTCACTAAAAGAAGCAATGAGTAACTTCGACATTACTCTAAAACTTAACAATGCAAATCTAAAACAATGTTAACATTCAAGCCTGAAGAAGAAGGAGGTTACTATTTTGATAAAGAGCTAGCTAAAATGTTAGGCTTTGCAGTGACAATTATAGATTTAGAGTTACACCAAACAAAACTACTTATGAGGGAGAAAATTCGCTCGATCTTGCATTACATTCATTACTCTATGTTCATTTGGATGAGCTAAGCACTGATGAAAACTTATATGATGGAAGACCCTCAAACTGTTTTAAGAGCTCTTCCATCTGGGAAAGCCGCATATTGCGATTATGAAATTATACAATTCCCTAATTTACAGTTTAAAAGATTAGTTTGTGGAAGGGTCGGATCATTTAATTTAAAAATTGCAGACAAAACAGGGAAAGTCGTGAAATGTGATAACCTGCACATTGTTTTGGAAATAAAATAATAAGTTGTACTAAAAAATGTCGCGTGGGCCAGAAGAATCAGGAGTTACATTAGCGCCTGTGAGGTGTATAACTTTAGAATTAAAAGACCTTGCAGACGTTACAGACTTTGAACAAAATGGTGAGATAGGCGCTTTGTATGGTTTTGAGTACACTAAAGATGGTGATTATAAACGCAAGAGGTTGGCGACAACAAAAAATTTCCTAAACTAGAACAACTGCGCAATCTAGAGGCAAATAATGTTGGCCAGTATGAATATAAAATAGTTCGAAAACCTGACCTCAAATGGCACTTAGAACCATATTTAGAATGGGACATAAAATTTGAATTCATAAGCCCATTTACATTTTTTAGCCGTCAAAAAAGTTTCAGAAAAGCATTCAACTGTGGCCCTTTACATGTAAGTCTTATGCCGGACGACAATAGTCGGAAAGAGATTGAAATAAACGCCGTATGGGAAAAAACAGTACATCCTCCACAGAAGAGAAACGGTTTTAAAGAAAGCTTCTACAAAATTACAGTTCTTCCAAGCAGAAAATTAGGAGACACGTTCACAATAATATTTGAAATTTCTGTCTTTAAAGATGTGGAGAGGGATGGGGTTTGTGGGCGTTAGTGACGACCTTATAAAAGGAATTAATATTAGCTGGCAAAACTTAGACGTTAAACGTCTTAAAGTTACCATCGTCGTTCTTCACAATGGTGAGGATATTAAGGTTATAACAACAAGCAACAAAATCACTGTTGACTTAAATAGAAACAATCTTACAGAACTGAATTGGATTAATCTTACACATTTAGGCCTCATAGGATTTTATTATACTGAACAAGTTTTGACAGAGAGTATGATAAACATAATAACTGAATTAGATTAAATTCTGCTATAAAACCATGGAGCAGTTAAACTTTATGACAAAAACCCCTCATTGTTCATTAATTTGTGGGCAGACTGGTTGTGGAAAAACAATATTTGCCCTAGACCTATTACAAACAGTTTATCACTATAATTTTGATCACATTGTGATTTTCTGCCCAACACTTAAATGGAACAAAGCATATCATGATAGAAGGTTTATATGGACAGATGATGACATATTTTTAGTTGATCCCAGCAATAAACTGAGTGAATGTTTAGAACACTTTTATAGATTGTTTGAGGGAACGCAGGCACTATTTATTATAGATGACTGTTCAGCAGAAAGAGACATAGTTAAAAAGAGAAACACTTTGTCGAAACTAGCTTTCAGCGGGAAGACATGCTGGGATAAGTGTGTGGATTTTATGCCAAAAATATAACTCAGTTTTAAAAGACTTTAGAGAACAATTAAAGACTGTAGTTTTATTTCACATGAAAGACAGAGATGCATTTGATGAATGTTTGCGTGAAAATGATGTTATTGAAAATGACCAGGAAAAACACAGGATTAAGCAAAAACTGAAATCTGAAAAGTTTAGTAAATTAGTATTAAAAACGGACAATCCTACACAGTATGTTTGTTTGTAGGGACGTTATTTTTTGGTTATTGAAGTCTTACTTGTCAGAGAACTAATAAATGCCGCTTCTAAAGTCAACTGGTCGAAACTAGTTTACTGCTGCGCTTTACAGGTCAAACGTTCTTACAAGGAACGTTTGACCTAGTTTACTGCTGCGCTTTGCAGGTCAAGCGTTCTTACAAGGAACGTTTGACCTAGTTCGCTGCTGTGCTTTACAGGTCAAACGTTCTTACAAGGAACGTTTGACCTAGTTCGCTGCTACACCCTGCAGCCCTCTTGCTGCTAAAAAGTACACGACTCATTCACATTAACAGTTAGAGCAACAGTATATATAAACCCAACACATTGAAAGCTTTCACAATTCTATGGTGGCCAGTGTAAATGTTGATAAAGTTGTTTTTTATTTAAGTAGAATATTTTTAAAGGCCAAACAACAACTGTATCTTACATTACTCTTTAGTTACTAGTTTGTTCAATATTTATATTAAATACTTTAGCATATTAAATATGAAAATATAGATTTTAACAATTAATTCTCTCTCAGAGAACTACGATAAAAAACTATTAAAGGGAGACAATTACGGGCCCGCTGAGAGCATTAACAGCCGTCGTGTGCCAGTAACGCGCCGCCAGGTGTGCTTTATTGATTTTTTGGTCGCAGTTTGTAAGCGGGCCGTGCGCTGTGTGAACGAAGGTCGCTTGTCTGCGCCAGCCGTAAATTAAGCGATCAGGTTTCAGCCTTGGCGGGTCTCTGTAACCCCCGCCTCGTGTCTGCCTGTCTGTGTACAAAGTTTTGTAGGTAGAAATTAGTCAGAATAAGTGTGCGGATTTTATGTCAAAAATATAACTTAGTTTTAAAAGACAAGCAAGTTTAGTAAATTAGTATTAAAAACGGACAACCCCACACAGTATGTCTGTTTGTAAATAATCGTTATTTTTTGGTTATTGAAGTCTTACTTGTCAGAGAACAGGAAAAGGCGGCTTTTAGGCCACTTTCACCCAAAAACTTGGTGGAGGAGCAAGTGAGCCAGGATTGGTAAAATACTGTTCTCTCGCCTATTAACAGTTCCTACACCAACTGTCCCCTGGTCAAATAGTCAGAGCGTTTGCCCGCGGATTCAAACTACACGTGGGTCGGACTTTTTTGTGGCTCCGTAAAACCCTCTGTGTTCTACCAACAGTAAAATGGGTACCTATTCAGTTCAGACAAGGTTAAAGGCGGTGGAAGGAGAGCTCACTGCCCCCAACAGCCGATAACCTATGTAAACTTTCATCTGTGAACACAAACTGGCAAACATACCATATAAACCATCACCACTTGCACATCATGTCGCCGGTGGTTTGATCCATGTCCGGGTAAGGTCTCTCTTCGAGTGATTGATGTTTGGAATGGTCTTCCTGACTCTGTAGTAACAGCCCCTACAGTCAACATCTTCAAATCACGGTTAGACACCCATTGGCAGGAACTGCCGACAAAATAAATCCAGAATGTTTATCGACCTAGATCGCCTCAGTCTGTGACTCTCTTTCTTCCACGCATGCACAGTTTTTCATCTAGATATTATAGATTAGAACGGTGAACAGGCCTCTTAAGGTCTCTAACACCTACAAGTTCCAGTTCAAGGAGTTGCGTTGAACGACAACGACAACAGAAGAAAATGCCTGAGGCGTGCACGTGGCGGGGAAGACACTCTCCCCTACACTGGTATGTCAAGAAGGCAAAGTTTATGTTGAAAGGGAGACAAGCATGTCTTATGCCTCGAAGTTATCGCCTGCTAGAAGATGGATGAATGTGTGTGTGTGTGTGTGTGTGTGTGTGTGTGTGTGCGTGCGTGCGTGCGTGCGTGCGTGCGTACGTGCGTGCGTGCGTGCGTGCGTGCGTGCGTGTGTCTGTGTATGTGTGTGGTGTGTGTGAGTGTGTGTGTGTGTGTGTGTGTGTGTGTGTGTGTGTGTGAGTGAGTGTGTCTGTGTCTGTGATAGAGAGAGAGGGGGGGAGGTCTGTCTGTGTGTCTGTGCGTGCGTGCGTGCTGGCGCACGTGCTTGCATAAGTGTGCAGGTGTGAACGTGCCATACGTGTATTCGGCAAACTCGACCCACCTTACAATGCATGGTATGTCACGCTTCCATCTTCCTTTCCTGCAGAATGGTTGCTGATGGTCAGACTCACTGAGGGGGATGAACAAGTACGCCAAATTGTGTTATTGGTTTGTTATTTTCTGTGTGTTATTTACTTTTTTGTCACGCTCTATCTGCTCTTTGACGCGTTCTTTGTGTGATTTGTGTGCTCTCTCTCTCTCTCTCTCTCTCTCTCTCTCTCTCTCTCTCTCTCTCTCTCTCTCTCTCTCTTACAAATGTTTCGTTGTGTTTGTGTAAGGCATCATAATTAAGAGAGATGGCTGCCTCTTGAAACTTCTCAATGATTTTGTTAATATGCTTTGTTACATGTTGCGTATATCAGTCTCAAATGTACTATATCCATACCCCTTCATTAGGGGCCTGGGCCCATGTGAATAAACCATCCGAATCTCTCTCTCTCTCTCTCTCTCTCTCTCCTCTCTCTCTCTCTCTCTCTCTCTCTCTCTCTCTCTCTCTTCTGTCTGTATGTCTGTCTGTCTGTCTGTCCGTTCGTCTCTCTCTCTCTCTCTCTCTCTCTCTCTCTCTCTCTCTCTCTCTCTTTTCATCTCTCTCTCTCTCTCGTTTTCTACACTGTATTCATTCAGCGAACTTCTACTCAGAAAGGTTAGAAGTAAAAGTCTGTGTCATCACTTTCCCCCTTCCGCACGCAGTGCAGAGCGACAGTGTGTACTCAGAGCGCGAGACTTTTAGGGGCCAGAATGTGATGATGTGATGATGAAAAGGAACTAACAACATGAATCGAATCTTATGATTTCTTCCCCTTCCATATTCATGGAGTCTCTGGACATGTTGACCGAGTTTTGCGTTCTCATCCCATCTCTCATCATATTTTGTGTCTGCCTGTTTGCTTGTAATGTCCTGGAGCATGGTCTACCTCTCCTCTTTTCAGCTTTCCGGCTTCTCCTTTCATGACAGCATGTTCTTTTCTTCTTCTTCTTCTTCTACTACTACTACTACTACTACCACTGCTACTGCTGCTGCTGCTGCTGCTACTGCTACTACTACTACTACTACTACTACTACTACTACTTCTTCTTCTTCTTCTTCTTTCTCCTCCTCCTCCTCCTCCTCCTCCATCTTCTTCTTCTTCTTCTTTCTTCTTCTTTTCTTCTTCTTCTTTTTCTTTTTCTTCTTCTAGTCTAGAATATCAATTATTGTGTGTTTGACTCAACAACTTTCCTCTTCTCATCATTCTTCATGTTCTTTCTCTCTCTGTCTCTGTCTGTCTCTCTCGCTCTCTCTCTCTCTCTCTCTCTCTCTCTCTCTCTCTCTCTCTCTCTCTCTCTCTCTCTCTCTCTCTGCGTGCATGTGTGTGCGCGCATGTATGTATGTCCGAGTGTGTGTCCAAGTGTGTGTGTGTGTGTGTGTGTGTGTGTGTGTGTGTGTGTGTGTGTGTGTGTGTGTGTGTGTGTAGTAGTAGTAGTAGTAGTAGTAGTACTTTAATTTAACGTCTCTTCACCCTCAAGTGACATTAGACACACACACAAAAAAGGTAAATAAATGCATGTGAGAGGATCTTTTAAGTGTTGAGTGTTTTTGAGTAAATTAACATAAATGCCATACATAACTTTTGAATTCTACAAACACAACTGATCTCAACATTACCAGCAACTATCAAAGAAAAATACCAACAGAACTAAAATGCAAAGTTTCTGAAAACAACTTAAGAAGATCAAGGTCATTAACTATTTTCTGTAATGTTATCGGATCTCGAAGGTTGAACGCAGTGCCTCCATTTTTGAGCATTTGAGCTTTGATGGCAGGACAGTGTGTGTGTGTGTGTGTGTGTGTGTGTGTGTGTGTGTGTGTGTGTGTGTGTGTGTGTGTGTGTGTGTGTGTGTGTGCGTGTGTATGTGTGTGTGTGTGTGTGTGTGTGTGTGTGTGTGTGTGTATGTGTGTGTGTGTGTGTGTGTGTGTGTGTGTGTACGTGTCTGTTGGGGGGGGGGGTCGCATGCGTATGGATGTGTAAATGTCGCGCGTGTGTGTGTGTGTGTGTGTGTGTGTGTGTGTGTGTGTGTGTGTGCGTGCGTGCGTGCGTGCGTGCGTGCGTGCGTGCGTGCGTGCGTGCGTGCGAGCGTGCGTGCGTGCGTGCGTGCGCGCGCGCGCGCGCACGCGCGCCCATGTGTGCAGCTACCTCTCTTAAATCGACAAACCAATGCACGTCGCGTTTCATGCCTGTCATTTATTTTGTGTGCACCTGGGAGTCGATAATGGACTACGTAAGTCGTGGATCAAAGGGGAGGGGGGAGTGACTGTCACTGACTGAATGAGTGACTGTCAGTGACTGAATGAGTGACTGTCAGTGACTGAAGGAGTGACTGTCAGTGACTGAAGGAGTGACTGTCAGTGACTGAAGGAGTGACTGTCAGTGACTGAAGGAGTGACTGTCAGTGACTGAAGGAGTGACTGTCAGTGGCTGAAGGAGTGAATGGACTGAGTGAGAGATTTTTGGGAAAAAAAGCAGCATGAAATGGAAGTGATAGGATGAGATGTAAAAAGATGCACAGACTCTAGAAGTCTACATTATCGAGAGACGGGGTGCTGGGGGGGGGGGGGGGGGGGGGGGGCAGGAGGGAGAGAGAGAGAGAGAGAGAGAGGAGGAGAGGAGAGAGAGAGAGAGAGAGAGAGAGAGAGAGAGAGAGAGAGACAGAGAGAGAGAGTTTCAGATTCAGATATTTTATTCGTAATAGGCCATGGCCCCTAACAAAGGGGTGTGTGAACATACACAGCACAATAAGTATAAACAATTATAATACGTAATGAAACAAAAAGCAAATCGTTGTCACATGTTCAAGAAGAAACACTCTCTCAATTTAAAGGCTTTGTGCAGAAACAATGAAAGTGTTTAGCAACTTCAGCAGAAGTGGAAGACAGAAGTAGGTTTAGTTTAAACAAAGATGGTTGTCTATGATATTTAGGCTTGATGTACTTTTCTCGGATGTTTCTGAGAGCTGGACAGCATAGAACAAAATGTATTTCTGTTTCCTGTGACTCTCTACATAAAGGACACATCAAATCCCAAACATTATGCGTTCAATATCTAAGATAATGGAAAGCTAATTCTGATATTCCTATTCTAAATTTTGCTGTTACATGCTTTAAATGTCTATCTATATGTATGTTCAAATAAGTTTTCAAGTTATTGAGTATATGAAAAATTCCTATAAAAATCAAACCCATCACTATTATGGTCAGACCATTTCTGCCATCTGCAGTCCACTAGTCGCTGGCGAAAAAGTTGTAAAAAGCCTTTTATATTCTCGACTTCTTGGTTCAACCAGACGACTCCAAATCCATATTAAAACCAAACAGAGTCGCACTTTTGTCACCAAGTCATACAACAAATTATACGCTTTACGGGGTATTCTGGTATCATCTATGTAAAATAATTTCAGCCAGTATCGGATACATTTAACGGCAGAGACAATGTAAATAGGAAATCGACCAGTTTCGCCATAAATAAGATCATTTGGAGTACGTCTATCAACTCCTAGAAAACTCCTTCAATGCGAAACAATGGACCGATTCACAGAAAGTAGCCGCTTTAAATCTAACCCCTATAACTCAGAGCCTATTGTACGATTGGAATGAACCTGGGTATCAAAAAGTTTGATAAATAATGTAAAAGATGAATTATTAAGAACGTGTAACTTTTTCATGTTACAAATCAAACATGTTTAGCCTTACTTGACAGGTCTTTGCATGCACCAACAAAACTCAAACGAGTTGAGAATAAAATACCCAAATATTATAGGCACTGACAACTGGCATAAGATTACTGTCATACAACCATCTTTCTCGAGCACTTAAATATCCACCTTTACGGAATACTATAATATTGCTTTTATCCATATTCACTGTTAACTGCAGATATCTAGCAGCACGGTGCAAAACTATTAAGTTGTGTTTGTAAACCAAACAGTTTCTGACATCAAAATAACATCATCAGCCAACAACAGGATAAACAATTCCAAAGCATCAAGCGAAAGAGAAGCACCATGTTTCCATTATTAATTAAATATTCAATTGCTCACTCGTTAATAAACAAAGAAACAAAATAGGACTGCATGCATCGCCCTGTTTTACTCCTTTTGAACAGTTGATATAATCTGTAAGTTTCGATCCACAGCGTACCCTGGCTTTTAGTTTATCATACATACTTCTAATACACTTATAAAGTTTACCTCTAATACCATTTTTATGCAAGACTGACCACAGAAGATTTCTATTTATCGAATCAAAAACGTTTTAGAAGTCTATGAAAGCTACATATAATTTTCTGTTATGAGAGAACTGCTTTTGTACAAGTGCAAGCAATGTAAACATATGATTAATAGTCGAATAACCTTTTTTGAAGCCTGCTTGATGATCCTGTAATGTCATTTTCTTCTATCCATTCCTGCAGTCTATGATTAATAATCATTCCAGACAAGTTACTACTGATTCACGAGGGGAAATCCCTCTATAATTGCTGAGATGTTAACATCGCCCTTCTTATAAAATGGCAGAATAATTGATTCAGTCCAGTTATCCGGAAAAAGTACCACTATCAAATAATATATTGCACAATTTCATAAGAAGTTTGCTACCTGGTTGGAAGAATGTTTGAATAATTCACCAATAATGCCGTCAGGGCAGCTGCCTTACGATTGTTCAGTTTTCCTAATGCTAATAGTACTTCCTCTTGTGTGATTGGTCGGTTCATATACTCACCATGCTTACATCAAACACTTCTTCGATTGGTGTGTTATCAACGAATCTAATAAGGTTTGGAAATGCTGAAAAACCCTACATTAGGGTAATACTGTTTTTGGGCTGTCTTCTTTTGACCGAAACTCTGCGGATAGTATTCCAAATTTCCTTTTGGCACTTTATAGATGAAACGAATTTATCTAATAAAGACTTATTGAACACTTTCTCTTTCCTCTGTAACAAATGCTTATACTCCCGTCTAGCAATTGTATAAGCGTCCCTATCTTCTATTTTAAAGTGCGACGACTAATTCGTAATAATATCCTAGCTCCTCATTGCGGGAGGCGGAGAACAGAGAGGAATGGAGAAGGATGGTTGTCACTGCTTCAGGGGTGCCCCTACGGACCGACGTCTAAGGGACCAAGTCAAGTCAAGTCAAGTCAAGTCAATATCCTAGCATTTCTTTTACTAGTATCACATTCTTTATCATACCAATCAGTCGATATTTTACTGCTATCCAAAGATATACATCTTTTCATACAGACAGCACTTTCTTTTATGCAAGCATTAAACATGTTCAGCGCTCGATTTACATCCACATCTAACAAATATATTGCACTATCTAGCTTTGCTTGAGTTTCTACACTACATAACATATCTTGAAACAAGCTAGCATTTTCATCATTCCATACAATTGTTTCTATGACATATTTCTGTTCAAGGTTGCTGGCATGCACAATACTTTCTTTAGAAAAAACAACATGAAGTGACACAGGTAAATGACCAGAGTCAATACGTTCTAAGACACTTAGCCTGCATGAATCAAACAAACGAGCAAAAGGTTCATTAGAGAATATGAAATAATCGTCAACACTGCATCCAGAGTCAGAAATGTATGTGTAGCAACCTTCATGGTCGCCTTTGCACACTCCATTAAGAATACACAGATCAAAAGCAGTGCATACATTCAGTAACATCTTTCCATAGTTGTTTAAAATGCAGTCTTGAGAGTGCCGGTCAATACTAAGAGGATGGCTGCCATACTGTTTATCAGAATCATTATTTCCGGGGAGAGAGAGAGAGAGAGAGAGAGAGAGAGAGAGGAGAGAGGAGAGGAGAGAGAGAGGGGAGAGAGAGAGAGGAGAGAGAGGGGAGAGGAGAGAGAGAGAGGGAGGGAGAGAGTGAGAGAGAGAGGAGGAGAGAGAGAGAGAGAGAGAGAGAGAGAGAGAGAGAGAGAGAGAGAGAGAGAGAGAGAGAGGAAAGATAGACAGACAGACAGACAGACAGAGACCGAGAGAGAGGAAAGACAGACAGATAAACAGACAGACACAGAACATATAATAGATAATTCGAAAAGCGACATAGACGACGGGAATCAAATTTCACTTTCGACAAGAAGCCAAAAAGCTCAGTGAAAAGCCTGTGGGATGTGGTGGAATATGCGGAAGGGAACCACTGTGCAAGGCTTGTCTGTAAACATCTCCAAGAGCATTCTCAAAGCTGAAAGATGGGGCTTTCAAACTCTGTCAAAGATAACTGGGGGGCTCTTCACACACGAAACTATGTGTGACACTGGCAAGAGGCAGGGAAAACTAGCAGTCAGGGAGGGGCGTGCGGGGAAGCACCAGGTGATTGGAAGCGAGAGGATAAAAGGAAGAAGAACAAGGGCAGGCAGGAGAAGTGTGTGGGGTGGAGGTGGGGACGGGGGGGAGGGGGGGGGCGGCTGAAGCGGTCGGGAATGAGCTGAGTGAAGTTTAGGGCTGGGTGGGAAGAATAGAGCAGAAACAAATATCGAAAGAGACAGAGAGAAAATCAGAAGGAGACATGGAAAGACATGCTCTGAAGTTTTGACTGTCACTATCCGCTCTGAAATGGATCGATTCTTCTTTCTGGTACTGATTACAAAAAAACAAAACAAAACAAAACAAAAATACCGACATGAAAAAAGAGGATGTTAAAATTACAACCAAAACGAAAAAAGTGAACTTAAAGAAACAAAAACGATCTTGCTATACGAATTCAATGACATCTCTCTCTCTCTCTCTCTCTCTCTTCTCTCTCTCTCTCTCTCTCTCTCTCTCTCTCTCTCTCTCTCTCTCTCTCAAACAACGCCGCTAACCAAGAAAAGAAAATGACAAAGTGTAGACTCTCTCTCTCTCTCCTCTCTCTCTCTCTCTCTCTCTCTCTCTCTCTCTCTCTCTCTCTCTCTCTCTCTCTTTTCTTTTCTTTCTGTCTTTTTCTTTTTTCTCTTTCTCGCGTGCGCGTGCGCTGCATCCGTTACTGGCTGAAATTAACAACAATGGATGTCAAAAGTGTACCATGGAAGATTCACTAAATGTTATTTGATATAGATTCGAGGGGGAGGGGGGGGGGGGGAAGCTGGGTGTCAAATATACGTTGCACATCGTATCAATGTGGTCTTTAATATGCACGGGCATAATAAAGAGTTTAAAATATGAATCAAGGTTGATATGAGTTCAAAGACATACTGATTTCATGTAGGTGGCAACACTCGGACTATCCGCCACATATTTGACCTCTGCAGGATACTTTGCACCACACACGACGTCAAAACGTATTTGAAAATGAACTGAGACAAACCTTTGAAATTCTGAACAATTATGTAGTGGGGGAAAACAAGTGCAGGTTAACAATTCTTCCATCGTTATAGTAATGACTTGGAAAAGATTTGAACTTTAAAAAAAAGGTGGGAGGTGGGGTTGAAGATGAAGAAAGTGGGAACATAAAATTAAGAAAATACATTATAAATATGAAAACTCTTCACTAGCTGCATGAGGTCTCAGGAATTGCTGTGCACCATTCCCCTTTCAAGAAACGTATTGAAGATGGTTTACATTGCTATGTCTGTTGGAAAGGAAGCGAATATGAATTTGAAGATATATCTCATCAGCCTTTGGGCAAGAGTGTCGTCAGTTTCCGTAATTTCGGCGACCGCTCGCCCGTCATCCATGCTAGCCCTCCGAGTCACCTACACCGACCGTCCCACAGACAGTACTCACCTGCACCATCCACACACACAGATGCGCAAATTTCCAGACAGACACAGTTACGTACACAATTAAGCATCACGTCTGTGCGCACTTATTAGGAAGCGTGGGCATACATAAACACCACGGGTACAAGCACACGTCTTGCATCACACACACACACACACACACACACACACACACACACACACACACACACATACACACACGCAGGCTCGCGCGCGCGCACACACACACATATATATGTGTGTATATATATATATATATATATATATATATATATATATATATATATATATATATATATATACGCATGCGCGCGCGCACACACACACACACACACACACACACACACACACACACACACACACACACACACACACACACGCGCGCGCGCGCGCGCGCGCGCGCACGCACACACACACACACACACACACACAGAGGCACGCGATTACCCATATACGAACATGCCCAAATGTATGCAATGTACACTCATGGTTTTTCATGGGTATTGATGGAGAAAGCAGAGCCAAAGAAAGAGAGGAGATAGGCACACAGATGGACAGGAAAACAGGGGTAACTAGACGGGGCGAAAGGGATGGAGGCACAACACACAGAGAAGGAGAAAGAAGGGGAAAACAGGGGTAACTAGACGGGGCGAAACGGATGGAGGCACAACACAGAGAAGGAGAAAGAAGGGGAAAACAGGGGTAACTAGACGGGGCGAAAGGGATGGAGGCACAACACACAGAGAAGGAGAAAGAAGGGGGAAAACAGGGGTAACTAGACGGGGCGAAAGGGATGGAGGCACAACACACAGAGAAGGAGAAAGAAGGGGGAAAACAGGGGTAACTAGACGGAGCGAAAGGGATGGAGGCACAACACACAGAGAAGGAGAAAGAAGGGGGGAAGACAGAGGGACGTGGCAGAGAAAGAGAGACAGACTCACACACAGATGAGAGGGAGAGAGAGAGAGAGAGAGAGAGAGAGAGAGAGAGAGAGAGAGAGAGTACAGAGAGAAAGAGGCAGAGAGAGAGAGAGAGAGAGAGAGAGAGAGAGAGAGAGAGAGAGAGGGGAGAGAGACTGAGGCAGAGAGACAAAGAGAATCTTAATCAATCTCTCTCTCTCTCTCTCTCTCTCTCTCTCTCTCTCTCTCTCTCTCTCTCTCTCTCTCTCTCTCTCTTGCATCCCTCCCTATTTCCGTGTATATATATATATATATATATATATATATATATATATATATATATATATATATATATATATATATATATATTCAATTATAAACAAAGCTTGCTCTTATGTCTTAGATTGAAGAAATAGGGGAAGATAAGCATTCATATCTGCAGTGGTAGTCAATACTGCCTAACTAACAGTATGTGCTCAAGTGGGTGGATGGGGAAAAATAAAATAAATGCTTCTCAAAATGAGCCTTCAGCAAGCTTATAATCTCCAATAGGGAGGAAACTCACTAACACATAACTTCTGGTCATATACCGATATTTCGAAACCTGGTTGTTTCTCGTCAGTGACCGCGGAAAGTGGTAATATGACTCCTCTGCCTTTTCGGTTTTAAGAAGAATGCTATCCCAGAAAAGGCTGGTGTGCAATACCGTAGTATGTTTGTTGAGTTTTCAAAAAAACAACCAAAGGTGCTACCTAAGAAGCAAACGAAAATCATGAAAGAGCAAAACAAGCTACATTTTCTTGTGATGGCTCATTGTGAGAAGCATTTATTTTATTTTTCCCCATCCACCCACTTGAGCACATACTGTTAGTTAGGCAGTATTATAATTGAATATTTCTTGCAGTCATTGCAACACCAAGCTGCTCTGTAAGTTGCTGGAACGGTGCTCGGTACTTATCCTTGGAATTTATTAATTTTTTGT
>CM031608.1:86817018-86819518 GCA_018398815.1 Conus ventricosus | reverse complement strand
TTTTAAGATGGATGACACGGTACTTACCTACACATCTTGCATAAAGTTTTTAGGTGTACATCTTACTTCAAAATTATCATGGAACACACATATTGAATATATCATAACTCAAGCAAGGAAAGCTCTTAATCTTCTTAAAGTTGTGAGCTACCAGAGTTGGGGACAGGATACGTGCAGTTTAATTCATTTATCAAATTCTCTGGTCAGGACAAGGATTTCATATGCACAGGAAGTATATTTTTCAGCTCCTAAGTATCTATGAAAAAAGTTACAAAGCACAGATTGCAAGGCATACAGAATAGCCCTGGGAGTTCCCCTTTACGCCTCCATTTTAGGGACATATCATGAAGCTGGCGTTTTGCCCCTGGATGCTTATCGAAAATTAGCTTGTGCCAAATACATTCTAAGATGTTCTACTGTTCAGAACTCAAATGAGGATGAACTTGACATGCGATCTGATTTAGATTTTCCAAAACGCGCAAAAACATTACGATCACATAAAACCATCCTTTCGTAGTCCTCAAACCTGTTGAAATCTGCCAAAATTGATCACAAAACCATTGCCCCACGTTATCCCTGAGTCCCATTCCGAATTGGGAACTCATCCCGGCAAGGTGTGATTGTAAATACACCGATTTGCAAAAGAATGTTAATAATAACGTCTTAGGTGCTATGGCCAAGTCACATATTGACGATAGTTATCCTAATCACTTAAAAGTTTATACAGATGGATCCCTATTAAATGGCAATGCCGGTTCCGGCTTTGTTATTCCTGCCTTGAAAGCAGATAAATCTTTTCATCTTGGAAAGGGGTTTTCAGTCTTTACGGCTGAACTGATAGCAATTCTAATGGCTCTGCATTATATTATTGACATTCCACGTGATTTTTCTAGAATACTTTTTTGCGTTGATTCCAAATCTGTTCTTCAAGCAATGGAATCTATTGCTGCTACCAATCGCGCCGAGATTATCACCGAACTAAAAATTCTGATCCATTTCCTTACATCTAGAGGGATAACAGTGGACTTTTGCTGGATTCCGTCACACTGTGGGATTGTAGGAAATGAATAGGCAGACAGAACTGCCCGTATGGGATCCAAAAATTCTGAAACTTCTGTCTGTATCAAAATACCTTGGAGTCTTCATGAAGCCTATGGACTCTTAAAAAGAGTCTCTTTTGAGTCTTTTTATAACCTGTATAAAGAATCAGTATTCTTTAAAATACATGCACAAGGTTCTTCATTGAGTTGCTGTTCAAGAATTCAGAAATCTACTCGTCCATCTAACTCGTTCATTCAAATTCGTAAACTGTATACAAAGACGTATGTACATGTACACAAATTTCGGAAACTGAATCTCTCTTTTATAGGCTTAAAGTTAACGCTCTTCGTACAAAATTCCACAGAAATTTACAATGTGCTTGTGGAGCAGTCGACAGTTTCAACACTCTGCATTTTCTTTTAACTGTTCCTATTTTAACTCATCTCTCTCCAACTTCCGACAAAAAGATTCCCTATGCATTTTCCAGAATCTTCACGCCTTTTTTACATTTATAAATTCGTTGATGTTAAGCCCAGTTGGCTCGTTTGTATAGATATGTCCAGGTGTTTTTTTGTTGTTGTTTTTTTGTTGTTGTTGTTTTTTTTTTTTTTTTTTTGCTTTGTCATTTATCTTTTAAGTTGTTACATTTAGAACAATATTTTCTTTTCAAATGTCAAAGTCGCACACGCACACACACACGCACGCGCGCGCACACACACACACGCACGCACGCACGCACGCACACACACACACACACGCACACATTCGTACGTAGGCCCATACTAGCATTTTGCATACACTATTTCAATTTTTCTCATCCACTCATTTCTGCATTATTTTGTCTAATATCACTTTAAGTGAACAGACGTTAAATTGAAGAACTAACTAACTAACACATACACACATACCATCAAATCATGAACACACACACACACAAACACACACACACACACACACACACACACACACCCCATCAAATCATGAACACACACACACACACACACGCACGCACGCACGCACGCGCGCGCGCGCGCGCGCGCCACACACACACACACACACACACACACACACACACACACACACACATCGAATCATAAACTCAGAACCATTGAAACGGAAAACGCGTGACGTTGTCTTGAAAATGCTTCGGGATATTACAGTCAACCAGACAGACATGAGAAAAGAGATACCACAAAAAATGTCATGTATAACACTGCATTCAGTGAATACATGCAACGTGGCTGTGATAAGTAAATACTAGGATGAATCTTTTTCCTTCGTACATCATCATATCATAGCCGGAATAGCTCAGTTGGTAGAGCGCCGGACTCGTAATCTTGGTGATCCTGGGGTTGCGGGTTCGAACCTCCGCCGGGGCGTTTCGGTACAGGGGGATTTTTCCCTCGGAGTTAACATTGGTTCTGACTCCATTCCCCATACAGTCCTTCGAATGAGACTA
>CM031608.1:86797018-86804518 GCA_018398815.1 Conus ventricosus | reverse complement strand
CTCTCTCTCTCTCTCTCCTCTCTCTCTTGTCACTCTCCTATGTCACTCATTTTCACTCTCCTGCCCCCTTTTCTTTTCCCGAGTCTCCCTGTTGACTTCTCTCCATGTCTGTGTCTGCAGGTGTGTTTCTTGTTTCTGTGTGGAAATGAGACTACACACAACACTTCCTGTATTATAGAACAGACCCATGTACAAAGGTAGGGAAGAAAATAAAAGGTAAGTAATCAACGAGGCCGCAGGAAGGATGGAAGGGGGGGAGGGGGGTATGCTATAGTAAAGCACAAAGGCGTTGACTCAACCTTAGCTAGAGACACGTGACGCTGACAATTTGGAGAGGAAACTTGGTTGCAAGATAAGAACGGGGGAACAAGCTAAAACAAAAGGGAGAAAACAGATGGCCAACATTGTAGGAATGCCAGAGGATTGGAAAAGTAAGCATATACACTTTGTGCACATGCATGTGAATATGCGCGTGCGCACACACAAACACATGCGCGCGCGCGCGCGCACACACAAACACATGCGCGCGCGCGCGCACAGACACACACACACACACACACACACCACGCACGCACGCACGCACTCCACACAACCACACACACACACACACACACACACACACCACAACACACACACACACACACACACACACACACAACCACACACACACCACAACACACACACACACACACACAAACACACACACACACAGGCCACCACACACACAAAAAAATACATACAGACATTTGAAGGGTTGCACTGTTGTTGCGATGAGGACAATAAAAACCAAACTACAGAATAACTTGCGTTTAAGCTTCCACGTAATAATCACCGTCTTCCTAACATAACAAACAAACATACAGACATAACTATGGCGTTTAGCTTCCACGTTAATAATCACCGTCTTCCTAACCATATAAACAAACAAACATACAGACATTAACTATGGCGTTTAAGCTTCCACGTTAATATTCACCGTCTTCCTAACCAATAAACAAACAAACATACAGACAATAACTATGGCGTTTAAGCGTCCACGTTAATAATCACCGTCTTCCTAACCAATAAACAAACAAACATACAGACAATAACTATGGCGTTTAAGCTTCCACGTTAATAATCACACCGTCTCCTAACCAATATAACAAACAAACATACAGACATTAACTATGGCGTTTAAGCTTCCACGTTAATAATCACCGTCTTCCTAACCATAAACAAACAAACATACAGACAATAACTATGGCGTTTAAGCTTCACGTTATTTAATCACGTCTTCCTACCAATAAACAAACAAACTATCAGACATAATAACTATGGCGTTTAAGCTCCACGTTAATAATCACCGTCTTCCTAACCAATAAACAACAAACATTACAGACAATAACTATGGCGTTTAAGCTCCACGTTAATAATCACCGTTCCTAACCAATAACAACAAACATACAGACAATAACTATGGCGTTTTAAGCTTCACGTTAATAATCAACCGTCTTCCTAACCAATAAACAAAAACATACAGACATAACTATGGCGTTTAAGCTTCCACGTTAATAATCACCGTCTTCTAACCAATAAAAAACAAACATACAGACAATAACTATGGCGTTTAAGCTTCCACTGTTAATAATCACCGTTTCCTAACCAATAAAAAAACAAACTTACAGCAATTAACTATGGCGTTTAAGCTTCCACGTTATAATCACGTCTTCCTAACCAATAACAAACAAACATACACATTAACTATGGCGTTTATTTAAGCTTCAACGTTAATAATCACCGTCTTCCTAACCAATAAACAAACATAACTTCAGACATTAACTAGGCGTTTAAGCTTCACGTTAATAATCACCGCTTCCTAACCTAATAAAACAACATACAGACAATAACTATGGCGTTTAAGCTTCCACGTTATAATTCACCGTCTTCCTAACCAATAAACAAACAAACATACTGACAATAACTATGGCGTTTAAGCTTCCACGTTATATAATCACCGTCTTCCTAACCATAAACAAACAAATAATACAGACATACTATGGCGTTTAGCTTCCACGTTAATAATCACCGTCTTCCTAACAATAAACAAACAAACATACAGACAATAATCATGGCGTTTAAGCTTCCACGTTATAATCACCGTCTTCTAACAATAAACTAAAAACATACAGACATAACTATGGCGTTTTAAGCTTCCACGTTAATAATCACCGTCTCCTAACCAAATAACAAACAAACATACAGACAATAACTATGGCGTTTAAGCTTCCACGTTAATATCACCGTCTTCCTAACCAATAAACAAACAAACATACAGACAATAACTATGGCGTTTAAGCTTCCACGTTTAATCACCGTCTTCCTAACCAATAAACAAACAAACATACAGACATAACTATGGCGTTTAAGCTTCCACGTTAATAATCACCGTCTTCCTAACCAATAAACAAACAACATACAGACAATAACTAGGCGTTTAAGCTTCCACGTTATAATCACCGTCTTCCTAACAATAAACAAACAAACATACAGACAATAACTATGGCGTTTAAGCTTCCACGTTAATAATCACCGTCTTCCTAACCAATAAACAAACAAACATACAGACAATAACTATGGCGTTTAAGCTTCCACGTTAATAATCACCGTCTTACCTAACCAATAAACAAACAACATACAGACAATAACTATGGCGTTTAAGCTTCCACGTTAATAATCACCGTCTTCCTAACCAATAAACAACAACATACAGACAATAACTATGGCGTTTAAGCTTCCACGTTAATAATCACCGTCTTCTAACCAATAAACAACAAACATACAGACAATAACTATGGCGTTTAAGCTTCCACGTTAATAATCACCGTCTTCCTAACCAATAAACAAACAAACATACAGACAATAACTATGGCGTTTAAGCTTCCACGTTAATAATCACCGTCTTCCTAACCAATAAACAAACAAACATACAGACATTAAACTATGGCGTTTAAGCTTCCACTTAATAATCACCGTCTTCCTAACCATAAACAAACAAACATACAGACAATAACTATGGCGTTTAAGCTTCCACGTTAATAATCACCGTCTTCCTAACCAATAACAAACAAACATACAGACAAATAACTATGGCGTTTAAGCTTCCACGTTAATATCACCGTCTCCTAACCAATAAACAAACAACATACAGACAATAACTATGGCGTTTTAAGCTTCCACGTTAATAATCACCGTCTTCCTAACCAATAAACAAACAAACATACAGACAATAACTATGGCGTTTAAGCTTCCACGTTAATAATCACCGTCTTCCTAACCATAAACAAACAAACATACAGACCAATAACTATGGCGTTTTAAGCTTCCATCGTTAATAATCATCCGTCTTCCTAACCAATAACAAACAAAACATACTCAGACAATATACTATGGCGTTTAAGCTTCCACGTTAATAATCACCGTCTTCCTAACCAATAAACAAACAACATACAGACAATAACTATGGCGTTTAAGCTTCCACGTTAATAATCAACCGTCTTCCTAACCAATAAACAAACAAACATACAGACAATAACTATGGCGTTTAAGCTTCCACGTTAATAATCACCGTCTTCCTAACCAATAAACAAACAAATCATACAGACAATAACTATGGCGTTTAAGCTTCCACGATTAATAATCACCGTTCACTTACAAAAAAAACATTACAGACATAACTATGCGTTTTAGCTTCACACGTTAATATCACCGTCTTCCTATACCAATAAACAAACAAACATACAGACAATAACTATGGCGTTTAAGCTTCCACGTTAATAATTCACCGTCTTCCTAACCAATAAACAAACAAACATACAGACAATAACTATGGCGTTTAAGCTTCCACGTTAATAATCACCGTCTTCCTAACCAATAAACAACAAACATACAGACAATAACTATGGCGTTTAAGCTTCCACGTTAATATCACCGTCTTCCTAACCAATAAACAAACAACATACAGACAATAACTTTGGCGTTTAAGCTTCCACGTTAATAATCACCGTCTTCCAACCAATAAACAAACAAACATACAGACAATAACTATGGCGTTTAAGCTTCCACGTTAATAATCACCGTCTTCCTAACAATAAACAAACAAACATACAGACAATAATATGGCGTTTAAGCTTCCACGTTAATATCACCGTCTTCCTAACCAATAAACAAACAAACATACAGACAATAACTATGGCGTTTAAGCTTCCACGTTAATAATCACCGTCTTCCTAACCATAACAAACAAACATCAGACAATAACTATGGCGTTTTAAGCTTCCACGTTAATATCACCGTCTTCCTAACCAATAAACAAACAACATACAGACAATAACTATGGCGTTTAAGCTTCCACGTTAATAATCACCGTCTTCCTAACCAATAAACCAACAAACATCAGACAATAACTATGGCGTTTAAGCTTCCACGTTAATAATCACGTCTTCCTAACCAATAAACAAACAAACATACAGACAATAACTATGGCGTTAAAGCTTCCACGTTAATAATCACGTCTTCCTAACCAATAACAAACAAACATACAGACAATAACTATGGCGTTTAAGCTTCCACGTTAATATCACCGTCTTCCTAACCAATAAACAAAAAACATACAGACAAATAACTATGGCGTTTAAGCTTCCACGTTAATAATCACCGTCTTCCTAACCAATAAACAAACAACATACAGACTATAACTATGGCGTTTAAGCTTCCACGTTAATAATCACCGTCTTCCTAACCAATAAACAAACAAACATACAGACAATAACTATGGCGTTTTTAAGCTTCCACGTTAATAATCACCGTCTTCCTAACCAAAAAACAAACAACATACAGACAATAACTATGGCGTTTTAAGCTTCCACGTTAATAATCACCGTCTTCCTAACCAATAAACAAACAAACAACTACAGACAATAACTATTGGCGTTTAAGCTTCCACGTTAATAATCACCGTCTTCCTAACCAATAAACAAACAAACATACAGACAATAACTATGGCGTTTAAGCTTCCACGTTATAATCACGTCTTCCTAACCAATAAACAAACAAACATTACAGACAATAACTATGGCCGTTTAAGCTTCCACGTTAATAATCACCGTCTTCCTAACCAATAAAACAAACAAACATACAGACAATAACTATGGCGTTTAAGCTTCCACGTTAATAATTCACCGTCTTCCTAACAATAAACAAACAAACATACAGACAATAACTATGGCGTTTAAGCTTCCACGTTAATAATCACCGTCTTCCTAATCCAATAAACAAACAAACATACAGACAATAACTATGGCGTTTAAGCTTCCACGTTAATAATCACCGTCTTCCTAACCAATAAAACAAACAAACATACAGACAATAACTATGGCGTTTAAGCTTCCACGTTAATAATCACCGTCTTCCTAACCAATAAACAAACAAACATACAGACAATAACTATGGCGTTTAGCTTCACGTTATAATCACCGTCTTCCTAACCAATAAACAAACAACATACAGACATAAACTATGGCGTTTAAGCTTCCACGTTAATAATCACCGTCTTCCTAACCAATAAACAAACAAACATACAGACAATAACTATGGCGTTTTAAGCTTCCCGTTAATAATCACCGTCTTCCTAACCAATAAACAAACAAACATACAGACATAACTATGGCGTTTATGCTTCCACGTTAATAATCACCGTCTATCCTAACCAATAAACAAACAAACATACAGACAATAACTATGGCGTTTAAGCTTCCACGTTAATAATCACCGTCTTCCTAACCAATAAACAAACAAACATACAGACAATAACTATGGGTTTAAGCTTCCACGTTAATAATCACCGTCTTCCTAACCAAAAACAAACAAACATACAGACAATAACTATGGCGTTTAAGCTTCCACGTTAATAATCACCGTCTTCCTAACCAATAAACAAACAAACATACAGACAATAACTATGGCGTTTAAGCTTCCACGTTAATAATCACCGTCTTCCTAACCAATAAACAAACAAAACATACAGACAATAACTATGGCGTTTAAGCTTCCACGTTAATAATCACCGTCTCCTAACCAATAAACAAACAAACATACAGACAATAACTATGGCGTTTAAGCTTCCACGTTAATAATCACCGTCTTCCTAACCAATAAACAAACAAACATACAGACAATAACTATGGCGTTTAAGCTTCCACGTTATAATCACCGTCTTCCTAACCAATAAACAAACAAACATACAGACAATAACTATGGCGTTTAAGCTTCCACGTTAATAATCACCGTTTCCTAACCAATAAACAAACAAACATACAGACAATAACTATGGCGTTTAAGCTTCCACGTTAATAATCACCGTCTTCCTAACCAATAAACAAACAAACATACAGACAATAACTATGGCGTTTAAGCTTCCACGTTAATAATCAGTCCCGTCTTCCTAACCAATAAACAAACAACATACAGACAATAACTATGGCGTTTAAGCTTCCACGTTAATAATCACCGTCTTCCTAACCAATAAACAAACAAACATACAGACAATAACTATGGCGTTTAAGCTTCCACGTTAATAATCACCGTCTTCCTAACCAATAAACAAACAAACATACAGACAATAACTATGGCGTTTAAGCTTCCACGTTAATAATCACCGTCTTCCTAACCAATAAACAAACAAACATTACAGACAATAACTATGGCGTTTAAGCTTCCACGTTAATAATCACCGTCTTCCTAACCAATAAACAAACAAACATACAGACAATAACTATGGCGTTTAAGGCTTCCACGTTAATAATCACGTCTTCCTAACCAATAAACAAAAACAAACATACAGACAATAACTATGGCGTTTAAGCTTCCACGTTAATAATCACCGTCTCCTAACCAATAAACAAACAAACATACAGACAATAACTATGGCGTTTAAGCTTCCACGTTAATAATCACCGTCTTCCTAACCAATAAACAACAAACATACAGACAATAACTATGGCGTTTTAAGCTTCAACGTTATAAATCACCGTCTTCCTAACCATAAACAAACAAACATACAGACAATAACTATGGCGTTTAAGCTTCCACGTTAATAATCACCGTCTTCCTAACCAATAAACAAACAACATACAGACAATAACTATGGCGTTTAAGCTTCCACGTTAATAATCACCGTCTTCCTAACCAATAAACAAACAAACATACAGACAATAACTATGGCGTTTAAGCTTCCACGTTAATAATCACCGTCTTCCTAACCAATAAACAAACAAACATACAGACAATAACTAGGCGTTTAAGCTTCCACGTTAATAATCACCGTCTTCCTAACCAATAAACAAACAAACATACAGACAATAACTATGGCGTTTATAAGCTTCCACGTTAATAATCACCGTCTTCCTAACCAATAAAACAACAACATCAGACAATAACTATGGCGTTTAAGCTTCCACGTTA
>CM031608.1:86774629-86794418 GCA_018398815.1 Conus ventricosus | reverse complement strand
ATCGCAATTATTCAACGAAATCAAGGAGCACTATAAAAACGTTTAGGCACTGTCAGATGTGTTTCATGATATACTGCCCAGACATTCTCTCCGTTTCCTTAGAGCACATCCGAGGCCGCCATTTACCCATACCATTCTTCTGAGAACCGAAACGATGTAAACAGAAACCCAGCTTTCACGAAAAAAAAACGAAAATAAAAACCACCGATTTTAAAACGACCTGTCTGAAAATGAAGTGCCCTTTGATATAACTGGAGTTTTTATCAAAAATCATGAAATGAAAATTTAAAATATTGTTAAAGCTCCAAAATATGCTTTATATAGAGATCGCATTTTTTGGAGCTAGTACTATCGTTTATAAAAAAAAAACCCGATTTAAATGTAGCTGTCATGTATGGAAAACGCATTTACAACATTCTAAACAGAATGCATTAATGCTCCGAATCTTTTGGTCTATAACAGTATTGTAAGGCGCTTACGCGCAAAACAAGCCGAAGGATTCTCAGTAGTACCATACTGACTTTATAAATACAATTAAGCACATAAGGCCTGCAAAAACATAGGTTAATATGCGCAACACCAACATAAAAAGAACTAAACAGTATAACCATATTTCCTACTAGTCCACATTCATTTGAAGATCTTTGCAACTTCGACAGTATCTTGTCGGGCAATATACGACCACGAGCAGAGTCAAAAAAACCATTTTTACAGAGTAAACGAACAACTAAGCAGACCATATCAATTTACACCCAGCTTACGAGTTCACAAATTAGCCCGGAGGAAAATCAGAGACAGACAAGACAGACATAATAGAGATACACAGATAACAGAGAAGACAGACAGACGATACATAGGATATATACAAGAATAGGTAAGATACAGAAGATAGAGAAGAAGAGAGATATGATAGATAGAGAGAGAGAGGAGTAGATGAGAGAGAGAGAGAGAGACAGACAGACAGACAGACAGACAGACATACAGACCGACAGACAGACAGACAGGACCGACAGACAGACAGCCAGACAGAATGAAGTCCTGTTGGGGAAGGGAGAGATAGAGATAGAGAGAGAGATAGAGAGAGAGAGGAGAGAGAGAGATTAGAGAGAGAGAAGAGATAAAGACAAAATATGTGTATTGACAATGACTTACATCTACATTGTCAAGGTAGATGATAGTGAAAAGGTATTCACAAAACTAACAAATCACTGTGCACACACACACTCCCTCACTCTCTCTCTCACACATATACACACATACACACACCCACGCGCGCAGGGGCGCTGCGCTTCCACATACATGAACACAAATAAACCCACATAATCGACATCATCATCATCAAAAGAGAGAGAAGAGAGAGAGAAGAGGAGAGAGAGAGAGAGAGAGAGAGAGATAGATAGAGATAAGATAAGATAAAGATGCTTATAGCCCAGCCGTACCGCAGATGCCACATCAGGGCTGTAAGAGAGAGAGAGAGAGATAGATGATAGAGAGAGAGAGAGATAGAGCGAGAGAGAGAGAGAGATAAGAGAGAACAGAACAGTTGCAAAGAACCTGGGAAAGAAAGCGAAGAGAAAGAAATACGAAAGGTTGAGAGAGAGAGAGAGAGAGATGAGAGAGAAGAGAGAGAGAGAGAGATATGTGGGGAATGGAGGCAGAGCTAGAAGGGAGAAGGATGATGCTGAAGATGAAAAATCAGGCAAAGAGGAACGGCAGACAAGACAAATCATAGAGTGAAAATGGATGGGAATGATTTAGCGGACAATAATTCTCGCTGATTGTGGTGTTGTTTGTGAGATTTAGTTTGGGAACGGACTGAAATGGGGGGGGGTGGGTAGGAAAATATAGATGACTCATGCATATTGCAGTCAATTTGGCGTACGTAGAGAGAGAGAGAGAAGAGATAGATGATAGAGAGAGAGATAGAGGAGAGATAGAGAGAGAGAGAGAGAGATGGATATAACAGGCATATAGGTTGTCAGACAAGTATTTGAGAAAAAGAGAGTGGAAGGTTTGATGTTGGGGAAAAAAAACCCATAAAAATGCGTCACCATGCATGTTTTTAAGTTGGCGATCAGAGAGAGAGAGAGACGAGAGAGAAGAGATAGGATAGAGAGAGAGAAGAGAGAGATAGAGAGACATAGAGAGAGAGAGAGAATGAGTATAGATAGGAGAATGAAGCGAGGAGGAGGAAGAATCTGCAGCCATGCAAAATTATTAGAAAAAAATGAGATGGAGTAATGTTTAGCGGACAAGAGAACCCTGACTGAATGTGCATTTGTGTTAATGTTGTGTGGAGATTGTTAAGCGTATAGAAAAGTGCACAAAATAAAAAAAAAGGTAAACCAAGCATATCTGCAGCAGTCCTTTTGGCGAACAGGATACGCAGTGCGGACCCAGCACTTTCAACTAAAGATTAATAAGAAGGTCAAGAAGAACACCTTTCAACTGTATGTAGTATCACAAGACGCCCCTTCTATCCTACTTCCAGATGTAAAAAGCAGGTGAAAATATATGCGAAGGTTGGGTCTGGTATAGAAAGCATTGACAAACTTAACGTCAGTGGAACAAGGACTTTCGTGGGTTGAATATTATAATATGATGAATTAATGCTCCCCCAGGTGGAAAGTCCGCTTCAATGAAACACTAACACAAAAAAAAAAAAAAATGAAATAACATAATACGCAGAGAAGGAATTTTGAAAAACATATTAGGCGTCACAACTGAGATGCGCGATGTGAGATCAAAGACAAATTCCCTTTTAAAACCAGGGTTAATGTCGGTATGATTCAGCTGTGTATTAAAAGAAAAACTGTCATGGTTATAATATATATTGTCCTTCCTTCTTCATCTTCTTCTCGTTTCTTTCTTCTTCTCTTTTTTTTTCTATTTCTCTTCATCTTCTTCTTCTACTTCTTCTTCTTCTTCATCAACTCAATTCCATATCTACATCTTCATCTTCACTAGCAACTTCAACGATCTACAATCTTCTCTTCTTCTTCTTCTTCTTCTTCGACTTCCTGGCGTTGCGTGCTAATGATTAACATCATTATTATCAACATTTGCATCTCCAAATCATGATTATCACCATTACATTCGTTACTCAATATTTCTAGCCTAAAACCCCTACTCTTCAAGGGAAAAATAAGAAAATCGTAATGCCTGTTCTCTGCGTTACAGAATGCAACCAAATCCGGAAGAATTTACCTAAACAAAACAAAACGAGAAAGAAAAAAAAAAGGAAGAAACCGAGCGCCTATTTCCGCGTTACAGAGAAGCATCATAACCACATGAAATCGACATAGGCAAAACAAAAAGCAATACTAGATAAGAAAGAACAAAAGAAAGAAAAGAAAGAAGGCCAGAGGCATAAAATACTGTCCTGGAAGAAATCTTCAAAAATCAAAACAAACAAGAAGAAAAGAAGAAAGAAAGAAAGAAAAGACATTGAAACAGAACAATGTAAAGAAATTTTGAACATGTGGAGCTCAGGTCCCCAGAGAAGCCAAGTAACATAGCGACTCTTAGAAAGCCCAACAACAACATCCTTTTAAGCTAGATGGTGAATAAGCGATACCATCAGCACGGTGACAAGTTATTTGTCAGATTGTTGACAATATGTAAAAAGGTCACAACCACAGAACGTAAATAATTTTTTCTGTTGCTTTATTACAACAGTATGACAATTACAAAAGAAAATGAAACGAACCGCAAGTTATCAACAGAAGCCCTCTACACGCAGCTGACCTAATGGGACCAATATACTAATCGAGGCTAGCTAAACATACATAGCACCAACATCCCTGTTATCAAAAGAAAAGACCATACGTCCAAGAAAGATATGGCACCAAAACCACCTTCCCCACGCCACTACAAATGACACAATAGATGATACTTATAGAAATTTTGCAAAGACTAAAGAAGAAATAAGTCCTTAAATCCTTGTATTTCGATGAAGTAACAGCGTGCCAACTGAAATTAGGTGGCGATGGGTGATAATGTCTCCTACTGATGTACAGTATGTCGCCCATCAGTTGATGAAACCCCCTTCCTACAAGTCTCGGTCGCAACTGTGTTTATTTCTTTTTTGGAAAAGAAATGTTCAGGCGACATTTTTCAAAACTCGCAACTAACAATTGAAAGAGGATACAGCCTGATGATCAGCAAAGAATATTGAATAACCTGCAATGTAAAAGATATTTTAGTACGAAAAATAAATCAACAGATGTAAAATCCGAAATAGTAAATGTGTAGGAAAGATTCAGATCTACCCACCATCAAAATTTGATAAGTCATACTATACAGCGTGGAACAAAAGGAGATAGATGCATTTAAATAACAGGCAAAGCTTGCCAGTCTAATATGAAGTGTGAGGAATGCTGTACAGTTTCCATACAATTCAA
Organism: Conus ventricosus; assembly: GCA_018398815.1. Taxonomy (NCBI): domain Eukaryota; kingdom Metazoa; phylum Mollusca; class Gastropoda; order Neogastropoda; family Conidae; genus Conus; species Conus ventricosus. The sequence goes on along the minus strand of CM031608.1, from coordinate 86,790,015 downwards.
AGAGAAGCCGTAAAGCATTGCTGAACAATTGATGCCATAAGCCCTTTATTAATAGCATTGCTAAAATCCACTCATTGTGTTGTCTCATACCCACCAATTGAAGCAGTTCTTGTGAAACTTGTGTTCCTCCCCCCCCCCCCCCCCAACACATCACACGCACACACATCAAGAGAAGTATGACCATTCATGTAGCAGAACACAATGCAGTGTTTCAACCAAACACAAACAAAAGAACACCAGACGCAACTCCTGGACTCTTTCCAACGGACCTGCCGGTCCGTGCTAACGATGTGAGGAGCTGCTGTTCTCTCCATTGTGAATGCATGTGTTTTGTTTCATGGCGAACGTTTTAAAACTCCAAAAACGAGTCTTGAACACATGCCATCGCTATGGAAAAAGTCTGGCAGTTTCTGCGCATAACCACAACCCCCCCCCCCCCCACACACACACACCCAAACCTTCAACCAAACAATTTAAAGAGCAAGCAAGCAAGCCATGCCAATAAACGATCGAACAGACCGAAGCAAACTAGAAAAAAAAAAGAACAAAAAAAGAAAAAAGAAAAAAGAAAGAAACCACCACAAAGCAAGGCACATCTTTGATCCCCGTCCTTTGTCCTTTCTTCGTTCTCTCTTATCTTCCTCTTGCCTTTTTTTCTTTTATTTTAAAAAAATAATATAATCTCACTCTCTGCCAGCTTTATCTTATCCTGTATATATTTTATTTTCGCAAAATACTTTCCGCCTTTCACTCCTCCTTTCTGCTCTTTCTTCTTCCGCTCTTTTATTCTCCGCCCCCGAAATCTTTCACAGGCACACTTCACTCTCACCCACCAATTACTTATTTGTCTCCAGACTACAATGCCTTCCTATCCTTTTTTATTTTTACTTTTTTCTTTTATCAACATTCCTTGGATGACTAAGCATGCTGTCCCTTTGTCCGTTTTTCTTCCTTCCTCCCTTCCACACTCTTTGGTTTTTCTTTCTTTTTTTTTCATTTCCTTTCATTCTTTCTGTCCTTTGTAAGGCATTTATTTGAGCGTCTTATTTCTTACATCTATACCCCACCCCCCCCCCGCCCCTTCGTTTTTTCTGTCGATTTTCCTTTTATTTGTTGTTTATTTTATATATTTATTTTTTCCCATGTATGTTTACTTTTGGTTTCCATTTTTTTTTTCTGTCCGCACTTTTCTGTATGACGCGTCGTTTATGCCTGCTGTTACAAATATCCCCCCGCTTTTCCCCTCACGTATACTTTTTAACTCACTCCTCTGTCTCTGTCTTCCTCACTCCTGTCCACTGTCTCTCTCTCTGTCTCTCTCTTTCTGCTCCTTCTCTCTCTCTCTCTCTCTCTCTGTCTTTTAACTGTCAGCTCTTTCCTCCCTACCCTGTCTCTGTCTATCTTACTATCAGTCTGGTCTTTCTGTCTCTCTCTCTCTCCTCTCCTCTCTCTCTCTCTCTCTTAAAATAAAAAGTTTCGTGTCTAAGTTTTCTTTTTGGAGGCGAAGCGGAGGGAAAGTTGAGTGATGGACTGTGGGTGTGGGGGTGGGTGGGGGATGGTGGGGGTGGGATGGAGACGGTGTGAGGAGAAGGGCTTGCAGGGGTGGGAGGACCTACACCGACCCACGACAAGAGATACCACGTGAGAGGCAGTTGATGTTGGCCATGGGGTCTAAATAAGATCAGTTATGGACTTGATTGGGGAGTATAGTGATTGCCTGTGTAGGTGCGTCACCCCCCCACTGGCCCTCCAATTTGTTAACTTATAACTGATAGGCAGACTAATATTCTTCTATTCTTTCTTGTCTTCTTCTTCTTCTTCATACATACTTAACATCTTCTTCTTCTTTCTTCTCTTCTTCTACTTCTTCTATAATCTACTTCTTCTCTACATATTCTTCTTCTATCTACATCTTCTTCTCTGTCATTCTACATCATCTACTTGCTACATCCCTCTTCCACTTCTTCTTCATCTTCTTCATCATCTTACTTCAACATCTTCCTTCTGTCACCCTTCTCCTCCTTCACCTCACCATCTCCTCCTCCCTCCACCTCCTCCTCCTCCCCGCTGACTCTTCTTCTTCTTCATCTTCTGTCTCTATTCTCTTCTTCATTCTTCTCTCTTACACATCTTCCTCTCTCCACCTCCTACCTCCTCCACCACCTCCTCCTCCTCCTCCACCTCCTCCTCCTCCTCCTCCTATCTACTTCTTCTTCTTCATTTTCTTCTTCCTTCTTCATCTCTTCTTCTTCTTTTTCTTCTCTTCTTTCTTCCTTTTCTTCTCTTTCAGATCAACTTTCTCCTGGGTCATGGTTTTCTACCTGTCCTCTTCATTTTTCCCCAGATGTAGTTCTAAACTTCACGTCTTCCATTTCTTTCTTTCTTTTTTAAAATTCTTATTTTTTACTCCATCGACCTCTACAGTTCTCTCCTGTTTGCAGTTAAGAAAATTACTGATTGCATATTGATGCTGCTGTTGTTCAACATCATCATCTTCTTCTTCTTTCTTTTTTTTTTTTCCTTAAAATTGTAAAGCCATTATTATCATTTATGATGTAGCCGTTATACCTCACAATCTACTTCTCCTCTTTTGCTTTCTTTCTTTCTTCCTTTCTTTTTTTTTTTTTTTTTGTTTTTTTTTTTTTTTTTTTTCTTTTTTTCATTCCTTTCTATCATTTTTACTCCTTCGTGCTCTCTTTCTCTCCTGGTTGTTTGTCGTGACTGTTTACTGTTTCTTCTTGGATACCACTGTTTTCATCATACATCTTCTACTTTTCTATCTTTTTTTCTCATAAATTTAAGGCCTTTTCTTTCCTTTTTTCCAGCTTTTTTTTTCTTCGTTGATTTTGTCATTTTCGATTGTTGTTTTCTTCTTTCCTCGTTCTTCCTCCAAATTGTCTCATTCTTTCTTTCTTTCTTCTGTCCTTTTTCTTCCTCTTAGTTTCATTCTCCAATTCTTATCTTCTTGTTCTTGTTCTTTGTCTTGTGTTTTTTTTCCCGTCTTTACTTCTTCTACTCCTACCTCCTCCCTGCTCCTGCACCAGCTACCTGCTCCCCTCCTCCTCCTCCTCCCCCACCTCCTCCTCCTCCTCCTCCTCCTCCTCCCTCCTTCTACTTGACATCTTTCTTCTTCTTCTTCTCTTCTTCTTCTTCTTCTTTCTTCTTTCTTCTTCTATTCTTCTTCGTCTCTGTTCTTCTACTTCTTCTTCTTTCTTCTTCTTTTTTTTTTCTTTGGGTACCTTTTTTTTCTTACTTCTTTCTCATCCCTTTTCTTCCATGTTCATTGTTCTTGTTTTTGTTCTTTCTCTACTTGCTCTTACCTAATCTTCGTCGTCGTCGTTGTCGTCGTTGCAGTCTTCCGTTGCCTCCTTCCTCTTGTGCCGTATCTTCTATCACTTATTCCCTTCATCTTATTTTTGTCACCGCCGTCGTTTTGGTTCTCCTTATGCAATGTTTTTCAAAATCTTTCTTAAATGCTTCCTTCTTTTGTTTCTTGTTCTTCTTCTTCTTCTTCTTCTACATGCTTCTTCTCTATTCATCTTTCTTCTTCTTCTCTTCTTCATATTCTTCTTCTTCTTTCATCTTCTTCTTCTTTTCTTTTTCTTCTTTCTTTTCTTTCTTTTTCTTACTTTCTTTCTTTCATCCTTCTTTCTACTTTTTTTGCTTTTCTTTCTTTTTCTTTTTTCTTCTGTCTGCCTCTCCTCCTCCTCCTCCTCCTCCACCTCCTCCTTCCTCCTCCTCCTCCATCTTCCTCCTCCTCTCCTCCTCCTCCTCCACCTGCCTCTTTCTTCTTCTTCTTCTTCTTCTCACTTTCTTCTTTCTTCTTCTCTTCATCTTCTCATCAGTCGATCGACCCGCTTTACCATGAAGGTCACAGTGCCCCTATCAGTTCAATAAAAACCGTAGATCATCAGTCTGAAACGTTTGCCCCCAAAAGTCGTATGCTCTAATGCACAAAGTCGTGTGGACTAATATTCATCGCTTTTTCGTGAGAGAGAGAGAGAGAGAGAGAGAAGGAGAGAGCGAGAGATATGGAGAGATAGATAGAGAGAGAGAGAGAGGAAAGGTTCTCCAATAAAAATTGGAAATCGCCGTAAAATTTTGTACCACTGACACTCTTACGAAATCGTATGAACATTATATAGTGTTGCATGAAGAAATATTCCAAAACAGAACAACCAGTCTCGTACATTAAAACCAAGGATAAGACGAATGAAATTGTCTAAGAAAAAAAACATTTAATACGGCAATACCAGCAGGAAGTAGGAAAGCAGAGAGGAAGAAAGCAAGAGAAAAAGAGGAAAAGTAGAGATGATAAAGAGAAACTTAGAGAAAGGGAATGGGGATGAGACGGATATGCAGTGACGAGAGTGTGATAGTGAAGAGAGAGAGAAAGAGAGGAGAGATATAGGAGAGAGAGGAAAGAATAGGAGTAAGAGAGAGAGAGAGAGAGAATAGAGAGAGATGAGAGAGAGAGTGAGAAGAGAGAAGAGAGAGATAGAGAGAGAGATAGAACTAACGAACGAACGAGCGAACAATAAACGAACGAACGAATTTTTATTATAAGAGGGCAGTGGACTAAGTGGAAGGGGGGAAGGTGACTGTGTTGTTTTTGATTTGATTTAATAATTGGGAAAGAAAAAAAATACATAATAGTAAGAAGCAAATAAACAAAATACATGAAATAAACGTAACAATAATTGCCTGAGAAAATTTGTGAACAAAAAGAAGAAAATGAAAAATAAGAACCCATAACAAACAGAGAGAGAGAGAGAGAAGAGAGAAGAGAGAGAGAGAGAGAGAGAGGAGAGAGAGAGAGAACGTATCGCAGGGAGCATGTGCGTTTTCTACTCCAGTGCAGCTGCCTTTCATCTTTTTTGCCCATCCAGAGCCAACTCATGATCGTGAAAAACGTGTCCAAGAGAAATTGAGACAAGGATCAGTCTGTTGTTTCGAATATTTCGACATTTTTGGCCTACTAACTCAATGCTTCAAGCAAAAGTAATCTCCTGTCTCAATATACTTAACATCTCTTGTGAAACTCTCCCCCTCTACTTCACTTGTCTGACTGACTGTCCTGTCTGTCCTGTCGCTGCCTGTCTGTCATGGTTTGTCTGTCTTTCCTTTCTCTTCACTGTCTCTCTCCTTCCACCAGTTTTCAAGAATATTCTAAACACTTAAGGTGTATGTATGTGAGTGCGTGCGTGCGTCTCACAGTATAGGAGAAAAATGTTACCATAGAGTCAGTAATAAGGATACAACAGGATCTGAAATACGTTTCAGCAAAATCGTAACCAGTCATTACAGCGAGAGATTGGAAGAGATATAAGAGAGAGATATAGAGAGAGAGAGAGAGAGAGGTGGGGGGGGGGTGGAGATGACTGATTGATAAACTGTAATTTCCAATGTGAAACAGATAAGCAAACACGGTGCTGTTTTCATCTAGCCCTTGTCCCACTATGGGATTAATCTTTACTACCAGCTAACTACGTCGACCCGAGATGTGGGATGACTGTTTCTCCTTCCATCAACTTTAGTATAGATGAAATTTAAATGAAACAAATGAAACAACAAACGATAACAAATGAGTTTATTACGGGAAAAAACGCCACACACCGCGCACGGGCACACATCAGACACCATAGAAATCGATCCTACCATTAGAAATGAAATTAGCGAGAGAAAAGAGAGAGAAAGAGTATAGAGGATAGAGAGAGAGAGATCGAGAGAGAGATAATATATAAATATATATAATAAAAATACGATATAGAAGAGAGAGAGATAGTGAGAGAGAGAGAGGAGAGATAAGATAGAAAGAATATCGCAGTCCCATCCTTTCAACCAAAAGGGAAAACATGAGGTTTTTAATGCATCGGTCACTCATACGAAAAGCAATGGACACCAGGCACATAAGGAGCACGAGAACCCACGCCCCAAAACTTAAACAGCCACTCGTACATTTAAACGCAACGGTATTTAAAATGCAATATGAAAATCACAACAAAAACCAAAAAAAAAGAAGAATAACGTGCATAGACGGCAACCTAACATGATATTATATGAAAGCAAGAGAGCAAGAGAGCAGGGAATGAAGAGGAGAGTAGAGATAAAAAAAATAACAATAAGAGAGAAACATAGAATGGGAAGAGACGGAGAGCAGTGACCAGATAGAGAGAGAGAGAGAGAGAGAGAGAGAGAGAGCGAGAGAGAGAGAGAGAGAGGAGAGAGAAAGTATTGCTGTGTGTGTGCACGTAGTGTTAAACACATATCTTATGCCTTCACCTCTACTCCATCAAGAATCCAAGGCAAGATCGAGAAACGTGCGAATGAAATTTCATGACAAGAAAACCAAGATCGTTTGTTTGTTTCGAATAATTCGATATTATTTGTCCTGCCATCTTAATGCTTCCCAAAGTAACTATCACACAGTATCTAGCATATCTTGTCAGCTATCAGACTTTCAGGTCTGTGACTGTCTGTCTGACCAGACTGTCTGTCAGTCTGTCTGTTCAGTCGACTCAAACTCACACTCTCACTCTCATGTCTCGATCTCTCTCTCGCTCTTCTCTACTCAACTGTTCTCACTCTCGCTGCTCATCTCGTCCTCTCTCTTCTGCCTCTCTCTCCCCAAAAAGAGTAAAACATTTAACGTTGCACACAACAAATACCCGCAAGGCCTCTGATCTGGTGCATTATAGTCAATATACTAATCAGGAATAGAATTAAAGATAGCATTTGCCAAATATACCAAAAAGCTTTGATAAATCAAGAACAGAACGTAAGCTATGTGTGTAAGACATACACTGGACATTTTGAATAATTTTCAAGAACAAAAGCTGTTAGGCCCTCCAAGTTCAATCATTATTTTCAAAGAACTCTGATAAACGAGCTATACCATATGACAATACTTTCACGACAAACATGGTAATATAATTCCTATCCAACGACGTAGATATAGACATGCTGAGAGCTCTCATGCATTTCTTTCTACTGTAAGCTAGAACTGCAAACCAAAATGAATGTTTTTATTTTTTTCGACAGTGCTCAAATATAAAGTCTAGAATAAATAGTAAATAAAACCAAAATCAATGAGTTAATGTGAAAAGTAGCTATGGCAAATTGTTATGATGTTTTTTTCTACAAAATTATGAAGATACAACATTATCACAAGTTGAGCTTTGATAATTTCTGTTAGTTACATCTATGTCACTTTTGCCAACAAAGCAAGCCATAAAAAGTCTGAAAAAGACAAGTAAAACTCGTGATAGTATATTCGCCTCTCCGTTCTTTAGACATTTTAGATGCACAGATTGTTCCTTCTCTTTGTATGGCACTGACCTGCGAGGTTTCAAACCACTAAGAATGAATCAGAAAGTCCATTTCAGCATGTAAAACTAAAGCTGAAACCCCCCTCTTTTACCTAGCTGACATGGATTACAGAAATCAGGTTGATTTCGCAAAACGAGATGTACTCCGTGCTGGATTCTGTCTCCCCAGGGCAACCATTGACGAAGGTACACCAGAAAAGCTATGATATGGTTTTTAATTTACAATAAGGATATAAACCGAACCAAAACTAGATGACCCATACATTAAAAAAAAAATGTTTTCAAAAACTGAATTAGGAATGTTCTTGCTGTTTTAGAGAGATAGGGGATAACAAACCTAAATAACGCAACAGTCCAAACCCCCCCCCCAAAAAAAAAAAAATTGCCATTAATGGCAACTTGGATGTTTACAGGTAACAGGCAGTACGGTTTGAGCTTGATCAAAACCTCATAAAATAGTTTACTAACGTCAAAATGAGATTTGCCATTAAAAGAACCAGGCACATTTAAAAACTAGAATTATCACTCACAAGCTTCGTGCTTATCCGCTTTTTTCAGTGACTATTCTGGTTATCCTTTATGTGATGCTGTTCTTTTTCTTCTTCTTCTTTTCTTCTTTTCTTCTTTTCTTTTCTTTCAGTTCATCTTCTTCCTGGGTCTTGGTTTTCTTCCTGTCCTCTTCTTTTTTCCCCTGATGTAGTTGCTATTCTTCTCGTTCTTCTTTTTTCTTTCTTTCTTTTTTAAAATTTTTATTTTTTACTCCTTCGTCCTCTTCTTTCTCTCCTGTTGCTGTTATGAAAATTACTGTTGCTTATTGATGCAGCTGTTGTTCATCATCATCATCTTCTTCTTCTTTTCTTTTTTTCCTTATAATTGTAAAGCCTTTTTTTTCATTTTATTGATGTAGTCGTTATTCCCCTCATTCTTCTTCTTCCTCTTTTGCTTTCTTTCTTTCTTTCTTTCTTTTTTTTCTTTCTTTCTTTCTTTCTTTTTTACTCCTTCGTGCTCTTCTTTCTCTCCTGTTGTTGTTGTGACTGTTACTGTTGCTTCTTGATACCACTGTTGTTCATCATCATCTTCTTCTTTTCTATCTTTTTTTCTCATAATTTTAAGGCCTTTTCTTTCCTTTTTTCTGCTTTTTTCTTTCGTTGATTTTGTCATTTCGATTGTTGTTTTCTTCTTCCTCGTTCTTCTCCAAATGTCTCTTTCTTTCTTTCTTTCTTCTGTCCTTTTTCTTCCTCTTGTTCTTTCTCAAGTTCTTATCTTCTTGTTCTTGTTCTTTGTCTTGTTTTTTTTTCCCGTCTTTTACTTCTTCTTCTCCTCCTCCTCCTGCTCCTGCTCCTGCTCCTGCTCCTCCTCCTCCTCCTCCTCCTCTCTCCTCCTCCTCCTCCTCCTCCCTCCTCCTTCTTCTTCATCTTCTTCTTCTTCTTCTTCTTCTTCTTCTTCTTCTTCTTCTTCTTCTTCTTCTTCTTCTTCTTCTTCTTCTTCTTCTTTTTTCTTTGTTCCTTTTTTTTCTTTCTTTCTTTCTCTCCTTTTCTTCATGTTCTTGTTCTTGTTTTTGTTCTTGCTCTTCTTGCTCTTCCTCTTCTTCGTCGTCGTCGTTGTCGTCGTTGCAGTCGTCGTTGCCTCCTTCCTCTTGTTGCCGTTCTTCTATTCACTTTTTCCCTTCTTCATTATTTTGTCACCGCCGTCGTTTTGTTCTCCTTATCAATGTTGTCAAAATCTTCATTAAATGCTTCTTCTTTTTGTTCTTGTTCTTCTTCTTCTTCTTCTTCTTCTTCTTCTTCTTCTTCTTCTTCTTCTTCTTCTTCTTCTTCTTCTTCTTCTTCTTTCTTTCTTTCTTTCTTTCTTTCTTTCTTTCTTTCTTCTTCTTTCTTTCTTTTTTTCTTTCTTTCTTTCTTTTTCTTTTCTGCCTCTCTCCTCCTCCTCCTCCTCCTCCTCCTCCTCCTCCTCCTCCTCTCTTCCTCCTCCTCCTCCTCCTCCTCCTCCTCCTCCTTTCTTCTTCTTCTTCTTCTTCTTCTTCTTCTTCTTCTTCTTCTTCTTCTTCTTCTTCATCAGTCGATCGTCCCGCTTTACCATGAAGGTCACAGTGCCACCTATCAGTTTAATAAAACCGTAGATCATCTGTCTGAAACGTTTCCCCAAATGTCCGTTGCTCTCATGCACATTGTCGTGTGACTAATATTCATCTCTTTTTCGTGAGAGAGAGAGAGAGAGAGAGAGAGAGAGAGAGAGAGAGAGAGAGGATGAGAGAGAGAGAGAGAGAGAGAGAGAGAGAAGTTCTCCAATAAAAATGGAAATGCGCGTATTATTTTTGTACATCTGGCCACTCTTACGAAAACGTGATGAACATTAGTTAGTGTGCATGAGAAATATTACAATATCAGAACAACCAGTCTCCGTACATTTAAACAAGGATTTTAGAATGCAATTTGCTAAGAAAAAAAACAGTTAAGACGGCAATCCTGCAGGATGTAGGAAAGCAAGAGAGGAAGAAAGCAAGAGAAGAAAGAGGAAAGGAGAGATGATAAAGAGAAACTTAGAGAAAGGGAAGGGGGAGGAGACGGAGAGGCAGTGACGAGAGTGTGTGTGTGAGAGAGAGAGAGAAAGAGAGAGAGAGGAGAGAGAGAGAGGAAAGAGAGAGAGAGAGAGAGGAGAGAGAGAGAGAGAGAGAGAGAGAGAGAGAGAGACGAGAGAGGAGAGAGAGAGAGAGAGAGGAGAGAGAGAGAGAGAACGAACGAACGAACGAGCGAACAATAAACGAACGAACGAATTTTATTTTAAGAGGGCAGTGGACTAAGTATGAATACTTTTTTTTTACATCCAGCCGTTTGGGCAAGAAAAAAAAATCCATATATAGTAAGAAGCAAATCAAACAAAATACATGAAAAAAACGTAACAATTAATTGCCTGAGAACATTTGTGAACAAAAGAAGAAAAATGAAAAAAAGAACCCATGAACAAAACAGAGAGAGAGAGAAGGAGAGAGAGAAGAGAGAGAGAGAGAGAGAGAGAGAGAGAGAACGTATCCATGTGTGCATGTGCGTGTTCTACTCAGTGCTGCCTTCATCTTTTTAGCCCATCCAGAGTCCAACGCATGATCGGAAACGTGCCAATGGAATTGAGACATGAGATCATGTTCTGTTGTTTCGATATTTCGACATTTTTGGCCTACTATCTCAATGCCTTCCACAAAAGTATCTCTGTCTCAATATCTTAACATCTCTTGTGAACTCTCCCCTCTACTTCTCTGTCTGTCTGTCTGTCTGTCTGTCTGTCTGCCTGCCTGTCTGTCTGTTTGTCTGTCTTTCTTTCTCTCACTGTCTCTCTCCTTCCACCAGTTTTCAAAGAATATTCTAAACACTTAAGGTGTATGTATGTGAGTGCGTGCGTGCGTCTCACTGTAGTAGGAGAAATAGTGTTACCATAAGTAGTAATAAGGAGACAACAGGATCTGAAATACCTTTCAGCAAAATCGTACAGCATTCAGCGAGAGAGTGAGAGAGAGAGAGAGAGAGAGAGAGAGAGAGAGAGAGAGAGAGAGGGGGGGGGGGGGGAGAACTGACTGATTGATAATCTGTATTTCCAAGGGTAACAGATAAGCAAACACGTGCTGTTTTCATCTAGCCCTTGTCCCACTATGGGATTAATCTTTACTAGCAGCTAATAAGTATGACCGAGAGTGGATGACTTGTTTCTCCATCAACATTGAGGTATAGATGAATTTAAAGGAAACAAATGAAACAACAAACGATAACAAATGAGTTTATTACGGAAAAAACGCCCCACACACGCGCACGCACACCCCAGACACATAGAAAGCGATCCTTCCATTAGAAATGAAAGGAGCGAGAGAAAAGAGAGAGAAAGAGAGAGAGAGAGAGAGAGAGAGATAGAGAGAGAGATATATATATATATATATATATATATATAGAGAGAGAGAGAGAGAGAGAGAGAGAGAGAGAGAGAGAGAGAGAGAGAGAGAGAAAGAATATCGCAGTCCTTCAACCAAAAGGGAAAACATGTGGTTTTATTCATCTGGGCTCTCTTACGAAAAGGCAATGGACACCAGTCACATATAGTGTGCACGAGAACCTCCCAATAACTGAACAGCCACTCGTACATTTAAACGCAACGGTTTTAAAATGCAATTTGATAATCAAAACAAAACCAAAAAAAAAGAAGAAGAAAGCAGAGACGGCAACCTTACATGATATTATTGGAAAGCAAGAGAGCAAGAGAGCAAGGGAATGAAGAGGAGAGGAGAGATATTAGAGAGAAACTTAGAAATGGGAAGAGACGGAGAGGCAGTGACCAGAGAGAGAGAGAGAGAGAGAGAGAGAGAGAGAGAGAGAGAGAGAGAGAGAGAGAGAGAGAGAGAATGTATGCGTGTGTGCACGTGCGTGTTATACTCAGAGATGCCTTCACCTCTACTCCATCATGAATCCAAGGCATGATCGAGAAACGTGCGAATGAGAACTTGGACATAAAACCATGTTCGTTTGTTTGTTTCGATAATTCGATATTTTTGCCTGCCATCTTAATGCTTTCCCCAAAGTATCTATCTCTCAGTATCTTGACATATCTTGTCAGCTATCTGTCTTTCAGTCTGTTGTCTGTCTGTCTGTCTGTCTGTCTGTCTGTCTGTCTGTCTGTCTCTCTTTCTCTCTCTCTCTCTCTCTCTCTCTCTCTCTCTCTCTCTCTCTCTCTCTCTCTTCTCTCTCTCTCTCTCTCTCCAGAAAGAGTAAATCTTACGTTGCACACATCAATTTCAGCAAGGCCTCTGATAGGGTGCAGTATAGTCAATATACTATTCAGGAATAGAATTAAAGAGAGCATGCCAAATATTTCAAAAAGCTTTTATCTAGAACAGAATCGTATGCTATATGTGGTAAGTCATACACTGGTCATTTTGAATATTTTCAAGATCTAAAGCTGTGTGGCCCTCCTAGTCAATCATTATTTTCTATGTAATCTGATTAACGAGCTTACGCTCGACATACTTTCACGAGCAAACATGGAATATAATTCCTATCCAACGACGTAGATATTGTCATGCTGATAGCTCTCATGCTTTCTACTGTAGCTAGACTGCAAACCTAAATGAATGTTTTTTTTTCGACTGTGCTCAAAGATTATGTCTAGAAGTTAATCAGGAAATAATTCCAAATTCATTGTGTTTTGGAAAAGTAGCTATGGCATTTTGTTAGATGTTTTTTCTTCAAATTTTAGATGTTACATTTTCAAACAAGTTGAGCTTTGATATTGCTGTTAGTTACGATCTTGTCACTTGTGCCAACAAAGCTACCTGAAAAAGTCTGAAAAAGTCAAGAAAACTCGGATTTTTTCGCCTCTCCTGTTCTTTAGACATTTTGATGCTCAGATTGTTCCTTCTCTTTTGTATGGCTCTGACCTGCGAGGTTTCAAACCACTAGAATGTATCGAGAAAGTCCATTTGCAGGCATGTAAACTAATGCGGAAACCCCCCTCTTTTACCCCTAATGACATGGTTTACAGAAAATCAGGTTGATTTTCAGCAACGAGATGTACTCCGTGCTGGTTTCGTCTCCAGGGGCAACCATTGACAAGGTACACCAGAAAAGCTATGATATGGTTTTTTAATTTACAAGATGGATATAAAACGAAACAAAACTGGATGACCCATACATTAAAAAAAAAATGTTTTCAAAAACTGATTTAGGAATGTCTGGATGTTTAGAGAGATAGGGGATAACAAACATAATAAGCAGACAGTCAAACCCCCCCCCCAAAAAAAAAAAAATTGCTTTTGGCAACTTGGATGTTTACAGGTATCAGGCAGTATCGGTTTGAGCTGTGCAAATCATCTAAAAGTGTTTCTGAACGTCAAAAGTGTTTTGCCATTAAAAAGTACCCTGGCACATTTTAAAACGAGCATTTCAAGCACAAGCGGTCGTGCTTTCCGCTTTTTTCAGTGGACTGATCTGGTTATCCTTTATGTGATGCTGACATTCAGACAACAAGGATGAATTCCACATACTATTTGAATGCCTACATTCGTGATGACCAGAGAGCTAGGTATTGTATTCAGAGTGCACTGAGCTACTTGACAAAACGTGAAAAATGTGCAAGAATTTTCAGTAGTCTTGATTCTCAGCTGATGTCATCCAAATTCCTCCCCTTTGTTGCTTTTAAACGCAAAGCAAGCTATGTTTTATGAACTCCTTTCTCACAAGTGATATGAAACTTCTGGTAAACGCGGGGATGATAGGTCTGTTTATCTCGTCTTTACTTGAAGGTAAGCGTGTCTTTACAGACTTATGTGCTGGGAAAAACATACTAATATTGAAACGGGCCACGGGCCTTTACACTGAAAACAGTGTCTCTCCCCACCCCTCTCTCACTTCCCCCTCTCTCCCACCCTTCTTCTCTCCCCCCCTCTTCCTCTTTCTTCCATCCCTCCTTCTCTCCCTCTCCCCCCCTCTCTCTCTTAAACGCTCATTCTGTCTTGTCTGTGCGTATCTATCTGTCTGCTTGTCTGTTTGTCTCTATCTCTGTCTATGTCTGTCTGTCTGTCTCTCTGTCGCTTCTTCTGTCTGTCTGTAAGTCTCTGTCTGTCTGTCTGTCTGCCTCTCATCTCTCATCTCTCTCTCTCTCTCTCTCTCTCTCTCTCTCTCTCTCTCTCTCTCTCTCTCTCTCTCTCTCTCTCTCTCTCTCTCTCTCTCTCTCTCTCTCGCGCGCGCGCGCGCGCGCACACACACACTCACTCGCTCTGGCTCTCTACTCTTCATTGCTACATTACTGCATGTTCCGTGATTTTTCATTGTAGATCCTAGTCAAAACCAGGACTGGATGTATAACAAAAATGCACATCAGTGCTGATTTATGATCCTCGTAAAAAAGTTTTTTTTTCTCATGATCTATTTCCGGCTTACCCTCTGTGTCCCAATATCCGCACTCCACTCTTCCCTTCTCTCCCATCCACCTAGTGTGGCACTACCATCAGGACCGTTGTTCGGGCGTCTCCTGCATAACGAGGACATGAGAATTAAATAAAAAATAAATTGTAAGATAGGCAAGGCCTAAAATCACAACTAAATCTTGACTAAACATTTTTTTCTGAGTTTGACAACATTTTGTCTGTCTGTTAATAATCTTCTATTCCCTCCCATCTCTCTCTCTCTCCCTCTCTCTCTCTCTCCCCCCCCCACTTTTCTTATCTCCCGACACCCTCGACTCTCCATTCTCCTCTCACTCTCCCCCCCCTCATCTTCCCACACACTCCTCCCTTTCCCTCCCCCTCTCCCTCCCTCCTCTCTCTCCCCCTCTCTTTTTCTCTCCCCTCCATTCTTATTCTCCCTCCTCCAATCTCTCGCTTCTGCTCCCTCCGTATCTCTCACTCTCTTCGTCTTCCCTCTCTTTCATTCTTGATGTTGTGTGTGTGTGTGTGTGTTGTGTGTGTGTGGGTGGGTGGGGTGTTTGGTGTGTGGGTGTGTGTGTGGTGTGTGTGTGTTGTGTGTGGGTGTGTGTGTGAGATGATAAAAGAGAGAGAGAAGGAAGAGAGAGAGAGAGAGAGAGAGAGAGAGAGAGAGAAGAGAGAATACTGGAGGGTTTAGAAGAATGAAATATGAACTCGAGAAAGATTGAAGAGAGAGAGAGAGAGAGAGAGAGAGAGAGAGAGAAGAAGGAGAGAGAGACAGAAGAGAGAGAGAGAGAACAAGAAGAGAGACAGAGAGCATTGCCAGAATTTTTTTTAAAAATTCGTATGGCCATCTGAGGAAGATGCATATTTTCACCACATAAAACGTAAAAACAGTTTAAGGATTTTCAACTGAACACAAACTGACCCGTAGGAATAAAAACACAACAAAAACAACAACAACAAAAAAAAAAAAACCGTCAGTTTAAAAACGCTTCATAGAAAAGAACCAAACTTTATAGTCATCTTCATGAACAAATTGTGAAAGGCAAGTAAGACACGTAATCCTAAACCTCGTGATCGTTTACGATATACCTATAAAATATTGTTTTGGTGAAATCTCTTCCAGGAGGTGGGAGAAAACATCATTGATGGCGTTG
>CM031608.1:86752364-86774529 GCA_018398815.1 Conus ventricosus | reverse complement strand
TTTTTCCTTACCCTGAACATACTTTGGGCTAAGCAAAAGATTTTTGTCATGGTAGTCCTGCATCCAAGAGAGGTTTTTCGTATTTTCATTTTCTGCAGCCCTGATCTAAATTCAGCGATTTTTTTTTTTCAAATTAAGAAGATAAATAACAGATGAAACCTTAGAAACCCCACTCAGTGTTTATCGAACGTTCCAATTTCCGTCTTTTTCCAGACAGAATTATCTGTTCGGTCTGTTCTGTGCTCTGCCTATAATGATAAAACGGAGATAAAACAACAGAGACTAATAAATTTTATTCCCCAACATTTCAACCTCGAAAGTCCCTGCTTCAGTAGATTTTAAAATACCGAACCGACCCAGACCGACCGACCGACCGACCAGACAGACAAGGAACCAGAACAGGGATCAGACAGACAGACAGACAGACAGACAGACAGACCAGACAGACAGGACAGACAGACAGACAGAAGACAGACCGACGAGACAGACGAAAACTAACACACACACCACAATCGCGGACACAACACACAACACACACACACACACACATCGCGGACACACACACTACACACACACACACACACACAAACGACACACACACACACACACCACTCACTCTCCGCGCGCACCCCCCCCCCCCCCCACACACACACAGATAGAGAGACAGAGACTAGGAGGGTATAGCAAAACTTGGAGAAGGGTGGACTGTGGGGATGGGGGGGGAGGAGAAGAGGAATGGTTTTTTTGGGGTGAGAGAATAGGAAACAACCTTCATTCTAAGCCACTTCACCCTCCACCGATTTTTGGGGGGCGAAAGTGCCTAAAAAAGCCGCCTTTTCTTCCTGTGGCGGAAGAGAGAGAGAGAATCACCGGCAGACAGACAAGAGAGAGAGAGACAGAGAGAGAGACAGACAGACAGACAGAGAGCGGGCAGACAGACAGACACAACACACACCACACACACACACACACACACACACACTCTCTTTCTCTCTCTCAATTAAAGACATAAATTCCGCACAACTTCTTCTGACTAATTTGCCACCTACAAAATTTTGTACACGGGCAGAAACCTGATCACTTAATATACGGCTCGCGGGCAGTTTGGCACATGAGCCTGCGCGTGTAAACGAAGCACACTCGGCCCGGGTTGCAAACCCATAGCATCAGAAAATGATTGCCACGTCGACCACTCCGAATCGAGGCTGTCGCGTGACAACGACTGGGTCGCCATTGTTCTTGGACGATAGAACAGAAGGCTGTGTTTTGTTTGCGCTCTGTTGGACCACTGTTTTTACTTGTGTTATTTTTAAAATGCTAAAACGTTACGGAAGAACAGGTTTTGTTATTCGAGGCCTTAGTTTTACTTTAACTGCATGTGTTGTCCATACCGAGAGATTGTTTTTTAGAAAACGAAAAAAGTGACAACTAACTGCTTTGGAAATGATCGACTATCTTAAAGGTTTGTTGGTCCAAGGAAAATGAAACAAGATGTACCATTTTTGATACGTGTTGACTATTGATGAATGGCTCCTTATTTACTAAATGGCGCTGCATTGTTGAAAGTTGGCCGAAGCAAAACAACCATCTCGCGTTGATTGTTGGGAGCTCGGCTTGTTCCTTCCCAAGTAAAAATGTTCTTTTGTATCAGACTTGATTGATTGTTAACTACAGATTCAGTGGTTCATGTGGCAGGCTGATCCTGTGTAATTAAAGATGTGTATACTTTTCCTACTTTTTTAATTCTAACCAGTTTAAAAAATCTGCCTTCAATGTGCCCTTATCAACTGAATGGCGATTTTTTATGTTCAGGCAAACAAACTAGATAGGGTTAGGCCAAGAACCCTTAGTACATCGAACTAGTATGGAGAGAGTAGGGCCTAGTGTGTGCCGGCACTAATCTTCATATAAATGCTCCTTAAATATATCAATGACGATGTACTACTACAGGCGATAAGTCCCATAAAAAAAAAGCTTTGGTCTACGCATAATTGCTGTAACTACTCTGTCGCAACTCTGTCTGGCTCTGTGCTGGGTGAGACTCTGACTCTGCCTCTGCGAACTGTCTCTGTTCGGGGCAACTCTGAGTTGGAGCCGGTGCCTGAGAAATGGACTGCTGCTGGCTCTGGCCATTCTGTCTGGCTGGCTCTGTCAGAACCGCTGAACTCCTGAGCCCACTCTGAAAATTACCCCTGGTCTGACCTGCTCTGCTGCTTGAACTCTGGTCGCTGACAGTCCTGCACTTTCTCTCTGCTCTGCTGACTCTGCGGGCTAAAGCACTCTGGCTCACTCTGCTGGAAACTCTGAACTCTGCTGTGCTTGAGGTAGTAAACTCGTGACAACTCGGTCTGCTCTGCGGCTAAACTCTGAACTCTGCTCTTGCTGCAACTCTGCGCGTCTGGACACTGGAATTCTGACTGTCATCCCCCTGAGTCTCATAATCTGTAGTTCTGTAAATCTACTCTGAACCTGGGGTACTGACCTCTCACTCTGGACTAACCTGGATGACTCTGACTCCTGGGTCGGTCTGCTGCGCACTCTGGTATAAAATATCTAACCTCAACACTGCTGCTCTGAACTCTGACTAACTCACCTGTCTGGCCTGTCATGCACATACCTCTGCGCATCTGTACCCTGGGAACTCTGGCGGAACTCTGCCTGCCTGAATCTGAAACTTCTGAAAAAAAGACCTGACTACTCTGCCTGAAGAAATTTGCGAATTGTAACTCTGATCTACTCTGCTCACCTTGACTGTTAAATAACTCTACTGGAACTCTGCTGGCGGGCAATCCCCATGGTCCATCTGCGGAGAACCCTCTGGACTCTGCCTGATAATGCTGCTAGTCACAAACTATCTGCTCTGTCTGAGCTGGATCATAAAAGCTGACCCCTGAAATGGCTGGCCCGACCTCCAGTAACTCTGCTGAATGCTGAACTCTGGCTGTGCTGCTGTCATGAACTGAGCTACTCTGAATGACTGTCTGAACCTGGGCCGTCTGCAGTTGACAACTCTGTCTGGCGCTGTGCTAATCAAACATAACTCTGGTAGTCTGAGAAAACTCAGCTGAAGTAAAACTCTGTGAACTTACTCTGAAGTACCGACTACTTCTGCTTGCACGTCTAAAGGAGCAAGTCTCTGACTCTAGGCCACACTGGTGGGAATCTCTGGCTGGTCTGATCCTGCGGCGGGCACTGTCTGCTGTCTGAAGAGGCTGAAAGTCTCTATTCTGGGTAACGGCTCAAACTCTTGAACTCTGACTCTGCCTCTGTATAACTCTGCTGCCAGCACTGACTCTGCTGGAGTAGCTGAAACTCTGTCAGCTGTTTCAACTGATCTGTGGGGTCTCTGGTCTTCTGCATGGAAAGCATCTCCTGCTGCAAGCTTCTGCTGAAAAAATACCCCTGTAACTCGCCTCTGACGATAACGCTCTGCTGAGCTGAACTCTGTCTTATTCAGCGCTGAGAACTGCTCTGCTAAGAGTACTCTGGTTCCACGATACTGGTCTGCCAACGGTTTCTGTGATTTACCTCCTGGTAAGTCTACTCTGCTCTGTCCTGACTCTGAACTCTTGATCTCTCTGCCTGAACTCTGAACTCTGGACTCTGTGTCGATTACTCTGCTTGTTATCGCTGACTACAACTCTTCTTGTTCTGTGGGCTGCTCTGCTGAACTTTTCTAACTCTGAACTCTGGACTCGTGGTCAGGAAACAAACTCTGCTGACGAAGAATCTGCCTGCTTCTGGATCTGATCAAATGCTTCTCTGAACTCTTGCCTTACTCCTGTAAAACTCTGCAAGGATCTGTCTGACTCTGACTCCTCTCTGAAGGAGAACTGGGCGACTGCAACGCCTGTCAGTCTCTGAATACCACGCTGGCTCTCTGGGCTCTGGTCGAGTACTCTGGTGTGCTCTGCTGTGACTCCCTGAATCGGAACTCTGCCTCTGTCTGGCTGCCGTCAAACTCTGACTGCTGGCCTGACTCTGTTCTGACTCCTGTGGCTGAACTGACTGACTCCTGTACCACGCAACTCTGCTGAACTCTGTACCACTATCTCTGAACTCCTGGCGCTGCTCTGCTGCTTTGCAAAACTCTGAGGAAACTCTGGAAACTCTGAACTCTGACTCTGTGGCCCTGCATGGGACCGACTCTGCTCTTGCTGCTGAGATACTCTTGAACCCGTGGCATCCCGTTCCAATAACTCTGAATCATCTCTGCTGGTACGGGAACGTCTTTTCCTGAAGTGAGATTCTGACTCCTGGGGTCCTGCTCCTGAACTCTGGGTCTGATGAGGGGGGAACTCTGCTGACCTGCGGCTGACTCTGGCAGCTGTACGAAACCATTCTCACATCTGAGGAAACTGGCTGCTCTGTACCACAGTTCAAAGCTCTGTAAACTCTGCTATCTGCCTACTAACTCTGCTGTCTCTGAACTCAGGACTCTGGCTGCTGACGTGCTCTGGGCTCTCTGCTAGCTCTGCTCAATCTGCTCTGCTGCTGTCGCTGTAGGAATTCTGTCTGCCTGTCTTCTCTGTCTGTCTACTCTGGATCTGGGCTGGTAGGTTCTGCCACTCTGGCTGACCTGTAGCTGCTGCTGAGGTGTGGTGTGTGGCTGCTGCTGATCCTGCCGGGACTCTGACTACTCTGACTGAAAACTCTGACCTGCTGCCATGCCGTAGAGGTGGACTCCTGATTTAAACTGGGTGTGCTGGTACTAATGCAACTTCTTGGCTCTCTGTCTCTGGCTACCTCTGCTGTGGTTCAAGCACCGAAGTCTCTGACAATTTTCTGAACTGAAGAACTCTGAGGTCTGCGTTTCACCTGAAGAACTCTGACCCTGGTGAACACTCTGGGACCACTCGGCGCTGGCTGACTCTCTGAAGTAATACTCTACTCCTGCAAAACCAGGACTCTGGCTTAGTAACTCGTGGCTGGCCTACTCTGCACTCTGCCTCGGTGAAACCAATTTGCAAAGCCTGTTGAGAAAAGAGGAGCACAGCAAACTAGGCCCAAACAACCCTATGTGATCGCTTTGCCGCCAGATGACGTCACACCTGCAATGCTCGCGCAAACGAGGGTCAAGAACGACCCTATGTGATCGCTTGACTACAAAAGCGCGGCAAGCACCAGCAAAGCTCACGGCAGAACTAGCCAAACGACCAATGGTGATCACTTGGGGTTGATTGAGGTTGCGCGCCGGGACACAGCCCGGTAGTCCACTTCTTGTTTGTTTGTTTGGGTGTGTGTGTGTTTTGGGCCTACCCCACGCACCACGTTCCCTCCACCCCTCCCCTGGACTGTTTATTGTGTGTTTGTGTTTGTTTTGTTCCTACCCCACGCCAAGCACACCCCCCTACCCCACTTCCCACCCCACCCGCCCCACCCCCCCAGCCCACGCATGCACACACTCAAGTTCCGTCTATGTTTTTAACTAATACCCCAAAGTAAGTTCTTACTCAAGTTGTCTTTAAGTCATCCTTAATTATCCACAAGTTCTTACTTAAGTACTTCTAAGTTTTTATTAAGTCGCCCCAGTTCTTATAAGTTCTTTGATCAAGTTCTTAAGTAATTTCTTAATAAGTCTTGATCAAGTTTCGTGAAGTAAGGGTTCGTCTTTAAAGGTACAACAAGGTCTTATTCATTATCTTATAATTATCAAAAAAATACAATCAATGTTTTTATCTAAATAGCAGATGTCAATATATACACACAACACGCCTCAAAAAAAAACGCGTCATCGTTGAGGATGTCTTGCTCAGCGTTTCTCTGCATAGATCTTAATGAAGGCCGTACATCCGAAGCAACCGCATTGATTACAATTCGGTCTAGGAAATTCTTTATAGACTCCAGGTCTTTATTAATGACTTCATCATTTTTATAATACGCCATGATCCCTATTTTTATAAAAAAATTTAAAATTAAATTCTTAAAATATTAATTCCATTATAAATGGAATCCAAAAGGTTGCTTTGTTATTGGCGTTTTGGCGTGCCAGTTGTGTTCGCTTCTGGATTGTAATTTAGCGGTGGAGATTGTTTGGGCTCTTGTTTTTGCCAGCGTTGTATTATATATTTTAAATAACCGTAATAACTGCCCCCAACAGCAAGCAAATGGCGCCAAAAATGGCAACAGTTTTTTAAGTTCAATATTCCATGAAGACCTTTGGGCCCTTTATCACATGGAGTTTTTATAGCTGGCATTGAATCAACTTGTTCTGGCGTTGGCGGTGTTTGTTTTCATGATGAGTCATATTTCAGTAACAATTAATTTTTTTGTCTGTTCCACCTGCAAAATTTTTCCTGCTTCAACACGCCCAGGAATTTAATGGCCTCCAACCTATTCAGCGTTTTCTGCTGATTTTCTGGCTTGGTTACTTTCGCCACCTGATTCAGTGTTTTCTGGTTCTGCCTGATTTTCCAGATCGTTCATTTTGAAAGGAAATAAAATCTATATGATTAAAAAGTTATTAAATCCCATGATTAGATGGCGAAACAATGTTCCAAAATCTGTAGTTATAGATCACACCCTAGAGACTCCCAATGACTTTGTTAAAACTGGAATCTTGCGTTAAATCATACATAAAATCTTGTTCAGAATCAATGGGGAAGCAAATCTACTGACTAGTTTAGTGTACAACAAAGAAACGTTTGCCCCACACTTTTTTACCATGTCTAGGAGCCCAGGCTGCGCTTCATACCGTTATGATACTTAAAATGTCTTGCGGCGACATCTGTTGAATCTGTTTCAATGCGAATTCAGTTCCGAGGAACTGTTTTGTTTTTCCCACACGCTGCCAAAGAATATTACCACCTCTCCTTTTTGCATCATAGCTTGGTCATAAACTTGGTCATTCATAAGTTCAGGAATTTAGGCTGCCTGTAGCGTAGGATCATCGCTGTTCATGTTTTTTTTATTAAATTAATAATTATTTTATTTTATAAAAAGGAGCACCGAAAAAACTGTTACCAACCTTGTATACCATTCTGCTGTTATTGGAGGACTAAGTGTAGGATTCTCATGCTTGGTAAAAGCCTGTTAAGATTTTAACCAGCAGATCTTGGCAAAATAACTTTGAGGATTCAGCAAAGCTGATTGCTATTGTTGCAGCTTCGTTTTCTACGAAAGATGTTCAGTTAAGCAAGGAATTATTCCAGACCAAATAAATAGGTAAGAAAAAAATACATTATAAAAAATGGCTTCACTCGCAGATAATATAGGGGGCGCTGTGGTGATGCGCTTCTTTTAGCGAAGTATTTTCGCATTTAGTACACTGGCGGGATGACCGGCGAGAGAAAAATGACATAACAAAGCTAAGGAGGACTAGCAGCTGCACAAGACGCCTATGATAAAGCAGCGACTTGAGCAGTTCATTTTTTAATACTCACTGAAAAAAAACAGGGGCATGCAGCTTACACATTTAAAAATGTTTGATCAAGCAATAAAACAATATTATCTTGTAACTGGCAAACCAATCGAGACAATTGCCCCCACCAAAATTCCAGTGACTTTTATCAACCATCAGAAAAACAAAAGATGCAAGAAATCCGGGTTTTATTGTCGTTTGGTATGACCATTGTGTATTTTGTTGCATCATAATATTGGCTGAGTAAAAAATGCACAAAATCTATATTCGTCGCAAAAGGATAGTGGAAAGGAATAACAGCAATTAAAAAAGCTAAGCCAAGCAGCTGGAGTCAGTGAACAAACAGGCAAAAGAATGGTTATCTAAACAAGCGATTGGCAAATTTATTTACGCTCACCTAAAACGAATACAGAACCACACTTTGTCCAAGACAACCTCCAAACGACACCCATCAAAGGAGTCTTCTATAGTTTCCCTCTGATAGGATTAGACGAAAAAGATTTAAATACCCTCACATTATGACATAGCTCAAGATACAAAGATGCGGAACCATTAAACACAAAAGATCTCTTGCTGTTGCTGTTGCCATACGCTATATACCAACGAGGCCCCTTAACTTATCCTCCGCATATTAAGGCGATGATGGAAAGAATTTAAAGGTCAAGTGAATCAATTATTGATAAAAAACATAGAGTTACGATTAAAAGAGAGCATTCCAGGAGTTCACAGATCACAGGCTTTAGGTCGAAAACTTTAACAAACAGTTATCCGAAAAAAAACTTTTCTCCTACCAGTAACACAGAGAGCTTATTGACAATTTCTCGCAACACACAGAATGGGTTAGAAAGACTGCCCCAGTTTTGCGCGCAATGAATAATGAAGAATTAAGGCTTAAGCCAGTACAAGCAATCAAAAGAAAAAACAATAAATGTTGCTGAAGGAAGAGTCCTTCATCCGGCAAACTATTACCGTTTGGTTTTGAAAGTAAGGTACCATTATTTACCGGGAGAAGCAGAAGGGGGCACTCGCATCAGGCAACGTCATTGTGGAGTGTTGCCCATATGAAATAAAAAAAGAATTGAATGATGAATCCGCCCGTAATTATTACGAGAATCTGACACAACAAAACAACCAGCTCCTCAAAGGATCTTTGTGAAAGAAGAACTGCAGATAATTCCGCCAGACAACAGTTCCGCTTTAATAATTTACGTAAACAGATTTTGGTTTAAAAATGGAAGGCCAGAAGAACGCAGAACAAAACAAGAATGGTAAAGGAAAGAGACCTTGAAAATGATACGGATCATTTCAAGGCGTGTAATGCTATTAACGGAAACATTTTTCGAGGAGTAATTCAATGCCATGCTAAATCATCCAATCAGACTACAATCCAAACCCCCAAATTGGGAAAAAGAATATCTTGAAATAATAAAAAAAATTCGAACTCGTCAATCAAACAGAGAATAGATTAAATGAATTTGATGAAGCTATGATTGTATCCTATAAATAAAATTGATGAAAAATCTCAACCCCCCTGTGTATGCGGGTCCTCCGTGCCGGTTGCATAAGAAAACTCCGGATTAACAAACACCCGTTTTGTGTTTGTTCTATCTAATGACTTCTTTTGGACAACAGTTGTGTTGATCTCATGAGATGAGATCGCATTTTAACGTTGTCAATGATAAAAGTCTTTATTTCCAACAATGCTTCTTTTAGTTGTCATGTGATATGTTTGACGCACAACGCTGCGAGATATTCCCTTTGCTTGTCTTAATGATTTTCTCCTGGCCTCGAATTACTGTACATTTGTGACCTTACACCAACAAACTCCTTGATCAACCTTTTTTCCAATAATTCCTCCCTTCATCTTTCCTAAAACCTCTTGTTAGTAATTGAATGCAAAGGCGAATCTTAGGGTAATCAGATGTATCGTACCAACCCGCATGTCCTTTGCTTACGTCCATTCCAATGTCTTTATAGATGTCGTCAGTAGGAAATATCTATAACAAAACTGTCTGTATCTGGTGTAAAGTACGTTCTGACCTCAGATCGAAGGGCTTAAAGTAGTCATAAAGAAATTCTAACATTCAAAAGCGTTGATATTTCTTAAAACAGTAAACCCAAGAAAATACAGGTTTGTCTAATTTTGACTTTTCTTTTTTTTTCATCATTATGCCAAAAAGCAATCCAAGAAATATTCTGATGTCCTGATAATTAGGTTTAGAAGTCAGCTTAATTGCTTCGTTCCTTGTGACCAATCTAACATCTTTACCAGCTTGTGCGATTCCTCTTAGTCCTTCCAAAACAGGCTGTTTGTTCATACACTTGAAAAAAGTCTTTTTCTAAGCATCTGTCGGATTAGTTCAGAGATCATGTTCTTCAGGAGTATGGTTTCATGAACTGTTCTTGTCAAAAGCAATTAGCCGATGAACTGCTGTCAACTTCAAACCATGTCTTAAATAAATTGTAGAAGTCGGTAATGACAGACATAATTTTTTTTGCCTCGAAGATTAGGCTCAAGTTTAGGTCGTTTCGCTTGGATCCAGCTTAGACGTTCTGCAGCTAATGGATATCATTATGCAGGTCATGGAGTTCATGAAATATTCCTAAAAGTCAACGTTTCTAGAATAAAACCACGCTGTTTGATCAGGCTTAAACTGCCCAAATCCCCCACTTTTAAATTGCCTTTTGAAGATGTTCGGATCACCTGCCTGTGTACATTTTAAAGTTGCGTAAGGAAGTGATTGCGCCATAGCCCAACCATACAGAGTGGTTTCCATCTAAATACATGTGATAGTTTAGACCGTTTTACTCGGATCATAAGGATCCAAGTATTTTGTTGTTTGCTTTACAGTAATGATGCGACGCCATACTAATTCCCTCTCACGCAATCCGTTTTCAATCTCTGAAGCAATGGTAAATCTGACAATAAATCAATCTTTACTCCAGTAAACTTTAAGAAAGCATCCCAACTCATCCCGGTCGCAGAAATGTATGCTGGATCCAGGCTAATAATGTTTCCATGCAGGTCTTTCTATAATTTTCAAAGACGTCCGCCAACAAACATACATCGCCCTTAATTAGAGTCCATGATCTAGACTCCTCATCGTTTGAACAATCTAAACTTCTGCCACGCATCTTGAAGCATGCTGGTAATCGAATCGCTGATGTCCTTCCTCTGAGACTAGAAAGAACGCGCCTTAGGAGGAAGGGTGAGCTTCATCAAAAACCTTTCCCAACTGTTCATGTACTCATAAGGTAAACACCCTTTTCTAAACAAGCTTGGGTCAAAATATTCTTCCGTTATTTGGCAGGACTTTATGGACATAGCTAGTGCCTCTAATGATCCCATCAATTGTGCTGCATGATCCATAAAAAGACATGTTTTATTTAGATTAAAGCACTGTACTTTCTGATGACTGTGCAATGCATGGCTACCCTTAAGGCGCTGGGTACTGCTTGCATTATAAGGTGATGAGTCGTAACCTCGCAAGTTGTGAAAGAAAATAACAGGGCAGCTTCCATGTCATTGGTTCAAACTTTAGTGTTGGTTGAAGATTGCATTACTGTGGCGCCTGCTCCTCTAACTTTCCGCAATGTGGATCATGGTCTCTTACTTTTGGATTGGCTTCGCCTGATGAGAGCCTAAACCGCAAATCCAAAATGTGTGGCTGAGCCATAACTGTTCTTGGTCTTCAGGCGTCATTATGATTTAGATAAATTCAGTTATTAGAACAGTCATTACGCACTTGCTGCATGCGTTTTAAGAATGTTTCTGCAGCATCTGTCCTCTATATAATTCTGTTCTGAATAAACGCCATCGACCTAACAATAATGAGGCAAATGAAAAAAATCTGATATACTCATTAAGACTGTTATCGAAGTTTTTTGTGGTGCTGCCCTTCATAAGAACAATAATCACCTCAAGTCTGCGTAAAACTACGGTATGGACTTGTTTTCAGCCGTTTCAGTTCTTAAAAACAACATTTAGATCCTGGCGGGGGTAGTTAGTTCTGTATACGTCTACAGAACTTTTACAATGTTCTTATGTTCGCGTCGCGGCTTGAACAGATGGCATCTTGTTAAACATTTTCTACAGATTCTTGTTTGCACATGATCTTTTGAAGTATGCTGCATTAGTCTACTCATTGTGGCGTATCAATGTTTAAATGGGGCAGCACCGGCTGGCGAAAACATAGAGTAAAGTCCACGGACTTTTGCGTTCGCCCTATTGTTGGCACTGTTCTTGGACACTTTAATTGCGCCAAATTTGTTTTCCCTCATCCCATGTGTAATACATTAACATTTATTGGTTTGTTTGTTCTTCAAACTGATCAATTTGATCTACACTAACAGGAAAGGATATTCCATTGAAGTTAAGATTCTTGGTGTATGGCCGATAGTAGTCACTCTCTCTGCGGGTCCGCGGACCATGATGCAGCCTTGCAAGAACGCACCACAGAAACATTTGTTGTCTGAATTTTTTATGTTTAAAACTGCTCTCTTTTTAAACCATCTCCTAGGTAGCGGACTGTAAGCCTTGGCCTATCAATCGTGCATACTTAGCCTGTTTTAATCTAATCGCTAAGACTTCGCCCTCTGACCCACCAGAGCCTCTCATTGTAGCTTCCTTCAGCGGCAGGTCAAACTGTGTAAGCAGTTCGGCTGCCCAACCGGGTGTTAATTCATTAGAGGAAAGAATAGTCTGTTGTTTAGTCCGAGAAGCCCGACTTCTAGATTTTCTTCATTTATTGTTACATAGTCGATTAAAACAGCTAACATTACGTTAACTGGCGGGTCTATTGTTTAGTTTACCTTGGAACTTGAGAAATAGCATGAACAACACTTGCCTGTAACGTTTGTTGGGTCAAAACTATAAATCATAATCATTCAGTGCTCTTGATAAACGCTCCTCTCTCAAGCATTCCTTCAAACAATTCTCCGGTCCCTTCAGATATCTTAGCCATGCTGTCTTTTCTTCTAAGCCAAAATATTTATTTTAAATTAAAAAAAAAAATACTCAATCAGAATCGAATATCGACGGCCTTTTTTGTGCTGACTCATAAACTAATATAAAACGCCTTTTTGGTGTTGTTAATGTGACTGTTAGAACAGAGTTTAATGTCACGTTTACTTTTTTTAAGATTCCTTTTATCTGCGCGGGTCTGGTCTGTTGATAAAAACTTGTCCCCGCCTTCTTTGAAGATCAAACTGTTGTCTTTGTAGTCATCAAAATCACCTGTAAAACGATTAAATTCTTCATCCGTGATGTTTGAGTCAACTAGCCTTTATTTATTGTCAGTTTAAACGAGCTAAGTTTTAGCTGTTATAGTGACCATAGCTGTGTGCTTTGAGTTTAGTTTTTTAATTTTTTGCGCCGCACTTACAAGCTAATGAACAACAGGCCGAGAGCTAAAGACAAACCTCCTAGAGGTAAAGCTGCTGGTGCGCCTAGGCCCGTTGCTAAGAACCGAACGCACTCGTTCCTGCTGATAGAGCACTTATAGTTGATGCACCAGTATTAACATCTGTAACAGCATTAAAGGCAGCAGAATACCTTTCGTTTGGTTTTTGCTGTATTTTGAAAGGGCTTCTCTAGTTTTTTGTTGCATTTGTGTAATGTTTGTTAATCTGAAGGTTTTCACTTCAGGGGTATGCTATAACAGCAGAATTGCCTGCTATCTCTTCTCTTGGCGCGGCGCCTGTATGGCACATTTGGATAATTTAAGCAGACATGCTTTTATGAAAATAAAAAAATTTAGTATTGTATATCATTTAACTTTAATTTTCAATATTCCTGGGCGCATCAAATTTTAAAAAAACAAATGTACATTAAGAGCGGTTTAATGCGGCTTCTTCTTCTTATCAATCTGAATGTTTATTACGTCTCTCACAGTTCTACCCGCTTCCATGTAACTGATTATCCTCAGTTGACCGTAGGTCAATCCATAAACCGTATTTTGTTGTTAAATAATCATCAATCTTACAACTGGAAGGTGTAGATCTTTACCACAAGTCAACTGTTGGATTTCTACACCTCCCACCTCAAACATTTTCTTATTTCTTTCAAAATGCTGATAAGGTTTAAGCCCGCTAGCATAGATTTGGTTAGGACGGCCCTCAATCGATACATTGTACTGTCGTTATTTTTTTGGAATTAAAAAACTTTTCACTTCCTCTTTTGAAGTGTTTCTTCATCTTCACACAGCAATAAAATACCTATATGCGATCTTAGCTGAAACGCTAAAACTAAAATTCCCATATAGTGTCTGCCTGCCTTCTAGATATGTTGTATTAATTGAATCACTCTTTCGTAATATATTGCTAATTTGACTGATATTGTTGTTCAAAGTCAGCCTTGCTTAAATTAGGGTTGCGACAACGTCAAACTCCTAAACAGATGTCAGAAATGCTGTACTTTGGCTTCGGTGTCCTGATGATTTGATAACCCTTTGTATTCATTAAAAGTTTAGTTCATATGACAATCTGTCTTTTAATTGCTCCTTGAAAGGTATGGCGCATGCTCTTTTAACAACTCAAAATCTAAGGGAATGGAAAAGCGATTTTTTCCAAACGCAAAAATTACAGCCACATACTTTTTGCCGTCTTTATATCTGCGCACCTATCTATGTTTTAGTGCTTCTTCATTTCTATTCCTTAGAAACGCAAAGTCAGCCCTTTCATTCCCGGTTACCATAGATCAGAATAGGTTAAAAATATGTCGGCATTGGGTAAAGAAAATATTTCTGCCATCTCAAGATTTTATAGAAATTTTCTTTACGATTGCCCGTCCCAGATTCAGGTAACAACTGTCCTGTTTGGGTCTGTTTGTTGAAACAGCGCTATTTTGAAAGTAAGACGCGCAGAGCCTGGCACAATTCACGTCATTTGCTCCTAGGTCTGGAAATTTGACAGTAAGAATTTATCTTGCATCAATTGTAGATGGATTTTTTTGGAACAGTAATAGTCAGCTTATTTCCCTTTAAACGCCAAAGGGTTCTTTCAGTCTTCTAATGCGGGTCAAGAATCGAGCCAGTGTTTGTGACATTTTTTTTTATAAACAAAATAAAAAAATTAATTAGTATTAATTAAAAACCATGCAGCATTGAGGTGGAAGAAGATTATGATGTTTTTGATCGGGAGGAGACGACATGAGTGAAATGGAACCCTTTGACACAGCATCGCTCAACGCTCTCATGCGGCTGAATTAACAGAAAGTACGGTCGAAGCATTTTAACCAAAGTTTTTAGGCCAAGAACCTCCCGAATATATAGACGCCAAATGATTTTGAATTAGAAGATTGGTCATTTTTCTGTGAAAAACCGACCAAGGGCAACTTTGTATCGGGCTTAACAACTAAACCAGACCCATCAAAGTTTTTAGCCAAGAGTACAATTATAACAAAGACTCTGTGTGAAAGATCAAAATCGCCTTGGTCTTGTTAGACCGAAATTAAGGACGGAGGCAGTTTTCTTTCTAACATCAAAACACACTGCAGAACTCCCAACAGCTAACCAAATACAAACATTGAACTTGAAGAATTAAATCAATCGGCAGAGTGAAATAATAAATGCAATAGAAGCAGAAACCAGTTTTTCCAGAAGAAACAGCATTAAAGACTAACACACTCCCCGCTGCCCATGGCGAGAATAAGCAGCCCTTGCATGCTTGAGAAGCATCAAAGGCGATTAACAAACAATTTTAGCAAACTAGGTGAACTAGATGAGCATAAAAAAGAGAAAAAGAAAAACTCGTTGAGGCTGTGGACCCAACTTAGGGCCTGATATTAAAGAAAGAATAAGACAAAGACTAAAAAATCGTGAAACAAGAAAGATCGGCAAGACTAGAAGCGCTGACTAGAACCGAGACCAATTACAACTCAAGTGAAGAGAATAAAGAGAAACTAGCGAAAAAAATTTATAAGAAGACACGACACTAGCAGAACGAATACGAACACTGTTTAGAGAGCAAGGATCCCATTAGCAAGCTTATAACGGTCTTATGATTTGCCAATAAGTACAACTGGTGTTTGGCTATTACAGGCGGCGGTGGCCAAAGTTCAGTCCCTCCACCGCCATCGCCTCCCGCCTGGATAAATCATGGGTAAAAAAAACCAGCTTGATCATCTTGCAAGTTTATTAAAAAAATTAGCTGGTAAAGCCGTGACGCTTTACCAGGAATATGGGGAGTATTTGTCAGCTGGCTTTTGTCTACTGCAAGCAAAGTATTGCTTTATGGCCGAGCACTTATGGACATTAGTTCGCGTAATAGTTGGTTAATATTTAAGTAAGATAAAGCCCAGTAATCCTATGCCAGTTAATCCCAGAACAAGCGCTGATCTTTTCCATATTCATGGTCATCGCCGAAAAAAACAGAGTCCGCGAGCTTTGCTGAGTCTTCAATGACTTGGGGGTTTGGACCTTCGGGAATGAGATGACTTAATCTTGGGTGTTCTTTTATTGTTTGTAATATTTACCTGCCAGAATTTTATGTCGTTTTTTTCTCCAACCTTCTGTTCATTGCCTGCTAGAAGAATTTATTATTATAGTTTATTTATTGTACCGATCTGGAGTTCTGAGGTCAGAAGGCAGCATGTATAAACCATGCCAACAGCAAAGTCTACTTTCGATCTTTGCGTCTTGTAAAAACATGTTGGTACCTTTGAATACTTGAAGGTAAATCAAACTGTAGAATTAATGGCGTCTCTAAAGTTTTGCTAAGTATTGTTTTTGTGCGACAAAAGCCAGTAGAAGGATCAGTTATGCTCGATCTTGCCTGTGCTTGGCCCGAACCTAGCAAACACCATACGTAAGTGCGAATAAGTCGTTTATTCGATTCTATTCCCGCTCTAGTTAGGGGCCCTTAGAAGTCTAAGATAAATGTTTTGTCGACATGCCTGTTTTATGCTCTTGCTGTAGGGACCCCGGGCTCAACATTTGTGCCAAAAAAAGAAAGATTTGAAAGGAGGATGCCAGTCATAGTTATACATTTCTCGTGTGCGTGCCCACGAAAATAAAGTCGCCTAGGCCATGATTATGGTCCAACTTTTGTCTAAATGCCTGTTCTTGATGTTAATTATGAATTCGTTACAGATCCTTTCAAAAGCCTTCATGGTCTAGTCTGTTGCTGAGTGGATGAAAGGGTTTGTCATTAGGTGGTAATGGAGCTTGCAGTTCAGTCAAAAAACGTCGGAAGTGTAATAGAAAAGGAAATCTGTACACTGACCTTCACCAAAGGATCATGGTGATTTAAATGAACGGCATACGACACTCCACACCATTGAGCGCAAAACACAGCAAAGTTTAACTGGTTCGATAAAACGCTCTGCATCGATGACTAAACCACGCTGTTCTGATAGTGGTCGTTTTCAATAGGGGGGTTAGATAGCCTTCAATGGAGTACTCACCTTTTTATGAAAGAGGCAGTCTGGGCACAGCACTGTCAAGAGTATCAGTTTTGCCTAGTTTTGTAAGATTGTAGTGCGGCCCAACAAATAATTTGCCACCAGTATATTTTGAATGCACATCATTTTATTTCTTTAAAAAAATGTTTGTAACAATACCCACACCAAGACCGTCCTTCGTTTTAGAACATGCTATTGATAACGAATGCGCCAAAATGTTGCCGCTTCATGAAATATTTTACAAAGTCGTATGGTTTAAAATAAGTGAATCCAGGAAGAATAATAAAGATTCAAAAAAATTGATAATGCAGGAACATTATAGCCATTAACCAATACGGATGGTTATTACGGGTTTTCTCACTAAAAGAAGCATTGAGTAACTTCGACATTACTCTCAAACTTAACATGCGAATCTAAAAACTATGTTAACATTCAATGCCTGAAGAAGAAGTAGGTTACTATTTTGATAATGAACTAGCTAAAATGTTAGGCTTTACAGCTAACAAATAAATAGTTAGAGTTACACCAACCACAACTACTTATTAGGGGGAAAGTCCGCTCATCTTGCATACATTCATTACTCTATGTTCATTTGGGATGAGCTAAGCACTGATGATAACTTATATGATGGAAGGCCCCTCAACTGTTTTAAGGAGCTGCTTCCCGTCAGGAAAGCTGCATATTGCGATCTATGAACTTTTACAATTCCGCCCTAATGTACAGTTTAAAGGATTAAGTTTGTGGGAGGTCGGATCATTTAATATAAAAATCAAGAACAAAGCGGGGAAAGTTGTAAAATGTGATAACCTGCACATTGTTTTTGGAAATACAATAATTACGTTACTAAAAAATAATGTCGCGGGGGCCAGAAAATTCAGGAAGTATACATTTAGGCCGCCTGTGAGGAGTATAACCTTAGAATTAAAAGACCTTCAGACGTTGCCGGACTTTGAACAGATGGTGAGATAGGCGCGTTGTATGGTTTTAGAGTACACTAAAGATGGTGTTGATAAACCAAAGAGGTTGGCGACAACAAAAGTTACCTAAACTAGAACAGCGCGCGTGGGGGGGGGGGGGGGGGGTATAGAAGCATATAAGTTGGCCAGTATAATATAAAATAGGTTCGAAAACCTGACCTCAAATGGCACTTAGAACCAATTTATAATGGGACATAAAATTTGAATTCATAAGCCCATTTACATATTTAGAGCCGTCAAAAAAGTTTCAGAAAAGCATTCAACTCTGGCCCTTTACATTTACGTCCTTGATGCCAGACGACAATAGTCGGAAAGAGATTGAAATACGCGTAATGGAAAAAGCAGTACCTCCTCCACAGAAAAGAAACATTGCAAAAAAAGCTTCAAACCAAATTACAGTTCTTCCATGCAGGAAATTAGGAGACACGTTAACAATGATGATTGAAATTCTCTGTCCCTATAAAAGATGGGAGAGGGATGGGGTTGTGGGCGGTAAGTGATGACCTTATAAAAGGAATTAATATTAGCTGGCAAAACTTTAGACTTAAAGAAACGCCTTACAGTTACCATCGGCGTTTCTCTTCACAAGGTGAGGATATTAAGATCATAACAACAAGTAACAAAATCAATGTTTGACTTAAAGTAGAAACAATCTTATAAGAACTGATTGGATTAATCTTAACACATTTAGGCCTCAAAGGGTTTTTTATATACTGAAACAAGTTTTGACGGAGAGTATGAGTTAAAAATAATAACTGGATAGATTAAATTCTGCCTATAAAACTAATGAGCCAGATTAATCTTTATGACAAAAACTCTCATTGCACATTGTTTGTGGGCAGACTGGTTGGTGAAAAACAATATTAATCCTCAGACCTTACAAACGTTTATCGTTATATTCTTGATCATATTGTAATTTTCTGCCCAACACTTAAATGGAACAAAGCATATCATGATTGAAGGTTTATATGGACAGATGACGACTTATATTTAGTTGATCCTAGCAATAAACTGAGTGAGTGTTTAGAACAGTTTTATAGATTGTTTGAAGGAACGCAGACACTATTTATTATAGATGACTGTTCGGCAGAAAGAGACATAGTTAAAAAGAGAAACACTTTGTCAAAACTGGCTTTCAGTGGAAGACATGCTGGGATAAGTGTGTGGATTTTATGCCAGAAATATAACTCGGTTTTAAAAGACTTTAGAGAACAGTTAAAGACTGTAGTTCTATTTCACATGAAAGACAGAGACTCATTTGATGAATGTTTGCGCGAAAATGATGTTATTGAAAATGATCAGGAAAAACATAGGATTAAACAAAAACTGAAATCTGAAAAGTTTAGTAAATTAGTATTAAAAACGGATAACCCTACACAGTATGTTTGTTTGTAGATAATCGTTATTTTTTAGTTATTGAAGTCTTACTTGTCAGAGAACAGGAAAACCTTTATTCTGGGCCACTTTCGCCCGAAACTGGTTGAGGGCGAAAGTGGCCCAGAATGAAGGTTTTCCTGTTCTCTGGGTGCGGAGGAGGAGGAGGTGCTGAGGAGAGGTAAAGGTAAAGGTGGGGAGAGAGAGAGAGAGAGAGAGAGAGAGAGAGAGGGTGGGGTGGGGGGTGGATGGGTCCACATGAACAACAAGAAGCTGGCATAAAAAGGTTGACAAGCAAGGCGGTCATGTTGCGGGACCACACACTGTAATCTGCCAACAGTTTTGACACTGATAGGAAGACAAACAGTCCGCTGGGATACCTGCCTGTTGCCACTTGCCCCATGTTTTCCACGTGTGTACTGGCTCGCTCTCTCTCTCTCTGTCTCTCTCTCCTCTCTCTCTCTCTCTCTCTCTGCCTGTCTCTCTCTGTCTCTTCTCTGTGTCTCTCTCTTCTCTCCCTCTCTGTCTCTGTCTCTCTCTCTCTCTCTCTCTTCTCTCTCTCTCTCTCTCTCTCTCTCTCTGTCCGTCTGTCTGTCTGTCTGCCTGTATCTATCTGTCAGTCTCTTTCTGCTTTTGTCCGTTTCTGTCCGTCTCTGTCTGTCTGCTTTCTCTCTCTGTCTGTCTACCTGCCTCTCTCTCTCTCTCTCTCTCTCTCTCTCTCTCTCTCTCTCTCTCTCTCTCTCTCTCCCCCTTTCTCTCTCTCCTACCTCCCCCTCTCTCTCTCCCGTTCCTTTTCTTTTGTCTCTGCTTAGGTCTCTGTCTGTCTGTCTGTCTGCCTTTCTGTCTCTCCTTGCAGCTCTTGCTGTGTGTGCCTCAAGCTTGTTTCTGTGAGTTTCCCTTTCTCTGTCTGTCTGTCTGTCTGTCTGTCTGCAATTTCTGTCTCTTCTCGCTCACACCTGTCTGTCTTTTGTTTCTGTCTGTCTGTTTATTTCTATTACAGCCCTGATGGCCTCTGATGAGAATGGTGAGAAGATGTAGGGCAGAAAGCGGCAAGAGAGAGCGAGAGAGAGAGAGAGAAAGAGAGAGAGAGAGAGAGAGAGAGAGAGAGAGGAAGGAGACAGACAGACAGACAGACAGACAGACAGACAGACAGACAGAGACTGAGATAAAGATAGAAAGAGTCAGAGAGGTTTGGTTTCTTCCATTACCATTTGGAGTTACGCGCTTGTGTGTATAACTGTTTGAAATCAACGTTGTTGTCAATGCAGTTTTACTTTCTGTGAAGAATGTTGTCCCGCGGATGATAGATGGACTATAAGTTATCGGACGTGTCTTGTGCAGTTTCAGTTGGTGCCGCTGATATGTTTTTTTTTTGTCTGTCCATCTTTCTGTCGTTGTCTACCTATCAGTTTTTCTTCTTGCTTTTTAAGCTTTCTCTCTGTCTCCTTTGCTTCTTGTATCATTCTTTCATTCCTTTTCCTTTTTCCCCATGTCTGCCTTTTCCTTTTATTGTTTTTTATATTTTTTTAAAATGCTGATCGATGAGAATGAGGATGATTAAGACGATGCTACGGATTTCCATTTCGGTCTGAGACTACATGACAGGGCTGTACTCTACGCTTACTTTCATAATATATCCCGGCGTCAACCAGGCCCGAGAGATACAGGCACCTGCAGTGTTGGTCAGGGAATTTGAGCAACACTCTCAGAAACGCATCCATTAAGTGGATGAAACTCGACTGTGTGGTCCCAGTCTTCCCAACTGAGCCCGTTGCAAACTGAACTCTGGGTAGGAGCCGGTCGGGGCAGAAAAACCCCCATGACTCTGATGGGATTCGAACCCACGACCTCCCAGCCGGGAGACCGCGACGCTAACCACTTCGCCACGGCGGCTGGTGCCTTTTCCTTTTATTCATGCTCGTGTTTGTTCTCCCTTCCATTCCTTTCAGACCTGTTGCCGGCTTCGGATGTTAAGTCGTTTTGTTTAAATATATTTCAACATGTGCAATTCTTGTACTGGCGGCCATCTTTTACACAGTACAGTCGGTCGTTTCTTCAAATCATTCTACATCTTCTCTAACCCATCCCCTTCACTGCGCCTTCCTTCCTGAATTTGTTTGTTTGTTGCTTGCTTGTTTGTTTTGTTCATGATCGCTGACCTATCACTCATACAGAAATGTTTAACTTGATCAAAAGTCTAAAATCATCACATGAACAGACTGTAAGTAAACGATCCATCCAAACAACCACCCTCTCCTGATTGCATTTTTTCTGTCCCTTTTCGTATTTCCTGCATTGTTTTTTTTTTCATGTCTTTTTTTTCTTACTTTCTTTTCCTTTCTCCTTCTCTCCATCCTTCCTCCCTTCCTTCATTATTTTCTGGCCCTGTGCATCCCCCAAACAGACGATTATTTACAGCCACAAGTTATCCCTCCTGCCGGGCTTCAGAAAGGAAACTTGCATGTCTTCCATCCATCCAGTTTTTTAAGGCTTCAGGTCTTGGCCGGTAAATATCGGGGGCTGTAAACAGCACGGCTGGACTGCCTGGAAGTGTAGCAATCACAATCTG
This sequence comes from Conus ventricosus, assembly GCA_018398815.1. Classification (NCBI taxonomy): domain Eukaryota; kingdom Metazoa; phylum Mollusca; class Gastropoda; order Neogastropoda; family Conidae; genus Conus; species Conus ventricosus. The sequence goes on along the minus strand of CM031608.1, from coordinate 86,752,849 downwards.
TCCACAGCAGAAAAACAAGCGTTCTTTGTTGGCTATTTTTGTTGTTGTTCGTTTTTGGATCGGGTATTGGGGAAGCTGTACACCGAAGAGAAAAGTTCTCAGGGCCGAATACGCTTTTCACATCTTTTGAGTCATGTATGTAAGCAGTTGATTCCTTCCGCCTTACCTCTGTTCCTGGTTCTGCCTTCTTCCCACTGTCCCTTGAAAAAAAGTCCAAGCCCCAAAACATCAACAGAATAAACAACAACTAGAACAAACACAAATTGAACGAAAACACTTCCTCCCTCAAACAAACAAAAAAAAAGAAAAGGAGAAAGAGAAAGAGAAAAAAAAGAAACAGCCCAACAAACAAACACAAGAAAAAAGAAGCTATGCAAGAAACAAACAAAAGCCCAAACATACTCAACAGCCCCTTCAACCGGCATGTTTGCCGGCGAAGACGGGGTAATTGCTCTTCAGCGCACAACTGACTCGAAGATGAAGCG
>CM031608.1:86737364-86747364 GCA_018398815.1 Conus ventricosus | reverse complement strand
CAAGCACAAATTAACAGAGACAGAGAGAGAGCAAGTAGATAATAGAAGAGAGAGAGAGAGAGAGAGAGAGAGGAGGAAGCACAAATTAACAGAGACAGAGAGAGAGAGCAAATAAATAATAGAAGAGAGAGAGAGAGAGAGAGAGAGAGAGAGAGAGAGAGAGAGAGAGGGCACAAATTAACAGAGACAGAGAGAGAGAGCAAATAAATAATAGAAGAGAGAGAGAGAGAGAGAGAGAGAGAGAGAGAGAGAGAGAGAGAGAGAGAGAGAGAGAGAAAGAGCACACATACGTTGAATACGAAAAAACGAAACAAAAACGGGAGTTGCCTCTGCCTTCTGAATGGAGTTTGCAATGTGGAAAGCAAAGCTGATGACATTCATGTCCCTAACAGCAGCAACAAAGCAACTGGCAGAAGAAGGGGAAGAGAGGCAGAAGACGAATATCAATAACTAGATTCTCACCTCCACGTCACGTTCATCAGCTAGCCACCAGCTGCCACAACTGTGGAGGTACTTGTTATAGTAGAGGTTTTCTTGAATGACTGAGATTGTGCAAAACGGTGATATTGAAGCTGGGAAATACTGCTGATTTTCCGTTGACGTTTGAGCTCATTCTGGAGTTCTGCCTTTAAATAAAGGGAAAGAGAAACAACCATCATAGTGCAGTGTTGAGCTGGCAGACTTGCGGGCGAAGAGGTCGCAGGTTCGAATCCCATCAGAGGCCCTTACTTATGGGAGGAGGTTTTTTTTTTGGCCTCAACTGGATTCTGCCAGAAATGAGTGTGCTATGGGATCAACTGGAGAGAGTGGAGCCCCACAGTCGAGGTTTATGTGTTTCAACAGATGCGTCTTTGCGGCTGTTGCTCACATTTATTGCTGCATGTATCTGCCATTGATGCTGGGATATATTATACTTCCATGTAGTCTCAGACCTGAAGAAACTCCATTATCGAACCATCATCATCGTCGTCGTCGTCATCGTCGTCATCGTCGTCGTCGTTGTCGTCATCATCATCATCATCACTATTGATCATTGTAAAAATAAGTTTTAGATTCTGGGGCTCACCGTGCCCTGCTCCTATGCTGACCTTAGTTTCAAGTGACTGTTGATGTCCATGCCCATGTTTACGTCAGGTTGATGGCATCAAGAAGTCCATGCAGACTGTAGTTAACAGATTTGATGGCGCCCTCAGGAGAATGACGCTGAGTCATGCTGCTCCAGAACCAAGCAGGCCCAGCCCCTGAGGACTGTAAGGAGTTATTGTCTGAAACACTTACATGAGGGATTGTGTACTGAAGACCATTTGCTGTTAGATCTCTGTAGATTTTCTTCCTACTGCTTTTCCTCACCACCACTTACGTCACCGTTCGTGTTATTGCTTTGATCTCATCGGAAAAGAATAATGTTTACATCTTCTGCATCATTCTTTTTGTACTCCCAGTTCCTATAGAACAGGGAGTACTTTACAATGGAACGAAGAAAATTAATGATGTCTCTGTGTCTGTCTGCGTGTCTATCTGTCTGTCTGTCCGTGGTCAAAATGTATTCCACTCGCTCCAGACAAAACTTCTGGGCCGATCTTTCTGAAAATTTGTAGGTATGTACATTTGTGTCAGGAATGATGCCCGATGTTTTATTTTACCAGAATAGCCGTTACTAACGGCTATGATTAATGATTTTAAAAAATCAAGTCCGATGAGGGAAATAACCACTGCGCTGTCGAGTTTTTTTCTTCCCCTAACTGGAAATTGTCTCTCTTCTTGCAATAACGGTTTATAATTTTATGTGCAACCAAACTTTGTAAGCTCCCCGGTAGTATAGCGGTTAGTATCCCCGCCTGTCACGCGGGAGACCCGAGTTCAATTCCCCGCCAGGGAGAGCAACATTTCTTTTTCTTTTATCTTACATACAAAATTTTTTACCACCAAACTGGGAGCAGTTTATATGCTTTACATCTTGCTTTAATCATTTGGATATATCTGAAACCCAGTCAAGAGGCCAGCAGAAGAAAGAAAAAACACACGTTTTACTGGACCTATAGGGAAAACAGACGGAGTGAGGTTTTCTCCTACACTGTTCGTTTCCTGATAGCCTCGCTGACAGCCAGGCGAGGGATGGTGTAGGGATGGCTGTGCAGTGGTTGTTCGTCCTCCTGTTGTTGACGTTTTCTGTGTTTGGCTTGGTTTCTTTGTATTCAGGAAGTGAAGTGAGGGGAATGGAGATCAGCCTGGAAAGTCCAGTCTTTATATACATCTCTGTCTGTTCATCTATTGATTTGTATGCTCCTCTGCCCATATGAAGAGAGAGAGAGAGAGATAGAGAGAGAGAGAGAGAGAGAGAGAGAGGGGAGAGAGAGAGAGAGAGAGAGAAGAGAGAGAGAGGAGAGAGAGAGAGAGAGAGAGAGAGGGGAGAATATCTGTAAAATGTTTAGAGAGATACGGATGCGGATAATTTATTCACAAATAGGCCATTATTTAAGAGAGAGAGAGGAGAGAGAGAGAGAGAGAGAGAGAGGAGAGAGGAGAGAGAGAGAGAGACAGACAGACAGACAGACAGACAGACAGACAGACAGACAGACAGACAGACAGACACACGAGAGAGAGAGAGAGAGAGAGAGAGAGAGAGAGAGAGAGAGAATATCTATAAAATGTTTTCGCATTCCCAGATTGTGTCATAGTTTCTGTATCTTTCTGTATTTCGTTGGAAAATGTGTTACCGTACCGCCTGTATTTCTATTAATTTGTCTGTCCTTCCCACGTGTATGAGAGATATGAAATTCTCCTCCCCCCCCCATCTGTGTGTGTGTGTGTGTGTGTGTGTGTGTGTGTGTGTGTGTGTGTGTGTGTGTGTGTGTGTGCGTGCGCGCACGCGTGTGCCTGGATGTGTGTGTGTGTGTGTGTGGTGTGTGTGTGTGTGTGTGTGTGTGTGTGCGTGTGTGCCTGCGTGCGTGTGTGTGCGCGCGCGCGCGTGTGTGTGTGTGTGTGTGTGTGTGTGTGTACGTGCGTGCGTGCGCGTGTGTGTGCATGTGCGCGCGCGCGTGTGTGCGTGTATGTGTGTCTGTGCCTGTGTTTATGTGTCTGTGTCTGTGTGGGCATGCACGCGAGCGAAATAGCATGCATGCACACAAGGATGTGTGGTAGACTAGCAACCCTATGGAACACCTACAGCACTGGCCATCTGTTTCTCCTGTTAGTATCTCCCAACTCACGTATTTCTTTTACTCTTTCAGCTTCACGTGCCCTTGTCTCTAGACGGGCCTCACCTAGTTTGTTTGTCTGTACTTCTGTACCTTTTTCCCACCTCATGTACCCTGGTTGATGACACTTCTGCCATGTTCTCAATACCTGTTCCGTGTGTGTATGTTTCGTAACAAAATAGTGTAACATAGTTTCGTATTTCCAACCAGAAACAACAACAGCAAAAAAACCCATCACCCGAGGCATACAAAGTGAATAAAGTCTAGAAGAAGAAAAAAAGAGAGGGGGGGGGGGGGGGGGGTGAGAGAATGAGTAAGTGACACGAAAGAGAGAAGAGAGAGAGAGAGTGAAGGAGAGTGAAAAGAGAGAGAGAGAGAGAGAGAGAGAGAGAGAGAGAGGTAGAAGGTAAGAAAAGTAAAAAGGAAAAAATAAGTTAAAAATTTGGGGTCATTCATAATTTTGAGAAGAGAGGGGTGGGGGAATACGAAAACACACCCCCAAAAAAAAAACCCCAAAACCCAACCCACCCCTTTCACCACGCCCCCGGCTCGCTGCGCCACCCCTTTCAGGAAAAAAGAAAGACAGTACCAGCACATTTCCTGTTTCGCCCTTTGATTCCACGCTTCTGAGTCAAACGCTCCCAAACCCAAAAAAATTTTCTTGGTAAGTCGTTGCGCTGATTCAATTTTGACCAAGACCCTCGGGGGGGATTTGGGGGTGCGGTTGGGGGGCTTCGGGGGGGGTTTCCCGGTCAGCGCCGGGGGGGGGGGGGGGGGGGGGGGGGGGGGGGGACCTGTATGCTTTTGGGGGGGGGTGGAGGTGCATCCGCTGGAAAGTCTTTGGTGCGCGGTCAGGGTTTTCCCATTGTGCATTTTGTTTCCGATAATATTTTTAAATTGGTTATAGCATTTTGTCTTTTTTAGGGTAAATGTCATTTTATTTTCTTTCTTTTTTTATTTCGTAAAGTTTTCTTGTTTTCTGCAAAAGTATGGTTGATTCAACTTCCACCTGTCTCTTCTTCTCTCTCTCTTCCTCTCTCTCTCTCCTCTCTCTCCTCTCTCTCTCTCTCTCTCTCTCTCTTCTCTCTCTCTCTCTCTTCTCTTTTTCTCTCCTCTCTCTCTCTCTTCTCTCTCTCTCTCTCTTTCTCTTTCTCTCTCTCTTTTCTGTGTGTGCGCGTTCATGGCGCGCCTGTTGTGCATGCAGTGAGAAGCATTCTGTGTTCCTCTGTGTCACGCTGCCTCGTTCCTGTGATATTGCACTGGTTATGAAAGACAAATTCCTGTGCATCTCGACGTGAGTTCTCGATTGTCTGTCTGTCTAAATGTCTGTCTATCTGTCTGTCCTTATGGTCCCCCCCCCCCCCATTTCATTACTTACGTGAGACTGATCTTTGAAACGGTGGAGCTTCAAGCCCAAAAAAATGACAGTGCTGCTTTCCAACATGGTGGACCTACTGCCCAGACTTTTGAAGGTGCTTTCTCCAAAACTGCAACTGTCTTTGTGATACTAGTACTACTTTACAGACAGCACTAGTTGTCTTCTCATACTGCAGGTTGGTGGATCCACATTCCTAACTGTTCCTATATGACACAGCTGTGCTGCTCAATTCTGGGATTGTGCTCTGAAAATTGTGGAGCTATGTCGGACACTTTGGAGCTGCCCTGTACCTTCTGGGATAGTCTGCCTTCTATAGAGCCTCTGCCTTTGTATGAACTGTTGCACTCTTAAACTATGCAGATGCTGTCCTCTAAATGGTACTGTTGATGATGTGGTTCTTCTTCATCAAAATGGTCCTGCTAACTGGTCACGTTCGCTGCCATTCGGACTCTTTACATCAACTTCTGAGTTGGAGTCGCGTACCAGCTAAAGGGATCTCATCGCCTCCTCACCACATCCAGAGATTCAGCCACACACACAAATTCACACAGAAATCGTCCTGGGCATTCGGTCTTCTTTCTGATTGGTGGCAACTTCAACAGTGTTTGCCTGTTCTGTGAGGAGCAACCTTTGTAAACGTTGCAGTGTCTCATGAGATTTTCTGTTTTCCTGTAACGATCCGTGCACCTTCTTCAATGGTGGGGTGCCCCTTACCATCTTACTGTTTCTGGAATATGCTCATTTTCTGAATGGCTCTGCTTGGAGTGATTTCCTGGGACTTCAAGAAGTGATGACATTCATTTGGTCTCATGACTTCTCGCACTGGGTTGCACGTGTCAGACTCTTTGTGCTTTTGACAGCTGTCCCCTGTGTTCAAATGGTAAAAGACACATGAAACAGTTACTGCAGTTTGGCTGTGGGCTTTTAGTGTAGAGTTCAGAAGCATTTCTCCTCAGGATTTCAATCTGACAAGCACAAAAGTCAGCTGGGTCATTACAATGGCATGACAGAACAACACGAGTATCACATTATTTAAGTGTTAAGCACATAACAATGGGGAAGACACTATAACCAAGCGTCATCTTAGCCCCTTCTAAAATCTCCCTCACCCCCCCCCCCTCTCTCTTTACATCCATCCATCCATCCATTACTCCAACCATCTACCTATCTGTCTGCCAATTCATAAAAAAGGAGACGTGAACAATCCCGACAATTATCGTGGAGTATCACTTACCAGCAGTTTAAGTAAAATCTACACTCACATCCTAAATACAAGATTAAACTTAATGGGCTGAAACTGAAGAAAAAATAGTGGAAGAACAAGCATGTTTTAGAACCAGTCACAGCACCATAGACCATATATTTACACTATATTCTTTGATTCAATTCAAAAACATCTACTCTGTAAGTCGAAGCTCTACATTGCATTTGTAGATTTCAAGAAGGCCTTTGACTCGGTAAATCGGAATGCTCTGTGGAATGCACTCCGTAAAAGTGGTGTTGATAGTAAATTGTACATGGCTATTAGAGGGGTCTACAACTCAGTGCTGGCATGTGCGCGTGTGAAGAGTGAGTATTCAGATTATTTTGATTGTTCAAATGGAGTAAAACCAGGATGCTTGTTGAGTCCACAGTTGTTTTCTTTTTCATAAACGAACTGGCTGTGGAATGCAGACATGGTATCCAGATAATACCTGGAGCAGTTGAATAAGTTTTATTACTGTGTGCTAATGATGTTCTTCTTCTATCCGGAACAGTTGTAGGTTTACAAAACCAACTAAATGTATTGAAAGACGAAGCAGATCGCTTAGGTTTATCACTTAACTTGGATAAGACAAATGTAGTGGTCTTTAGAATGGGTGGCCACCTATCAGTGTGTGAAAAATGGTCTTATGGAAATGCAGACGTTCAAGTAGTTAATTCATATAAATATCTTGAATGATATTTTCAACAAAATTAACTTTCCGTTACGCATGGGAAGAATCTCTAAGAAAAGGGAAAAAAGGTACTATTGAAATTCTGAAATCCCTGAGAAAACTGAATTGTACAGACTGTAGTATATTTTGGAAAATGTTTGATACACAGATAAAACCTCTTCTTACATATGCAGCTGAAATTTGGGGCTTACATGAAAATTCGATGATGGAAAAAGACATACGTATGCTATGAAGCGTTTCTTCAAGTACCTATTCATTCATCCAACACCGTTTTATATGGAGAGATGGGCAGATACCCTTTGTACATAAGTACATTTGTGAAATGTATTAAGTACTGATTGAAGATCTTGAAGCTACCCAGTCCCGTTTTAGCAGGCAAGCCTATGATATGATGCTTTTAGAAATGGAAAAAGGTAAAGAAAACTGGCTCATAAAGTAAAGAAAGTCCCTTCAGAACAGGGTTTTGGAATAGCGTGGATGGCCCAGGAAGTAGGGAATGAGCAACAGTTTATTGCGGAATTTAAAGACAGGCTTATTGTTCTTTTAAAATAATTGGCACTCAGATATGGAAAGTAAAGAAAAATATCGCTGGTTTTTCTCATTTAAGAACGTGTTTCATTCTGAAAAGTTTCTCAATGTCATAACAGATAGATGGCACAGAATAAATTACGCAAGATTTAGGTTGAGAACTTTAGGTTTTAATGCGAACAAAAGATGGTTTGAATGTGAAACATCCACAGAATCTCCTTGTCCTGCATGTAGACACATTATTGATGATGAAGAACACTTTCTGTTCCACTGTACTGCTTATAATGAAGTGCGGACAAATTGTTCACTTTTCCAGTTAAATATAGCGAAAAGACAAAATGTTGCTGTCGTGTTATCATCAGATGATGAACTTGTAATTAAATCATTGCGAAATTCATCGCAGAAGCATTGAAGATTAGACAGATGAAGGATAGTGAAATTTAAGACAATGCATTATAAGAGATACCTGAATGAATGTTATCATTCATCGCAAGTGGAAGAGATCAGTAAGATACATTGTCATCATTTGATCGAGTGGATGGTCGAGTCAGTCTTAAGGTTTTTTTTTGTTCTAACTGCATTACTCCTGTGCGTGAGGACATAAGGAAATGTTATGAATTTATTGTTTTTTTAGCCTTTGATTTGGTGCACACTAGGAATGAAATGTGTACTATTTGTTTGTAGGAAAGGAAGAGGGAAATGTTATTGTTCTGTTACCTCTCCCCCCCTTGTCAAAAGACCTCTTTGGTAATGACAATAAAATATCAAAGTGTCAAAGTGTCAAGTGTCTCTTCTCTCTCTCTCTCTCTCTCTCTCTCTCTCTCTCTCTCTTCTCTCTCTCTCTCTCTCTCTCTCTCTCTCTCTCTCTCTCACACACACCCCTTCGTTCCCCTCTGCCGTTTTCTCTCTCACCCCTTCGTTCCCCTCTGCCGTTTTCCTCTCCACCCCTTCGTTCCCCTCTGCCTTTCTCTCTCTCCCTCTCCTCTCTTCCCCCCTCTCTCCTCTCTCTCACCCCCTTCGGTCTCTCTCCTCTCTCCTCCTCTCCCTCTCCTCTCTTCTCTCTCTCTGCTCTCTCCACACACACACACCCCTTCGTTCCCCTCTGCCGTTTTCTCTCTTTACCCCTTCGTTCCCCTCTGCCGTTTTCTCTCTCACACCCTTCGTTCCCCTCTGCCTTTCTCTCTCTCTCTCTCTCTCCTCTCTCTCTCTCTCTCTCTCCTCTCCCTCTCTCTTTTCTCTCTCTCTCTCTCTCTCTCTCTCTCCTCTCTCTCTCTCTCACACACACCCCTTCGTTCCCCTCTGCCGTTTTCTCTCACCCCTTCGTTCCCCTCTGCCGTTTTCTCTCTCTACCCCTTCGTTTCCCCTCTCTTCTCTTTTCTCTCTCCTCTCTCTCCTCTTCTCACTCTCTCCTCTCTCCCCCTCTCTCTCTCCTCATTCTTCCCTCTCCTTTTTCTCTCCTTCTTCCCTCTCTTTTTCTCTCTCTCTCTCTCCCCTCTCTCTCTCTCTCCTCTCTCTCTCTCTCTCTCTCTCTCACCACACCCCTTCGTTCCCCTCTGCCCTTTTCTCTCTCACCCCTTCGTTCCCCTCTGCCTTTCTCTCCTCTCTCTCTCTCTCTCTCTCTCTCTCTCTCTTCTCTCTCTCTCTTCTCTCTCTCACACCCCCTTCGTTCCCCTTTTGCCTTTTCTCTCTCACCCCTTCGTTCCCCTCTGCCTTTTCTCTCACCCCTTCGTTCCCCTCTGCCTTTTTCTCTCACCCCTTCGTTCCCCTCTGCCTTTTTCTCTCACCCCTCTTCCCCTCTGCCTTTTCTCTCACCCTTCGTTCCCCTCTGCTTTCTCTCTCACCCCTTCGTTCCCCTCTGCTTTCTCTCTCTCTCTCTCTCTCTCTCTCTCTCTCTCTCTCTCTCTCTCTCTCTGTCTCTGTCTCTCTGTCCTCTCTCTCTCTCTCTCTCTCTCTCTCTCTCTCTCTCTCTCTCTCTCTCCCTCTTTCTCTCTCTCCCTCCCTCTACCTCCCCCTCTTTTCTCTCTCCCTCTCTCTCCACATTCCCCCTCACGCTTTCTCTCTCTCTGTCTGTCTCTCTTTCTTTCTTGATTTCTGTCTGTCTGTCTCTCTGTCTGTGTCGCTGTCGCTCTCTTGCCATCTCTCTTCTTTCTCACCCATCACCCTCTCTTTCATTTTCTCTGTCTGTTTTATGATCCCATCATCCCTTTTGACCTCACAGTCTCCTTCTTGGTCTGTCTGTCTGTCTCTCTTCTTTTCTCCCCCTCGTTTCTCTTAGTGAATGCCCGTACATATGTGAGTAACAACTTTCATGAGCAGAAACGACATTTCAGCAAACGTCCAAAACTTAACATTATAAACGTTAATGGAAATCAAAGTAATCCGTGTGTGTGTGTGTGTGTGTGTTTGTGTGTGAGTGTGTGTGTGTGTGTGTGTGTGTGTGTGTGTGTGTATGTGTGTGTGTGTGTGTGTGTGTGTGTGTGTGTGTGTGTGTGTGTGTTCGTTCGTTCTTTAATTTAATGTCTATCCACTTTACAGTGATCTTAGACAAAAACAAGAGACAAACGAACAGGCATACAAACAAACAAAGACAAAACAGAAAAACACATGTAAAAGGGGCCGGTGTCATCATCTTTGATTTAACGTATGTTCACCCAAAGGTGATATTAGACAAAATAAATAAATATCAAATAAAATAATAGTATAGTAAGATAAAATGAATTAAATGAATGAAATAAATTGATTAAAATAAAATAATAGATAGATAAACTAAATAGGATAGAATAATAAAGAAATGTGTGTGTGTGTGTGTGTGTGGGGGGGGGGGGGGGGGGGGTAGGTATGAGTCACTGGATGGGTTTGTATTTGTTTGTGGTGATGGTGTATAGTGTCCTTTAGTAATAGTGGAATAATCTGTCCTTCACCCTTTCTTTCTGTCCTTCAGGTATTAATCTATTCTATTA
>CM031608.1:86707364-86709864 GCA_018398815.1 Conus ventricosus | reverse complement strand
GTCTGTCTCTCTCAGTCTCTCTCTCTCAGTCTCTCTCTCTCTGTCTCTCTCTCTCTCTCTCTCTCTCTCTCTCTCTCTCCCCTCTCTCTCTCCTCTCTCTCTCTCTCTCTGTGCAGACAGACAAGCCTTACCAGCGAGAATATACAAACACTAGATATACGAAAAAAGTTCGGAAGAAAATAGGTGAATCTTTAAACGCCTGGCCTCTCATACGGGTCACTTTAAAAATATTACATCTGACTCCATTTGAAGTAAACGAGTTTGAGAGATTGAGAGACAGGCAGTTCGAAAGAAAAGAGAAGACGACGAATGTGCCGGCCCCGACAGTTTATATGTCAGTTTTGAGACTTTGCATGTTTTCATATTTTTGTTTGTACATTTTAATGAAGCACTGGACACAGCGTACATCTGATACGTGATGCAACAATTTTCCGCAGCAGAAATGTCCATGTCAGCAACCATTGAAAGATATGGAAAAAAAAGTTGGGAAAGTCAAAATAATCTCTCTCTCTCTCTCTCCTCTCTCTCTCCCTCTCTCTCTCTCTCTCTCTCTCTCCTCTCTCCCCTCTCTCTCTCTCTCTCTCTTCTCTCTCTCTCTCTTTCTGTCTCTCTCTCTCTGCATGTGTGCGCACGTGCGTGCTTGTGTGCATGTGGTGTGTGTGTGTGTGTGGTGTGTGTGTGTGTGTGTGTGTGTGTGTGTGTGTGTGTGCGTGCCTTCGTGCGTGCGTGTATCTGTGTGTGTGTGTGTGTGTGTGTGTGTGTGTGTGTGTGTGTGTGTGTGTGTGTGTGTGTGTGTGTGTTGTGTGTGTGTGTGTGTGTGTGTGTGTGTGTGTGTGTGTGCGTGCCTTCGTGCGTGCGTGTATCTGTGTGTGTGTGTGTGTGTGTGTGTGTGTGTGTGTGTGTGTGTGTGTGTGTGTGTGTTATGCTTGGAATGTTTACATTTCATTCCCTCAGAAGCAAGAGCTGATATCCAGACAGCAGCTGAGGTTTGAAGTCACTGCCCAGTCAGTCCTGTCCCATCAACAGGTTACACAGTGTACGGTATTTGCACCCAGGCTTGTGGGCATGGGCCATTTTCATGATGTGTGTATGAGGAAAACAGATCTGTCTCTGTATTTACTTCTCCCTGCCACATTGAAGATGTTTACTAAATACGGTGTCTATATCGGATGGGGACTATAAGTGAGTCGGACCCGTGTGCTTTCCTGGCCCCCTGCACACGTTAAAGAACCCACGGCAGTTGAAAATCGAAAAGAGCAGGGGGGTTCCCCGTTGCCCTGGCAAAATTGATGTAGATTGAAGATAGCCACCTGGTATTTCTTACCAAGCCACAAAAATTGTCACTTACTGTTGTCGTGTGCCATCATGTATCGGTGGAAATAGAGGACACGTATAAACATCGCATGCATCCTACGTGAGAAACTGGGGGAATAAATGAGATAAATGAAAATGAGTTACTGATTTTTGAATGGTACGGGAAACGACTGAATGAGCGCCAGTAGGCTGCTCTTCGGCCGGCTCTACCTGGGTAGGCAGCCCGTTGAGTGAGTGAGGTAGTGTGTTTACTGTAAAGCGCTTAGAGCTTGGTCTGTGACCGAGGATAGGCGCTATATAAATACCCAATATAATAATAATAATATATATGTATTGCACAAGTCACTAGTGGTCTCCATCCTGTTATATGGTTGCGAGACATGGACACTGATGGCCGAAACAGAAAGAAGAATCCAGGCGTTTGAGACCACGTGCCTGAGGAAACTACTCCGCATCTCCTACACGAGCACAAGACCAATGATTATGTGCGGAATCTGGTCACCAATCTAGTTGGGCCCCACGAACCACTTCTGGCAACCGACAAACGACGGAAGATGGCATGGTTTGGCCACGTCATTCGTCACAACACCCTCTCCAAGACCATCCTCCAAGGTACCGTTGAAGGAGCGCGCAGAGGAGGACGGCAGAGAAAGAGCTGGTCCGAAAATATAAAGGACTGGACCAAAATGACCATGCCAGATCTCCTCACGACAGCTGCCGACAGAAGAGCCTGGAGAGAAACTGAGGCTGCCTCATCACGTCCCCCCAACGACCCCAGCGATGAAGAAAATGAGTGATGAGTGATGATATTGCATTTTTGTGGTATCACGTTTCCTAGTCTATGTGATTATACTATTCCAGACTCTTTTCAGGCCCTGATATGGCCCTTTGCAGTCGGCTGGGCTATAAGCAACATTACCTTACCGTATCTTAGGCCACTTGACGCATTTTTTTCCCTTTTCTCTGTCTGTCTGTCTGTCTGTCTGTCTGTCTGTCTGTCTGTCTGTCTCTCTCTGTCTCTGTCTCTGTCCTCTCTCTCTCTTCTCTCTCTCTCTCTCTCTCTCTCTCTCTCTCTCTGTGGTGTTTCCAAAGTTTTTTTGTCATCCTGTATAATGCTTTTCTCCAAGATCATCATTGCGTTTTCTTCATCAACACTGTGAGCCATGATTCCATCTTAGTTTTCATG
>CM031608.1:86672362-86702362 GCA_018398815.1 Conus ventricosus | reverse complement strand
TGGGGTTGAGCTGGTTCAACTGCCTCTGAAGGGCATCCCAGAAATGCTCTATTGGGTTAAGGTCGGGAGAACGGGCTGGGTGAGGCAGCAGATTGATGTTGTTCTGCCTCAGGAAGTTCTGCGTAGCACGGGCAGTGTGCGGCCTTGCGTTGTCCTGCTGAAACAGGTTCTGTGGATGCCGCTGGAAATGCGGCAGGATGTGGGGCCTCAGAACTTGGTCGATGTAATGAACAGCAGTGACCCCGTTACCACGTCCTGGACCCACATTCTGGAAGATGACTGGCCCAATACGGCGATTTATGCTGATAGCCCCCCAGATCATGATGCTTTCACCACCCATGGGTCCCTTTCGGTGATGTTGGCATCCGTGAAGCGTTCCCCCGCTCTTCTCCAGATCCGGATGCGGCCATCGCCTGGGTCGACGCAGAACCGGCTTTCATCACTGAAGAGGACTCGGCCCCAGTCCCGATGGCGCCAATGCACGTGGATCTGTGCCCACTGCAGACGGTTCTGGCGATGCTGGAGTGTCAGGATAGGTCGCCGGGCTGGACGCCTGCATTGGAGACCAACTGTGTTCAGTCGGCGACGCACGGTCCTGTTGCTGATTGGCCTGCCATGGTTGCCGACGGTGTTCCTGGCTGTGTTGGCAGCGGTTTGGTAAGGCTCCCGTCGATGCTGACGAAGAAGATGGCGGTCTTGGGCTGCTGTGGTGACCCTCGGTCTGCCGCTCCTCGGTCTGTCATCAGTGGTGTTTCTTGCTTGAAAGCGGTCCAGAAGGCGATAGACGGTGGAAATGTGGACTCCGAATGCGATAGCGACCTGCCTCATTGGAACCCCGGCCTGCAGTTGCCCCATTGCTATGCAACGATCTTGACGAGAAAGTCTCGGCATTATGTTGGCGCCTCTGGAAGGGATGATTTGAACTTTTTGGGGTTTGGAAATTTATAGCCCCACAATGGGGGCCACATTGAGTTGCAATTCACATTGATGCACGTGGCGTAGGTAGTCCACATGGCAAATGCACTCCTCGTGCCAAAAACGCTGACCCGGCAACATTCACCCACTGTTACGAGGTTACAACCGGCCAAGACACCACGTACTGCTAATGTTGCACGTGCCAACGACATTGCTTACGTCCTGTTCACAATGTGAACAATCGTGCACTGTCTCTATTTTTTCGCGTTTTTTATGCCTCTGAGTATATTTGGTAGTATTAAGGTTGATTGTCCTTTATCATACAAGGAAATTAGTCATATAATCGAGAGGGATTTCTGGAGTCAATACAGTTCCTCATCAAAACCTCGTCAGCAAACTCTGTCAAACTTTGTGACGATTAGCCGACCGGTTTCTAGCCTGACTTTTAGACTTTTATGTAATTCCCTACGAACCAAGTATTGCCAGACTGTCAAGTGCGTATGTCGTGGGGATCTTTCAGTTCAACATGTGATTTTTGATTGTGAACTAACGAAACCCTTTTTGAATGGTGTTATACCAAGTGCTGACACTGGGCATGTGAATGTGTTTGACTTTTTAGATTCGTTGCTGTTGTTTCTCTTTGTTAACATTAACGGTAACCTTTTGGGAATCCAGTAAGGACACATTTTTCATCATAATCGTAAGTTAGATTATTTTAGTTATTTATATCTAACGTTTTTCCATAGGTACTGCCTTACAATTCTCTATCCTTTATTTTTGTTCCATGTACCAACAGTCCTTTTTCTTTTATGCTAGATAGTCTAAAAGTGTAAACATATTTTATTTTTAGACGTCTGCATTACCGATATGTGTGACGAGACGTCAACAATAACGAATCTTTCTTACACAACACACACCCACACCACCACCACACAACCCTACCACCTCACCCCCCACCCCACACACACCCGTGATACACAACACCCAGAAAAATCATACTCTTTCACTTCTCAGCCTGACAGTAACCAACCTGTCACTGCCACCGTGTTTATGGGGGGCTGTGGTTCTGTCAGACGTCCACCGCATATCCGCAGATGGTGGACAAGTGTGCGTGTGAATGCATGTTTACGCATACGTCAACGTGCGTGCATGCGTTATGACATGCGGGGGACATGCCCGATGAGCACACCAGAGCGCAGCAGAGTGATGGAGAGAGGATGAGCGAGCGATGAGACGAAGAGAGAGAGCGAGCTGAGAGGCGGAGGGCGCGAGCGAGACAGCGGAGGGAGAGGCGGGACCCGCGCCGAGAGACGAGAGGGACAGGGACCCGAGACCCGAGAGGACAGGGAGCCGAGGTGAGCACAGCTTCGACCTTCTGGGTGTGCATGGCCACCCCGGGACGGTGGCAGACAATTGTGTTCCTTAGATGGACATGGCATGGATCAATGCGCGGTTTCCGACACCAACTACTTCGTCTTTGCCTCACCAATTTTCCGGCTATTCTTCCATGCCGTGCAGCCATCGTCCGCAGACACCGAAAACACCGCGAGACACTTACAACTGATGCGGACGGTTACGCAATAGACGTGGGGGGGAGGGGGGGGGGGGGGGGGCACAGGGGACAAAAGCGGGAGGGAGAGGGGTCCGGCGGGAGGACGGGCTCGTCTTGCGACAGAATGACGAGATGCTATGAAGAGCCAGGGACAACGGTGATACCGGGAATTGGAGCTTGAGGGGAAAAGCGTGGGACGACGAGGGGCGGGGGGGACAGGAAGCTGGGAGTGTTGACAACGCGGGTCTTGGGGGGGGGGAGATTGGGGCTGGGGGGGGGTGGGAGTGGTGGTGGGGCCGGGCTGGCTCACCGCGCCCCCTCACGGGCCCAGACAAAGGACGAGACCCGACGATCGATGTAACACAAGCCACCGGAAAGAGGGGGCATGACGCAGGAGAGAGGAAGAGCGCGGAGGAGAGAGAGAGCTGAGAGCGAGAGATGCTGGAGCAGAGGATGCGGGAAGAGAGAGCGTGAGAGACGAGCAGAGAGGGTGGGAGAGCAAATTGTCGTGGCCTAGTCATAAGAGGTATCGGACCAGATAGAGCGACCCCACCAGACAATCAGGGACAGGACCCAGACCAGGGGGGGGGTGGGGGGGGGGGGGGGGAACAAAATCCCCAAAGACAGCCGACAACATAGACAGATAGACAGGCAGACGGAGATAAGTATGCAGAGGCAAGGGAAAGCGACGCACGAAAAAAGCTGACATCTGAGCAAGAGACGTAGAGAGAGAGAGAGTGAGAGTCGAGTGGAGAGACGGCGAGAGAGCGAGAGAGAGAGAGAGCGAAAGAGACCGAGAAGAGCGGACAGAGAGAGAGAGAGGGGAGAGGCGAGCGAGTGAGTGAGAGAGGAGTCTTATCAAACCCGCACTGCAGTTCTTCGTATTTCACACTAACATGACAAACGACCTGTGACTGGACAAGGTCCTCGAGGTCTTTTCATAATGGTGAGACACCATGTACGTGGGCCTGACCTCGCCAGTCCCATGAGTTCATATACAAGAGCACAGTTGCGGGTGGGCACGTGACTCTCCCTGCAGACCATGCCCACACGGCTAGGTGACGGGCGGTCGGTTGCCATGCTTCCTGGCAATACCACAGTTCCTGGGTCCCGTGGAGGGGAACGTCATTGCTTCTGTCCAAGACCACCGCCACAGCGTTTAAGTGGACTGTGACCGTCATGATTCCTGGCCAAGACCCATCCAAGAGTAAGTGGAATGGGACGTCATGATTCCTATCCAAGGACACCCCACAGAGCGAAGTGGACTGTGACGTATGATCACTGTCCAAGACATCCCCCACAGAGCTTAAGTGGATGTGACAACGTCATGCTTCCCTATCCAAGACACTGTGCCATTCCTCTAAGCTCGGCGCTGTTTCAGTAAGAAAATGACGCAATCGATACATGACGTCTATTCGCTCTTCGCTGTTTTATATTTCTATGTCCAACGACAAAACAACATTGTTAGTTTTTGCTTGCCGGCAGACGTTTATAATTTCCAAGCGTTATGTCGACTCGTACTTGTCTTAATATAACAATACTTTACATCGTAGGGTACTCGACATCAACCCATTCGTACTGCCAATCGGCCAATTATCCAAGTGTCGTGGTTTCTCCGTCCGCGCCTGTGAGTAAGTATTAAACCGTTGGCATCTTACGATCTTGTCAACCGGCCGACGTGAAATTGGCTCCGCAGAAAGGTCATTATTCGAGAGCAAGAAACCATATTGAAGGTATCAGTCGCGGCCGGACTGAAGGGGCCACTACAGGGCAACTTAGGATGATTACCCACACTCTTTTCCGGGGGACAGGTTCTGAACGTGTCTCATCGTTCCGTGGGCGCGTCGAAAACGGTGGCGACACTTACAAAGACTGTGTTGAGGTACAATAGGTCTAACTCATTTTTTCGTATAGCGCTAACACCCCAATTTTTTCATATAATCCAATTAAGGCACATTTACAGGGTCCAATAATAGTTTGTCGCGCACGATCATTTAATATGCTCTGAATACTCTCATTTCAGGTTTACCGGGTGTTCCACAGTCTGCTTGATCGTTAGAGCTGTCCTTTTTATCTGTTGGCTCGCATCTATCGTGTTGCCAGGTCTAATCACTATTATGTACATTTATTTCAGCTCACGTTTGTATGCAACCATAATTTAGAAGATGTGTCATTTGTTGTGAATGCCAGAGTTATTATTTAAAGAATCGTAAACGAGTTCAAGTTATGAACGAAAGCAATTTTCTTGGATCTAAGGATCTGTATAATATGACAACGATTGGACGCCATTTGATTAATTGTTCCAAGGATTAACTATCATTGTAATTCATCAAGCCTTACAGCCTTGGCGAAGAACTCAGTCAAGGCAGATTGGAGTAATATTCATGTACCCTTTCCTTCTATGTTAACGAGTATATCGTAAAGCTCATTTTTGAAGGACAATCAATTGTAAATGATAGAGCAAGCAGAGCCATGTAAAGTGTGTCTAGAGCGTTGTATGTGCGTGGAATAGTGATGTGGCCACTATAGTACACGATCTAAAGACAATTGTTATCTTGGCAGGGCATTTCGTACTTTTTCCTTTTAGACCCTCCCAATTCCTCGCTCCGCATCTTTATCTGCAATCTTCGTCACACATCTCTATTGGCTGCATTCTGCGTGAGTAGGAACGGGCTGGTGTGCCAACCTTATCGGAGTCGGTGGTGGATCTCTAAGCGTCACGGACTCCGGATCACCACAGGATTCCATGACGCTGAGTTGCAAAATTGTTCAAACACATCCCTCACATTTCAGCACGTACACTACATCAGACATTTTTCTTGTATATTTTCGTGTGTATACTCTATATTGCTGTGTGTATTCTCTGGAAGATCGATTTGGTAGCACAGCGGACCCTTCGATATATTTGTGCTACTTGCAAGAAGCGCAAGTGAAGAAGGACCGGAGAGAGACTTGGTTGTTACAGATGTCTGTGCCCTGATTAATTTCTTTTGTGTGTAAATACATTTCATTAGGAAACAAACGGATTCCCGCCATTCACGCCCGCCATACGCCATATTACTGCCGATACCATTCATCGTTCTGGTTACTTTCTTAAATTCATGTTGTTGTTATCAAAATCAAACCTTTATTTCCATCTGTAGAAAAGGTCAGTGCAGGGTGTGGACGAAAGCTTGGACTTTCCTTATACGGTCTATCGTTCTGTTGCCTGCGATTCCAACCATCATTTATGAATGGGTCTTATTAATCACGTCAAATTACTATTTGGGGGCTGGCTCGTCCAGGGATCTTTCCCCCCGCTCTGACTCAGTACCAGGCGGTTCCCCGTGCCGCAGGCTAAACTTGTAGACCGCCACCTTCACCTCTTTTTTCTTCGTGGGAGGTTGGGCGGTGCGCTCTGTGCTCTAATTTTGTGTTGGACCATACTAACATATAATTAGAAAATTTAAACTTTTCCCATTTTTTGTCCATAACTCAATGTCTATTTATTTCGATAGTCGCGTCGCTATTTGTTCAGTCTTTCCTAATCCTAGAAAGGCCTCCCAACACAGTACGAGAAGTAACGACCTTGGCCAATTCACGTCATTTTACACCGACCATGTTTTAACTTTCTTATTAGCTCTGTTTCATCAGAAGATCTATGTGAAGCCGAAAGATTTTTCTTCAAGTTGCCAAGTTCGTGCAATCTTGACGCTACTGCATTGGAGTTGTGCCAGTGGTTGTAGTGTTTGTGTCGGATTGGGACACCTTACGATTAGGAGGTAAAGTACTGATACTCGAAGCGGCATTATCCACCGTAAGCTCTTTATCGTGGGGGCACGGTTGGCACACGGGCTATTTTGCGGGCGCCGTATAGTCTTGGTGAATCGTACGTACGTATCCGAGCTTATATTTTCAGCACGTCCGTTCGTCCAGTTAGCACGTTCGATTCGGTAGCTGTGTGTACAACACCCGTGGTTTCGTTTGTTGCCGTGTTTGGACTCCACGTGTTTGGGGTTTCGAGTGTGGTTCCTCCCCATTTTTTCACTAACTGGGTTGTGTAGTTGTGTTTCCCAGTCGTGGTGGGAAGTTGTTTCTTTACACTCTGTGTTTGAACGCTGTGTCAATATCATTTGGCCATTACCGCGTGACTGTGTACAGTTTCCGGTTATTTGGATTTATACATTTGTTCAGCACACGGACTTGCCCCCAGTGGTCGGCGCCCTGCCCCGACTCCCCAGCACGACCCGGACGTCTCGGCATCGGCCACTGACGAACGTCCCGTCTCCGCAAATTCAGACTCGTGCGGCCATTCACCAATGGCAGCCGCGGCACTAGAGCTTGCTAAAAGGCGGCAGAACTCGCTCTTTCCTCCAAGAAGAGAAAGGCACAGAGGACCGTTGAAATGGAAACAAGAACCGAGAAGAACAGAACAAGAAAGGCGGACAAGAGAGCCCCGCGAAGAAAGAGCGGCCCGAGCAGACCCACATTCCAGCTCGAGTTAGCTAGAGTTTAAAGCAGGAAGAAGAGGTGCTGCTCACACCACGTGCTAGCGCCCAATCCATTCTGCCGACTGTGGGTAGGCTAAGGTCCAAGTTACTTACTTAGACAGACACAGACGACCTTGAGTCCTATTTGACTCAATTTGCCAAAGGGGCAGTCATCAACGGATGGCTTCCGAGGAGGAATTGGGGGGTGCCGGCTAGCTCCCGTACTTCAAGGGCCGCGTAGGGAAGCGTAGGTCAAAACTCTACCTGCTCGGGCAGAGTCGGCGGAACTATACCCTCATCACCAGGCACTTTTTGCTCAAGTATCAACTGAGTGCTTGTCATTCACAGACAGAAATTGGTACAGCCACGCATAAGAGAGCACTGACACGTCCATTGTCACTCTGGGGATCGTTTGGTCTATGTGGTAGGAGAGGTGGTTGAATTTGTCCCCACAGGACAGAAGGATTTAAAAGCACTGTTACTCTTGGAGACAATTTTGGCACAGCATTGCCTTTTGATTCAGCAAGATTTGTCAGCGAGCGAGCCACCCCCCCCCCCCCCCCCCCCCCCCCCCCCCCCCCCCCCCCCCCCCCCCCCCCCCCCCCCCCCCCCCCCCCCCCCCCCCCCCCCCCCCCCAGCCTGGAACGGCTTCTGTTTGCCAGCCGCGATCTCATGTGAACCGACGCGACCTTGGGGAGCGTGTTCCCCCTGCTAGCCCCCCCCAAATGCTATCGTAGGTATGTCATGGAATGTATTAACGAGGTCACACACGGCTAGCTCGGAAAGAGGCTCAGGCGCTGGGGATCTGTACTGACAAGGGACGGCACACGACCGTGCGAAATTTCGCTTTCAGTATAAGTGTTAACCGATGTGGAGGCCCACCTCCCCAGAGGGATTGCCACGCCACCGAGAAGAATGCACACCGCGTTGTGTATCCGTCCAAGCGGCTGCACCCTGTCCAATAAAGGATGCTCAACAGTATGTGCGATACTTGTAAAGGGGATCGAATTCCACTCCTTATTGCACGGTCAGAAGTCGACTGGCAGCACACGGTGGATGCTGTGAGCGATACAGGCCCCCCTACCATGACGATGTGAGGAAGGACTTAGTTCGGAGCCTTGTTGCCAGGTCATACAAAACGCGGTATCACTGGCACTCGTCAGCCGTCCCCCACATCTTCCTGTGGCGCATGTACAATGGAGACTCACCTACTTCTCAGACAAAACTGTCAAGTACCTCGTTATGGAACACCCCGTTTTTTGCCCCCCGTATTGCTTGGCAATACCCACGCCCGCAAGCATGCGGGGGATCATTAATGTCCGTCTATCCCCGTCCCACGCGGCAGCTGTTACCGGCCGCAGATGGAAACGCTTCAAGATTAAAGAAGCGCATGCCGATTGTCGCTCCTGCAGCGTTACAAGACGAACAACGACCCACCACAAGCACCCACATCCTCAGAAGTTGATTGCGTGGGCCCGTAACACCAGACAACGCACGTACCCAGCAAAACGAGTGTTGACCATCATTTTATGACTCAAGAAAGGAATACTGTATAGGACGGTGCGTACAACGACGCCAAATACCCCAAGTTGTGGTACCAGGCAACTTCGATCTAACGTCACTACACGAAGGCTCAGACCATACCGAAGTTCCTGGCAATCCCCCCCCCCCGGTGTCCAAGACGTACGAAAAAGAGCGACTGTACATGATTTTCTTTGGCCCGGAGTGGAAGGGGCCGTCACACAAAGCTATGGTGCGTCATGGCGATACCGTGTCAGAGATGTCTCCCCCGCCCCGGGACTTTATTCGGCAACAAGCACCAGTTCAGAGGTCTTGCCACTGATTGGAGTACCCATTCCATCGTGTTGCAGTGGACCTCATTGGACCCATCCACCCATTCATCATCAGGGCAGAGTCTCCCCTTTCTCCCCGTCATCGATTATGCTACGCGCCTGCAGAAAGAACAGCATCGTAACATCAACACCAGAAGCAGTGCTGAAAGCTTTGTGGGACTTGGACGCGCGTGGAATCCAACACAATTCTCAGACGGACAGACGGTAGTGGGGGCCAATTTCTTTTCTGGGGACCCACTGCCAAGAGGTCAACAGCCTCTTGCCCCTTTCACACAGTATCCCCCACAACCTCCATACCCACCGCTCAGACCCAACGGACTCGTGGACCGATTCAATGGCCGTTGAACGGTCTGTTGACAGAACCTTTGTTTGGATCACCAAAGAATGGGACAGATTTCTTCCTGCCAGTATTATTTGCTTAAGGGAAGCCCCCACCAGAATCCTCCGTTTCACCCTTTGAACTCTCCCTATGGGAGACATGTCGCGTGGACCCAATGCAGGTTCTTAACAACAAATATGGCCAGACGAGGAGCTAGAACAGACCGCTCAGAACCAACGTCGGATATGTCATTGATCTGAAGGAGCGGATCGACGACAAACCATGCACGATAGCTCGTGCCACATCTAGGACCGGCTGCCGGGGACAAGCGAAGTACTACAACAGGAAATCGAACAGGAGTCATCTCATTCCTGGGAACCCAGTAATTAGTGCTACTTCCCAGCAACATAACCAGCTCCAGTTAACATGGCAAGGACCGTACCCCCTTTCCAGAAAGGAGGTCAATCCAGTCGATTACAGATTGAGATCTAACGGCAGGCGGAAGTATACCACATCAATCTCTCACGAATCCTTTCGCTCCGAGACGGCTCGACACACCCAGGCATCCGTGCAGTGGTCATGCGGAGGAGGCTCCTGCGCAGCTTCTGACGACCATCTACACTCATCCTTGAAGAGCAACCGTAGGCTCTCCAGCATGTAGTATCTGGTCCACAGCTATCCACGGGGACAGATATAGCAGAGCTGGACAACATTTTCGTTCGTCCTGCAAATCCTCACCGCTTGCCCGGGTGAAACCTATGGTTCCTGTGGAGTTGGCGACTGCCATCACAACCCCCAGTGAAAGTCCATAGTCAACCCGGTTGCCCCCACTCTCAAATCGACAATGGTTTGAACAAGCGGGGGTTGATCAAATGCTAGCCCTGGGCGTGCTCGCACCAGCCATCACACCCTTACAATGCGCCCATTGTAATCGTTCCGAAGCACGATCCCCCGTCAGGTTCTGTATCGACACTCACCAGGCGCACTGAATCTCTGACAGCCCTCCGCTGCCAGCGCCACCTACCAGACCACTCGAACATCTCTTTGCAACGCTCGGACAAGCCAATACTTTTCCCAAATTGCTCTGTCACAGGGTTTTGGCAGCTCCCGCTGGCTGAGCACAGCCAAGCCAAAGCACCGCTTTCAGAACCCCACAGGGACAGTTCATCCGAGGCACAACGTATGACTTTTGGCATGGAAACGCCAAGTGCCGTGTTCACAAGACTGACTGAGGACCATATTGAGTGACCTCCACCTCCCCCCACGAGTCCCCACCTTTACTGCTGATATTTTCCTCGCTTCTGAGCCTTGGGAGAGGAACATGTTGAGGGCAATCCACAGCCGTATTACAGCGACAGCACGGGGCAGGCCTCTCTGCGAGCCGAAACCTCAATGTTTTTTTGGCTTTCATGCAACATCCCACTCTTACGGACATCAGGTTGGACGCGGTCAGGTCAGGCCCGCGGCGGCCACAGCTCGCCCCAGCTTTGCGACACGCCGACGAAGACCCACGCAAGAGCTCCGGTCATTCTGGGTTTGCCGGCTCTTCCCCGGACTTTGTTCCCGACATTCCGCCCCATGATTGCTGTACCATTGACGATCTGACCAACGCAACGGCCCCAGCCGGAGCGCATAGTAAGGCTCCGCGGCATGTGCAAAACAGCCATGAGGACGCTGAAGCAACCCCCTCGTCAGCGCCCCTTCATGCGATTGCCAGACGGGACAACAAGCCCCTATGTGCTACGCCCCGCCGCAGCGCTCTAGGATGGAGCAGTTTACTTCAAGTGACATGATGACATCTGCTCCAGGCGGGGCGTACGCTTAGTCTAAAAAACTCAACACGCCTGGCACAGGCACTCAGCCACAGTGGAGAGACACGACATGTTGGCCGTTGTGTGGGGGCCAGTAAAAAGTTTGAACATCTCTCTACGGTACGATCTTTTCTAGCCACCAGACCCATCCACCCTTGCAATGTCTGAACAAAGAAACCAAGACTGCACCACCGGTCGCCTGTTACGTTGGGACTCCTCCGCAGATCATGATTTCACAATCCGAGTCTCGTGGAAACGATAGTTGGGCACAGCACTCCATGCGCCGAAGTACCGTTGTTGAGAAGAGTGAAGCCACCTCTGGGCATCCTGCCCATGATCTCCTTGCGAATGCAGATCGAGTTGTGCATCATTTGAATTATTGCTCCTGCATCGATGGTGTTTCTGAGGTTTAATACACCTGTTACTGAAGTCTCGCCTTATTAATGGCCTGTCCCTTTTCTTAGTGTTTTGCTTTAACAGGATTTTTCGCTAAGAGGGGGGTATTGTTGTCCCTTCATTCATAAGCTCGGCTTCCTTTTCATTACGCCACCATGACGCCAGAATCGCTCCATGCCCGTTCCTCTTCGCTCTGCGCCTGTTTAATCTGTGCTATGGTCCAAACGACAAAAATAAAATGTTTTCGTTTTGCTTTACGGCAAGTACGTTTCTACATTTCCCCTGTTATGTGACTCGGATTTGTATTAATAATAAAATAATTTACACAATCGTAGGGTATCGAAAAAACATCGTATGACCCACTGCAATATCTCGAAGTGCAGTGGTTTTCTCATCCGCGCATGTGCAGTATGTATTAACCGTTGCATCCTTCCGATCTTGGTCACCCCGGTCGACGTGGCCATTGGCTCCGCAAGCAAAGGTCAATCTTCGCATACCGAGCAAGACCCCTTTTGTAAGGTATCAGTCGAGGCGGACTGCACGGGCATACCGGGCATTGGCCGTACCACACCTTTACGGGGAAGGTTCTGACCGAGTCTCATCGTTCCGTGGGGCGAGTCTGTAAGCTGTGGGCACAAAGGCAGTCTTGAGGTAATAGTCTATCATCATTTTTTTCGTTATAGCGCACACAACACTTTATTTCAATCTAATCGCCTTAGGCACATTTACGGGTTCACCTAATCTTTTGTTGCGCGCGATCAGTTAATATGCTCAGAATTTCAATATTTTCGGTTTGACGGTTATTTGTCACGAGTTTGTCCGAGGCCTCCGACGTTTGCCCCATTCGGGTGCGGAGCAGGGCCTTCTATCCTTTGTTTATTGTCGTTGCTGTTGTCGTGAAGCCGTCCCCTTATGTGGGCTTGTGGTGCGGTTTTGCACCTTGGTGTCGTGCAGTCAACTTCGTTTGCTTTCTCTCTCTTCTCTTCTTATTCCACTGCCCGTGCTATTCATCCTGTAGGTTCCCGGGTGGGCTGGTTACCTTTCTCTCGAACTTGCTGTCTATCGGCTCTCGCCTGTCTTTTACCTGTCGGCCGTGCTTCAGTTCTTTTTCGTTTTGAAAGTATGGCTTCACTCTGTGGCGCAGCATGGATGTTGGCCGCCAGTGCTGAGGGCGGTTAGCTCTTCACTCGCGGGGCAGATGTCTCTGGGAGCGCCTGCTCCGGATCTTGGTTTTCCCCGTATCCTCGAGGGTACCGTCGGTCTCTTAATTCTACCGTCGGGCCTGTAGGAGGGAATCCCTTCATCTTTTTCCGCCCCTGTGCCCTCTTTCTCTCGCACTGGCCAGCGGGCAGAGAGAGTCCGTTTGACCCGTCTTCTGGGTTCACCCCGGGTCGCGGGTCCGCTCAGTTTTCGTGGTTTGTTTGTTTTGGTTTGTTGTATTTTTTTTTTGTTAGCCCCGGCTTAGGTCTCTCTTTTGCGCAATTTTTGTTTGTTTTCGAAATTGTCGAGACCTCTTGTTGTGAGACCTTTTCCTCTGGTTTACTTCACATCCTTTACCCTGGCCATTCTAACATTATTTCCCCAATTCTTTCTCTGTTTAATGCATCTGGTGATGCGGGTAGTGGTGGGGCTGGGAGAGAACCTGGTGATTCAGGGTTGGACCTTGCTTGGTCTCGCTCGTCCGCCCCTTGATCACCTTCGCCGGTAATTTCACCTTACGGCCACCGTCTGTTTGTGGTGCCAGGAGACCGCGTTTATGTTCGCCGCGCGTGCGTACGCATGCAATTTGTCGTTGATGCGTGGTTGGAGCTTTGTGTTTATTTTGAAAGTGGCTATTTACATGTGCCAATTATGCCATGGACTTATTATTTGCACACTGTGAGGCAGTTATCAAAGCGCTGGTCGCTGTGTTGGTTATTTCCTCAGCCAGGTGCATGGGACTGTGCGTGAGAGATCAGGGTGAAGCTCAATTATATTTGTTTTATACACCTGTTGCTTTCATGGCCGTCTTTTCCTGCTCGTTGTGCGAAGCCCCCTTTTGCTGACCCTCTGGTTCGCTGGGTTTATGTGTGGTATAGTAGACTTCCCTGCCCTCCTGCGCTGTGGCTGTTAAGCTTTGACAGCAGGTGTCAGGACTGTCTGCCGGACGGGTTCCAAGTAACCCTTTCTTCCTTCCTCCTTCCTTTTCCTTCCTCCTTCCTATTCCTTCCTCCGCCTTCTTCCTTCCTCCTTCCTTCTTCCTTCCTCTTCCTTCTTCCTCCTTCCCTTGTTTCTCCTCCTCCCCGCTTCCGTTTCGCCCCCCCCCCCCCCCCCCGGGGGCTTCACCGGCGTACGGACATGGATGGTTGCCACGTGCTGGTTGCTGCCACGCTCTGGATGAGCCCACGGAATGGTTGGTTTGACCACGTGCTGGTGAGGCCACGCTCTGGCTGAGACCACGGACTGGATGGTCCACGTGCTGGATGTGAGGCCACGTTGGCTGGGACCGCGGGGACCTGGATGGTTGCCACGCGCTGGTCGAGGCCACGTTCTGGTCGGGAGACCTGCGGTGTAGAGGAGCCCGCCGTCTTGACAGGCCGGCCCTGGCACCCCGTCCAGGACCTCCAGTAACCGCGCCCCGTTTCCCCCCCCCCCCCCCCCCTCCGGGACGCGCTCTCTTCAGCTGCCTTGTTTGTGAGTCCGAGGGTGACGGCTTTGAGCGAACATCCCTGCGAGAACCGACCCCGTTTGGAGACCTCTGCGACAGGGTGCTCCCAGTAGATAGAGTGACAGCGGCACAAGGGGTCTGAGCACTCCCTGTGTAGAAGGGATCCGATGTGGCAATGTTTCCTTTATAATTGTGTTATATGTTTATGTGCTGGAATGCTGTTAATTGTGATTGTGTACGTCGTATGAGTTGATATGTTTATTTATAATCGTGATGTTGTGGGTGTGGGCACGTGCTTGGCTTGTGATTGTGCATTTGGTGCGTTGGAGTGCTTGTTGTGATTGTGGCATTTGGTGTGTGGTGGAATGCTTATTTTGCTGGTGTGAATAAAGGGGGGGTTGTATGACAATCTTTTCGTGGGGCTCTTGCGGGCGGTGCGAGGTCCGCCATCCCTTCACTCCCATCTCGTCCGATCCTGTCCGGGCGCCTCCCCGGGGTCGGTCGTTCGTGACAATTGGTGGGCGGATCGTCCGGGATGGTGCAGGGCCCCTCTGACTGTCTCTCTCGTTTCCGCGGAGTACCTGTTTAGTTCTGCTGTTTTGTATCATTTAGTTAGTTTGTCGTGTTTGTTCGTGGGTGTTGGCTGGGTGATTTCGCGTGAAGGGAGTCTTTTTTTGTGGTGAGGGCACATCCGGTGTGACTTGGGAGTCGAGGTGAGGGGACGACGGGGAGTCGAGCGTCCCGCCCTCCCTTCCGCCGGGTTCCCTCCCGCACGGGGTACGGCGGCACGTCTTGCCTTTCTGTGGTCGCTCAGTCTTCCATTCCTGTTTTGTCATTTACCCCGTTCTTGTTTTTTTTTCTCTACTGGGTTTTGTGTCCAGGGGGTTGTCTCGGACGTTCGTGTCATTTTTTTTTCCCTCTCTCCGGAATCGTTGCCTGTTTGTTTTTCCGGCCCGCCCCACACCGCACTGTTGCTCGTGCTGTGGAGCGCGGTGTTGCCAGAGTGGGAGGCGCCGGACATAGTTTTTGTTTGTTTTTTTTTCGGTGCGGCCCACCGCACTGTTGCTCGTGTTGTAGAGCACGGTGTTGCAGCGTGGGAGCAGCCGGACTTGTCGCACACCGCACAACCCCACCAGACCACACCTATCCCCCCACCACCCTAACCACTATTTGTTTTTCACGTGGAATTGTTCTGTTCCCCTGTTTTGATACCTGTAGGATATAGTTGTCCCATGGCACACGTCCGGTGCTGGTGGTATGGCTATCGGGCGTCGACGAGAACGGGTCTTCACAAATGTAGTCCCCCCCTCTTAGTACAGCCACATCGTCCTACGGTGACTTCCCCTTATTCTAGTGCTGTCGCCGTGTCCAGCGAGTACTCACTTCTTTCTTCGCTAGGGGTTTTTCCTGCTGCGGACCCTACTGGCACTTCCGCTCGGAAGCGTCTCAGAGTATCGCGACGCACTGTGGCTTCTGTTGAGTCGCAGCACCCACCCCCGCCCTCTTCTCCATGCTTCCCCTCGATTAAGGAGTATGCCCCGAGGGAATATCCTCATGGGAAGGTCGAGGCACCACGGGACGGGACAGAGGGTTCATCTCCAGTGTCGGGAGTGGTGACTCTTTCCCAGGACTCACCTCTGTCCTGATTTTCTAGAGCAGCACGACCGAGAGGATGCTTCCAGGCAGGCACCCTCCGTAGGGCCAGTGGTGCTCACGCGTAGGGAATGAGTTGGCATAGGATGCGGCTCTGCGCAGAGAGGCGACTGACAGCCCGGGCGCTTCTACTCGGACGAGGCTATGCTGCGCCGGGAAGCGGCCTGCCCCGACCAGGAGGGCCCTTCGTATCAGGAAGAGGTGCTCCGCGTAGGGAAGACGGTTGTCAGCGTAGGCGGAGGCTGCCCGACAGGAGAGGATCCGCGTAGGGAAGCGGCTGCTGCTCAGGTAGGGAGGCGGCTGCCCGGCAGGCCGCCCTCGTCGGGACGACACTAGACCGGACTGGAGGCTCTGCGTAGGGAGGAGATGGCCCACAACTTCTTTTCGCGGTCTCCCCCCGCTCTCCTGTAAGTTCCGGGGGTTCACTCACCGGGAGGTGCTCGCGTTCGCGGCTCCAAAGTTACAGCTTCCCGCGTTCAGGGCCTAGTGCGGGCCCTGTATTGTTCCTCGAGGCCATTTTGACACGGTTGCTAGTTCATCCCACTTGTCTGAGGCAACAACAGGCTATGCCCCTTTATCTGGGTTATTAGGTGCGCCTGGGGCGGGTGTGCTCACCTCTCCCGACAGGTGGTTTTATGCAGCCTGCAGTTGGCTCTGCGTAAGCGTTTCACTTCCCCCCCCGAGCTCCAGGCGGTAGTTTCAGGTCCCTGACAGCAGAATAACGCTATGCGACCTTCGTGCAGTTTGGAGATAGGCTGCGCAAAACGGAGGGTATTGGGTCAGTTGGCAAGTTGGAGCTGGAGGATGCTGCTCCTCATTGAACCGCTCCCCAACACTGTGTCCCAGATATGAGGCTTCGGATAGGCGAGCCAGCACTCAGGATTTTCGCGGCTGCCGCTTCCACCGCTGCGGTGTTTGCTGCCGCTCGCCAGGGCTTATGGGCTCGCCCAGATACGGAGGAGGCAAGCCTTCACAGGATTTAGTGGCGGTTAAGGCGCCGACAATGCTCGCGGGGTGCACCAAGGCAGGCCCAGTTCATCCGGGCTTTTCCTGCCCCGACTGTTGTTTTCTTGGTGGTGTCTGGCACATTAGAACCGATTGTCTAAAGCCGTGGTCGTCATGGGGCTCGTCCTTTCCAGCATCTCGTGTGACTCGGCTATCGTGGGTTCCCCCAGTTTCTGGTGCTCAGAAGTGCCAGTGTTTCTCTCTGTTGTTGGTTCCTCCTTGGTCGACCCATCAGGGATTCGGAGCAATCACACGCTCTTAGTGGATACGCATTTAGATTCCGCTAGGCCGGCGGGGCGCCCAGTTACGCTGTGTGGGGTTGGAGGCTGGTTTTACTCAACGGCCTTCCGTACTCGTTTCTACTCTCCACCCCTACTTCTGAGGCGAAGGTATGGGCCCTCGCGGTATGTGTGGGCGACCTCGGTATTGCCCTTATTGTAGGGAATACTATCACCTTCGCAGCGAGCAGTCAGTCCGTTGTCTCCGGCTTTGCCCGTACAGGCGTGTGTGGGAGTCCCACACGACGCCACAGCTCACGAAGCTAGGAACGACATGGCCGTCCCGTTCTCCAGCCGATCTCTGACGAGGTTCTGGCAGGGCCGATCCTGCTAGTCCTTATCCGTCTTCAGGCCAGGGATTGGATGGTCCACCGCGACGACAACTTGTGGAGCGTCCCGCCCCCCCTCAGTCGGCCCGTGACACGCCAAGGTGAGCTTCCACGCTCCACAGGGGCTCCGCTTTAGGGTTTTCACTCAGGCAGTGTGTGGCCAAGCAGCTTGTCATCCCCAATGCTTGAGAGAATCTTGTTTCCGGCAGGCCCCCGATTCCCCCATTGGCAGGGTCATATGGGCTCAAGCTGACTCTCGAGCCGGAGTAGACAAGACTTCTTTTGGCCAGGGATGACACTCACAGGTTCGGCAGTACTGCCGCAGTTGCCGATGGATCTTGCACCGGCACACCACGCCTAAGGGTCGCTTGTGAAGCGTGTTCCCTAGGGTAGTGCCACGGGTTGGGGAGGCCATTCCGCCAAGGGTGGGGGTGACCTGGTGGGCCCCCTTAATCTCTCCCTCGATCCGCCCGGTCCCCGCCTCCCACCTTCGGTAGTGGAAGAAATCTGCGAGTCCGATACCCAGAGGCTGTCCTGCTTAGGACTATCGATCATTTGCCCCTACTGTTGCTGAATCTTCAGGCAGATTTTGGACGGCCCTGGCCGTGCCCAGACGTAGTACGGCCGGGAAGGTTGTCTGGAGAGCGCTCATCCTTCCTCTCCAGTGCTTGACCGGGATCCCGGCCAGTCAGGCGTCGACTCATGAGTTAGGCAGTGGCACTGCAGAGTCCTGCGTTCACTTTCCGTCATATCACGGGTTCTGTCACCGGATGCTGACTATCTTAGCCGAGCTCCGTAGTCAGCGCAATTGGAAATCGGTCCGGGGCCCACTTACCCCTTCACCCAAGGTTATATTCCCTTTTGTCTCTGTATCAGGTGTTAGTGACAGTTTTTCCTTCGTGCTGTTAACGGTAGCGAATCACCGGGTTCGAGGGTGGTTTACTTTCATGGTTGGAAGGTTCGCTTAGTTGTTTGATAAATGTAGTATTATGTATTTTTCGGTGTGCTTCTATCGTCGCCTGATTGTCTTGGATTTCCTCGTTACTCTGTCGAGCACCGAGAGTTGGTTTCGGGTCCCATGTTGTGCCTTTGCAATGCGTCAATCACGGTTCAACGGAGCCTGTATCTCAGAGCAACAGCTGCTTTTAGAAGGGGGTTTGTCACCGAGTTTGTCAGAGGCCTACGCGTTTGACCCATCTAGGGTTGGGCGACTTATTATTGTTTTATTGTTCGTTGCTGTTGTCGTGTCTCGTCCCGTAATGTGGCTAGTGGTGCGGTTGCCCCTTGGTTGTTCGTTCCGTCCCCCTTTCGCCCCCCCCAGTTTTGGTTTTCTCTCTCTTCTTTTCTTTCCCACTGCCCGTGCTATTCATCTGTAGGTTCACGGGTGGCTGGTTACCTTTTCTCGAATTGGTTCTATCGCCTCTCGGCTGTCTTTTTTACTGTCGCACGAGCTTTCAGTCTTTTAGTTTGAAGTCGTATTGCTCACTCTGTGGCCGCCAGCATGGCATGTTGGCCGCCCCACTTGCTGCGGGCGGTTCGCTCCTTCACTCGAGCGGAACGATGTCACTGGGAGCGGCCTGCTCGGTTCTTGGTTCCTTCACCGTTTCATCGAGGGTACAGTCGGGGGTAGTCGCATTCCCTACAGTCGGCTGTAGGTCGGAGCGGGACCTCCTTCTTTTTTTCGCCCTGTGTTCTGTTCCCTCTCGACTGGCAGCGGGCAGAGAGAGTCCGTTTGCCCCGCCTCTTCTGGTCACCCACGGGGTAGTGGTAAGCATCAGTTTCGTGGTTTGTTTGTTTGGTTTGTTGGTTGGTCGCGGACTTAGTCTTCTCTTTGGCCGCACTTTTCTTTTGTTTCGCATTGTCCGAGCACTCTTGTTGTGAGGACCTTTTCTCTGAGTTAATTTATAGTCTTTCACCTGGCCATTCTCACATTATTTCCAACAAAATTCTTTCTCTGTATCTGCTCTGGTGAGCGGTCGTCGGTGGGGATGGGAGAGAAACCTGGTTGATCAGGTTGGACTTGCTTGGTCTCCGCTCGTCCGCCCCTGTCAATTCGCCGGGACTTTATCAATCCGGCACGTCTGTTTGTGTGTGCCAGGAGAACGAGTTTTATGTTCGCGACTGCGTGCGTACGCATTGCATTTGTCGTTTTGGATGCGTGGTTGGAGATTTGTGTTCTTTTGAATATGGGGCGATCCAATGTGACAATTGTGCCCATAGAATTATTCTTTGCAAATGTGGTGGCCGTATATAAGCGATGGTCCGCTGTGTTGGTAATTTCCTAGACCGTGGAATTTCACTGTGAGTGAGAGAAGGGTGACGATAATTCATATTTGTTTTATAACCTGGTGAGTTCATGCAGTCTTTTACCTGCATCGTGTGCAGAAGACCCCCTCGTGAACTTCCTGGTTGCTGGGTTTTTTTCCGGTGTGCGTTTAGTAGACTTCCCCGCCGCCTCTGCCGGTGGTGTAATGCTTTGACAGCATGGGTCAGACTGTACTGCTCGGCGGGGTTCCAGTTACCCTTCTTCCTTCTCCTTCCTTTTCCTTTCCTCCTTCTTCTTCTCCTCCTTCTTTCTTCCTTTCCTTCTTCTTCCTTCTTCTTACCTTCCCTTCCCCTTTCTTCTCTCCTCCCAGTCGTTTCGCCCCCCCCCCCCCCCCGGGGGGCTTCACCCGGAGTACGGCTGGATGGGTTGCCCCGTGTGGTTGAGGCAGGCTTGGCTGAGACCACGGATGGATGGTGCCACGTGTGTGGTTGAGGCACGCTTGGGCTGATGATGAGACCGGGACGGCTGGTGCAGCCCCGTGCCTGGTTGAGGCCCGCTCTGGCTGGGACGCGGGATGGATGGTGCCACGGCTGGTCGAGGCCACGTTCTGGTGGGACCGCGGGGATGGGTAGAGGAAGCCCCGCCGTCTTGACTGGCGGCCCTGACCCCCGTCCCGGACCTCCAGTACCCAGCGCCACGTTCCCCCCCCCCCCCCCCCCCCCCCCCCCCCCCCCCCCCCCCTCGGGAGCGCTCTTCACTGTGTTTGTGCGTCGAGGGTGTCGGTATTGAGCTCCTCCCTGCGAGATCCGACCCGGTTCGGAGCACCTAGTGCGGCACAGGGTCGCTCCCAGTAGACTTGCCAGCGCCGGGTATGGAGCATTCCCTGGTGTTAGAAGGGATCGCTGGGGCCCTGTATCTTTATCAATTGTGTATATGTTCATCTGTGTGGAACTGCTGTAATTGTGATGGTACGTCGTAAGGTGAAATGTTTATTTATAAGCGTGCATG
Source organism: Conus ventricosus (assembly GCA_018398815.1). Classification (NCBI taxonomy): domain Eukaryota; kingdom Metazoa; phylum Mollusca; class Gastropoda; order Neogastropoda; family Conidae; genus Conus; species Conus ventricosus. Next base: position 86,681,861 of record CM031608.1, on the reverse strand, counting down.
TTGTGTGGTTGGAGTGTTGATTGTGAATGTGCCTGTTTGTGCGTTGGGGCTTTTGATTGTGATTGTGCCTGTTGTGTGTGTTGGAATGCTTCTTTTGTGGTGTGACTAACTGGGTGTTGTATCGTACTCTTTCGTGTGGGCTCCTGCGCGGCGTGCGAGGTCCGCCCCTTTCCTTCACTCCATCTAAGACCGATCCTGTCAGGGCCAGCCTTCCAGGGGTCGGTCGTGCCACCCCGGTCACCGTATGGATTGATCGCTACCGCTTGTCTTTTATCTGTTTGCTCGCATCATATGCGTGTTGCCATTGTACTATTCCATAATATGTCCATTCACTTCAGCTCACCGTGGTTGCACCCATATTTAGAAGATGTGACCTTTGTGTGCCTGCCGATTTCTTATTTACCGACTGTACACGGCGTTCAAGTTATGCCCGAAAGCATTTTCTCGGGATCTGAGTTGAATCTGTCTAATGTGCCGCTATGCACGCCATTTGCTTTATAGTTCCCGAATTACATCTAACTTGTCATTCTCCCGCCTAAAGCCGGTGGCGACTACCTCCGTCAGCAGCTGGATTGCATCTTTCCTGTACTCTTTCTTCTTTGTTACCGCGTTATATCGTAAAGCATTGATAGAAGGAATCACTTGTAAAGTTGAGCCGCAGTGCCATTGTAAAGTGTGTCTAGAGCGTGTAGTGAGTGGGACTAGTGAGTGCCATATCGTGCAAGATCATAAGCCACATTGTTATCTTGCAGGTCCTTGTACTTTTTCCTTATACGACCCTTCCACTTCTCTCTCGCATCTTTCTCCTTCATTTCGTCACAATCTCTATTCTGCTGCCTTCTTCGTGAGACGGAACGTGCTGGTGTGCCAACCTTTCGGCGTCGGAGGTGGGACTCTCACGCGTCCCCGGAACTCCGGAAACCACCCCAGGATTCCGTTGAAGCTGAGTGCCACCTTGTCCACCCAACCCTCCCTCCACATTCACGGCAGTTCCACACCTCAGCCATTTTTCTTGTATATTTATTTTGTGTATAACCTATTCTGTGTGTATTCTCCGGAAGATATCTTTTTGTAGGCCCAGCCGGCCACCTCGATCTTTGTACTCCTGCCCACAGACCGACGTGGACCAAGGACGGAGGAGACTTGGTTGTTCCTGTGTATGTGCATGATTAATTTCTTTTGTGTGTCATTCATTTCATCGGGCACAAACGGCTATCAGCAATCAACGCAGCCTCTAGCCATCTTCACTGCAGTCCTCAGCGTTATTGTTACTTTATTAATCAGATGTTGTTCTCCCCATCACACTCTTATTTTCCATCTGTCGACAGGAAGTGAAGGGGTGTGGTACGCCCGCTTTGCCTTTCTTCCTACGGTCTATCGTTCTAGCTGAGCTTCCCCCTCACTTCTGTATGGGGTTTCTTCACAAGGTCACAACCCCCCCACCCGGCTACGTGGATGTGACACGTCTGATTCCCTGTCCCGACCCCCTCCAGCGTTCAGGGGCCTGTTGCCCTCATGATTCCTGTCCGACCGCTCTCACTGGGGGGAAACAAAAGAGTGCTGGGTAAACGTCGTGCTCCCTGTCTAAAATCTCTACAGGGCCAGTGGGCGAAGCCCAGACCATCCCATAGCGCTCGGATGGGGTGGCACGTCCGTGATCCCTGTGCCACACCATCTACAGGTGCTCAGTGGCGATGCGAGCCCCTCCATCGAGTCGGAGCTGGGTGCCGTTCGCGTGGACTCCCTCCTGTCCACAAACCCATCCTCACCGGGCACCAGTGGAGAACTGCCCGAGAACCATCCTTAGAGCTCGGTGATGGGTTGAACGTCGTGCTCCCTGTCCAAAACCATCCTACCGGGCACAGTGGAGATGCGAGACCTCCCAGAGCGCTCGGTTGATGGAAGTGGACGTGTGCATCCCTGTCCCCAACCACACCAGCCTGCAGGGGCACCGTGGAGAATGGCCGCCGGACCCTCCATCGCGCTCGGTGATGGTTAGTGAACGTCGTGCCTCCCTGTCAAACCCATCCTCCGGGCCCCACAGTGGAGGTTGGGCATGTATGCCCATGACTCCCTGTCCTAACGCATTCCACGCGGTACTGGGAAGGGTGGACATGTATCTTTCTATGATCCCTATCTACATGATATATCATGTATCTTGCCCTGCCTCCAGTGGCAGGCGACCCCGGAGCAAAGCATAGCACATCTCATTTCCAACTCACCCGAGCCGTTAGGGAAGACACCGACACCGCTGCCCCTGCGAAGGATAGTGAGAGTGAGCGGGCGCGAGAGAGAGAGAGCGCGAGAGAGAGAGAGGAGGGACGAGAGAACGCGAGCGAGGGACCGGCAGAGCGAGTCCTCTTACTCAAACATGCTGCTGTTTTTCGTCTGCATCTAAATGTTTCTTGCCATGGACTCCCTGTCTCCATGGTTCCCGGGAGCGAACACACATGATTTTTCATGACCTCCTATTACAAGGGACAGGGGAGGTAACATGTTATCTTGCCTGGACGCCTATCCTACACCATTGTACCAGGCTACAGGGGGGTACACATGTGTCTTTCTATCCGCCCTCCCTCCACAAGCATCATTTATACATGATCCAGGGGAGGTACCATGTATCTTGCCTGCATCTCTATCCCGAGCCCCATTTCCATAAGGCTACCGGGTCGCTACAAAGTATCTTGCCATGTCTCCTATCCAGCACCCTTCTATACAGGGTTACGGGGAGGAACCACCCTGTATCTTGCATGTCTCCTATCCCAGCACCTTCTAACAGGGGTCCAGGGGAGGTAACCATGTATCTTGCCCTGTCTCCCTCAGCCCCTTTATCCCGGGTCAGGGGAGGTAAACAGTATCTTGCCATGGTCTCCCAATCCGCACCCTTCCCTACAGGGTACAGGGGAGATACACAGTTTTGCCATGGACCTCCCTATCGCCCCATTCGATACAGGCTAAGGAGAGGTAACATGTATTCTTGTCCTGTTCCTATCCAGCACCCTTCTATCCCGGCTACAGGGGAGGTAACACATGGATCTTGTTTTTCATGTTCCCTATCCCACACCCATTTTATATCCAGGGTACAGAGGAGGGTAAACATGTATTGGCCATGTTCCCTATCCGCACCATTCTCTCAGTGTCCAGGGGAGGTAACCATGTCACTTTCTATGCGCCTCTCTACATGGTCCAGGGGAGGGTACACCCAGTATTTGCCCTGCGCTATCCCAGCACCTCCCGCCAGGTTACAGGGGAGGTAACCCATGTATCTTTCTTTGCCTCCTATCTACATGGTACAGGGGAGGTGGTCAACATGTATCTTGCCATGAGGCCCTTCCTACACCATTCCTATACCGGGTCCCGGGGTCGGGAGTGTCAACATTGTATTTTCCTCTGACGCCTCTCCGCAGAATTTTATCAGGTACCGGGGAGGGTCCGCATTTGCATGCCTTCTCCAGACCATTCACGACAGGTTAACAGGGGAGGTCCCCTGCACTCTTGCATGACCCTCCCTTATCCTACTCATTCGGATCCAGGACAGGGGCGGTAAACATGTATTTGCCTGACGCCCTATCCTAACATTCGATACGGCTAAAGGGGAGGGTACATGCATTTGCTTGCTCCTTATCTACCCCTCTCTACCGAGTACAGGGGCGGTAAAATGTATCTTGCATGACTTCCCCTATCTCCCCCCCTTCTTCCAGGTCACAGGAGAGGAATCACACCCCCCAGTTCTCTGCGCCCCCCCATCCTGACATTCTCTAAGGATACAGGGGAGTTAAACTTGTATCTTGCCATGACTCCTATACTAACACCATTCTATCCAGGCTACCCGGGGCGGTTAACCATGTTTCTTGCCCTGAGCCCTCAATTCCAGACCCCAATTCTACAGTATACAGGGAGGTAAAAACATGTATCTTGCATGCTCCCTATCCTTAACCCATTCTCTACAGATCCAGGGAGGTCAACCATGTATTATGCCGTGACGGCCCCTATCCTACACTTTTCTATTACAGGTACAGGGGCGGTCCACATGTATTGCCATGAGCCTATCCAGCCACCACTATATACAGGATAACGGGAGGTACACCCCTGCCCATCTTTTCTCGCGCCTATCCCGCCCCCTCTTCTCGACGGGCACCGGCGGGACAAGTATTTTGCCCTGCACTCCCGTTCTTCCTGGTTACAGGGAGGTCCAATGTATCTTGCATGGCCTCCCTCTCAGCACCATTCTCCACAGGTACAGGGGAGTGGTAAATCTGTCTTTTGCCATGACTCCCTACCCGCACTTCTATCTACCGGATACAGGGAGGTAAATATGTATTTGGCTTGACGCCCTATCTACAGGGTACAGGGGAGATAACCATGTATCTTTCATGACTCCCAATGCTGACCCTTTCTATACAGGGTACAGGGCGGGTCACATGTATCTTCTATGACGGCTATCTACCGGGTCAGGGGAGGTACACCGGTCTCTTTCTATGCGCCTATCCAGCACCATTCTATACTGGCCCCCGGGGCGGTACACTGTATTTTCTATGACGCCCTTCTCCAGGCACATTCTAGACAGGCTTCCAGAGGAGATAGCATGTATCTTGCCAAGACTTTTTCTACCACCCTTCTCTAATGGTACCGGGGCGGCCCACTGTATCTTGCCATGACTCCATCCCGCCCATTCTATACAGGGTCATCCCGGGGGAGCCTCTAAACATGTATCTTGTCATGTCTCCCTATCAGCACATTCTATACAGGGTACAGGGGAGGTACACCCCCATGACTTTGTCATGTCTCCCTCTATCCAGCACCCTTCTATCCAGGGTTACAGGGGAGGTCAACCATGTATCTTGTCATTGTCTCTATCCCCACATCTATACAGGGCGTACCGGGGAGGAGGTCAACCCTGTTCTTGCATGTCTCCCTCTCCAGCACCCTTTATACAGGGTACCGGGGAGGTAAACATGTTCTTGATGTACCCTTTTCAGGCACTCGCGCAGTGAGGTGGAGACGCATTCCATGGTGTTAGAAGGGATCGATGCTGGAAATGTTTCTTTATAATTGTGTATATGTTATATGTGCTGGAATGCTGTAATTGTGATTGTGTACGTCGTATGGTGAAATGTTTATTTATAATCGTGCATGTTGTGGGTGTTGGAGTGCTTGATTGTGATTGTGCATGTTGTGTGCGTTGGAGTGCTTGATTGTGATTGTGCATGTTGTGTGTGTTGGAATGCTTATTTTGCTGGTGTGAATAAATGGGGTGTTGTATCGTAATCTTTCTCGTGTGGGCTCCTGCGAGGCGTGCGAGGTCAGCCATTCCCTTCACTCCCATCTAGACCGATCCTGTCAGGGCAGACCTCCAGGGGTCGGTCGTGACAACCGGTCAACACGTATGATTGATCGTAGAGCTGTCATTTTCATCTGTTTGCTCTCATCATATCGTGTTGCCATGTACTAATCCATATTATGTAAATTCTATTTCAGCTCACCGTTGTATGCAACCATATTTAGAAGATGTGACATTTGTGTGAATGCAGATTTATTATTTAAAGAATCGTAAACGAGTTCAAGTTATGAACGAAGCATTTTCTCGGATCTAAGTGATCTGTATAATGTGAAGATTGACGCCATTTGATTTAATCTGTTCAAGAATTAAATATAATTGTAATTCATCAAGCATTAAGCCTTGGCGAATAACTCAGTCAAGGCAGATTGGAATATTCATGTACACTTTCCTTCTTTGTTAACGAGTTATATCGTAAAGCAATTTTTGAAGGAAATCAATTGTAAATGATAGAGCAAGCCAGTGCAATTGTAAAGTGTGTCTAGAGCGTGTAGTGAGTGGAATAGTGATGTGCCACTATAGTGCAAGATCTAAGACAATTGTTATCTTGCAGGTCCTTTCGTACTTTTTCCTTTTACGACCATCCAATTCATCTCTCCGCATCTTTATCTTCATCTTCGTCACACATCTCTATTCTGCTGCATTCTTCGTTGAGAGGAACGTGCTGGTGTGCCAACCTTATCGGAGTCCGGAGGTGGACTCTAAGCGTCAACGGAACTCCGGAACACCACAGGATTCCGTGAAGCTGAGTGCAAATTGTTCAAACACATCCCTCCACATTCAAGCACGCTACAACACACTCAGACATTTTTCTTGTATATTTTCTTGTGTATAACTATATTCTGTGTGTATTCTCCGGAAGATATATTTTGTAGCACAAGCGGACAATCGATATTTGTGCTACTGCAAGAAGCGAAGTGAAAAAGGACGGAGACTTGGTTGTTACAAGTGTATGTGCATGATTAATTTCTTTTGTGTGTAATTCATTTCATAGGGAACAAACGGATATCAGCAATCAAAGCAGCAATACGACATATTCACTGCAGATCACCATCATCGTTATTGTTACTTTATTAAATTCAGTTGTTGTTATCAAAATCAAACCTCTTATTTCATCTGTAGAAAGGAAGTGAAGGGTGTGGACGAAAGCTTGACTTTCCTACTACGGTCTATCGTTCTTGCCTGAGCATTCAACCATCATTTATGAATGGGGTCTTATTAAAAACGTCACAACCACCCCACAGAGCTAAGTGGAATGTGACGTCATGATTCCCTGTCCAAGACCACCTCACAGAGTTAAGGGGAATGTTGACCTCATGATTCCCTGTCCAAGACCGCTCTACATGGCGCAGTGATGGGTAAACGTCGTGACTCCCTGTCTAAAACTATCCTACAGGGCACAGTGGAGAATGCCCAGACCATCCCATAGAGCTCGGTGATGGGTGAACGTCGTGACTCCCTGTGCAAAACCATCCTACAGGGCACAGTGGAGAATGCCGAGACCATCCCATAGAGCTCGGTGATGGGTGAACGTCGTGACTCCCTGTCCAAAACCATCCTACAGGGCACAGTGGAGAATGCCGAGACCATCCCATAGAGCTCGGTGATGGGTGAACGTCGTGACTCCCTGTCCAAAACCATCCTACAGGGCACAGTGGAGAATGCCGAGACCATCCCATAGAGCTCGGTGATGGGTGAACGTCGTGACTCCCTGTCCAAAACCATCCTACAGGGCACAGTGGAGAATGCCGAGACCATCCCATAGAGCTCGGTGATGGGTGAACGTCGTGACTCCCTGTCCAAAACCATCCTACAGGGCACAGTGGAGGTTGGGCATGTACTTCACCATGACTCCCTGTCCTAAGCCATTCCACGAGGTACTGCGGAGGGTGGACATGTATCTTTCTATGACTCCCTATCTACATGTATACATGTATCTTGCCATGACTCCCAGTGGAAGGCAGACGGAGACAAGAATAGCAGAGAAGTTAAGGGAAGACACGAAAAAGCTGACACATGAGCAAGAGATAGAGAGAGTGAGAGAGGAGAGAGAGAGAGAGAGAGAGAGAGAGAGAGAGAGAGAGAGAGAGAGAGAGAGACAGACAGAGAGAGTCTCTTATCAAACATGCACTGCTGTTTTTCGTATTCCACTCTAAATGTTTCTTGCCATGACTCCCTGTCTACATGGTACAGGGGAGGTAAACATGTATCTTTCTATGACTCCCTATCTACATGGTACAGGGGAGGTAAACATGTATCTTGCCATGACGCCCTATCCTACACCATTCTATACAGGATACAGGGGAGGTAAACATGTGTCTTTCTATGACGCCCTACACAGCATCATTCTATACATGATACAGGGGAGGTAACATGTATCTTGCCATGACTCTCTATCCAGCACCATTCCATACAGGATACAGGGGAGATAAACAAGTATCTTGCCATGTCTCCCTATCCAGCACCATTCTATACAGGGTACAGGGGAGGTAAACATGTATCTTGCCATGTCTCCCTATCCAGCACCATTCTATACAGGGTACAGGGGAGGTAAACATGTATCTTGCCATGTCTCCCAATCCAGCACCATTCTATACAGGGTACAGGGGAGGTAAACATGTATCTTGCCATGTCTCCCTATCCAGCACCATTCAATACAGGGTACAGGGGAGATAAACAAGTATCTTGCCATGACTCCCTATCCAGCACCATTCTATACAGGATACAGGGGAGGTAAACATGTATCTTGTCATGTCTCCCTATCCAGCACCATTCTATACAGGATACAGGGGAGGTAAACATGTATCTTGTCATGTCTCCCTATCCAACACCATTCTATACAGGGTACAGAGGAGGTAAACATGTATCTTGCCATGTCTCCCTATCCAGCACCATTCTATACAGGGTACAGGGGAGGTAAACATGTATCTTTCTATGACGCCCTATCTACATGGTACAGGGGAGGTAAACATGTATCTTGCCATGACGCCCTATCCAGCACCATTCAAGACAGGATACAGGGGAGGTAAACATGTATCTTTCTATGACTCCCTATCTACATGGTACAGGGGAGGTAAACATGTATCTTGCCATGACGCCCTATCCTACACCATTCTATACAGGGTACAGGGGATCCGGGAGGTAAACATGTATCTTTCTATGACGCCCTATCCAGCAGAATTTTATACAGGATACAGGGGAGGTAAACATGCATCTTGCCATGACTCCCTATCCAGCACCATTCAAGACAGGATACAGGGGAGGTAAACATGCATCTTGCCATGACTCCCTATCCTACACCATTCTATACAGGATACAGGGGAGGTAAACATGTATCTTGCCATGACGCCCTATCCTACACCATTCTATACAGGATACAGGGGAGGTAAACATGCATCTTGCCATGACTCCCTATCCTACACCATTCTATACAGGGTACAGGGGAGGTAAACATGTATCTTGCCATGACTCCCTATCCTACACCATTCTATACAGGATACAGGAGAGATAAACACACATCTTTCTATGACGCCCCATCCAGCACCATTCTATACAGGATACAGGGGAGGTAAACTTGTATCTTGCCATGACTCCCTATACTACACCATTCTATAAAGGATACAGGGGAGGTAAACATGTTTCTTGCCATGACGCCCTATCCAGCACCATTCTATACAGGATACAGGGGAGGTAAACATGTATCTTGCCATGACTCCCTATCCTACACCATTCTATACAGAATACAGGGGAGGTAAACATGTTTCTTGCCGTGACGCCCTATCCTACACCATTCTATACAGGGTACAGGGGAGGTAAACATGTATCTTGCCATGACGCCCTATCCAGCACCATTATATACAGGATACACGGGAGGTAAACATGCATCTTTCTACGACGCCCTATCCAGCACCATTCTATACAGGGCACAGGGGAGGTAAACATGTATTTTGCCATGACTCCCTATCTACATGGTACAGGGGAGGTAAACATGTATCTTGCCATGACTCCCTATCCAGCACCATTCTACACAGGGTACAGGGGAGGTAAATATGTATTTTGCCATGACTCCCTATCCAGCACCATTCTATACAGGATACAGGGGAGGTAAATATGTATCTTGGCATGACGCCCTATCTACAGGTACAGGGGAGATAAACATGT
>CM031608.1:86659862-86662362 GCA_018398815.1 Conus ventricosus | reverse complement strand
ATAATACTGAAAAGATAAGGAGCAATGATGGATCCTTTGAGGAACTCCCATATGTAAATCTCTCTGGGAAGAATACGCATTTTCAACTCTTGTTTCAATAGTTCTTTCAGGAAAGAAAATCTTTACAAACGAAAACATTCTCCCACAAATACCTGCTCTTTTCAGTTTAAATAACAATTGAGCGTGCCACACTTGATCGTAGGCTCGTTTAATGTCAAAAAATGTTGCCAGCACGTTTTGCCTACGAGCAAATTGGCGTTTTATATTGGTAGATAACTTAACCAAGTGATCCGTTGTAGATCTTCCCGAAACCTAAAACCAGCTTGATGGACTGGAATAACATTGTTTTTATCACAATAGTGAATTAGTCGAGCAGTTACTATCTTCTCCATTAACTTACATGTGTGTGAAGTAAGAGAGATTGGCCTGTAACTGTTGACATCTCTACAGGGTTTGCCATTTTTAAGTATGGGAACTATAATTGAATGTTTCCACACGGCTGGTAATTTACCTTCACTCCAGCATGTTTCCATCATTTATGAAGATACTGCACCCAATTATCTGGTAAATGTTTCAGCATTTCATTGGAAATTTCATCACGGCCAACAGCTGTTCTTTTATTACTCGATGTTGAGATTCCTTCTTTTAGTTCCAAAAACGTAATAGGAGAGTTGAAGTATAGTTATCGTTAGATCTGGATCTTTAATTTCTAGTTTAGCTTCCTGGTCCTGTCTGTATGTCTTACATTTTCTTGAAAGGCCCTTTTAGTCTGCTGTTTACTGAAAAGATATCAGCAAACTTTTCCGCTTTTGATAAGCTGTTGGAAATTTTATTATCTTCAAATGTTACTTTGCACTTAGGAATGAAAACCCCGTGCTTCATATATCGAATTTTCTTCCATATTTTACTCCTATCTGAAGGAGAACTTACCTCTTCCTCACAAAAGCTTGACCAATATTCACACTTTGCTTTGGCTAATATTTTGTTATATGCTGATTTAGCCACCTTTGAATCTCTGAGTTTAGATGGAGATCTACTACATAGATAGATTTTATACTTAGAAATCTTTTCTTGTTTTGCTCTTTCACACTCGTCTGTCCACCACAAGTTCCCTGCATATTTAGATGTAGAAACACACGAACATCTGGGAATAGAAGAATCAGCCGCGTGAAGTACAGATCTTGTGAAATGATCATACATACGATCCACGTCTTCATTTTGATGAATGTCAGTAGAAGAAGATATTAAAATTGATGTAAATTTATCCCAGTCTGCTCGATTGTAATTATATTTCCTGATTTTATCTTGTATTGAATTAACAGGACCCAACTTTTCGTTTAATCTTATATGTATAGGAAATGATCACTACCTAGGTATCAGGAGAAGTTTCCCACATACAGTCTGGAGCTAATTCAGGAGAAATGAAGGATATGTCCCAAAGGTGATGGTTTATGACATTCTATATCTGATATTCTTGTGATGTCCCATTATTCAGTAAGTACAAATTTGAATCCACAACATTTTCGACAAATCGGAGGTTTGTGGTTCTTTTACAACCATCGTCCCCAGAGAGCTGAATGCGCATTAAAATCACCTCCTTTGAGCCATTTTTCCTTATTAGGTAAGTTTCGTAACCATTCTGAATTATCATTATCTGGACCTTTTGGAAGATAGACGGAAACAATATTAAAACTAGGTTGCTGTTGAATTTTTACCATTGAAGCGGAAGAGTTTAAATGAGGAATGTTCAAAGGCACTGGAGATTTCATAGGATGGTAATCAATATTTCGATGAATATATATTGCTGTGTTGATCTTACCAGGACTGATCTTGATTGTACACGGGTGGGTAATGAAGATTCGCAATATGGGGTAATTTATTTTTACTTACGTTTAAGATTGTAGTAATAAGACTTTAAAACTGATTTGATGACAAATGTTGTATCAGTTCATCAATATTTCTAATAATGGAACGACAGTTCCATTGGAAGATGTCAATATTTGAAAGCTCTTCCATCAGAATTATCTACATTTACTGGAAAAAAAGGAGAAACAGTAGAATAATTTATAACAGGATTATTATCTGTGTGAAGTTGACGTAGTAAGGCTAGCCAAATGTGGAGACTGTGAATCTGCGCTGGCGGAAGTGAAGTCGTCACATCAGAGTTGGCAGAATGTGAAGAGGTCACCTCAGGGCTTACAGGAGGAACGATCTCCTCAGGGCGGAAGGAGAAGAAGTCACCGCAGGGTCAGCAGTAGGTGGAGACGTCACCTCAGGGCGGAAGGAGAAGAAGTCACCGCAGGGTCAGCAGTAGTGGAGACGTCACCTCAGGGCCGGAAGGAGAAGAAGTCACCGCAGGGTCAGCAGTAGGTGGAGACGTCCCTCAGGGCCGGAAGGAGAAGAAGTCACCGCAGGGTCAGGAGTAGGTGGAGACGTCACCTCAGGGCCGGAAGGATGATGGGAAGTCACCCAGGGTCAGAGTAGGTGGAGACGTACACCT